>QXEO01000808.1:43361-789319 GCA_007115705.1 Dactylis glomerata
AATTGGCTTTCGACGTATGAGTCTCAAGGTTGCTTCCTCGAACATACAGTACTTTAACTTTGAGACTTAGACTTCAAATCATCCGACACTTTAAATTTTAACTTTAGCTTTAACGAAAATGTCGGTTCGCTTGCTTTGTATTTCCTTAGCCGTTTTCCATGTGTAGACAATCTCCGGCATCTACTCTTGCTAGCCATGAAGCCGGGTTTCGGACAGCAGCTGAGTCGAAGAGTGGCCTTTGGTGCCGACACATTACTAGGCCGACATAGGAAACATTCAAATAAAGCCAGCCGGCATATAACAAAAAACTTGTAAATAAACAACAAATATACCTCGGAGCTAGTTACCCGGCTTCTTCGGGATGCCGGTATTTCATTCATTAGTCTTGTGCCGGCACAACACGCCGGCATACAAGGAAAATATGGAAATACATACATTGTGTTGCTCAGGAGTAAAAGGGGCGCAGTAGAGCTATGTTCCATGGCCTCTTGGTTTCTTCTCCGGACCTGTCCACCTTATTCTTCTTGGGGTCCTGCGCATCTATAAGATAATAGGCATCATTGTGCAGAGCTCTGCTCACAATGAATGGCCCCTCCCATGGAGGAGTTAACTTATGCCGGCCTTCTGTTCCTTGCTTTAGCCGGAGTACTAGATCTCCCTCTTGAAATCTCCTTGGATTTACCTTCTGCGCATGATAGCGTCTGAGGTTCTGCTGATATACTGCTGTTCTTGACAGAGTTATTTCCCTTGCTTCCTCTAGCAGATCAACATCATTTTCTCTGGCTTATTTAGCCTCTTCCTCAGTATATAGCACTATTCTTGGTGCATCATGTATTACATCTGTTGGAAGCACAGCTTCTGCTCCATACACCAGGAAAAAAGGTGTGTAGCCTGTTGATCTATTCGGAGTTGTTCTTAAACTCCACAGCACTGCTGGCAGCTCATCTAGCCAACATCCCGGAGTTTTCTCCAGGGGCTCTATCAGCCGGGGTTTTATGCCGGATAGTACTAGCCCATTCGATCTCTCTACTTGGCCATTGGCACAAGGGTGGGCAACCGACGCAACGTCCAGCCGGATCCCCACCTCCTCGCAAAATCTGGCAAATGGCCCTTGGGCAAAGTTTGACCCATTGTCAGTGATGATGCTATGAGGAACACCATATCTCAAGATTATACCCTTTAAGAATTTCACTGCTGTGTGACCATCACACTTGCTTATGGGCTTCACTTCAATCCACTTGGTGAACTTGTCCACCATGACCAGGATATGGGTCATTTTCCCTCTGGCCGGCTTAAAAGCCCCGACCATATCCAGGCCCCAAACAGCAAAGGGCCAGGTTATTGGGATAGTTTTCAGGGCAGATGCCGGCTGATGAATCTGGTGGGCATATCTTTGACACCCATTACATTTCCGGACCAAGTTTTCTGCCTCTTGCAGTGCCGTTGGCCAATAAAAGCCATGCCGGAATACCTTTGCCACCAATGCCCTGGACGAAGCATGGTGACCACACTCCCCCTGGTGAATTTCCCGGAGCATCTCCAGACCCTCCGCAGATTCGACACATCTCTGCAATACTCCGGTGGTACTTCTCTTGTATATTTCTTTGTTGATGATGGTATACGCTTTGGATCTCCTCATAACCCAGCGGGCCTCGGTTTCATCCGCCGGCACTTGACCATCCACCATGAAGTTCAAGATAGGACGTGCCCATGAGGGCACTTCCCTGACCGTGAACACTGCCTGATCTATTTCCATCATTTCGACCGACACATAATCGATCTCCATGGGCTGCGAAGTCCCCGGGACTGAAGAATCAGTCCCCGGGTATGCCGGAGCAGTCCCCGGGTATACCGGCACAACCTCTAGGCACATTTTACCCTTGCCTTTAGTTTTGCTCCGGAATACTGTACTAACAGCATATGCCGGCCCAGTCCCCGGGACTGAGGAAACAGTCCCCGGGTTATCCGTCTTGGCTCCGGCATCTATGTCCATTGGAACTGCTTCGTCTGGACCTGGCAGGACATAAATGGAGGATGACTCCGGCGAGGGTTTGATCGATGGCTTCCTCAGATGCTCCAGCGAAATGCCGGGTGGGATTGAATCTCGGGAAGACCCCAGCTTGGATAATGCATCGGCTGCATCGTTCTGAGCCCGGAGAACGTGCCGGAACTCACAACCTTCAAAGTAACCACTTAACTGCTGCACCAGGAAACGGTATGATGCCATGTTAGCATCATGCGCGTCCCATATGCCGGAACACTGCTGAATCACCAAGTCAGAATCCCCGAAGCACATAATCCGGCGAATTCCTATGTCCTTAGACACCTTCAGGCCATGCACAAGTGCCTCATATTCCGCCACATTATTTGATGCTGCAAAGTGAATCTGCAGGACGTATCTCAGCTGGTCATTCTTTGGTGAACTGAGAACTATGCCGGCACCCAAGCCATGGATTGTCTTGGACCCATCGAAATGCATCCTCCAATAATTGGCATCTGGCAATGGTGGCTCATACTGTATCTCGGCCCAGTCAATAAAGAAATCAGCCAAGACCTGGGACTTGATTGTATCCCTCTTATCGTACTGCGGTGTATATGGTGAAAGCTCTATTGCCCATTTTGCTATCCGGCCGCTGGCATCTTTGTTGCCTATAATTTCCGAGATAGGGGCCTCAGCCACTACCCGGATTGGATGCTCTTGGAAGTAATGCTTGAGCTTCTTAGCCGCCATATAGACACCATAGGTCATCTTCTGATAGTGGGGGTAATTTTGCTTTGAGGTGGAGAGGACTTCACTCAGATAATATACCGGCCGTTGCACGGTTTTGCCTCCTTCCTCTCGCTCTACTACCACCACAGTACTGACAACTCGGTTGGTTGCCGCTATATAGAGCAACATTGGCTCCCGGGGCATCGGAGACGCTAATACCGGCGCTGTTGACAACAATTGTTTCAATTCCTTGAAAGCTGCATCTGCTTGCGTTGTCCAGACAAATGTGTCGGACTTTTTCATCAACTGATATAACGGCAGAGCTTTCTCTCCCAACCGGCTTATGAAGCGGCTCAGGGATGCGAGGCACCCAGTGAACTTCTGTACTTCCCTCAAATCTGTCGGCGGCTTCATCCTTTCTATGGCACGAATCTTGCCAGGATTCACCTCAATACCCCGGCTGGAAACAAGGAAACCGAGCAACTTGCCCGCCGGCACACCAAAGGTGCACTTAGCCGGATTCAACTTCATCCGGAATCTCCTCAGGTTCCCAAAGGTTTCCCGGAGATCATCTATGAGAGTCTTGCTCTCCTTGGTTTTTATGACAATATCATCGACATATACCTGCACATTTTTATCTATCTGATCGTGCAAACACTTTTGCATACACCTTTGGTAAGTTGCGCCGGCATTTCTTAAACCGAACAGCATAGTGAGATAGCAATAAGCCCCATACGGGGTAATAAAGGATGTCTTTATTTGATCTGGCTCATATAAAGGGATCTGGTGGAAACCAGAATAAGCATCTACGAAAGATAACAGTTCACATCCGGCGGTGGAATCAATCACTTGATCGATCCGAGGCAGCGGGAATGGATCTTTAGGACATGCCTTGTTCAAGTTGGTGTAATCAACACACATCCGCCATACTTTCACTATGACGGGCTCATCTTTCTTCTTTTCCACCAAAACCGGATTAGACACCCAATCCGGATGAAGTACTTCCTTGATAAAGCCAGAGGCTAAGAGCCTGGCCACTTCCTCCCATATGGCTTTCCTTCTATCGCCGGCATTCCGCCGGAGCGGCTGCTTCACTGGCTTAGCATCGGGTCTCACGTGCAATGCGTGCTCAGCCAGCTCCCTCGGCACACCTTGCAGGTCCGAAGTAGACCATGCAAAGATATCCCGATTCTCACGGAGGAAGCTGATGAGCTCGCTTTCCTATTTGGGATCCAAACTTGCCCCAACCAGGGCATGGCGCTCCGGGAAAGCTTCATCCAGCGGCACCTTTTTGACTTCCTTGCCTACTTGAAAAGAAGCACTGCCGTCGGGATTTGTCATGCCCGGCATATATTTGCCGGCCACGACCGTTTCAGCAATCTCCACTGCTCGCTTGAGCCTCTTCCTCTCCTCTGCAATGATCAGAGTCTCGGCCAGATTGGATCCGGCGGTGGCACATGCCATCGAACGCTTGTAATCACCAATGATGGTGATCACCCCTTTGGGTCCCGGCATCTTCATCTTCAGATACGCCACATGCGTAGAGGCCATGAATTTTGCCAGTGCCGGTCTACCCAGCAAAGCATGGTAGGGGCTCTCCAGATCAACCACCTCGAACATGAGGTTTTCCACCCTGCAGTTATCCCGGCTGCCAAACATGACATCCATCCGGATCTTGCCCATCGGCGCACACGAAAGTCCCGGCACAATGCCGTGGAACGTGGTCTTGCTTGGTTCCAGCATATTTTCCTTGATTCCCAGCTTCTCCATCGTATCCCGATACATGATGTTGATGCTGCTTCCATTATCAATGAGGACCTTGCTGAATCTTACGTTATTAGCCGGCCCGACGAATGTCGGATCCATCACCAGAGCATATCCGCCGGGATTTGGCATGATCCGGGGATGATCTGCCCTGTCCCAACCAACAGCCTAGTCAGACCAGTACATCAACTTTGGCACAGCCGACATAACGGCATTCACCTCCAGACTCCGCCGGTACAAGCTCTGCTTGTCTGTTCTCTCGGTCTCAAAGACCATATAGCTCTGATCATACTCCTTGTACTCATTCCGGCCCGCTCCTGGGCCTCCGGCGTTATATTCCGGATTATAGCTCTGGTCAACTTGATTTACGCCGGCATTTCCGGCGTTGCTCTGATTCCCAGGATTAACCGGCCTAGGTGGGACTGCAATTGTATTAGCACCTGTCAACGGCGATGGAGCTGCCGGGACAGAGGGTCTAGCCGGTCCCCAGGGACCTGCACGACCTGCTAATATGTCGTCCAGCCATGAACAGTTCCTTGTCAAATGGTTTGCCGGCTTTCGCGGCTGGAATGTGTGAAACACACAAGGCTTGTCCATGGCAAGACCCACAGTATACTTCGGCCACTGCTTCTTCTGGCCGGCGGCTCCGCCGGCATTCTTGTTGGTCCAGACATTCTTCTTCTGGAACGGCTGTGCTTGCTGCTGCGGCTGCTGCTGATAGTTCTCATATCTCGGACGCTGGCTACTGCCGGCGCCCCCTTGCTCTTCCTCCACAGCTGCAACTTGTGCTGCTCCGTACCGATAATCCGGCCGCTCATCTCTCCTCTTATTCCGGTTATCCGGGCGATAGTATTGCCCTGGTCTCCCGGCATTGCTGGTGTTCCCCTGGGTTTGCCCCTGTCCTTGTGAATCGAGACTGGGCTGCTTGGGATCTCCCAGAGCATAACTATCAGCGATCTTGATTGTTTCGGCCAGCGTGGCCGGTATTTGCCTCTGAAGCTTTTGCCACAGCATGGTGCCATGCTGGCACCCATGAGCGAACCACATGATGGCCTGCTGCTCATTGATTCCTTCGCAGGAATTGCGCAACGTGCACCACCTGGTCAGATAGTCACGGTCAGTCTCATTCACTCCTTGCCGGCAGTTAGCCAGCTGCTGCGGACGGTTGGGCCTCTTGTATGTACTGGTAAAGTTCGACACAAACTGCTCTTCGAAATCAATCCAGCCGTTGATACTCCCGGCCGGCAAATTATTCAGCCATATCCTGGCTGGACCTTCCAACATCTGCGGCACATATCGTACCGCCCATCTGAGGTTTCCTCCGGCGATGTTCACCGCTGTGGAGTAATCCTCCAACCAATCTTCCGGCTTCGTACTGCCATTATATGTCCTCGCGCCACGCGCGAGCTGGAAGAAGTAAGGCACCGGCTCCCCCATAATCCGGGGTCCGAAACACATAGGGCCCGGAGCTCCTTGTCTCTCCACCAACTCTGATTGGTGGAGCTTGTCCAGCTTGAAACGTGCATCATTGGCTTCCAAGGACCGAGGTCCAAGCCGGGATGCTATTGGGCCTGCGATCATCTGCTGCTGCTGCTCCGGCTGATGCTGCTCACTATGCCGGCCTTGCTGATGCTGCTGCTGATATCCCGCCCTGGCAAGGGCGGAATTGCCGTCATCCTCTCGATGTCCCGGATGGCCTGCACCCTGCTGCTGCGCTGCACCTCCGGCGCCCTGTTGCTGACGCCGGGCTGCACTGTTACTCCGGCCACCACCGGCCACTGCTGCTTCATGCCCGGCCGGCATACTCTGGCCGGGCTTCTTGCTGCCGACATACTTGTCAGCTTGGCCGACATTCTTCTGCACCATCGCCTGCTTTCCGGCGGCAGCCGGATCGTACACCTGGATCTGCTTGTCCCGGCGGCCAGAGGTCACACTTCCGGCACGCCGGGCGCTAGGATGCGGGGACGAGGCTTGGCCCCTCGACCTCGCACCGGCACCTCCCGCCGACACAATGTACTGGGATGCCCCGGCACCTGGGTTTGCCTTCTTAAAGGCCTCCTGCTGCTTTGTAGCTTCAGACAAAAGTTGGTTAAGCCGGGCTTGCTGCTCACGCAGTGCTTCGCCGGATAAACAAGATAAATCCTTAGCTACCTCGGCCGCTGCTCTAAGGTTCTTTACTGGCGAACTATAGACTACCTTAGGCACAGTACTAGTTGCAGTATGACTCTTATCTCTAGCATCTTTTCCTATCTCAGCATTAAGATTTCTGCCTCTAGTTCTAACCTCTTCTATCCGGCTAGGCCGGATTACTACAGGAGTAAAACCATGGGCTGCTTCATACTCACGGAGTTGCCGGTTAAACCGTTCGCGCTCCTGGTTCATGGCCAGGGCCTCGTCGACGAGGGCCTGACGAGATCCCTCCAGGACCTCCCTTGTCTGCTCCGGATCAACGCCGGATCGCACCGGCTCGAGAAGCCGGTCGATGATGGGAAGAAGAACCTCGCCCCTAGCCGGCACACCGGAAGTGCCGGCCAGGTTCTCCGCACGCTCCAACGGAGGACGCGCCGACCTCTTGACCTTCGGCGGCTCCGGAGGAGAAGCTCCGGCCGCTGCTGCTTTGCCGGCATCTTCCGCCGGCGGCACGGATGTGCCGGCCATCATCACCTCAGCCGACTCTACTGAGCGAGCGCTACGCCCAGCGTGAGCCAGCCGATGTGACGGAGGATCCGACGCCACCAGCACCTCCTTCCTGCAAATTCTCTCAGTTCCCACGTACACCTCGTGGGAACCGAAAGACATAATCCGGCCATCCCTGGGGAACGGCCGGCCACCGAGACAACCGGCGTTGTCACTGACGAAACTGAGCGAGCCTAGCCTCTGGACGAGGCCAGAGACCACGCGCACTCCCGAAGCTGCTATCACAGACCCCGTCCGAATGAACACTCCGCCCAGCATATCGATCTGATGCCCCACGGTGGGCGCCAAATGTCGTCGTGGTGAAACAACATATGCCATAGGATAGCTTAAATGGGGGCCGAACTAGATGCTGGAGGATTCGGGAGAGGGGAACGAGCTAAAAAGCACGACAGAAAGAGACACTGATCTACCCAGGTTCGGGGCTCTCGTAAGGAGATAACACCCCTACTCCTGCTCTACTGATTGTATATATGGGTCGGTGTAGTACACCACAATGGTGCTTCCAAGCTCTCTGCTAGAGAAGGAAGATGAACTGCTAAGTGTAAGAGTACAGAGTGATCAATCTACCTTCAACCTTCCAACCTTCTTCCAGCTACCAACCTTCCCACGACCAACCCTTTACCAGGGCTCCCTATGCCACCTTATATAGTGGTGGCCAGGGTTACAACGGTCATACAAGACCACAATACAAGGGCTACACTCCAAACAGGAGCTGGTGGCGATGGCAGAGACCCTTGACTTCGCCCCTGATTGCTCTCGATGGGACGCCATATCCCTGTACCTTGTACCTCTTGAACTGTGGCCTTACCTCTGTGCGGTAAGCTCGTACTTGTGCACAGTGAGGGTAGGTAACCTCCACTGTGCACCCTGCCATCTTACTCTGCTACCATGCTTGGATGTTTTCTTCCTTGATTGTAGGGATGTGACACCTTGGTTGACTTAAGTATCCCGGATATGACCGTTGGCCATACCCAGGATTTATATGCCGGACCAACGACCTACGAGGGTCGGGTAATCCGGCCTCCCCTGCTCCTGCACAACACACCAAATGGTTAGGCCGGCATATCTAAGTATATGCCGGCACACTTTTATAAGTATTCCGGCTATGCCGGCATATCCAAGTATCAGCCGGGATACACATTATATGCCGGCCTGGCCGATGCTCTTATATTCCGGCCAGGCCCTTCCTTGTTAACCCGACATAAAGTCAATCATAGACCTTGTGTCTTTCTACTCTCTTGACCCTACCGGGGGTCATCCCCTCGACATGAAGGGTCTTCCATCACCGTTGTTTCTGGGTTTTCGGTACATTCTCAACGTCCGTACTCCTCCCGTTGTGACTGCGGGGGAGTGTTAGAGATATGTCACATTATGTGACATGATTGCCAGAGATATGTCACATAATTTGACATAACTCCCTGATCCTCTAAATCATGGAGAGTCCTTAATGTTGTGATCTCCCATTTATGATTAGGATTGTAATTCTTGTATAAATAGACATGCAATGGAAAGGCCCAAAGTGTGGTCAATTCTCTCACACATTTCACAACCCAAAACACTACAACTATATCTTTTACAGTTTATCATTGCATTGCATATTACTTTAGTTTGCATATTCCCGCGGCACAGGATTTCTGGCGCCGTTGCATTTGCATATTTATTTATTTTATATTGCATATTCATTTCCAGTTTTGTATACTTACACACACCTTGTCTTGACAACCACTTGGTGAGGTTGAGGGCACAAAGCTAATTTATTTTACCTTGCAGGTTATTAGAAGAGGGACAGGAAGGATCCTTATACACACAGTTCCCCGAGAGTTCGATATAAACCCTTGAGTCACCTTCGTGGGGAAAATAAAGCTTCCCTATGCTCAGCAATCTGCACTTGGAGTCTCAACCTAGCGAAGCATCAGCATCTTAAATGAATATATCATTATCAATAACAAAATGAGCTATGTTGAGACTCGACAAAGAGCTACTATAAGTCCCCAGCTTTATTATGATGTTCTTAGCATTATGATGTTCTTCTATGTCGCTTTTTGTATGGCTGCATACAAACTTTTTTATCATGGTGCAAGCTGTTTGTGCTTATGACTTGCTGGAATATTATGCAGAAGTAGAAGGGTCGTCTTTCCATGTACTGAAGTCTTCAATAATTTACCTACAAGATGAGTTGCAGTAAGACAACTCAAAATGCTACCACTATTGTAAGTCCCTTATTTCAGATCGATGTGTTTGGTTCAATTTCTTGTTTTTCCCAGGCATTATCTGAGTTGGCCTAGGAGGATGGACTCTATCTCTAGGATGCCCATCTTGAAATGGTCTAGAGTTAATTCGAGGAACAAATTGTTTAGTTGGTACTTGGTTGTCATTCATCCATTTTCTATCTAGCTATTTTGCATAATTAGCACAATGGTGTACTTGCCTATTTGTCTTATGATATCATGGTTTGGTCGATGAGTAAGACAATGCTGCCTTCAGCACTTGGACAACCAATAGTTGTAGGATGCACATAGCGTTGCACTTTTGACACCCACCAACGATTTCTTCTCAAACTGCAGAATGATCTGGTAGTATAAACTAGACAGACATTCATTGCTCATTTCATCATGTATCTAGTCTGTATTATGCTTACAATCATTCAATTGCTCGTTTCTCCTTTGCTTTATCTGAGCTTCCCCGTGATTTAAACATTGAAATACTTGTTTGCTTGTCCTTTTCATTTCTAGTAGTAGTCTATGTTAGCCTCAGACTTTGTTTGTCCTTCCATTTTTGTAGTTAGACAATGATTAGAGCAATGCTCCCTTTAGCTATTCAGGATGCAAAAGTTATTGTTATCTACTTTTTGCTGCATCTCTGTCTATTTTATCCTTAGCTGCACACGTTTCTGTCTAGCTTACGAGACACATAATCTGTACTTCTCTATTTGCTTGATTTGTTATATGGATGTTTGCCACGCGCTAATAAGATTAGTCTTTATGAGCCTTTGTTATTGAATGCTTGATTTCTTATATCATGAAAATTTATCTCTAGCTGCACACATTTCTGCCTAGCTTACGAGGCGCGTATATGTACTTCTGTAGTCGCTTGATTTATTATATTCATGTTTGCCACGTGCTAATAAGATGAGTTTGTATGAGCCTCTGCTACATATTGACTGCTTGCTTTCTCATATCATGCAAATGACGCATTCCAAAAATCTGACAATGGACACTATAGTTTTATTCTCTCGTCTCCTTCTAAAACTTGTTTTGTCATAGCTTCATTTTCCTTTCCATTTCTGAGGTTAGATAATGAGTAAATCAATTCACCCTTCAGCAGCTCATGATGCAAAAGATGTTGTCATCTACTTTTGGTTGTATCTCTGTGTATTCTTATCTCTAGCTGCACAGGTTTCTTCCTAGCTTACTAGGCACATAATATGTACTTCTGTAGTCGCTTGATTCGTTTTATGCATGTTTGCCATACGCTAAGTAGATTAGTCTGTATGAGCCTCTACTGTTGACTGCTTGCTTTCTTGTATCATTGCAAATGATATATTCCAAATTATCTGACAATGGATAGTATAAAATGTCTGGTCTCCTGTTAAAACTTCTTTTTTCTTAGTTTCAGAATGCTCGCTTTCCTATAATATCAGACACAAGGGAGTACCCACAATATCAAGTGTTGAGGTCATTTTACCGAGCAGCCAGCTGTGTTACTGGTGTGCCTACTTGTGATGTTTTCAATCTCACTACCAAAAGATAGATAGGTAGCTACTCTGTTATTTTACTGATTCTATTATACAGGAAAGGAAGGAATCAATAGCATATCTCAATAAAATAAACCGATGGCTTAAAAACGTCATTGTCCTCGATGATTGTCTGCCAACCTGATCCTTTTGATGCACCGGTTCTATTTTCATTCCGTCTTCCAGAACCAGTCTGCAAGTGTAATGCTGGAGCTAGTTTCCATTTAATGTGTCAAAAGTATGTAACATAATTTCTCAACTTTATAGTTGGTGTAATATTTAGTTACTTTTACTCACATGTTATAATTACATGTTAAGTGCTTCTCCAAAGTAAAGGCCAATAGTAATCCTATGGACCTAGACAGGCCAAAAGAGTGGGCGTCACGGGCCAAGAAAATCTGCACAGTAATGGACCTTGGAGGGCCACTGAAGGATTGGGCCTTTATGTACTTATGACTTGCCGGGCCTACGGGCCAAGTGGATACAGTTGCTTGGCGGGTCTTTAGAAGACCGAATGTGTAATGGCCCTAATATGAGGCCCATATGTATGGTACTCTATTGGGCCACAAGTGGCCCAAAAAATTAAATTGACTGGATAATTAGTAGGTCCTCTTTGGGCTGCACAGTATTGGATGCAAATCCTTACTGGGCTGTTAGTAGGCCTAATACGAAGATGAGGCGGTCTGCGTGCAGCCTGGCCCATTTGCTTTCTAGGCTTAGCTCAATCGTTTGATGCAAGGCCCACTCATTGGACACTAGGCCCAATCCTTCGACGAATGAACCCAAGCGCGATGAACAGCGAAAACTACACCATATACAAACGAATATACGAACGAACAATGGAAGGACGGACGAAGCGAATGAACGACCACAGAAACAGACAGACGAAGAGAGAAATCTTACTCCTTTTATTATTAGGTACTAGGACATTACCCGTACGTTGCTTCGGATAGATTAATTGATTAACACATGTTTTAAGCAAATATTTGAATTCTTTTTGTTGTTTGATGCAAATATACTGTAAAAACATAGTATTTTTCTTGCATCTCTAAATTAAAATATAATTGGCTCATAGCTGCCCAAATAAGTTGTTTACTGTCCAAAATATGCACCGATAGAACGTTAACAAGAAAGAGTTTCAAGTGTACTTTGTTGGTTGTCGCGGTTTTGTTATTTTACTATAGTATAGCTTCACCCAAAAAAAATAACCCTCTTTTGAGTTATATATACTGTTAACATAAATGATTCTACAAAATCACATATTAGTAACCCATTAATTTGGTAAAATCGTGCATGATAATATATTTCAGACCGCAAGATTTAAGTATTTTGATAGCAAATATATATGCTATTACCTATAAGTGCATCCAACTAACATGAAGCACGCATGTAAGATCCGGGATTTGCTTCAAGCATGTACATAAATTCCAGACATCTACCACGAAGAGTTAATTTCAGTTACAAACAACCAAGATCATATGTCATCGACTTAACCAGTAGCAGCAACAGCATATGACCTCCAATATGTTTGCAATTTTCAATACCAGGAACTTTCAGCTAGCAATATTCAGCAACAATTTTCAATAGCAACAATTTTCAATAGCAGCAATTTTCAGCCAACAATTTTTGATAGCATTCTAATAATTTCCGATAACACTTTTCAGGTATTTTCAGCTTGCAATTCTATTCAGCAACATTTTCAATAGCATCAATTTTCAGCTAGCAATTTTCGATAGTAGCAACTTTCAGCTAGCAATCTGAAATCAGCAGTGTAACTCCCACCGTAAACATCCGATAGCAGTTTTGAAGAGCAAAATTCAATTCAGTACATCCATCTGTGCACATCTAGTAGCAGATAGCAAACAATAGAAGCAGTGTACACCGATCGACACTGTTCCCATCTTTGCTTCTCCAATCTCCACAGATCAACAACCGTCGCGCCCATTGCCGATGCTTCTCCACACCGGCCTTCCCGTCACCTGCTCTCCCTGGATTAGAGATACCTTTTTTTTTAGAAATCGGGTGTTTCCAGCCTCTGCATCAATTGATGCACACGGCCGATATATTAAAAAGCGTAAAAACAGTTCAAACTTACAAGTAGCAAGTATCACTAGAGACAGAGACTAGTCATCGGCTAAGGATTACACTGAGATAAGCCATCTAAAGATGGAGTACAAAGCCTTGCTAAACATTCTCAATCCTATTAGAATGCCGCCAACCACCCTGGCTGAAGATAGCCTAAACGACCGCCATCAGTCGTGTGCATCCAGAATCTATATATCCCCGCTGGTCTTCTGGAAGAAGGAGCACCCAAGTGGTGATCCAGTGCGAAGTTCTGTTGATAACCTACAGAAAGGGAGAACAATTTGCATTGTTAAATATAATATCATTCCGGCAATTCCAGATTTCCCAAACCAAAGCACAAACTCCAATTCTTATTCGTGCTTTGGCAGATTTGTCGATCCCATTCAGCCAATTTCCAAACATATTTTTTATATTAGTAGGGGGCGGCATATTGAAAGTGAAGTGAATAACTCTCCACATCAGAGTAGCGAATTTGCATTTAAGAAAGAGGTGTTCTATGGTCTCTTCCTCATCACAAAATGCGCATTTTTTACATCTGGTCCAATTTCTTTTGGTCAAGTTGTCCTTTGTCAGGATCTCTTTTCTATTTAGAAACCACATGAAGATCCTAATCTTCAGTGGTACTTTAATTTTCCTGAGATATTTCCTAAGAAATTTTGTGTTCCCGTTTAACAGTTCAACGTATAGAGACCTGACCGAGAACTGACCGGATTCCGTCAGCCTCCAAATGAAAGTGTCTTTTTCTTCGGTAAGGTGGATGTCCATTAACCTCTCCACAAGGTCTAGCCAGGACAGCCACCTATCGCCAGCCAGATTTCTCCTAAACGAAATGTTTAAACCGTCCTTCGTGATGGTGTTTGCCACGGTGACATTTTTGTAGTTCACGACGGCATAGAGGCTGGGGTACTGGGAGGCTAGCGGCGCATCGCCCAGCCAAGAATCCTCCCAAAACCGGGTCCCTTATCCGTCTCCAACACGGAACAAACCAAATTTGAAAAAAGTCTCCTTCTGATTTATTAGCCCCTTCCAGAAAGGGGAGTCCGTGGGTTTTGCCTGTACCTCAGCTAAAATTTTGTTTTTGAGGTATTTGTTGCATATCAGTTCTTGCCACATCGCCTCCTCATTAATAATTTTGAACAACCATTTGCTCAAGAGGCAACTGTTTTTGATATCCAGAACCTCAATTCCAAGACCCCTTGGTCTTTTGGGCGACATATCATATTCCATTTTGATAGTCTATATTTCTTTTTGTTCTGGTCACATTGCCAAAAGAAGTGAGAGCGATAAAAGTCCAACCTCTTCCTTACCCCTATGGGTATTTGAAAGAAAGAGAGTAGAAACATTGGCAGACTCATGAGAACTGAGTTGATGAGGATTAGTCTATCACCATAAGAAAGGATTTTGCCGATCCAAGAGGCTAGTTTCTTTTCGAATCTGTCTTTGATTACTTTCCATTCTTTTATGAGAAGTTTCCTAAAGTGAATCAGAATGCCAAGATATTTGAATGGGAGTGCACCTAATGCGCATCCGAATATTTCTTTGTAGTCATTTTGGTGGTCTTTCGCTTTCCCGAAGCAAAATAATTCGTTTTGTGGAAATTGATCTTAAGGCCGGAAAGTTGTTCAAATAAGCAAAGAATAAGCTTCATATTCACCGTTTTGTCTAGGTCATGTTCCATAAAGAGGATTGTGTCATCCGCATATTGGAGAATCGATACCCCTCCTTCTACAAGGTGAGGTATTAATCCTCCTACTTGACCATCTTCTTTGGCTCTATTTATGATGATGGCAAGCATGTCCGCTATAATGTTGAAGAGCATGGGTGATAGAGGGTCGCCTTGGCGAAGCCCTTTGAGCGTTCGAAAATAGTGACCGACATCATCGTTAACTTTGATTCCCACACTACCTCCTTGGGTGAATTTGGTTATCTAGTCACACCATTTGACGGGAAAAACTTTCATTCGAAGGACTTGGTGAAGGAAGGGCCATTTGACCTTATCGTACGCCTTCTCAAAATCAATTTTGAAGAGAACTCCATCTAACTTTTTAGAGTGAAGTTCATGAATTGTCTCATGCAATATTACTAACCCTTCCAAAATGTTTCGGCCAGGGATGAAAGCAGTTTGGGTAGGCTTGATGACTTTCTAGGCCATCCCAGTGATGCGGTTTGCTCCTACTTTAGTGAAAATTTTAAAGCTCACGGGTAGGAGACAAATGGGTTTGTATTGTTCGATGCGGATTGCGTCTTCTTTCTTGGGTAGGAGGGTTATGATACCAAAGTTAAGTCTGAAGAGAGGCAAGTCTCCAGTTTGGAGTTGGAAGAACATGGCCATCATGTCCTCTTTTATAGTGTCCCAGAACACTTGGTAGAACTCAGCAGGAAAGCCATCGGGACCTGGTGCCTTATTCTTTTTCATTTGCATGACTGCTTCTTTCACTTCTATTTCAGTGAAGTCGGCTGACAACATATTCTTCTCGTCAGAAGATAGTTGGGGGATATCTTCAGTCCTATCTTCAAGAATGGTGAAGTGATTCTGGGGAGGAGCCCCAAATAGACCCTTGTAGTACTCACTAATGAATACTTTAAGGTTTTCTTCACCAATAATTGTACCCTCATCCTGCTCAAGTTGGAATTTTTCTTTCTTTCTATGCTTACCATTTCCAATGAGATGTAAATATTTAGTATTGTCCCCTCCTTCCTGAATGTGCTTCACTTTGGCACGTTGTGCCCATTTGGACTCTTCGTCTCTTCTTAAGTTGGTGAGACGCTCGTCTGCCTCTTTTTTCAATAATCTTTCAGATTCACTGAGGGGGGAGGTTTCTGCCTTAATATCAAGGCTATCGATGATATCAAGCAAATGCTCTTTTTCTTTCTTATAATTCCTGGTGATGTTACGAGCCCATCCGCAAAGGAATTGCCTCAGGTGTCGAATTTTTTCTGCCAAGTCTCAATCGGCATTGGTTCATTGTGGATTGATCGCCATTCGTTCTTTACCATGTCAATGAAACCATCTTGTCTGAGCCATGAAAGTTCAAAAGAGAAGGTAGAGTTTTTTCCACCATGCGCCGGACTTCCAAAGTCCAAAAGTAGAGGCGTGTGATCAGACCCTAATCTAGTTAGGGCACGTACGCTTAAGAGCGGGAATTTTTGTTCCACCTCTACTCTTACGAGAATGCGATCTAGTTTCTCGTATGTGGGAATAGTGCACCTGTTGGCCCAGGTGAATTGTCTACCAGAGAGAGCTATCTCCCTCAAGTCCAGACTTTCTATTATAGCGTTAAAAATAAACGGCCACCTTGCGTAGAAGTTGTCATTATTCTTTTCCTCCTTTCTCCTTATGATGTTGAAATCGCCCCCTAACATTAGGGGTAGCGTTTCGTTCTCACATATCCTCACTAACTCGGCCAAGAAGGATGGTTTATGTCTATCCTGGGCTGCACCATAAACAGCCACAAGTGCCCATTTGAAGTTGTCCCTTTTAATCTTAAGATGAAACTTGACACAAAAATCCCCGGTGATTACCTTTGTAACCATTAACGAAGCATTGTTAATTCTGGTAAGGATACCTTCAGACCGTCCTCTAGGTGGAAGGCAAAACCAGCTGTAGTCCATACCAGCAGCTAGGTTGGTTAAGAACGGCGCCAAAAAACTCGCTCTTCCGATTTCCGAAATAACTATAAAATCAAGTTTGTGTTCTCTCATGGTTTCTTTGATTAGAGAGTGTTTGGCCGGGTCTCTAAACCCATCACTATTCCAAATGAACCCTTCCATTTCAAACCTTTTTTAAAATTATTAATTTTGGTACTCCTCCTAACCGACACGCCCAAGTTTGTAACATTTTTCTTATTCCGCCTCCTAAGCAGCTTAATAGGCATAGACAGGATAGGGTCAGTAGAGTCCCCCACGGGTGCAGCCCTATCCTCTAGCTCCAAGTCAGAGCAAAGTTGATTTGCGGTATCCATGATGCCGCAATCCGTTTCTTCTCCTAAATTCTTGTTTAAATTATTTTGGAGGTAGGTGATCCTACGATCTTCCTCGATTTGTTTTAACGAAGTGATGGAGTGTTCAATTTCTGAAACATTTGAACCTAGAGAGACCCCTAAGGTGGTGGCCCTAGCTGCTATTTCATGGTCTGAAAATTTATAAAAAGAGAGGTTTGATTTGGTACCTGGCGTGGATGCGTCTTTCGGCTAGTTGCATTGCACGCTCCATCTGCATGGTGTTGCCATTGTGTTGCATCCTCACCCTCTGGCATGAGCGCACCGGCGATGCTATCTTCTCGCTGATGCCCCAAAACGCAATAACGTCCTCGATCCTTCTGGACTTGGATGACGACGTCTATGGCGAGAAAGAAGCCGCGGCTATCCGCAGTGTACCTTTACCGAGCGGCGCGCTTTTCTCACACCCAAAAGGTGCTGTCTCTGTAGTCTCCCAACTACCACACCCATCGTCTCTCTTGCTTGGAGAAAGATGAGCAGCCCCCTTTGCAGAGATGATAGGAGAAGCAGGTGTCTTCGGTCCTCGAAGAATCGCTTCCGAACTCTCCGTAGAGACATGAAAGGAATTCTTGGTCGGCGTTGTTGGCACGGCTCCAACGGCCCTGGATATGACCATATCATTACCCACGGCAGCATCATTGGTGGCGGAGGTGACAGGTGCCAGGGACTTCACAGCTGCCTCGGCTGCCATAGGTGCTGCCGAGGGAAACGAGACCGCAGACGATGCCCTAGGCATCACGGCAGGGCAATCTCCTGCCCCGGCAGCACTCATGTCATAGAAGGCGGCTAGCATATCCACGACAGCGTGCAGATTCGCGGCAGTGCATTCTCCTGCCCTGGCAGCGTTCACGGCACTAGAAGCGGTTTGCGCAGCGGGCGGTGTCGCGGCAGCCACAACCTGCGAATCCTCTGCCATGGCAGCCGAGGAAGACATGGAGTTGATGAAAGCCGACAGCTCAATTCTTGATTGCTCCATCATAAGCTTTACCCTACGAGAGAATTTGACCCCCGAGGAGAAATATCCGGCCAGCTTGTTGATATCAGGGCCGTTCGAGGCTGCATTTTTAGAGCCCTCCTGATCTTGTAAGTTATGAGCTACGTCGGTCTCCATGGCATCATGGTTTTTTTGTGGTTCAGAGGCACTGTCACCGTTGTTTCCGTGGCCATTGTTATCAGAGGGGTCTTCCCCTAGGTTAACAGCTGTGGTCATCTCAAGGTCGCTTTGAACTTCCACTTTGAAGGAAATATCATAGAAGCCATCAGCAATGAATATTCTCTCCTTTGTAGGGATTCTCCTAAAATCAAGACAGCCAACTAGGATCCGGAGAACACCTTTCTCCCTAGTGAATTTCATATCAACCTTGATAGTCTTACCAAAGAGAGTTCCCAACTACCACATCGCCAGAAAATCACCAATTCGCCTTTGAGGGATGCCAGACATCAGGATCCAAACTTCTGGGAGCTTGCTAGTGGGTTCCATGGAGGAGGCACACTGCTCAAAATCAAGCTTAATGCTGCTGTTCGGGACATGAAAGGTGCCAAACCTCGCAAGCCTCTCTATCTCTTCTCGGTCCGGGAAGGTGACCTTGAAGATGTTGTGGCCAACTTGACGATAGTCCCAGGTGAAGTTCTCGACTGGAACAAGCCTCTGAAGCTGAGCAATGATATCGGGGATGGAGAGTTCCCCACCAGTGACTGAGAGTAGCCCTAGACGCGTGCTCTCAAGTTTAGGCCGGTAAGATTTCATGATCGGACACTCAAAGAACATTAGCTTCTCATCGGAGATACCATGCAGAATTAGCTGAGGCTTGGGGGCCGAAAGGAGATGGCAATCCTCCGGCTTGTGCCCAACCTGCTCACAATACTCGCATAAAATTGCAGTACACTCGAAGAAGAGATGGCCATTGCTACCACAGCGATAGCATGACTCTTTCTTTGCCTTCTTCTTGCCCTCGACCTGAGGGTCGATGGTTCCACTAGACACATTAGTGGAAGAGCTCTCACCGAGATTGGCTTTTTTGTTGGCTAAGCCAGAAGAGGCAGCAGAATCCCTCGAGTCTATTCCAGCTCCTCTACTTTTGTTTGATCTAGCCTTGTAGGTGGGTCTACCTCCCCGATTGCTGGAGTTCTTGTAGTGGCGTTGGTTTCTGTTGCCTTGGCCACCACGGTTAGGGCCATTCCCGGCAAAACCACCTCCTGCGTTGAAGTTCTCCTAAGGCGGGGTTAGGCCATGGCCGCCTTGCGAGGCTTGCGGAAAGGCGAAATTACCGTTCCCGCCTTGGAACTGTTGGAACTGGTTGCCTTGTGGCCTGGCGTTGAACCCGAAGCCGGCACTCGATGCAAAACCGCTCGCGACGAAGCTATTCTGAGCACCACGCTGGGGAAAGCCAGCACCATTGACGCCTCCGCCGTCACTGTCCGAGGGGGATGCACGGTCCTCCCCGGTGAGATCCGATTCTGGTGAGGAGGTCTCCCAGAATCGCCCTGGGAGCCGCCCTAACGGCTCTCCGCTCATCACGCTCTCCAGCCTTTTAGGCCCTAATCGGATTAGAGATACCTGAATACTACCTACAGCTAGATATCAAAAAGGTGCCCTTGGACTTGGTGTTGCCACCGAAGGCCTGCTCCAACGATATGAGGCAGAGACCATGGAGCTCGTGATACAGATCTCGCCACAATACTAACCAAATGGACCTCCACCAAAGAACTCCGGCAGCAGTAGTGAAGTCGTCGGCTGCGGTCGTGACATAGAGCTCGCCATGAGACTACACCAACTGGACCTCCACCGAAGAACTCCGGCAGCAGCAGTCAAGGCGCCGGCGGCGCTCTCGACCGACGAAGATGCTACCTCGTGCTGACCGGCGGTGACGCCGTTTGTTGGACCTCCACCAAAGATGCTGCAACAGCAGCCAACGGCGCTCTCGGCTGCCGAAGACGCTCCCTCGCCCTAACCGCCGGTGACGCTGTTTGGTGGCTTCCCGGTGAGCCGACGCCTACCGCCTACAACCAGCGCATGGGCGCGCTGGCGTTCTAGCGGGGATCCGGGGAGGTGCGTGCGGCAGGGAACCTTGCGCCAACACCGCTCGAGAGGGAGAGGATTGTGTATTATTAGTGGAGATTATTTGATGCGAGGGTAAATTGGTCTCAAAAAAGTGTTGGACGAACCAACCACGGAAACCTTACGTCCTTTATTATTAGGTATAGATAAATATAAATATAGATTTGCAATGTGTATCGTAAGTATGGGACAAATATACCTTCATTAAAAATTCCTTAGTACTTTGAAAATAATTAAGATAATGCCTTCCCACTTGAGAGGGCCACTGTGCTAGTTTACAATAACAAAGCAATGCACGTTCAGTTGTCGGACATTATCAATGTAGCATTTGTAACTTTAGCCTGCAAAGCAGCCTTAAATTCTTCTTCGTATTCGCCCTTGAGCACCACTTCCTTGAGACTACCCAGAAAATCTATTCCAGAAAACCCGCCTTCGTCAAATATCTGGCAGTAGTTAACTTGTATAACTTCAAGCTCCACCACTGTATTGGCTCTGAACTTTATAAATTTGAGATTATCTAAGTTAGCTATCTCTAGCCTGTTGAGTCTCGGGAAAGTATCTTGACTAAATTCGACCTCTAGGTCTTTTCCCTCAAAGGCATTCCTCCAAAGGCGTAGGATCACTAGATTCGGTAGAACTCCAAGGGCTTTCATTGCAACGTCATACGACAACCGGGTGCTCCTCAAGTTCAACTTGGCTAGATTCCTGGGAACCGCATCTTCGTTTATCCATTTCGGCAAACTAGCTAGTTTGCCATAAAGTTTTAGACTTTGGAGATTTCTCGGGGCTGAGGACAAGCCATCAAGATAATCATCCAGGCCAGTCTTCCCTTCTGCACGCACTGACAACGATTCCAGGTGGCTGAGATCTGATAGGGCAGAACAGAAATCCTTCCCATTTTTTTTGTTGATGCCAGTCACCCCTAACTTACGCAATTCAGTAAGTTTGTTGATCTCTTGGATGGCAGTCTTCCTGTTAGCAACATTGACAACACCCAGTGTGTGGAGATTCTTCAAATTCCCTGCCCCTTTCGGGACTTTCACTCCATACGGATCCAGGCCTTTAAAAAGAATACTGGAAATGAAGCCGAAAATAGGACCAAAGTTGCTTGAAACTCTGTTTTCTTGCTCATCAATAGATCCCATGGAAAGGCGGATTTTACAAATTAGGGAGATAAGTTTCACCAAAGCTCGAATGACATCCATAATCTTACTTGATGAGTCAACCTCGGTATATGGTATGTAACCAGCACGAAGGTAACTTAGCTTCTGGAGTTTAACAATGCTTGCTGGAAGAAGAGTCACTAGTGTACCTCTTATATCCAGTGTCTCGAGATTCCGTAGCTTACCAAATGATTTGGGCAAATTAAAGATGCCTCGGGATCCTCGTAGAGACAGGTACTTGAGATGACAGAGTTTTCCGATTGGTGCAAGATGGTTGTCCCTTAGACCAGTTGTGTCCTCTAAATCCAGTACTCGAAGCAGCCTCATCTTACTTGAGATAAGGAATCCTCCCCAGTCCCCGAATACTGTGAGTGACCGCATACGGGACACGTCCAGTATCCTTTTCAATGCGAACTTTTTCTCTCTGCTCCATCTGCTGCTAACAACAACGTGACGAACTTTATGTCTAGACCTTGAACTGAAACCAGAGTTATCCAGTACACAAACAAGTTTTTCTTCTTTTGACTTGGAGATACTAATTTCATGCATGAGAGTGTTGAGGCGGCAGGAACCAATTTTCACATAGTTTCTGGCTGTTGTTTTTAGTGGCTGTATCATACTCCTACTGATAAGATCTGTGAAATCATCCTCACCAATTTCTTCGGCGGTCTTGGTAAGCATTTCTCTTGAGTATCCTTCGGCAACCCACCGCCGGACTAAGCGTCTTCGTCGCAGGTTCTGGCCCTCAACGAAAATGGAAAGATACAGAAAGCATGACTTGAGACGAAAGGGTAGTCCTTTGTAACTCGAGATAACCATTTTATTTATACTCTCAAGACTTGAATTCAGCTCTAGCTCAGCGCCAATATTATCACTGATTTTTCTCCACTCCATTGTGGTTGGTGGAGACCTGCTAGCCAGAAAGCCAGCAATAGTGGTGATGGCAGCGGGAAGCCCATCACATTTTCTTATGATGTTATCTGATATTTCCTTCATTTCAGGATCTGATTCAAAATTCTTTGCCGTCTTTGATACCTATAGTACAATCTAAAGTTAGTAGTGCAACAAATAAAAAAGGTAGCAAGCTCTTTTTAGTACTCTGGAAAATGTAAGATGGCCATTTGACAGTACGTTGGCCATCCTACTTTAAGCGTGAACTTTTTTTAGCCTATTAAAATTCAGAGGTTGAGAACAAAAACCATAAAACTGAACGAAAAAGGTGCATCTAATTTTTTTCTTTGTTTATCATTAACCAGGATGATTTTACTTTGTGTTTACATTTACAGAGAACCAATTTTTCAGTTTGAGTTAACGCACGGTCTGTTTTTTCTTACCAAGCAACTTACAACATTTATTGCCAAAGATGGTCCATCATTGACCAGGTAGTACCAAAGGGAGCCACAACGACAGATTTGCTTTGACAAAAAAACGATTACAAATGGATCTATTTGGTCTAAAGGATTTTTAAAACGCTGAATAGGATGTCATGACATGCCTAATCCTACATGAACTGAAAACGCAGGAACTTTTTTTTTAAATAGTGCAGCCCCAGCCTCTACATAGAAGAGATGCATACGGACTTGCTTTATTTTATTTATATATCACAGACTGGCAAAAAGCCTTACAAAGATCATACAAGCTGAAGCCTCTCCAAACATAGGTATTAAAGCACCACTAAACTAGTATAACGCTAGAAAAAATAGTCAAGGCCTTGTGCCTCGGCTATCGTCATCGTGGACTCCCCAGTGATATCTGAAGAAAGCGCATTGTGCACAAGCTTCAGAGGTCACCTCCACCCCTCTAACCGCCGACCCAACTCCAGGGTGAAAGATCGAAGCAAAGCCTCTCACCAGGTTTGTCATCGATGCCACCGCGACGCCAAACCGTCTAGGGCCGTGGTGGCGTTGACGGCCGGCCTAACAAGTGTTAAAGTGTATAATTGGATTGTACTAGCCCTTTCCACCAGTTTAGACTTCTGGTTGCGTTGATTAGTGCATGAAGCTTGACATGGTATTAGTAGTGCCCAAGGTCTTGAGTTCAAGTCCTGGCTTTCACAATTTATCCTACAATTGTTGTTACCCCTCGGTGTCCACGTATAGGTCTCTTAAGCCATACCTCTGAGTCACCGATCCACGTACAAGGCCTCTTGTGGCTACCTCTGAATCTCTACACGTGTTGACTTCTTCTTCATCACACGTGAGTGGTGGTCTTAAAGTGTATAAGTGGATTGTACTATCCCTTTACATCAGTTTGAACTTTCGGTTGCTGACAGGGGTATGACTACCAAGGCCCAAGGTATTGGTACCCCTGAGGTATGTTCGGGTAGAAGCCCATAGAAGCATAGGCCCACGACAGAGGCTGGAGTATAGTTGTAATTGAATATAGAAACTAAATTGTAACACGTCATATATGACTAATTTGTATTGAACCCGACTGGCTCCTCGAGACCTAGCCAAACAGGGGCCAGGAGAAGCCGGCCAGGGACACGTCAAAATTGAGCCTATAATCCACGCTTTGTCTACACATCAAGTTTCGCCTTGTTTGTCTGAATCCCTACCTTCGAGTTCATCTG
Source organism: Dactylis glomerata (assembly GCA_007115705.1). NCBI lineage: Eukaryota > Viridiplantae > Streptophyta > Magnoliopsida > Poales > Poaceae > Dactylis > Dactylis glomerata. The sequence goes on from QXEO01000808.1 coordinate 67,142, forward strand.
ACGCCCTCTTCCCCCGATCCAAAGTCCTAAATCTAGGGCATTGTCGAGTTCCACCCTTGTCAGTTGCGTTGTCTACTACATGAAGCTTGACATAGTATCAGAGCCCAAGGTCTTAAGTTTGAGTCCTGGCTTTCATGGTTTATCCTAGAATTGTTACCCCTCGGTGTCCATGTATAGGTCTCTTGAGACACTCCTCCGAGTCACCAATCCTTGTACAAGGCCTCTTGTGCCTACCTCTAAGTCTTTACACATGTTGACTTGTCTTCTTCGTCACACATGAGTGAGGGTGTTAAAGTGTATAAGTGGATTATACTAGCCCTTTCCATCTGTTTGGACTTTTGGTTGTGTTGTCTCGTGCATGAAGCTTGACAAAGAACTATGAGGATCTTTACCCCGAAGATGACTCGGTTATTCAAAGGCGGTGATGGCTTCTGCTAGACCAGATATGTGCTTCCGGTTCTCCATAGGGTGACTCAGTGCCCCCAATACCTAATTGGTAGGTTGTTGTTTGTGTTCTAAGGGCATAATTATGGCTAGGCTGTCATGATCTTCTCCAATTGCCGGGTTTGTAGTTGTTGAGTGGTGGCTTTGGGTACTTTGATGTATGGCTCTTGCCAGACTTTTGTTAAATAAAATAAATAAAACTTGTATACATCACTTCGACCCAGGGCTGGGATCTTAACCTTTCATTGCAAAGAAAAAATGCACTATGAGTGTTGATGACTTTGGCCTCATTACCTTGCATCAAATTCATTAAAGATGGATTTTAATACAGAGGCCAGGGGTTTCAATCCTTTTTCGAGTGAAAAAAAGCCCTAGTGGATGACACCATGCACCTCTGTATTTTCTCTGCGGTATACTAATTTATAAACTGACCAATATACTACCGATGGAGACCCTCTAAAATGAGGATAAAATTGTAGTCTTGATTTATCACCCTTTTACACACAGTTTATGTTCATGATGGACTTGTTTTGTATTTAAAGCTAGATCATAAAACAGTTATATACTTGTGTATTAACAAATTTGCTTCAACTATTTAAAACCGAAATCTTATAAATTAATTTTTAGCCCAATTGAGTTTGCTCTGCTTGTGACCGATGGATGTGAAATTAAACATGTAGAAGCATGCTAAATAATAGGTTTAAATCGATGTCTTACCAGAGTTTTGAAGAGCTCAAAAGCGTCCGAGCATTTTAAACCTTTCAGTTCGAGAACAAATACATCTGCCGGTGTCACTGAACAATGGTTCGCCACGCTTGCTTCCCTCGTGGTGACTATGACCCGGCTCCCCTCCCCCAGAGTTTCACGCAGGCTTGCCACTACCATGCGCCATGCAGATTCCGATGGTAGACCATCAACAACGATGAGGCGCTTCTTGCCGTTTACTGATCCAAGCAGTTCTTTAATTTTCTTCGTTGAGTACCTCTGTGAGCCACCATGTAATACCGTGTCAACTAGTATGTCGACTGGTTGTTTCTTTTCAGTGCATTCCTGTATTTGCATAGCAACACTCCTCTGGAACTCCTCAGGATTAAAAGGCTGCGGAAAATTAGCCCAGACACGTACCGGAAATTCTTTAATAATCTCACGGCTCCTGTACATGCTCTCCACAACGGCAGTTTTTCCGACGCCGCCCATTCCCCACAACGAGATTACTTGAGGTTTATCACCTGAAATTAACTTGTCCTTGATGCAAGTTATTTCTTTATTGCGTCCAGTGAGCTGAGGTCCCACGGGCACGGGCTCCGACGTAATTCCATTGAATACAACAGGTTTCTCCTGAAAACATGAAAAATGCGGAATCAGCTAGGTTTTAGTAGTATCCAGGGCTCTACAAGATTTGAACACGTAACAAGTGAACATACATACACACTCAGATACATGCGAAAAACCTAAACTAATATGGACAGAGAAAATAATTCACCCGTGGAACACAGTAGCTTAGGCAGCCCACCTCTACCCAGGCGTGCATGCACAGGAAACAAAACAAATAAACAATATCGATTTCTCTAAATAAAATCCCTTTTCCTTGCTACGATTCGAGAAATAAAAACGCACTGATTATAATTGGGCAACAGTCGAATCTATGTGCGTTGGTGTCTGTTCTGAGATTCGCGTCGAGTCTAGCCAGCTCGGTGCATTCTTTTTTTCGCAAAAAAAAGGTCGGTGCATTCTTATGGTTTTTCCAGCTGTTTTTTCTCAGAGTCGGTTTTCCTCCGATGGTTTTTTGCCCTTTTGTCCTTTTCGTTTTGTTTCTTTTCCATTTCTAGTCTGACCGGGAGAGAGACATTGTGTTGTCCGTTGTGTCGGCGGGCGGAGTAGGAGAGGGGGGGAGCGAGTGGCGAAATCACCGGGCCCTCGCCGGTGGGCTGCCTCCCGACCGCCGCTCTTCCGCGTGCTGCTCGGTGGCTGTCTCTCCGCGCAATTGGGTCAGGGCTATTCTCCTCAACCAAGGTACTGCCCCCGATCCAAACTCTGCTATCCCAGTTCCCCCCATACAAAATATGTGGAGAAAATTAGTTCCTTTATGTTGTATCGTTTCTCCGCGCGGCGGCTCGTCGCGGGTGTGGGGATGCTTGAATTTATGCGTGATGCTCTGGGCGTCCATGTTTTCTTTGTCTTATTTGGGGTAAGTGGGGAGGCAGATAGATGTTTGTTCGTCTGTGGCCAGCGATTTTATGCAGGTCGGTAGAACTCATGCATCCCCAATAATTAATTCCCGCATGTGTATCTATTCTGTTCCCGTTAGTGTTTGCATCAGTATGATTGAACTGATTCAATGTTGTCTGATTCAGTTGTGTGGTGGTGGTTTTTGGTGGGAGAGTGGGTAACTGATTGGAGTGATTCAGTTTGTTTTCAGGGTTTGTGATTATGTAGGTCTGTTCAATGTGCTTTTGTTGTCTGACATTTTTTCTGCGATGTGTCGTCCAGGGAGTAATGGTTATGTTAGTAGTTGATTATGTGGAGTAGTTTTCTGTTCTCTGCGTTGACGGTTTTATTCTTTATGTATCCATTTTTCTTCATAGTTGAAAAAATAGAGAGCTATGGGAAGCTTATGCAGATGGGTCGACAAAATCAAGGAAGTCTATAAGCCCTTGTGTTTATTTCTATGAAAAATGATGGCACTGATGAAGACGACTATATCTTTGCATCAAAGGTGTAGGCAGTGATTTCTTTTCTTCTTGTTTTTGGCGTACCCAAGCAGTCAGCTTATGCAGATGTCTATTTTATGTTGTTCTTTCTATAAGAGAAAAAAATGCGAAGTTTGAAAAAGCTCAGCTAAACTTTTGTGTGAGCAATGAATACTTCTTTCTATCTTCACTGTTTTTTACTTTGCTATCCTAAATTTAAGGAAATCATGTATCTTCCTTTTGCGTGCTTTTCTTATATGTGCAGAAAGTAAAACAATTGGAAAGGCAACTGACAACCAGCAGAGCTGATAAGGTTTATGTAGTGAGTGTTTGCGTTTTCTTTATAGGGAGGAGGCCATGTAATTTAACCCAACTTTTTTTTCGTAAATGTCTTTTGATCTTTTCAACTTACACACCAGCATAACTAGTTTTACATTTTGATTTTCCATGTAAATATAGGTAGGAGGCTATGTAAATTAACCCAACTTTTTTTCATAAATGTCTTTTCAACTTACACACTAGCATAACTAGTTTTACATTTTGATTTTCCATGTATATATAGGAAGGAGACTATGTAAATTAACCCAACGTTTTTTCGTAAATGTCTTTCAACTTACACACTAGAACATATAGTTTTACAATTTGAATTTCCATGTAAACATAGGCAGGAGGCTATGTAAATTATCTCAACTTTTTTCCTTGTATGTACTTCAAGTTACACACTACCACAACTATTTTACATGTGTATTTTCCATGTAAATACAGGCCTGAGGCTTTGTAAATCCCAATTTGTTTAAATCATGTACATTCCATTCCGACGTCGATTACCTTTCCTTTTTTAGAAACAAGATGGTGTGCATAGTGTGGAAAAACCCAGATGGTTATGCTTGATAGTCAAACCATTACAACTTCAAGTGCAATTCTTATACCATGATGGTTATGCTTGATTTATATGGTTATTTTCAATGGTAATACAAGTACTAGGACATGTAAGTACCATATTGTTACATTAGATTTTCAATGAAAGTACAAGCAGTAGAACCTGTCAGGAAGTGATTATTTTCCCTGCACACGATCTGCATGGTTACATGTTGTGACTGTTTGTTTCGCATTGTTAATGTAAATAGTACCACTGGGATATGTAAGGAACTGCCTTTTCTAGTGTGAATTTTTTTTACATGATAGAGTTGTTTATTTACACTATAGAAGCGGTGAAGCACTATGTAATGGTCACACATGATCATTTTTGCATGCTGTAAAATGGGTACCTTACATGGCCAGACGCTATGTTATAACAGACATGAACATGCACTGTTGTTATAGTTCTGTACATGACTTGTTTTATGTAAAGTACAAAATATCCATCTAAATTATATGTTGATCACCTACAAGTGGTATATCATGTCATGTAAATATATCTATCTTTCACAAGTTAATTTTGCGTTTTTCCTTTGATGCACAGAAAATTTCAAAGAAGATATTGCATCTCATCTTCAGTTTGTTGTTCTGTCAACTGACAACAACGAAGAAGTGAAGGTCAGTACAACCCATGCAGCGCTGGAAGAATGCAGATCAGCAGTGAAAGATATCCATCTAAATTTGTTCCAATGAAAGGGCTTCAAATAGGCTAAATAGTGATGTTGTTGTTCCACCCTTATGGGGAACATTTTTCATCCACCAGGGGAGTTATTATCACTGGTGATGTCATATAGAGTGAAGTAAATCAAGTTGGTTTCCTATCTATCTAGTATCCTATATGTCAGCCATGAAAACATTTTTTATCCTACCTAGTGACACTGTTTAGCCTACCTAATGTCGTCTGAATTCCCCTGTCCATAACAATTATTATCTTAAATTTCGTTTTCTATTTCCTGTGCTAGGAACTGGGAATATATCTGGATGTTAGTTCGTTCTTCTGTCAGCAATGGTTAAGAATGTTCACATGAGTAGACAGCACTCTTTTCTCCTGGACCTGATCGGCTTTTTTGTGAGGACAGTTAAGAAGGAAATAAAACCGGAAGGAAACGGAAAGGGAAAAGGGAAAGGCACTTGATTGCTGGTGGGCGTGGCTGCCAGAACACGTGTCAACTTTCTATTGGTTAGAAAAATATGACTGTTGCCTAATTAGAAATCAGTCAACTGATAAATAGACACTCGCAATAAAAAAGGCAAAATTCAACTCTTAAGGACTCAAATTTAAGAAATAGACACTCTAATGAAGGTAAAAAGAGAATCGCGTCTACGTAGTGTGTACCTCGTTGGGGTCAACTGCGACACCATCTTTACCTTCAAGCCTGTAGGTATTTTGGCGTTTCCCTGAGCAATACTCAGCAATACTTTGAATTGTTGTGGTTACTATGATCCTGCTTGAACATTCTTCATCCTCTGGCAAGATATTTACCAATGAGTCCCATTCTGTGCTGCTTGTTATCCCGTAAAGAACAATGAGGTATTTTTGTCCTCTGAGAAGCCTGACTAACTCTTGAGTTAATTCCGCAGCTCCCATTGCTTCTAGATTGCCATCTGCATCTTCTTTCTTTAACTTGAGAACCAAGCCCTTGAGTAGGAGCACTTGATCAGCAAAATGAGGAGACACAGTGATCCAGGCACTCTTTGGGAACTTCTCGTTGTCAAGCTCATTATAGATGCTTTCGAGGAGATCTGTTTTCTCAGAGCTATCAGTTCCCCACACGGAGATTATTTCACGCTTCATAGAATCTTGAGAAATCAGTTTAAAAACTTTCTCACGATCAGTATCCTGGGAAAACAACGCATAGTTTAGTTCCCTTCCTTTAGACTTGAACTTTAATTTTGTGGTGACTTTAGAATGATATCCACAACCCTATGTCGGCAGAACCCATGTTGGATCCAGGAACTATAAGTTATTGGAGTTCATTATACTTCAATCTGAAGCAATATTGCCATTTCATATTTCTCGAAATTAGTAATTCACTCTGAAATTAGCATAGATACCCTGTCACCTATCTTTTGAAGCAATAACTCTATATACCTGTCACCTGCTTTTTCGTGTCTTTAAAAACAAATTTCCTATCTTTTGGAACAATCATCTACATTTTTTTGGAGGGGATAATTATTGGAGAAAGCATATCAGAACACTGCCTTTCCTGAAATATAATCATGTTATTGACGTTTTTTACATTACAATTTTACATATTTCAAACTTCATTTTTGTTTCCTTATCCAACAAAAGAGAACAACGATATGTCATGACACTCTTAATGACTCAAATTTAAGAGACAGACACTGTAATGGTAGTAAATACTTTAGCATTAAGGTTAATGAGAATCACGTCTTTGTTGTGTGTACCTCGTTGGGGTCAACTGCGACACCGTCTTTACCTTCAAGCCTGTAGGTGTTTTGGCGTTTCCCTGAGCAATAATCAGCAATACTTTGATTTGTTGTGGTGACTATGATCCTGCTTGAACATTTTTCATCCTCTGGCAAGATATTTACCAATGAGTCCCATTCTGTGCTGCTTGTTATCCCGTGAAGAACAATCAGGTATTTTTGTTCTCTGAGAAGCCTGACTAACTCTTGTGTTAATTCCGCAGCTCTCATTTCTTCTAGATTGCCATCTGTATCTTCTTTATTTAACTTGAGAACCAAATCCTTGATTAGGAGCACTTGATCAGCAAAATGAGGAGACACAGTGATCCAAGCACTCTTTGTGAACTTCTCGCTGTCAAGCTCATTATAGATGCTTTCGAGGAGATCTGTTTTCTCGGAGCCATCAGTTCCCCACACGGAGATTATTTCACGCTTCATAGAATCTTGAGAAATCAGTTTTAAAACTTTCTCACGATCAGTATCCTGGGAAAACAACGCATAGTTTAGTTCCCTTCCTTTAGACTAAAACTTTAATTTTGTGGTGACTTTAGAATGAAATTCACAACCCTATCTCAACAGAACCCATGTTGGATCTAGAAACTACTCATATTGCCATTTCATATTTATTATATTGCCATGTTGGATCTAGAACCCATCTTATATAAGTTATTGGCGTTTCCTTACTTATTATACTTCAACCTGAAGCAATATTGCCATTTCTTATTTCTCAAAAATTAGTGTACTACTGTGAAATTAGCATAGAGACCCTGTCGCCTATCTTTGGAAGCAATAATTCCCTTGTTATCAATGAATTTGGAAACAATCATGTAGATACCCTGTCACCTATCTTTGGAAGCAATAATTCCCTATAGATACCCTGTCGCCTAGATTTTTCCTGTGTTCAAAAACAAATTTCCTATCTTTGGGAACAATCTTGTACGTGCTTTTGGAGTAAAACGTATCAAAACACTGCCTTTCCCAAGGAATTAATGAACTGAGACTGTTTTCACCATATTAACAGAATTGAAATATAATCCTGTTATTGACGTATCTTACACTACATATTTCTCACTTCAGCGTTGTTAGCTTTTCTAACAAAAGAGAACAAGGATATGTCAATAATAAATACTTGCTATTACCTCAGGGAAAATTATATAAAGAGACTGATCTGGTGAAAATTGCTTGAGCTCCGACACTTGGTTTGTCTGACCGACGCACAAGCCTGCAAGTTCTATATGTTGCGTGGACACTATAATCCGACTGCCCTTTTTATTGTCTGGCAAGTAGAGTTTGAGCCAATCCCACTCTGATATAGTCGACAGGTCTTCAATGACAATCATGTACTGGTTATTGCTGACAAGCTTATCAAACTCATCCTCCAGTTCTTCTTCTTCCAACGCCATGCTCCTGGAAATGTGAACCCCCTTTGTTCTTCCGTCTTCTGGATTTCCAATCAGACTTTTATTAGAATTCCCATAAAACTGCCTCACCAGGCTCCGAATGAACTCCACTGGATTGAAAGGATCCATCAGCTTAACCCAAGCACGGCATGCAAACTTCTCTGTGACCTTGGGATCATCATAGACCTTTCTAATGGTTGACATCTTGCCTACGTCACTGCTTGTCCCCCACACTGAGATCACCATAAGCTCTTTACTACCCCTGGTGATCAGACCAGCGAGATCCACCTTCTCATTATCCTGCTTGGCGGCATGTCCAATGCCGAATACTGACGAGCTGCTGGACATGTACTTGTCAGCAGCGGTGGTCGGCCTTGAGCTGGGATCCTCGATCGAGCGGTAGCGCATGTTCCGGTGGCTGACATCATCTACCCTGGCCTTCAGATCTTTGATATCCTTGGCAATGGCATGCCTCTTTTTCAGGGTGCATGGGAAGCGCCACCATGATGTCTTCTTCTCCAGATGCAGAGCGAAGTCCTGGAGGGAGTCCTCCACGTCGTAGCCCAGATCCCGCACTTGCTTCACCCACGTCCGGACCACCTTCTTTTCACCCTCCTCCTCGTCAGCCGCCATCAGAAAAGTCTGCATCATCTCGAATTCATCGTTGATGAAGACCAGATCCTTGTTGACGCCGAGCTGCAAGGCCACCTCCTCCTTGATGGCGGATTTTGCCTCGCTGACCACTCCACTCAGCACAGACTTGGCCAAGCTTAACACCGTCGCCTCCATGGTTTTCTTCTTCTTTGTGTTCGTGGATTTGGAATGGAGCTGTGAACGAGAGAGGGACGACAATGATAGGTAGTGTAGGGACGTTTAGACGGGGCATGTTCCCAAAAGGAAGATAAGATATTTTTCTCTGAGAGAGAAAGATACAAAATATATTGCGCATCGGTTTTTGCAAAAGTCAAACACCATTAATGTTAACAAAACAAATTTGGGAAAATTATCGATGACAAATGCTCGGTGTTAGGCCTTTCACAATGCATTATATCTTAGCGCTATATTATAGGTAATGGTTTATTTTAAGAGACAATTATCACAATGCATTGTCTCTTAAGTGTTGTATCTACATTAATTGATTTTGGGTTGTTGGAATTATGTGTCCTACAACTATATTCAAAGAAACTTGGAATCATTTAATATTCAAAATACCTCATTATGGAAATATATATGTATTTATGCATAGAATACTCTACATGTTTACTGTGGAATTAGTACTTGCTGGAATATACTTAAGTATTAAGAGCTTAAGGAAGCCAGTTGATTATTAGTGGAATATAGTATACTTTGTATTTATACTGGAAAAGACTACCCGAGTACATTGATAATTGGAAGGAACTAGGTCATGGATTAGATTACGGCTCTAATAGTGACCTACATGATTAATGGAATTCACACATGATCATGGCGCATTGCTCACAAGTGCGTGTTCCAGAGACGAACGGGTAAAGTCCGTTAATAGACAAATTATATCGTGGTTGGTAGTTTGATCTGGACTGTATTCTAGAAACTAGTTATACTAAGAATCTTATATCTGTATAAGAGGTGGACTCTTTGGAAAGACAATATAAGAAGGTCCCTATCCCCTAGCCTTGAATATACAATTTGTAAATGACACCACAAATAAGCGCAGAGGAATAGGGGATAGATCAAAAACCCTAAATTTCTTACATTGGTATCAGAGCCGATGCTTCATTGTGGACCGCCGGCGAACTCTGCCCTTAACTCGGTCCGTGGCGGCCGCAGTCATCGACCTTTGTGACCGCTGGGTGTCGTCTATCGCGGAAGAAAAGATCCGCTGTAAAACTCTCGTCAAGGCTGGGCGGAACTTCGTCCCCGCCGTCATCTATGCAAGAAAAGATCCGCTGCCCTCTCTGCTAAAGTTAACCAGCGGTGGTGACGGCAGAACTGTTATTGGATTCGAGGTTTCTAGGAACATGAAGACAAGTCGTTGCGATCTGGTCCATTACGGCCCCGTCCCGATCCGATCGGCGACGAAACCTGCAAGCCTGTGACTGGCTCTGCCCGTCGACAAGGCGATCCGGGTGCACTCTCTGGCTCTGCGACCAGCCGCCCCGCCACGCACCGCTCTCCGGACGACCACGACGAGCTCGCCCAAGCCGAAATCCTTGGTTTGACGAGTTCGCGGAAGTCAATAAGCTGCGCGGCGCTCGTCATCCACTCCGTCGTCAGGTGCATCTCGTCTCCAAGCTCCAAGCCTCAAGCCAAGGATTGAGACAACATCGCGATCCTGTTGTTTTCACACGGAAATCACGGAAAACAACAGGATATTATTTTTACCTACCTAAAGTCTGGACGTGGATTGTTATTTTGTCCTCTTGGTTCCTCTTCGTCGAGTCTACAAATATGTCTGGACAATGTTTTCTCGGAGCTGCTTATTATTTGTTGATTCACGGTCTGGAATGGAATTAATGCTACTGGCATCTCTGAACCGGAAAAGCTTCATGAAGAACTCACGGTTGAGGAAAGGAAAAATATGCCAGCTCATACAGAGTATTGAAGTGAATAGACTGTGAGTATTTATGGGTAACCTGGAAAAAGGATTGGATATTTTATTATTGAACACGGCTTCTTGAGGAAGATCATACTGTAGTATTACGCTGAAGGAAAAGGAATTCAACTTTACTCCACGGTATGTCCAATGCAATTGTTTGCATTAAATATTTGTTTAGGACTACTTCTCCATATATTTCAAACCTTTGCTTGTACGTCATAATTTGATGGAATACAATAGCAAAGTTAGTGTCATGCGGACAATTCCAAAGGAATATATATATGTGTAATCTATACTCATGCAAATGTTAAATCAGATGAACTTTGGAATTGGAAATTATTTCTTTAAACTCCTTGTGGAGGAAGAGTTTTTTTTGTAGGACATTATATTCACCTACAATGAGAAGGAATTTGGTTTATAGTTATCTATTTTTTTTCAATTATGACATGCTATTTGGAAAAGAAAAAGTGGAAACATTGCTCCCTGGGAATTAGTGCATCATAGAATTTTATACAATGGTCACATTTCTCTTGATGATCCATTGGAAGCTGGCAACAAAGGTTACTTATTTGGTTAAGATAACTCCATACGGAGGAATACTAATGATAGAGACACATACTTGGAAATTTATTACTGCTGATATTTATGACTTGGTCGCATAACAAGAAACATAATTAAGTGGCTTATTGGTAATGGAATTATATATTTCTGTGGAAGGAATATGGTACTTCATCTGTATTATTTTTATGTCGGAAGGTATTTTTTTATATTATGAACTTCTCATACTGAAGTGGAAAATCATTCATCAAAGGATTTAGAAGATTGTGAACTGATTGGTGGGGGAAGTACACTTCAGGAATATTATTGTATTATGGCGTATACTCCACGGTTGAATGGAGGAATATAACAGTTTGTTCTTCCCTTGATTATTTGAAATAGAGGAATTAAATACTTCTATTATGTTCAACAATTCATTATCTCACACGGTCACTGGTAATGTTTAGTGGTCTGGAAGTGGACGCAGTGGTATCGCTTTTGGTCTAGAAAAGAAACATGGTGGAAAGTAGGAATACACTATCTTCTATGAAGGTTGGAATTACTAGCAATCAAACCGCACTGGAATTTCATGTGGAATACTATTATAACCCCAAAGGAAAACGCAAGTTAAACTCCCAACACTAAAATGCTTAGGAAAAGTGGGAGGAATTAACATGGTCTGTCATATTTTAGCCATTGTTGTATGTTCTTTGTATAAGTCAAGCACTCTATGTTTAGAGGAACAAGTAGACTCATATAAAGAACTTAAAGTTGATACTATTGTCAACTATGGGTGGAAGCATTGCGGGAAGGAATAAACTCTTTGAGTACGAGGAAAGTTTGGGAACTTCAAATCTTACCAAACAATCACATGCCCATTGTTTGTATGTAGATTATATTTTATTTCTTGGGAAATTTGGCTCACTGAAATATTTTAGTGTCACCCTTGTTATTTAAGTATTTACACAAAGGAAAATATACTTTGTGGAACTCTTTATTCAGGAATTTTGGAAAAAAGAGGAAAATAAAGACATGATTTGCTAAATGAATGGATTAATTTATCATCTTGTAACAAGCTTCACATCAATGGAATGACAAGTCATATGGTTTTCTAGATGAAGGAGGTCAATCATCTACAAAGGATCACTGATTAAATTCATGAATAATATTTTCTACATGTGGAACTCCAATTATTATTTTCAAAGGATATTTTAGTGGCTTTCAATCTTTATACAAAACATAGTTATCATCTACTTAACTCAATGTGGAATTATTCATTATGTGATGGGGAAGAATTAATGAAGAATCTTACTCGGGGAAGTAATACTCGAGGTACCAATAAAGGTGGAATTTCACTCAAGGAATAAAATTTGAGGTGCCGGAGACAGCTACGCCTGGAATATAATGGCGGAAATTAAGATCTCTATAGATCGTCGTTATTACAACAAGCAAACATTTTGAGGGAAGACATCAATATATAGTTTTTAAGTTTTCTCTGCCAGGTATTAATGTGATTGCTGATCCCTTGACTAAGTATCTTGGTTATGAGGTATTTGGTAAGCATGTTAACACTATGGATTTATGAATGTTTGAATGATCGTTTTGGACAAGTGGGAGATGTTGGAATTATGTGTCCTGCAACTATATTCAAAGAAACTTGGAATCATTTAATATTCAAAATACCTCATTATGGAAATATACATGTATTTATGCATGGAATACTCTACATGTTTACTGTGGAATTAGTGCTTGCTGGAATATACTTAAGTGTTAAGAGCTTAAGGAAGCCGGTTGATTATCAGTGGAATATAGTATACTTTGTATTTATACTGGAAAGACTACCTGGGTACATTGATAATTGGAAGGAACTAGGTCATGGATTAGGTTATGACCCTAATAGTGACCTACATGATTAATGGAATTCACACATGATCATGGCGCATTGCTCACAAGTGCGTGTTCCAGGGACGAACGGGTAAAGTCCGTTAATAGACAAATTATATCATGGTTGGTAGTTTGATCTGGACTGTATCCCGGAAACTAGTTATACTAGGGATCTTATATCTGTATAAGAGGTGGACTCTTTGGAAAGACAGTATAAGAAGGTCCCTATCCCCTAGCCTCGAATATGCAATTTGTAAACGGCACCACAGATAAGCGCAGAGGAATAGGGGATAGACCAAAAACCCTAAATTTCTTACATGGGTACATGCATGTATGTGATTGGGCTAGCCATGCATTTTTACCTATGATACCGTGTAAGGGTTGTAGCTTAGCTAAAATACAACACCCCTCTCTTTCATCATTAATTAGGGTGCCACCTCACCATTTTACCTATGATACCGTGCTAAGAGACCCTCATTGTGAAAGACTTTATGTTGATTGTCCTGATACACATGATGATTTATTCAATGCAGACTTTACGCCATTAAGTGGAAAAATGGATTTGTTGGCCTGAGTGGAGTTCAGGATTAACAAGCTCCACACTATCAGCCTATGTGGTTTTTTTTGTCCGAGGGGACGAACATATGGCATCGTTGCTTGGTTAGCAGCTTGTATGGCCCATGTTGTTACTGATCCGACTTCTGAACAATGTAGTTACCAAACGAGTTGTCATGGAACAAGAAATTCATGCTCGTATTCACAATAAGATGTGGATATTGGTTCCCCTCAACCTGGTGCCAACATTGTTGACCAAAATAGGGTTTAAGGTGAAGAAGCACGCTGTTGGATCTATTGAACACTACAAAGAGTGCTTGGTGTACCAAAACAACATCACGGTCTTGATAATAACTACACTTTCAATATAGTTGTTAAATCTACGCATTATTCCTTCATGCTATATATTGGAGAAGATGGTTTCTATACGTTAGCCACCAGGTTTTGTTGATCTTGCTCATCAACATTAGTTGTGTCGCCTTGCCAATGATGGTCTCAAGCAATATCCTCATCATTCGCATGCGAGTCTTGCAACTGCTCTTCGTGTACATGGCTTTGTACCTTTGACTGCTGACGCGTCGCTATTTTTTCTTCAGCAACCACGGGTCACTATGTATCTTCTTGCCTGCATGGATGATAGTATTCTTCTTCATCTTTGGATGTTTGTGCTCTTATTTTGGCCTTAGGAGCTCATTTTCATACTTGGGTAAACTTCATTTATTTCTTGGGTTGGAGGTTACTCATCATGATCATGGTTTGACTTTGACATGAAAGAAGTCTCTGGATTTATTTTGCCGTGTTGTTATGCTGAAGTGCAAAACTACTACCACATGTATTCCAACCACTGACAATATTATGAATATTGATGGTAATCTATTATCCTTTGAATGATTCCACGGAATATCAAAGTACTGTTGGTGATTTGTAGTAATTGACGATTACTGCTTTGTATATATCTTTGGTTGTCAACTGAGTTTGTTGGTATCTTCATGCGTCATACGACATCCATTGGTCGGTCATCAAGTGCATATTATGTTATGTGCACCTCACGGTGTCTTATGGTCTACATCTTTGGGCTAATCCTTTAGGGGTTCATTTTGTTTTCTCTAATGCTGATTGGGTTGGAAGTCCAAATTACAGGCGGTCCACTGGGGGATATGATGTGTTCTTTGGTCCTAACTTGATCGTCTGGAGTGCTCGAAAATAGGCTATTGTTTCTCCTAGCAGAACTGAAGATGAATACAACGATGTGGCTAATGCCACTACAGATCGTTCAGGTACACTTTGCTTAAGGAGTTGGAACTTTCCCAAGATCGGCCTCCTATCCTTTGTTGCGACAAAATCAGTGATACATACCTTTCATCTAGCCGAAACACATCAAAGTGGATTATCATTTTGTGCAGGAACATGAAGCTAGATATTTTAGATTAAATGCATCTCCTCAAAAGATCAACTTATGGATATCTTCACCCAGCCATTATCCCCTTGCCCAAGTTTGAGATCTATAGGTGCAAGCTCAATCTCCATATTCTTTAGGAGATTGAAGTAGGGTGTTAGACTTTATATTATCGTGTATATATACCGACTATATTTGGTCTAGTATTTGTATTGTACCCTTTGTATTCCGGTATATATGAAAGGTGTGCCACCCCTGGATGTACTGCAAACTGGCCAGCCAGCTCGGTGAGACCCTCAGCTAGCGGGCGCGGCAGTCAAACTCTATGCACGCATATCACTAGTAGAAAATGGGTCTTTGGTCCAGCACCCAAATGCCATCTGTCCCGGTTCGGCTGGCCAATGGGGACCAATGACAGGCCTCGGTCCCGGTTCGTGCCACCTCGAGGTCGGTCCCGATTCATTTCGGAGCATCAGTCCCGGTTTGTGGCATCAACCGGGACCAATGCCCCCCCCCCCCCGCGTGGCACATGGCGCTCTGCGGAGCATTGGTCCCGGTTCATGCCACGAACCGGGATCAAAGACCCTCCCCTGGCTATAAATAAGCCCAGCCCTTTGCCCTTTGCCACCAAATTTTGCTGGATTGTGTGTGAGGTGTGGGTGCTAGCTTTTTTTTCCCTTTGATTGCACACAAGGTGTTCGACGAAATGTCCGAGCCACACTTAAGTTCGCACAACACGGTATCCTCAGTCAAGGTTAGCAACCTTATCTTCTTCATCTGTAACTGATACAAAAATATTACATGTGTCCATATAGGGTGGTCATTTCACTATTCACAATGTTATTGTAATGGTTAATTATTAGGGATTTCTATTTTCGTGCCCTCGGGTCCTTAGTTGTACTCAGTTTTCCCCAGCTCCTTAGTTTTTCCTCAGTTTTGTCCAAGCCCTTGTCTGAAACCCTAACAAGTGCTGGAACGGCTGGTTGCCCGATGGGTCAACAACTTTGACCGTTATCTGCAAACTAGTGGGGCCACGTAGAGCCCGCAAAGACATGTCAGAGCATCCATCTTTGTTTGACCGTAAGCATCGCTATATCCCTGACCAAAACGCGGATGAGTGGGGCTTCGGTATATCAAATGACAAGTGGGGCCATGACGCTGATACAAGGGGCAATACACGGGTAGGATTAGATTTTTAAACGGAGCTCTACAGCGATGGCACGGAGGAGGTGGCCTACGGGGTGCCGAGATGAGATCGACGTCCACAAAGAAATGCATGAGGCGAGACCAGACGCATTAGATAGATATGAACTAGACGCATTTAACCATGCATAGAAGAGAAGAAATGGTCGAGGACATCGACGACGACCTCAACACTTTGACTGACGGTGTCGGACACGAACGCGAGCAATGTAGAGAAAACTAGTGTCTCTCCTTTCTGGCGTGTATAGATGGGTACTAGGGGAGTGTGGTGGTAAAGGGAAAGACCTAGCGGTGGTCTGTGGCATCCAGCATAGCGGGGCGGCGTGGCCGTGCCCATAGCGGTGTGTATGTTTGGCATTGGCATCAGCATGTACGTTCGTCATTGGCCTCGGCGGTATCTCTGGTGTGTCAGTGATCGAATGAGGGGACGGGATTGAGGGTGCATCCCGACGGTGACCTAGTAGTGGCGGCGAGCATGCATAGCCGTTCTGACCATGCCGATATCGGCATCATTTGGAGGCTGTGGTGCTCGAATCATGGTGGAAATTGCGATTCCCTATTATTTTTACATGTATAATATATAGAAAATAGCTAGATCTCTAAATCGATGCATATGAAGCTACATATATATTCTTGGTCATAATCCCCTTATCTAAAGGGGATGGATGCATGGCTTCACGTCGTCATCGCTTTCATCGTCAGTATCTTCGTCGTCCGTGTAATAGTACTTCCTGCACATTGTTACGTCGAACACCTTCACTGTGAGCACATCATCGCCTTCATATTTGAAGTGTAGGATGTAGCCGAAATCCACACCGTGCGCGATGGCAAAATTCTCCCAGCCCTTGTCGAGGTACATCCGGCCTTGTCCGTCAAATAGGACCTTCACGGTACAGAGACGAGGACCGCAGTCAGTTGCTCGCAGATACACCTTAGCGGGCTCCTGGCCGTCAAGATAGTCCGCAAAAATTTTTGGGAGTGCCTGCAAAGATATCGAGCGCCGATTGTTTGAAATTAAAGGTTTTTTAGAACATGCATATAATTAATCACATACATCATATATGTGGGAAAGCGTACGTACCTTCTTGGCCAAAGGGTCTTCATAGATGACGATTAAGAACTCCTCTATGATCAATGGCAGTGTTGACGGTGGTGGTGGCAATGATGATGATCCACTACCCAGGCCGCCCCTTCCCCTTCCCCTTCCCCTTCCCCTTCCCCTATCCCTTCCGGTCGGCGTCCGAGACGTGGAAGCCATGGCAGTGGATCAAGTGTATGTGAACGAAGAAGAGAGAGGCAGAACCTATTGACATGAGGGATGGCCGTTGTGGGGTTTATAAGGGAGAGATGACCATTGTGGGGTTTACACCATAAATTAAGGTAGAGATGACCGTTGTGGGGTTTACACAATAAATTAAGGAGGAGATGACCGTTGTGGGGGTTTATATCTCAACAAAAAAGTAATGCCTAAAAGAAATGAAAATTCGTGATAGTTTATTGTTTTACCGTGAAAAGTAATGCCTAAAGGAAATTCGTGATAGTTTATCATTTTACCGTGAAAAGTAATGCCTAAAAGAAATGGAAATTCGTGATAGTTCATCATTTTACCGTGAAAAGTAATGCCTACAAGAAATTCGTGATTACCAAACTTGTTGAATCCGGTGGCAAACTCATTATTTAGCATACATAGAGGGGTAGTAGTTTGCCACCGATAGTTAGAGAGAGGGTGGCCATGATGAGAGAGAAAGTGGGGTTATCCTGCCCGTTAGATCATAGAATCGATGGTAGGTGGGCACGATCCGTGTGACAATAGCTCGACCAATCAGGCCAAGTTTAGGCTTCTGTGAGAAGGGAGAGGGTAAAACTGAGTAGTATCAAGGATCCAATGGCAAGTAAATAGTAAACAGGCTAAGGAATTCAAATAAGAGATTTAGAAAAATAAAAACACATGTTTTGTATAATGAAACCCAGGTTGGCCTTCCTCAAAGTATTAGCAATTCAAATATACATGAGTGTGAAAATTATGGCCTCATTCAGACAAACTATGTTTTGGGTATAGATGTTTTGAGAAGGGGTTTGAGTGGAAAGCCATGAACCTTCATAGCTACTAGTGATTTGAGAAGTGGCCATTTATGTTAAAACTTGATTTATATATGATTGTTATAATTTCCTACGTGGCAGGTCACGTAACAAGACTCCATGAGTAGGAGGCACTATGATTTTATTTTTTTGAATTTTTTTGCGCATGAAATGACTCAATTAGATGGCTTAATCCCATTTGTTGACTCTCTGTTGACCAGTCAATTGAGGGTAAAACTGAGTATATTGCACTAGCCAGTTTTAGTACTCGAGGGGAAAACTGAGTACAGATATTTTTCCAGTGTAAGACTCGAGGGTAGAACTGAGTACACGTAACGGTGCAAACGTGCAGTACCACGGACGCGTGTTGAGACCAAACTGTGGAGACGAACCGTCACTTTGCCAGTACAGAGCCCCTCTCTCCCTTCCTCTGCACACAGTCTCATTATAACTCATGCACGCAACCAGGCCTCTTATATCCCATCACCTTCTCCAAATCGAAAAAACCCCAACCGCCCTACGCGCGCTCCCCTGCCGGCGATGGAGAAGAAGAATGCACCGGCGGACGTCGCCCCCGAGACCGTCGCATCTGAGGCCATCGCCGCCAAGCCCGTCGCCTCCGAGGGCGGCGCATCCAAGCGCGGCGCCTCCGTGAATTGTGCCTCAATTAAGGGTGATGGACCACTTCACAAGATCGGCGACTGCTTACTGGCGAACGAGGAGTACGTGGACACCTACTCTGCTTTGAGGCAAGTTTGTATAAATTGGCGCTCAGATTGGGTCGATGAGAGCTCTCCAACTAAGGATATAGATGAAGAAGATTGGGGAGAAGGAAAATTTTCGATCGAGGACCATTCTCTGCGTTGCATTACCCCGTTCAATGGTGAATTGTATGCAATAGCTGTGAATGAGTTCGGAACATTAGTGTGCACCAACAATGTCCAGTTGGAGCAGCGCGCGAGCACTGTCAACATGGAGATACTATTTTCATTTCCAAAACTTGGAAATGATTCCAAGTTCTACCTTGTGAAGTCGGATGGTGATCTGCTGCTTGTGTTGTTGGGCGGCAGCATTGACAACAATAGGCATTTGGAGGAAGGTCAACCATTGGTGTACCGTGTGGACACTGAGAGCCGCTCTCTCCATGCCGTCAGTAACATTGGTAGTCGTGCCTTCTTCGTCAATTATATCTGTTGTATCTCCATCGACATCAGAGTGCACCCAACAGTTCGACTTGGCAGCATCTACTACGTGGATTTGGGTTATATCAGAGAGTACTTTGATGATAGAAAGGCCTGGGATGAGTGGCCATGACGTGTGGATAGATTAGGATACTACGGTCTGAGAAATGAACAAAGGTCATACCGTTTGGAGGATGTATTGGCTGCACAGTGCAGACGGAAGGAGTTCAGTGAATATTTCCTTCATCTTATGGAATGTAGCGACGACGAAATATATGAGGAATGAAGAACAGATTCATTATTGGCTGCTTTTGGCTGTGGTATGCAGTTTATGTATTATACTTAGTTTTCTGGATTTATTATGCTGCTGTGAATTTATCCTATGCTAGCTTCTAGATTTGCTACTAGATTTGTTACCATATTGGGAAAAAACGAGGGCCAAAAGGCAACAATCATTGAAGAAAGATAGAAATAAAAGCTTCTCTAGATTTGATACTAATTTGGTGAAAAGAGAGAGAACTGTTACAGAGAGAGAGGGGAAAAAGGCGCTCTGAAAAGACGCTCTGAAAAATGCCAATTTGGGCCGAGAGAGACAGAACTGGGCTCTCACGTACAACCAAACGCGGTCTTGTCCTGTCCCACGCGGTCCCTTTCTACCAGCCCCACGCGACGTGGCCCCACACGTTAGCACAGAACGGTCAACTAAACAGGAATCCTCCCGTCCGAGCTCCTTCTGAGGGTTTCAGACAAGGGCTTGGGGAAAACTGAGGAAAAACTAACGAGCTGGGAAAAACTGAGTACAACTAAGGACCTGAGGGCATGAAAATAGAAATCCCTAATTATTATAACACAGAACGATGCACGGATGCGATGGATGTACGGCGACCGACGGGATTCCGATTTCATTGCAGGCCTGCATAAATTTATCGATGTGGCTAAGGCAAATAAAGTGGATAATTTTATGCTTTGTCCCTGCGTCGACTGTCCGAACGTGGCGGAGCACTCTGCCCCGAGAATCCTTCAAAGCCATCTGCTTCGGAGAGGTTTCATGCCCGGATATTATTGTTGGGCCAT
Organism: Dactylis glomerata; assembly: GCA_007115705.1. Taxonomy (NCBI): domain Eukaryota; kingdom Viridiplantae; phylum Streptophyta; class Magnoliopsida; order Poales; family Poaceae; genus Dactylis; species Dactylis glomerata. The sequence goes on from QXEO01000808.1 coordinate 87,508, forward strand.
GCACAAAGAAAGAGGGGTTAGGCTGGAAGGAAGAAGAGGAGGATGATGACAGCTATCATATGTCCCCTGAAGAATACGGTGATACTACAATGGAAGACAATGAAAAAGAGGGAGGCGGCAATAAAGAAGAACAACGGGCATCGGATGAGCCTGCTGATGGTCTTGGTCGGGTCATTTCTGATGCAAAGCAACAATGCGATACAGAAAGGGAGAAGGTGAAGTTGGAGGCCATGCAAAAGGATCACAAAAAGTTATTATACCCAAATTGCGAAGATGGTAGCACAAAGCTCGGTACCATACTTGAACTGCTAAAATGGAAGACAGAGGCTGGTTTATCTGACAAGGGATTTGAGAAGTTACTGAAAATAATGAAGCCGAAGCTTCCAAAGGATAACGAGCTGCCCGAGATAACGTACGAAGCAAAGAAGACTATATGCCCTCTAGGATTAGATGTGGAGAAGATACATGCATGCATTAATGACTGCATCATGTACTGCAGTGAGAAGTGCGAGAATATGGATAAATGCCCGGTATGCACTGCATGTCGGTACGAGATTAGACAAGATGACCCTAGTGATGTTGAGGGCGATGACGAGCCCCCCGGGAAGAGGGTTCCTGCTAAGGTTATGTGGTATGCTCCTATAATACCATAGTTGAAACGTCTGTTCAGAAACAAAGAGCATGCCAGGTTGTTGCGATGGCACAAAGAAGAGCGTAAGAAAGACGGGAAACTGAGACACCCCGCCGATGGGTCGCAGTGGAGAAACATCGAGAGAAAGTACTCGAACTTTGCAGGTGACGCGAGGAACTTATGGTTTGGTCTAAGTACAGATGGCATGAATCCTTTTGGGGAGCAGAGCTGCAGTCACAGCACCTGGCCTGTGACTCTATGTATCTACAACCTTCCTCCTTAGTTGTACATGAAGCGGAAGTTCATTATGATGCCAGTGCTCATCCAAGGACCGAAGCAACCCGGCAACGACATTGATGTGTACCTAAGGCCATTAGTCGATGAACTTTTGCAGTTGTGGGCAGAACCAGGTGTAAAGGTGTGGGATGAGCACAACAGGAGCCATTTGACCTATGAGCGTTGTTGTTCGTAACCATCAATGATTGGCCTGCTCTTAGTAACATTTCAGGACAGTCAAACAAGGGATACAATGCATGCATGCACTGTTTAGATAAGACTAAAGGTACATACACTACTAGAAAAAAGCTTACCCGTAGCGCACCTAATATGGCTACCCGTAGCGCATATACCGTGCGCTGCGGGTAGCACGCCACTAGTACAAAAATACCCGTAGCGCATGTGTGGTGCGTTACGGGTAATATGCATACCCGTAGCGCATGTGTATCTGGTGCGCTACGGGTATGCATATTACCCGTAGCGCACCAGACACACATCGCTACGGGTAATATGCATACCTGTAGCGCACCAGACACACATGCGCTACAGGTAATATGCATACCCGTAGCGCACCAGACACACATGCGCTATAGGTATGCATATTACCTGTAGCGCACCAGACACATGCGCTACGGGTATTTTTTTTTCTTTTCGAAAATACTCTATTTCTGCTACCAAATTACAGTTTTTAATACATAATATAGTACAGTATAGAGAATATAACAGGTATACAGAATAATGCAATATAAATAGCATAAAACATGCATAGCATATGAATCACATTGTTTCGAAATGAAACGATCACATTCGTAGTCTAAGACACCGACACCGACCAAATATGCAAGTTCATCATCACATCTTACATAAATGAGATAGTCTTCTACACTACGATGAAGTATACTACAACCACAATCACCGCGGTGAGCAAGACGGCGGTGGTGACGTCGAAGATCGTCCTCCTCTCCTCTCGCAGGTGGTTCCTCCACCTAGCTTCCGCCTCCGCCATGGTGTTGTACCCTTTGTAGCTACTAGATTTAGGGGTGCGCCTTGGCGCACGATCTCGTTGAACTTATGCTGATTTACATTTTATATAACAAAATTAGGGCAAGGCACATGAAATCATGAAGGGAGCAAACACTTATATACCATCAGGAAAATAGTGCAACATATTAGAAGGAAGTAACAGCAAAAGCAACATCGACATAATCTGCCTTGGCGCCCACCTTTCATATTAATGAACAATTTATAAAACATTTAATAATAAGCTGAGAACATCATACACATGATTATTAGAACCAACCAAAAATACAAATAGATCAATCTAGCCTATCAGACAGTGATGATAACACATCGCGTGTCAAAAGAGACAAAATGGATGAATTGAAGAGGCTATAAACAACCTTATACTGCAGGACTGCATAACAATTTTTATAGATTCAACCTTGGTTCCAAAGTTCAGAATAGAAGCTCATCCTCATTTATCCTACAGACGTTCCAAATAATCACATGCAAGAGATAAATGTTGATCAATTCAGCAAGACATTTCCTCGAATAGCCGCCTACTTGGTGATATAACTTAATATTGGTAGCCAACGAATAATCTGCCATGGGTTCAAATTGGTCAGCCGCATTGGAAGCCAAGATAAAATGTTGTACCTAGCAGGGAGGACAATTATTTTAGATGTCTACATTGATGTTAACAGGAAACATAGAAATGATACTCAGCTATCACCACGTAACGAAACAAAGAGCGAGTGGCAGAATAATCTTGGACAGTGGTGCCAACAAAAATAACTGAGTCTGTTTGCCCAAAGAACTGCAACATGTTTCTGTTTAAACACCATCACCATGCATGTAAGTCTATTATGAAAAAGTGACATGTTACAAATACACATAACTTAAGTCATTCAAATAGGAAGTACGGAGACAACTCAGCATGTAGGAATTGCAAAAGCAACATCCTCATAAGTTGCATACATGAACTGCTGCAATAGAAACCTAATTCATATGTGCATGCTAATCACAAAAGGAAGGAAATGGGCTTTAGAGGGCACTGATAGCTACATTGATGACAGTTTTGTAAAACATTATTATTATATAGTAACCTGAGGGAACAACAAAGAGAACTTCATAAACATAATTAGTGGAACCAGCACAAAATTACACACAAATAACTTAAGCAGTAATACAAACAAATAATACGTAGTCAGTAATAAATCTACGCAGAGAATGAAAAAAAAATAGAGATAAAGATTTTGGGCCATTCACAATTTCATATTAATCTCAAAATAGAGATGTGGTTCAGATAATATCAAGTACGGTCAGATAAAGATTTTGGGCCATTCACAATCTGAGGTGGTGGCCAGGTACTCTTATCTCTAACATATAATCATCAATGTGAGATATTCTAGACAGAAACTACACACAACAATGAGAATAAATCAAATATTTTCATTTGCAGATATGTTTGCTTATAGGAATTCATATAGGAAAATTATCATAATTCAGCATAAACATACAACAAAACAAGTTGTGTGGAAAGAACACACTGGATGGTGATTACCTTGCTAGATGGTCAGGCAATGCACCTTGTGACGAACTCATGCAAACGGATCACCTTCTTTAATACTTTTTCCTTCCAATCAGGGTGTTCTTCAGCTGCCTCTAGGAGATCTTTCTGCATAATGCATTGCATTTACTTTCGTACAATTTTTAAGTGATACAAAACCTAGATGGCAAAAAGACATACAATATTTGGTGCTGCCCATGGACATGATGTCCTTTGTGAGGTCCTTTCTTTAGCACATGTGTTTTGATATTCACTTGGTCTCCCCGAGGGTCATACTGAAGTTCGTCAGCCTACAATAATTTGGCGTTTTCCTGATATGCATTAGTCCATAAAGCATAGTGGCATATCACTTTTAATTGGGAAAATTTTCTTACCATTTCTTGGGTAACACAGGCATGACTTTTGCTGCCAGATGTACATGGCACCGTTGCCTTGGTTGATTCTCTTTGGCTCTACCATCCGCGTCTGCAACAAAAAGAATTTGCATCTGTCATGGGAATCTGCATACTGCACTGGTACTACTTTTCAATATTGTTGAGTTATAAACTGATCCAAGATCACCATGTAGATAACCAACGCATTTCACATGTCTTTGATGATAAAAATGACCAAGAAGTCAAGTAATCAAGAACTTATAGTTAGAACAAGAGAAAATATTTGTTGCTGAGCTTTTGTTACAAGATTGTGAGGCAAGGGGTATGTGTTTCTTCCGTCCAATATTGCTTGTTGTTGTCGCTTATGTAAAACTAATACTTCTCATCTCTGACTTACTACTATTTTATTTCTTTTGAGAAAAGCTCTGAAAACATGGTGAACAAAATTAGTACGGAGTACAATTGTTGAAACTAGTATAACACTAGTAGGTAGCCAGACTTACTTCAAATTCCAGATTCCGACTAGTATAATATAACACTAGTATATATAATATTGTCTGACATCTTCTCACGAGTATTGAATAGATGTTGTAAATTCACGGAAGTGATTCCAAACTGATCAGTCTTTACCCATTTGTCTTCTCTTCTACATGATTATCAACCCAGACACATTTGAACAACACTACTTTTCCTTCATGTTGATAGTTCAACTCAATAATTCTAGTAAATCAAAAAACATCAATAGACTACTGGCTGCTTATAAATTGGGGAGATGAGAAACTACCTAACCGTACTACCTAACCGTACTTTCACTCTCTCACTTTTTCGTTCTAAAAACACCCGTAGGCAGTGTTCTTAGCTAGAATGTTAAACAAAAATAAAAGTTGCACTGCAGTCAAGCATAGAGCTGATGGATTCAATTAACCATAACTTACTAGCACTAGCACATATACAGCCGACTACTCAAACAACAAAACTGACATGTCGCCGGCTTGGCTTAGCAGTATTACAAGAAAACTTGGTCCAGCACATACATATGACCCATGGTAGAAAGTGCTAGCTAGTCTCTAATAACATGTAGCTTTCATCCCTTTCATTTATAACTGAAAAGCTAATGAACTAGCAAAATAAACAGGTACGTACAGAGTAGAAATCTTTTTTTTGAGATTCATACAGAGTAGAAATCGATGGAATATCAAGCCCATGTACAAAGAAATAGCTAATCGCCTCTTGTACTAGTTAGAAGTTATCTGATCTTAACAGCTGCCACCTTGCGCAATCTTCCAACTGAAACTGGCTAATAACAGAAATTAGCTAATATTCTGAACTTCACCTACCGCTCTGACCCATGTGCACATACGTACTGGGCTATTCATCTCTAACAGACTAAGAACAAATCTTGCAAAGGAAAATAAATTGATGTGCTGCGGTCAACAGATAGCTAGGCACGGGAGAGGGACAACGGCCTCCACACTGCCACGCACAGAGAGCAATAGCTATTGTACACGCAGAGAGAGAGGTGACCTCACTGCCTTCGGCGTATACGGAAATCCCCAAGGCTGCAGCTGGGCGTCGGCAGCGACGGCGGCAGCTTGTGAACGACTGCGCTCACATTTGCCCACCGGATGCAAGAGGGAGGGGCAGGTCATGCTCACCGGATGGGTAGCGCCACCGCTGGCTCGAAAGAGCACTTCGGGCCGTGAGGAGAGCTTGAGCACGTGGGGAGGCGGCAGGAAGGTGTGGCGGCGGCGCACGAATTCGCGCAGATTCGAGTTTGTTGGTGCAGTCAGTCAGGGTGCACGCGCGGTGGAGAGGCGGGGAAGAAGATGGCCGGAGCTCAAAGTGGCGCGCCTGGGGATGGATTTGGGGATCTAGGGTTAGCTGGGGAAAATTAGAAGACCTTAATGTGGAGAAAAAGGTGAAACACCGCGGCCTAAAACTTTTCACTCCGCGGGGGCGGGGGCGCGGGCGCACCAATTTTCGCTGGCCCAACGCCGAATTCGCGCGCTAAAATTTCAGCCACGCGCGTTAAGTTTCTGGCCGCGCAGATCTTTCCGCTGGCTCGCACCTCCAGGTTACCCGTAGCGCATGCGATATACATGCGCTACGGGTAGTTCAACTACTCGTAGCGCACCTATACACATGCGCTACAGGTAACATGGCACTGCCTCTGCCCAAACTTACCCGTAGCGCATGTGTACAGGTGCGCTACGGGTAGTTGAACTACCCGCAGCGCATGTATATCATATGCGCTACGGGTAAGTATGGGCAGAGCTCCCCATCCGGGCCTACATATACCCGTAGCGCATTTTATATATAGTGCGCTACGGGTATATGCTACGGGTAAGTATGTATATCATATGCGCTACGGGTAAGTATGTCACATACCCGCAGCGCATGTACACACATGCGCTACGGGTAAATACCTGTAGCGCACCATATATACGGTGCGCTACGGGTAGCTGTATTACCTATAGACGTTTTCCTAGTAGTGATATTTGGATAAATGTAAGAAGGTTGTGTACCTGGGGTGTCGTAAATTTCTTTCGACCAATCATCAAGTAAGAAAGAAAGGCAGGCATTTCAACGGTGAGGCAGATCACCGGAAAAAGCCTAAGCTCCCTAAAGGTGCTGATGTATTTGGTATGGTGAAGGAACTAGAAGTAATCTTTGGAAAGGGTCTTGGCGGTCAATCTGTTCCAAAAGACCCCATTACCGGACACACGGCCATGTGGAAGAAGAAATCTATATTTTGGGAGCTTGAGCATTGGAAAGACCTAGAGGTCCGTTCTTCAATCGACGTGATGCACATGACGAAGAATCTTTGCGTGAACCTGCTAGGCTTCCTGGGCGTGTATGGGAAGACAAAAGATACACCAGAAGCACGGGAGGACCAGCAACGTATCAAAGACCCATACAACAAGCATACTGATAAAGGCCGTCAATACTTAAGCAGCTACGCTCTTACCAAAGCAGAGAAGGAAATCTTTTTTGAATGCCTGAGCAGTATCAAGGTCCCGGCTGGGTTCTCGTCAAATATAAAGGGAATAATAAATATGGCAGAGAAAAAATTCTAGAACCTGAAGACTCATGATTGTCACATGATTATGACGCAGTTGCTTCCGGTTGCATTGAGGGGGCTTCTACCGAATAATGTTTGAGTACCCATTGTGAAGCTATGTGCATTCCTCAATGCAATATCTCAGAAAATAATCGATCGAGAAAGTCTGGAAACGCTACAAAAGGATGTGGTCCAATGTCTTGTCAGTTTTGAGTTGGTATTCCCCCTGTCCTTCTTCAATATTATGACGCATCTCTTAGTTCACCTAGTCGAAGAGATTTCCATTCTCGGTCCTGTATTTCTGCACAATATGTTCCCCTTCGAGAGGTTCATGGGAGTCTTAACGAAATATGTTCGTAACCGTCCTAGGCCAGAAGGAAGCATCTCCAAGGGCTATGGAACAGAGGAGGTCATTGGGTTCTGTATTGACTTTCTTCCTGACCTTAAGCCGATTGGTGTTCCTAAATCACGGTATGAGGGGAGACTGAGTGGAAAAGGCACGCTAGGAAAGAAAGCAATAATATTTAGGGACGGGCATTCTTTGAATCAGGCACACTACACAGTTCTACAAATTTCTACCTTCGTGGCTCCATATATCGAGGAACACATGAATGTTGTATGCTCCAAGTTCTCGGGGAAGGAGGACTACTGGATTAAAGAAAATCACATGGAGACTTTCGGCACTTGGTTGCAATTACATCTCATGAATGACACCACTATTGGATATTAGCTCTACTTGTTGGCCGCGACACCATCTGCGACGGTATTGACTTTCCAAGGGTACGAGATAAATGGAAATACATTTTACATGATCGCCCAAGATAAAAAGAGCACCAACCAAAACAGTGATGTCCGCTTTGATGCAACATGCGAGAATGGGAAAAAGGACATATACTATGGTTACATAGAGGAGATATGGGAACTTGACTATGGACCTACTTTCAAGGTCCCTTTGTTTTGGTGCAGTTGGGTCAACATGAATAGAGAAGGGGTAAAGGTAGACCAGCTGTACGGAATGACAACAGTGGATCTCAAGAATCTTGGTTACAGAGACGAACCATTCGTCCTAGCCAATGATGTGGCTCAGGTTTTCTATGTGAAGGACATGTCCTCCAGACCCAAAAAAAGAAAAAATAAGGAAACGAATACATCAGACGATGAGCCCAGGCGTCACATAGTTCTTTCAGGGAAAAAAACATCACGGGAGTCGAGGACAAGACAGACATGTCAGCAGATTATGATAAATTTGAAGAAATTCCGCCCTTCACCGTGAAAACTGACCCAAGCATCCCATTAAATAATGAAGGTGCTCCATGGTTACGGCCTAAGAAGCGATCATAGGCAAGGGATCGACATACGCAACAAAGGATTCATACCCTAAACCATAAACCCTGTGTAAATCTATGTAATGTATGAAAACATGACATGTCATTTTGTGAAGGATTTTTTATGATGTTTGCAATTTTCCAAGTTCAATATTTTTCCTTTCAACTATGACACATAATTTTGTGAAGGATCATTTTTGAATTTCTTATGCCCGTTTCAAACTATATTCAAAACGGCGGCATGAAGCTTCTTAGCCCGGGGCTGAGCCTCGCTAAATTTGAAGTGGATCTCTGATGAAATATCATGTTGTGAACCTATAAATGATTTTAAAAAAATTCACAAGCATTATATCCTGTACTTGTAGTTCAAATCTGGGCACCCTCCTACCGATTCGGCAGGAATTTGTCTTTTTCATGAGGGATGGACGGAAAGGTTCCTGATACACCGGTTGGGAATTTATCCATCTAAGGTGGTCTAGTATTTTTGAAAAATGGGTTGGTACCAATGCCAAACTTTAATTTGGTGGTTCCTTCACAGAACACCCCGATTTGAAAAATAGAAATTGGCTATTTCGTGCGTCGAAAAGGAAAACTTCCTCCTGCAACATTGTAAGCCATCCCAAGATGCACATGTGTGCACAATATGGGCACATTATCACAAACTATGCCCTGATTCTAGCCATAACATTGGTAGTTTGACCTAAATGCCATGAAACCTCGAACATGACAGGTCATTTTGTGAAGGATTTTTTATGATGTTTGCAATTTTCGAAGTTCAATATTTTTCCTTGCAACAATGACACATAATATGACACCACGCAAAGGTTTCACATTGTTTAGATCATTTTTGAATTTCTTATGCGCATTTCAAACGCGTTAGTGCATTTTTAATTAAAAATGGTAAAATTGTTAATAGTTTGTATAGTTAGAATAAATAATTTTGAAAACGGAAAAATGGTTTTGGATTAGTTATTTAAATTGAAGCACTTTTCCTGTTGAAAGTTTTTTCAAATTCCAAATTATGCAATAAATATATGTTAATGCATTTTTAATTAAAAATAGTAAAATTGTTTAGTTACAATAAATATTTTTGAAAACAGAAAATGGTTTTGGATTAGTTATTTAAATTGAAGCACTTTTCCTATTAAAAGTTTTTTCAAATTCCAAATAAATAATCATTTCAAATTGAATCACCTAATTAATTAAAGAAGAAAACAAATTTGAAAAGGGCGGGAAGACAAAAAGTTTGGAAAAAACATGAAAATTGGGTCAATGGTCCCGGTTCGTCCCACCAACCGGGACCAATGACCCTGGGTGCGCGCGCTGCACGTGGCGGCCCAGCAACGCACCCTACCCAGGTCATTGGTCCCGGTTCATCCCACCAACCGGGACCTATGGATCAACGGTCCCGGTTGGTGGGATGAACCGGGACCGATGGCCCGAACTATACACTATGCGAGCCTCTTCTTCCTCCCCACTTACCCCAAATCGCACACACGCCAAAAACTGCTAAGGAAATACGCGGAATGCCGAATCGACACCAGCAGGCTGCCTGACTGTCGACCGCCACCCCAGAGAAGCTTGCCGCCGTCGCCCCCTCTCTCTGCTCTCCTTTTCCTCGCTCGCAAAACGCCGCCAGGCTACCGCAATCGACCGCCGGAGCTCCGCCATCCGCTCGGACACCGACAATGAAATTCGTCGGGTACAGAGGGCCCCGGGCATCCAAACCTTCTCCCCATCCTTCTCCTTCTCTCATCGCGTCTCCCATTAATTTTATCGGCCGTTTTGCACTGCAGAGCCCGTCGGAGAGGAGAACCCGAAGCCGCCGCAGCATCCAGCCGCCCCTCAGCCTCGCCACAGGAAGCAATCAACGTCGCCGTTCAAATATTCGAGCTCGCCGTCCCCTTCCGTGAACCGTTCGCCCCTTCCTCGCCGTCGCCGCCCACCGGAGCCTCGCCGTCGACAACCTACTGCACGCCCCTCACCGGAATCTTCTTATCGCCGGTGAGATTCTTTCCCCATCTTCTCTCGTCCATCAGATCAAAATCCCACGGCCAGGATTAGAAGGTTTTTATCAAAATGGTATCGGCCAATAGGAAGAAGCCACGTTGCAAGCCCAGTCAGCCCCCCAGTCAAATTGAGTCAAATCCAATTCAAATTTGATTTTCAAATCACAGAATATGTCCTGAACTTGTAAAATCCATAGAAATTATTCTACTTGGCCAAATTTTGTAAACTTGATATCTCTAGAATCCTATAAATGTGTAGAACCCAATCAAGCAGTAATATCTTGGTGTTACTGTACAAAGTTTTGAAATGAAATTCAAATGGAAAAAAGTGCATGTTTGCACCAAATAAATCATAGAAAATATTCTGTACATCCCATTTCTACATTTTTGTAGTCTATGGATTCCTCAGAACATGTAGAACACTCTGGAATCAGAAATTTTCAAACTTGAAACGTGCAAAAACTTGCTACCTTTAAATTTAACCAAATCACTATTTTGACCATCATTTGAATTCTGAAAATGATTTTGGAGTGAAACCACTTGCAGTAGCTTTGTGTTACTGTCCCCTATCCAGTGGGTTCATAACCAAATTTTCTCATATCTTTTCCAAACCAGAACCAATTTTGGGTAGCACTAACCCAATTTTCAAATAATCAAATTGCCCTATTGCTTTGCAAAATAATTAAAAAGCCTTTCCAACACCACACTTGTTTTCTAAACAGCATGGTTCACTAAATACAACATTTTCACACACTAATTTAGTGTGTGAAATTAATTTGACATTTGCATGCTTGCATACTTGTCTATGTTTGCTATGTGGAATTGCGTGTTTATTTCTTGTATCTATGCTTGATTAGATTGTGAGGAGGAGCTGAACTACAGTTGAGATTGTTGTGAGTGTGCTAGTTGTGGCCAAGGCAAGTGACACACCTGCTTCTAGTAGTATTTGAGGTTAGGAAAATAATTAAAAATCAACCCTAACCTATGTCAGAGTGATTCCAATTGGGTTGGCTTGATGAGCTTGTTAGCTATCTGTTGCTGTGCTGAGTGAAGTTTGTGGTAAAGTTTGATGCCTGCAAGGTGTTGGTGTTGAGAATAGGGTTAATTACTATTAGGAGTTGTTTTTTCTATTAATAAAATGGTTTTACCTTTATAGTAGAAAAATCTTGATTATTTGCATTATAATAACTTGTAATTCTTAATTTGCAGATACTATGGATCCAGCACATGGCACAACTCAAAATGATGAATACTTCCTCCAAGGAATAATCCACGGAAATGAAGATATTGATGTCACCAGGACATTTCTGAACGATTTCGGTGAGGGAGATGAATCTCTCAACCGAGGAGACGGCTCCGGTGAGGTAGAAGCCGAAGCCTAGGACGGGGGAGAAGCTCGTGAGGGAGAAGCCGATAAGGGAGAAGCCGACGAGGGAGAAGGCGACGGCTCCGGCGGAACCTTAAATCTCCAAAACTCAGGCGAGGTGTATATATGTATTTTTATAATGCTGCTGTCTATATATATACATGTATAGGGTTCATCTATACTAAAACCGGTTGTAGAATAAGAATCTACAACCGGCTCCCTATAAGGACCCGATTTCATAGCAAACCCGACCCGACCCAAACTAAAAAATCCCACTAATCTCTGCACGTCCGTGTTCTTCACCTCTCGATCCCCCAATGTCGTCCGCGCCCCAATCCCCGGCGGTCGCGCCCCGAACTCCATGCCGGAGGCCGCGCCCCGAGCTCTCTTCCGGCGGCCGCGCCCCGAGCTCTCTTCCGGCGGCCGCGCCACGAGCTCCCTGCCGGAGGCCGCGCCACAAGCTCCCTTCCGGCGGTCGCGCCCCGACCTCCGCGCCGGAGGCCGCGCCCCAACCTCCTGCAGGCAAGGCTGACTATTTCACCGCCAGCATCCCATTCCTCAAGCCCTGTCCCTACAGCCGCGCCGGCAGTCAGGTTCCCGGCCCGACGCCATTGATCCCTGCTCCCAAGCTCGGGAGTTTAGGTGCGCTTGCCCATGCCGGACGCTGAACCCGAGCACCCACCTCGTCGGAGGCCGAGCCCATCCTGATCTCCGCGCCACCCATCGGCCTCCGCCGATCTGCTATGGATTTCCCAGGAGCTTCCTGTTGAACTTCAAGCAGCACCCGATTGAACTTCCCCCGCGCGATGGGTTAGACAACCAGCAGCTACTTGATGGCGGACCTTCTTCCCTAGCCGTTGTTGAACGCCAGCCAGGACTGCCGTGACGGCCGGCATGAACTTGCGCAGGCCAGCGTGAACTTTGCTAGGCATCGCCACTTAGGGCGCCGGCCTGCCCTTCTCGTTGTGGTGCACATGGTCGATGCCAACAGTTTCAGTTCCCCGAGGCAGTGCGGCTGTGTATATCCCGTCAGTCCACTACCTCTCTGTCTCGCATAATTATTTTCGTTTTTGCTTTGAATTGCAGCTGCTGCACCAAACGAAAATATTATTGAAATTTTGCTGCCTACTGCTGGTTCTCCTGCTCTCGTTCTCTCACCCCTCAAGCTGCTGGTCCTCAAGCTGCTGGTAGCTTCTACAATCTCGTGGATTTGCTACTCCTGTTCTGCTCTCTCTGTTGTTCGTGTTAAATATTCCTGTGATATTCAGTTTGATGCAGGGAGCGTTCAAGAATAAATCCACACATATTATGTCTTGTTACTCTTCTATGTGTTACCTGATATGTGTCTACACAAAACTAAACTTGCGTCATGTTTCACCTATGCGTGGGCATGCTAGTCTTCACATGGCAGTATAGCTTTTACAAATACCGTAGCACAATTACTTGTTTGTCAGAAGTACAACCGTTTAACTCATGACAGTTCAGCCGCTAAATTTGTTTTTCATGATCGTAGAAAATCAACAAAATATTAGCAAGACAATTTAAGTGTGTTTACAAGGAAAGTTCACGCATAATACATCACAAAGTTCTAGTTTCTAATGTGCTAAGTATAGGTGGGATCGATTCCGAAAATTTTAAGTGCGACTCGCGACCCGGAAGTTCATGCGTGCTAAACGCGACCCAAGTTTACCTTGACCATGCTAGATTTTTTTTAAAAATCAAATTTAATTTTTACCACCACTGTCAGTTCAGGAGCACGAGTGGGCGAAATTCAGGCGTACCAAACACGGCAGTTCACCTCGAACATGCTAGAATTAAAATCGGATTTAATTTTTACCACCATGGGCAGTTCAAGATCGCGAGTGGGGGAAGTTCAGGCGTACCAAACACGACTATGAGATGCAGACTACGCGTAATTTCGGAGCACTTTTAGAGGCAATCCATATGCTTCAAGAGAAGTACCCATGAAGTTTAGGTGCACTTCCTAAGGCAGTTCATGTGCTTACAAGGGAGTATCCAAGCAGTTCAGGTGTGTTTACGTGGGAAGTACAGGTGGTAGCTAGAGCCAGTTCAGGTGTACTAACAAGGTAGCTCAGAAAAACCTTACTGCAGTACGCGACTCAAAGTAGTTCAGGTGTAGTAGTGCGGGAAGTTCAGGGACGCTACTGTGGGAAGTTCAGGCGCACTAATGAGGGAAGTACAGGTGGGCGGAACTTCGGGAAGTTCAAGTGCCCTAACAAGGCAGTTTAGAAAACTCGACCGCGGTATGCGACTCCAAGCAGTTCAGTTGCACTAGCTTGAAAAGTTCAGGACCGTAACTCCGAAAAGTTCAGGCACACAAACGAGCGAAGTACAGGCTAACGGAACTTCAAGAAGTTCAAGTGCACCAATGATGCAGTTCAGTAACTTGACTCGGCAGTTCAAGTGCACTAACGTGACAATTCAGAGAACGTGACCTGTAGGTATGACTCAGGGCAGTTCAGGCGCACTAACGATATAGTTCAGGAACGCAACTCTGGAAAGTTCGGATGCACTAAATACATCAATTTACCTAGAACACGGTAGAATTTTGACTTTTGTTGGATTTCTTTTTTACCACAGTGGAAATTTTTGTTTATACTAAGCGAAAGTTTACTTTGAACAAGAGAAAAGTTGGATTACAACAAATTAAAAAGTTAAATTTGTCAAAATTCAATTTAATCATAACAGAAGTTCAGTTACACATTCCGAGCAGTTCAGCCGCATGTGAGAAGCAGTTCAAGTACTCTGTTTTTTCCGAGCGAAAATTCTACCCATTAAAATCATTTCTATATGTCCCCGTTGCACAAGTAAAGCATATAAGTACTTCATATACAATGATATGAGTCTACTTTCACTTGTACATGGCGTCATGCCCCCACTCAACAACCATAGTCATGCCAAATTCAAATCGCTCGCATATGGGCATCGTTCCTATTGTTTACTATTCTTGAAAATGATTCCTAAATATTGCAAAATTTGAAAACATCAACTTGACAAAAAAGTTGCGCAATTTTAATATCTTTCAAATGGTATATCATTTACTTCATTCCGATTAGTCGTTTAGAAGTAATTGCAAAAACAGTTCATGCAAAATCGAGAAATCTGGAAATCCGAATAACCTATATTCAAAACTGCTCTTAAATGGTAAGAAATCCATAAATATAATCACAATGAAAAAGTTGTGCCTAATCCATAGCTTTCTAATGCCATATCATTTGCATTAATCGGATAAACGGTTTGAAAATGCCAATCAAAATAGTGTCCAAAAATAGAAAATCCGCAAAATAGTTTTTTACCATATTTAAAATTACTTTTAAATCATCCAGAATTTTGAAAAATACTTGAAATGAATAAGTTTCGCAATTTCCTTACGAATCCAACGGTATATCATATGCATCATTCTGATGAATGATATGAAAACTGCAATAAAAATACTCTCCAAAAATATAAATAGATGCGAAAATCTGATTATTAGTTTTTGTAATAACTTGAGAAATGTACAGAATTTCGGGAAACTTCCAAAACATAAAAATTTAGAAATTTGATAAGCTTTCCAACGGTATATCATTTGCATAAATCCGATATACGGTTCAAAAACTATAATCAAAACACCTAGATTGCATGTACAATAGCGAGAAGTTCAAGACTGTTTAGCATCTACTATAGCGAGAAGTTCAAGCGCGTGTACAAGAAAGTTCAGATTCGGTTGTAGATCCTTAATCTACAACCGGTTATAGAATAGCTGGGCTATATATGCATATATTAACACTCTTTCTTCTTTTAGCCCTCCGGATCGAGCACTTCTTCTGTAAGAATGAAACGAGGCCCAACAAAAAAGTTGGATAACACTGTGAGGTATAGGATCGAAGTGGTCGGTGTAGATGGCAAACCGCAAGCTCCTGACGATGTCGCAAAAAAATTTGTCAAGCAATGCAGAGTTCTTGTGAGGGACTACATCCCGATCACCGTTCAAGAATGGAATCGGCCAAGCAGCGGTGGAGTCCCATTTGTCGGTGATGTCGCCAAAGATAAGCTTTTTGACAGGCTCATGATTAATTTCCTCCTGCCAAGGCCAGATGTGAATCCAGATGAGGAGGAGAGAGCAAAAGAGGAGCTACTGCAAAGAGTCAAGAAGTTTGCTCTCATCAAGATGGCCGAGGCATTCAAGAACTGGAAGAAGAAACTATACCTTAAATTTGTCAAGTTAGACAAGACTCCAGATTTCAATCACGGTGGCTATGCTAAGTTAAGACACCAGTGGGCTGATTTTGTGAAGTACAAGATATCAGAGAAAACTTTGGAAAGGTCTAGAATAAATAAGGAGAACGCTGCTAAGAAAGTGTACCACCATAATATGGGGTCTGCTGGCTACGCCAATTGCATGCCTAAGTGGGATGCACTTGAGGTCAAGTATATTGCTGCCGGGATCAGACCAGAGCCCACAACATGGACACCACGGGCGAGAAACTGGTTTTATAGCCATGGAGGCACGTTGGATAAAGAAGGGAGGGCAATATATAACCAGAAACACAAAGATCATCCCCTACTGCTCATTGAATAGAAGTGCAGTACATGATGTTGCAGCGGGACGGTTCGTTCCCGATAGAGAGAACGATGAGCTCACACGCGCCCTTAAAAATGATGAACACACCGGACGAGCACGAGGCACACCAGGCTCCAAGCTGTGGAATGTTGCCTTCCCCGCGGAAATGAAGAAATATCCCGATAAAAGTCATCAGAGGAGAAAGGAAAGGGAGGTAGCTGAGAAAGCGGCTGCTGCAGATCAGCTGCGTAATGTAGAAGAAGCATTAAAGTGGTAGCAGGATCAACTCGACAGACTTAGCCAGCAAGGTATTAGCGGCCAATCTCAGCGGCACATGGTAGAAGCTGCATTCGATGGTACCGGCGCCCTATCGAATAAGAAAAGCAGTGTCGCTTCCACCCAGCTCCAGGATGGTGATGATGATGCACTGACGACGGCTCCTCCTAAACGCTACCCAGTGGATGATATCACGGAGAGCACAGCTTGTGAGCTAAAGGTGCAAGTTATGAACTTAAGGGTGACGGCGGCGGTCGACATGGCCGTACCAATTTCGCCTAACCCAACTTGGCATTGCAGACCGGTTCCAAAAGGGTATGTTGTCGTCATGGTGGATGATGTGAAGCAAGATTTTGAGGAGCTGAAGCTGGACCACCCTGCAGGGGAAGATAGGGACCTGACTGAACTAGGAGAAGCCAAAGGGGGGACTGTTGTATGGCCAAAGGAGCACATCGTGCTTCCAAATTATGTGCCGCCAAGGCCACCCACTCCTCAGAGCAGCAATCCACCTTCGCCGCCACCTCACCATTCTCCAGCGCAACCGTCGCCTTCACCGCCTCACCACTCAGCGCAGCCATCTCCACCGTCGCCTCAGCCGTCTCCACCGCCGCCTCAGCCGTCTCCATCCCCTGAGCCTCGAAGACTAAAGCGGAAGTAAACTAAGAGGGGCAGCACCACCAGTAGCAGCAAGAGCACGTTTTGATCACCGAAACGTAAGTTATCGCCCCTCCCCAAGAGTACCTCATAAGAATATGAAGAAGCTACCTTGCGAGAAGACAGATGAGGAAATTGTTGCGGCTGCAGACGCCCATTATGAAAAGTGGAAGATTGACATGGCTAACAAGAAAAAGCCAAAGCGGATAGAGCCATTCTTCCCGGTCACCGCAGAAGATAAATCCAAAGCAGCTGCGCTTAAGATTCAGCTTCACCAACCCATAGCGCTCACACCAGACTATAATCGCTCTATTACCAAGTCGGCTGAGGCAAAAGAGCGGAGAGTCGGGAAAGAAGTTGCCCAGCTCGGACAATAGAAAAATCAATTGATCGAACCGCTCAAAGTGTACGATACCAATGAGTGGAGAGCCCAGGAGCGGCATGATCCGAACATTGATCCGGAGTTTACTCAACTCTACGGAGAAAAGGCCAAATTATATGGACTGTCTATTGCTGAGTACATGAGCCGTCTGGATGAGTTCGAGGGGTACCAACAAATAGCATACATATACCGGCACGGGGCTCCTCTCATCAAACCCGAGTTAGTCATTGACAAGGGTATAGCTAATAGAACCCGTTAGTTGAGTACCCCTGAGGCCCGTTAAGCTAGGCCCAATTGTAATGATAGTCGAATACGAGTTATTACCGTATGTCGATATTTGTAATCTGTATCAGACCCTACCCGATCCTCGAGACCTGGCCACCTATATATAGGGGCCAGGAGGGGACAGTGTAGGGCAGATTGAAAGCAAGCCAGGTTGAACACCCAAGTTTACTTTCGATACACACCTATTTCGACTAACTTTACCTTAGAGTTCATCCGACGCCCTATCTCCCCGATCCTAAGTCCTTCATCTAGGACATTTGTCGAGTTAACCCTCGTCAATTGGCGCCGACCGTGGGGACTCTGGGCGTTGGAATCATGAATTCGACGGCTTTTTCGCTTTTAGCCAACAGCAGATCAGAACTCGATGAAAATCAAGAGATGGAGTTGACAATTGGAAGTTTGAGCATCCTTATCGGGCCATCGGGTTCATCCCGCCTCTCGGATTCGACGAAACCAGATCCGTCGGCAAGCAAGCCCGAAACAGAGAAAACATTGGAGTCATCAGAAGGCTCTTCCAGTGAGGTAAACTCGCCGGTCAGCTTAGAAAAAGCGTCAATCGCAGAAAGCGACGAAATTCAGGAAAATTTCGACTCAGAAGAAAAAGCGTGTCAGACGCACAACAATGCAAAAGACTTCGCCGAGGGAAGCAGCGGCGTCTCCAAAGTACATCAGTTATGCGTCATCATCACTGAAGCAGAAGAAGGAAACAACAGCGAAGGAAGTAAAAGGGTCGACAGGCAAGTCGACAAAATGAAAGATCACAACAAAAAGGAAAAAGAGAAAGTTCATGTCTCGGCTGGTGAATGGAGAATGATCAAGTCAGCCATTAATCATGGTACAGAAGTACCCGAAGGATCGAGAAGGGAAGTTCTAATGGGATATCAGTATGCATTATACCAACACAAGAAGAAACTAAGGGAGGAAAGAGACATGGTGTTTCAAGATAACAACAGTATATCAAGGGAAGAATACTGGGAAGACTATAGTGAAGATTCAGAATATAGCAGAGAGAGGCGCGGAGATCCAAAACACAACAGGGGGGCGACAGCATGCGGCAGAGAAAAAGGGTACTCGAGGAGCCCCACCCCGCAGCTAGAAGAGGAGGAAGATGACCTGATGCAAAAAACGCCAGAGGTAGCATTGGCAGCAGCACAAGCGTATTTACTAGCTACAAGACCAGAATATGGAGACCCGCGAGAAGATATGCACCGAGCCGCGATACGAAGCCTCAGAATAGTACAAGGTAAGATCAGGGAATAAGGCCCAGAGAAAAAGTCGACAAGTCACAAGGGAAACTGAAAGGAGAAGTTCGGATACAATCGCGCAGACAACGACTATAGCGAGTCATCAGAAGAAAAAAAGCAACAGAAAAGGAAGGAGGATGCAAGAAGTATAATAGCACAAGCTCGAGTAAATAAATCGCGACATGCTTGGAGGGAAGAAAATTACGAAAACGACGATAAAGATATGGGTGCGTTATGCTTTACCCGCAGGGTTCGCAAAACGCGGGTACCCAAAGGATTCAAACTACCACACGACCAGAGTAAGTACGACGGGTCGCAGGAACCTACCTTATGGCTATCAGATTATCTACAGGCAGTGCAGATATTAGGGGGAACAAAGGCGACTGCAATGCAAAGTTTGCAGCTGCACCTCACCGGCGCCGCACGGTCCTGGTTAAACACCCTACCCGACGAATCCATTGGAAGCTGGGGGGAACTCGAAAGTCAATTCACAAGAAACTTTCGTTCCACCTACAAACGCCCAGCATCACTGGAAGAAGTTAAAGCATGTGTGCAGAGGAAAGGCGAAACGCTACGTTCTTATATACAGCGCTGGAGTATAATCAAAAACTCAGCAGAGGATGTCTCTGACGAACGAGCAATAGACGCCTTTTCGGAAGGACTTCGCCGTTCAGATCTTGTGGAAGAAATAGGAAGAACAAGACCTATGATAGTAGCTGAGCTAATGGAACAAGCCAACAAATTCGCTGATGGAGAAGACGCGTATAACAATAAAAGAGGACGTTCGCCAGAAGTCGACAGAATAAGTCGACAGAGGAGACGACACCGCAGCGGGGGCAACCAAAGAAGATGAAATCAGGTAGCCGCGGGTTATATACTAGAAGAAGAGGAAGGGTATGAAAGTAGGAGGTTTCAGGCAAAAGGAGTAGAAAGATCAAGATACTCTGGTCCCTCGGCCGAGGATATGCTATACAGACCTTGTCGAATCCACTACGCGTATCTCGACGGGAAAAGGGTCTCAAATCACCAGATGAAGGATTGCAGAACATTCCTAAGATTGCAAGGCGCCATGGGCTCAAGCCAAGAAGGAAGGCAAGGAGAAAGACGTAGAAGTCAAGGATATCAAATGCAAAGACTAGCAAAGCACCTAGAGTCAACAGTATACATATCAGCCATGATTCAACCGGTGCCCAAGTCAAAGAAAGAGCGAAAGAGTATATCTAGGCAAGTAAACCTAGCAATATCATCGCCACCAGCAACCACAGAGTACCTACGGTGGTCAGAGCAACCAGTCAAGTTCAGCAGAGCAGATCACCCAAGGAAAGTTCCCAGGCCGGGCCACTCGCCTATGGTTCTAAAGGCGCAAATAGGAGGGTACGATATTGGAAGAGTATTCATGGATGCAGGGAGCGGCATAAACTTAATATATGCTAGAACGCTAAAGGCAATGTGCATCTCGCTGACGAGTCTGAAGCCAACAGATTGCTCTTTCCACGGAATAGTACCAGGAGCAGCAAACTACCCCTTGGGAAGAATAGAACTCGATGTTTGCTTTGGCAGCAGCGAAAATTATAGAAGAGAGAAACTGGAGTTCGAAGTTATGGATTGGCCATCACAATATCATGCAATCCTGGGGCGCCCAGCATTTGCAAAATTCATGGCAGTACCACACTACGCGTATCTTACGTTAAAAATTCCAGGGCCCAAAGGAACAATTACAGTACAAGGGAGCTTTGAAGTAGCCAACACATGCGACAAAGAATTCAACAGGATGGCGCAAACCTTCGGCATGACAGCAGAATATGAGAGGTTAAAAGGAGAAACGGATCATAATGTGCTACCCGACGTTGGACGATCCCTGCCAGACAAGGCTTTCGACACAACGCAGGACTCAAAGAAAATTCAGGTCCACCCTACAGATCCAAACAAGACAACATCAATTGCGGTGAACTTGGATCCCATATAGGAAAGCGCGCTCGTCGAGTTCCTCCGTGAGCGCTGGGAAATCTTCGCCTGGTGTCCATCGGACATGCCAGGGGTTCCCAGGGAACTCGTCGAGCACGCACTAAATGTCGATCCCAAGGCAAAACCGGTCAAGCAACCGTTGAGGCGATTTGATGAACCTAAAAGGAAGGCGATAGCGTCAGAATTGCACAGGCTAGAAAATGCCGGATTTATCAGAGAAATCAAAACTTCGAGTTGGGTGTCGAACCCAGTCATAGTACCTAAGAAGAATACAGATGTACCAAGAGTATGTGTCGACTACACATCTCTCAATAAGCATTGTCCAAAGGATCCCTTCCCTCTACCCCGTATCGATCAGATAATCGATTCCACAGCGGGATGCGCGAGGCTTTCATTTTTGGACGCATATTCTGGTTATAACTAGATCAAATTGAAGAAAGAGGACGAAGAAAAAACGGCCTTCATCACACCATACGGAGTATTTTGCTACGAGGTAATGCCGTTCGGCCTAAAAAACGCAGGGGCAACTTATCAACGGATGATGCAAAATTGCCTGGGAAACCAAATAGGACGAAATATCCAAGTCTACATTGATGATGTAGTCATCACAATAAGAGAAGAGAAATCTTTAATCAGCGACTTGGCAGAAACCTTCGACAACCTGAACAAGTACAAGCTCAAGTTGAACCCGACAAAGTGTTCCTTCGGAGTATCGGCAGGGCAAATTTTGGGGTTCTTGGTGTCAGCGCGAGGAATAGAAGCAAACCCAGAGAAGATTCAAGCAATATTAACAATGGGGAAACCCACGAAACTACACGACATACAGAAACTGGCAGGGCGCGTCGCGGCACTAAGTCGCTTCGTAGCTCGATTAGGGGAGAAGGCGCTTCCTTTTTATGCACTTATGAAGAAGTCAGACGATAAATTCGAGTGGACAGAAGAAGCAGACGTAGCGTTTGCACAGTTGAAAAAAGTGCTTTCCACGCCACCAGTGCTGGTCGCACCAAAAGAAAAGGAGCCACTGCTATTGTACATCGTCGCAACCCATCAGGTGGTGAGTACAGTTCTAGTAGTCGAAAGAAGCGAAGAAGGAAAAGCTCATGGCGTCCAGAGGCCGGTATATTTTATCAGTGAAGTGCTATCTCCAACCAAACAGAGGTACCCGCATTATCAGAAGTTAGCATACAGTGTCTTCACAACTGCACGTAAACTACGACAATATTTTGCGGTGCACCCAATTATAGTGGTCAATGAACCGCCACTATCGAACATATTGAACAACCCTCTAGCGACAGGACGTGTCTCTTTGTGGGGAATCGAGTTGTCTCCCATGGACATCACGTACGAAAAAAGGAAGGCGATCAAGTCGCAAGTCTTGCCAGACTTTACAGCATAGTGGCTCGAGTTGCAAAGCACGGGACCACCAGATTTATCGAGTACCTGGACAATGTACTTTGATGGTTCTAAGAGAGTCCAAGGCGCAGGCGCAGGAGTAGTGTTGATATCACCTCATGGCGACAAATTAAAGTACGTCTTAAGGATGAGCTTTCCGCAGGCTTCTAACAATGAAGCGGAGTATGAGGCTTTGTTGCACGGAATGAAGATGGCTAAAGCATGTGGAGCAACTCGCCTAAAAATATTTGGAGACTCTAACCTTGTTGTTCAGCAAGTTATGAACAGATGTGACACAATCAATGACAACATGATGGCCTACAAAAATTTGTACCATTATCTAGAAGGAACGTTCGATGGATGCGAAGTCTCGCACATAAGCAGGAATAGCAATGAAGAAGCCGACACTTTAGCAAATATCGGGTCACAATGTTTACCTGTGCCGTCTAGAGTATTTTGGGAGGAAATAGTGGAAAGATCAATAAAAAGTGGAAAAAGCTCGACTATGACAGCAGGCTCGGGGGCTACGTCAGAACCAGAGGAGGTCATGATGATAGAAGAAACTTGGATGCAGCCGTATCTTGCGTACATCATAAACAAAAAACTACCAGAAGATGCAGTGGAGGCCAAGAGGATAACTCGAAGATCGAAAGCGTTTGTCGTCTTGGAGGGGAAATTGTACAAGAGAAGTATCACCGGCGTTTTGCAGCGTTGTGTAACGCCCTAGGAAGGGCAAGCAATATTAAAAGACATACATGGCGGAGTATGTGTCCATCATGCTAGCAGCAGAGCAATAGCAGCAAAAGCCTTCAGAGCAGGATTCTATTGGTTAACAGCCATCGAGGACGCAAAAGATATAGTTCGAAAGTGTGAAGCATGTCAAAGGTTTGCATCTAGACCGCATGCACCAGCAGCGGAGCTACAAACAATACCATTATCTTGGCCCTTCGCACAATGGGGCCTCGATATGGTGGGAAAGTTGCACAAATCTTGGCCAGGAGGGCATGTCTACATGCTAGTGGCAGTTGATAAATTCACAAAATGGGTGGAAGCGGCCCCGGTAACAACTCAAGATTCTACAGCAGCAATCAGCTTCATCAAGTCATTAGTTTTCCGTTTTGGTGTACCATACAGCATCATCACAGACAACGGGACAAATTTCACTTCGAAGGAATTCAAGAGTTATTGCGAAGGACTAGGGATCAAGCTCAAATTCGCATCTATGGCGCACCCGAAGACGAACGGACAAGTCGAAAAAGCCAATGGCCTAATATGCAGTGGCATAAAAAAGAGGCTCTTAGCACCTCTCGAGAAAGCCAAGAGCGCTTGGGTAGAAGAATTGCCCTCCGTTCTTTGGAGCCTAAGAACTACGCCCAATGCAGCAACTCAAGAAACTCCTTTCTTCTTGGTCCATGGCGCAGAAGCCGTGCTTCCAGTCGAAGTTACACACGAGGCTCCAAGAGTGACAGCATATGACGAGATGACGTCGACAGAAGCATTGCAAGACGATGTTGATGCACTAGATGAAGCAAGAGATAAAGCACTAGAAAGGGCTACGCAGTATCAACAAAGCCTACGAAACTACCATAGTAGTCGAGTTCGTCCACGATCCTTCGTGGTGGGAGACCTAGTTTTGCGACTCAGGCAAGACAGCCATGGCAAATTGGAGTCCCCTTGGGTGGGACCTTACATCGTCACCGAAGTAATACCAGGAGGAGCGTATCGACTACAAGACAAGAAGACTGGGAAGGACGAGAGCAATCCGTGGAATGCAGAACAGCTACGACGTTTTTACGCGTAGACTAAGTATAGTGGTATCAATAAATTCGAGTTAGCCTTCTGAACCCAGAACATGAGGCCACAGGTCGGGTTCTTTGGGTTGAACTCGACAAAATAGTACAATGATTTGTTATTTCTCCGCTCGGGGGCTTCAACCCCTGGGTCGTACGAAAAGAATTATTATGGCAAGTTGAAGGTTTTCTTTCATTGTAAGGTTGTTTAGACAACCCGATAAATACTGAGAGAACTTGGTTCATAAAAAGAACCCGATATTTCTCCTATATTTTTTGGTTCGCAAAGAACCCGATATATAGAAAGCATACCTCAGAACATGACTTGTTCTCATGGTACTAGCAAAAGACATCGGCACAAAGTACGAATATGCATTACAAATATCATTGCAGGAAGGACATTATCAAATGAAATTGCATGGATAGCAGATTCTAATGGATCTAGACTTCGGCTTCATATTTCTTCTGACACTGGGTGCCATCGTAGATCTTCACGTCAAACTTCGACGTCCCGATGTGGAAGTCGAAGGCCATGAAGAAGCCTTGATGGATGTCGTGGTCTTCTGCAAATTGCGACCAGCCGCCCCTGAAGTACTGCTCGCCTTTGCCATCGTACCACACCTCCACCTCGTACGGGATACCACTGCCAGACTGCTCGCGAAGGACAGCCTCTCGCAGTTCGCGCCCATCCATAAACTTAGTGAAATTCAGCGGCAGGCGCTGAATCTCACAGCACTGCGCCATGGCAATGCAGAAAAAGGAGAAGATTTGAGGAAGAGCAGCGGGAGCGGCAGAAGCAGTAGGAGGAGGAGCAGCAGGATTTGGAGCAGCGCCAGTCACCTTGGGCTTGTTCTTGCTACCAGGTGGGCGGCCGGGACGACGCTTAGTGGGAGCATCCGATGAAGTTCCGGCAGCGGCCAGAGTGGTATGGTTCTTGTTCTTGCTGCAACGAGGGCGACCCCGACCTCGTGGTGCCACCGGAGATCCAAGGTTCAGACGAGAACCTTCAGCATCTGCCATGAGAACAAGGGAAAAACCTCGGAAAACCCTAGATGAAGAAAAGAAGACGATGCGGCGGAGCACGAATCTAATTAGGGTTTTTACCTTCACCAGATGGTGCTTTATTTATAAGCACGTATTATTGGGCCCCCGCGCTACAGCATAGCCCATGAACATATTTTGCAGCAGGAGTTAAATTCTGCGTACAGCAGACGATAATATCAACGAAGAAAAACAAGATAAGGAAACTATGGTCGCACGATATGGAAACCTCGACTTGGACTCGGGGGCTCGCCAAATAGTAAAATATCCACAGAAGAAAGAAGAGCTGCACTTTGAGCCTATGCTTGACTACAAGTCGCCAAACATAGCCTCGGGGGCTACTCCCATCGGGAGCGCTGAGCGCGCACCCGATAGAGATAAGATAATCAATATTGGAGATGCGGAAGGATAAGCATACAAACTTCGACTACGTAGTCGACAAAATGAAGAGAGATTACTCCCATCGGGAGCAAAGAAGATTAAGTTAAAATCCAAAATTCTTTAGTTTTATCAGTTAAAAATTTGACTGCGAATATGAGATTCTCGAGTTGCGTTATCGCAACAAAACTCGAATGCCGTGATTTATCACGAAGGTAAGACCCCGGGATCCGTCCTATGTGGCCTGGTATACGCACATGGATGCGCTCTGCTGGTATGTATCCGTGTCTACGATGCGAAGAAAATCCTGGTGGACACACTGGGTACCCTGAGAATCACTGGGATTCATTCTTTATAAGTCCTAAATGCGGCAAAAGAGTGGGTTTGACCGGTATCCCGAATTCAAATCCAAGGGGATTGAATTTGAAGTAGGTGACAAGTATCTGCTCCGACAGTTAACTGACCTCTAGATCCGTCAGAGTTGTCAGGCTTGCTCATCAAACCCCCTTGCGAAAAAATATCATGAAAATAAGTCGAAAAGACCAAGTCGAAGATTTGAAGATATGAAGAAGTCGAAGAATTAATCAAATTGAAGATTTGAAGATTAGAGATTCAACCTGAACCTGCAATTCTGGTAGAATCTCAGGGGCTACTGACAAGGGTATAGCTAATAGAACCCGTTAGTTGAGTACCCCTGAGGCCCGTTAAGCTAGGCCCAATTGTAATGATAGTCGAATACGAGTTATTACCGTATGTCGATATTTGTAATCTGTATCGGACCCTACCCGATCCTCGAGACCTGGCCACCTATATATAGGGGCCAGGAGGGGACGGTGTAGGGCAGATTGAAAGCAAGCCAGGTTGAACACCCAAGTTTACTTTCGATACACACGTATTTCGACTAACTTTACCTTCGAGTTCATCCGACGCCCTATCTCCCCGATCCTAAGTCCTTCATCTAGGACATTTGTCGAGTTAACCCTCGTCAGTCATCTACCAACAAAAATGCGGAGATTGCATAAGTGGTACATGCAAGCCTCTGCTGAATCCAAAAACTGGATCTATGCTGGATATAAACACCACCATTATGGTCATGGAGATGGCTTCTTACTGATTGAATTTCAAGAATTATTTTAGTTTTACCAACAAGACGCCCTCGATAAAACTATCGTCAGTGCCTATTGTCTGTAAGTATTATTAAGTCTTTCTAGCTCAGCTCATTCGTTGCTTGTATAATCTTACTCATCACTATACAAATTATATATGCAGAATGAAGATTCTCGAATGCAACAAAGGAGGAATCTATGACCTTGGGTTCGTTGACTGCAATTTCGTTCATGAAACAACTCTAAAAAAAACTCAAAGACACAGAGGATAACTTGGTACAATCGTTGACGTAATTCAGCAACAGAAGGGAAATACTATTTCCTTACAACTTTGAGTGAGTGTTACTATCTTGTACACATTCTATTTTCGCTTACTCGTTATGTGTGTGCAGCTTCCACTTTATTCTATTAATCATTATTATTGACGAAGGAGTAGTCAAAGTCATGGACTCAAAACGCACACCTTTTGAAAAGTGGGTGAACATGCAGGAATGCCTCCAGAAGGCTTAGAAACGGTTCACCACCAACACTAGGGGTGTTTGGAAGCCAGAACTTATATTTTAACCATTGAATGTAAGTACTACTTGCTAGATCCGCGTATCTCTTTGATTCTAGTTTCAATACCATTATCATGCTTGATTATTATTTTGATTGAACTCCGTTCTTGTAAAGTGCTTGAGGCAGGAAGCCGGAATAACTTATGTGAATACTATGTCTGCGAGTTCATTCGCCAGACGACCAAAGAGAAGGGCGCAGACCGGAACTTCAAAAAAAATTGAAGTACGATAAACAATAATCACAACTTTATTTTATTACCATCAATTGTGTTTATTCATTCATATATATTGATCTCCTTCTTTAAATTAGATCGAACGGATGAGGGACGGTCTTCTACCACAAGAACGCGTGCAAGCAATTCAAGAGGAAATTGTCGGATTCTTATTAGAACATGTCATAGATCCGAAAGGAGAATACTTTTACCCGGTTCATTTAGAAGGGTGAAGTGTAAAAAAGAAGATGTAAATTAGATCAAATTCGTGTGAGTACCGTTTGTAATATGTTTCGACCAAGCACGACGGATGAGATGGTGTATAATATATTCGTGACCATGATGTGTAATATATATATATATAGTGTGGTTCCTTCATTATTGTTGTATATATATACTACCATTAAATTGAATACAAAACACCAAATAAATAAATGGAAAAAACACAAAAATAGCACGAAATACAGAGACCAACGATCCCGGTTCATGCCACGAATCGGGACCAATGATCCACCCCCCCCCCCCCCCCCCGCTGCGCGTGCCGCCACGTGGAGACCCATCGGTCCCGGTTCGTGCTAGAACCGGGACCGGTATTAGTCCCGAGTAATTGATCCCGGTTGGGCAACCGGGACCAATGGCCTGCACGAACCAGGATGATAGGGTTTTTTCCACTAGTGTATGCGGTATATATGGGAATATTGAGCTAGTGTCGAACAACCAAAAAAAAAAGGTCTGCTATCACTCGATAAGTTTACCTTATTGTGATGGAACTTTGAAACATAGCTAGCATTGGCTGTTTACCGAAAAGAAAGGCAGAAGACCAGATCCAGTGCAAGAACAACTCAACTAGTTAGAAACTCTGCTCTCCCAACGGGTAGGTTTACAGGAAGACTTCAGGAAAGACAGTGGTCCATACAAAATGCAGTCTTTAAATAGAACTTTATTTGATTGGCAAACTGATTTGAGGACCATATTTGAACTTTTCCTTTTATTTGGAGGTCCTCCTTGTAAAATTTAAACCCACCGCTCTCAATTAATATAGCATTTGGATCCTTCCGGATCCTCTCCCGTTCAAAAAAACGACTTAGCTAGTTTATAGTCAAATTAAAACATAAATATTATATCCAATGATTGTACCCGCAAATCAGGCTACTGAATCGCTAAGATCGTTGTAGCAAACAGTTAGAGTTTAGAAGATACTACTGTGAGTGTGTATTTCCCTAGAAACCAGCCATGTACCAAGGAACATAGCATTTGGGTTTAGGTAATCCGAGAAAAATATAACCAAAAACAAATGTTCACCTTCAGGAAGCATCAACAGCCTCATGACCACTCTACAAATAACCAAAAAATGCCTAGTTCGTTGCTACGGAGATAATATGAAATAAATATATAATATACAGTCTAATTAAATGATCGGGTGAATGAAAGTCTATATACTACTATATAACACAAAAGTCATATCATTAGAAAGTATAACAAAAGTTTCTAATACTAATATATTTTTATAATATATATTTATGGTAAGTTGGTTAAATTAACGACGTAGAGGTATGTGTAAAACTAGTAAAGTAAAATGGAGGGTGTAGTTTATATATCTTTATTCAATAGAAGTTAGGCATCTCCAACGGACCCTCTCATCAGGTCCGTGCGCGTTTAAAGTGGTCCGACCGGACGGGCGTGTCGGTTGCGCACGTCCAGCGGTGCGACGCATTCGGACCGACGCGTCCGGCACGACCCATCCTTGGCCCAATTTTGGGCCAAGTTTGCATCGGCGCGGACGCTGTCGGACAGCGCGCGCGTCCTCCCTTGTTTACCGCAGGCCCGCTTGGCAGCGACATATTAGTAGGGCATAATACTAATATTAGTTCATTATAAGTTGATACGCCCATCACAAAAAGGGCCCACAAAACAAAACAAAAAAGGCTTATCCTACAGGCCAGTGGTCAGTCTCCGCCGCCGGTGTCATCGTCCCCGCGCGGGAAAGTCGTGGCTACGTGGCCGCCTCCGACGATATGTAGCCACCGCCACCGTCTTCCTACAGCAGGGTGGCTCCATCGCCGTTGCCGATGGTGCCGACAGTGTCGATCGCCGCCATCGCGGCACGGATACCGGCGTCCTGCCTGCGCACAGTCCGGTGCCGCTCAAGGCGATGCTCCCGGGCGCGGCGGTCAGCCTCCCTCGGATCGACATACCTCCGGTAGACAAGGGCCTTCTCCATCTCGGCCGCCCAGTGGGCGGCCCGCTCCGCAGCCTCGCACTCCACAGCCTCCACTGTGGCGACGAGCTTCGCCTCCACCGCCGCCTCGCGATCCGCCTCTGCCGCTGCCAGGGCGGCCTCCACCTTGACACACGCCTCGGCAAGGTTCTCTGCATGGCGTCGCTAGTAGCGCTCGTGTCAAGCGCATGCCTCCATCTCAGTGTTGCGCTGAGCCGCCACCGCACGGGCGGATGCATCCGCAGCACGTAGCTCGGCGTCGCGCTCCGCCTCTACTGCCGCCTCCTCGTCCTCATCCTCATCGTCGTCCTCCACCTCTGTGTCGTTGATACGTCTCAAACGTATATATAATTTTTGATGCTCCATGCTTGTTTTTACACCATTTGTCTTGTGTTTTGTTACACTTTGTGGCGTTTTTATGCGATTTTCGGAACTAACCTATTGACAAGATGCCACAGTGCTAGTTCCCTGTTTTCTGCTGTTTTTGTGTTTCAGAAAAGCTACACAGGAAATATTCTCAGAATTGGACGAAACAAGTTCCTGATGTCTTATTTTTCCCGAGAGCTTCCAGAGATCCGAAGAGGCGAAGGAGAGGGGCCACAGGCCAGCCTCACACTAGGACAGTGCGGCCCAGGCCCTGGCCGCGCCGCCTAGGTGTGAGGAGGCCTGAGGCCACTCCTGACGACGCCCCTTCGCCTATATAAAGCCTCCGGATGAAAAACCCTAAAGGAGTCGGCGAAATTTCCAGAACAGTTCCGTAGCTCCGCCGCTGCCGTCGACAAATTTTGGGGGACAGAAGTCTCTGTTCCGGCACCCTGCCGGGACGGGGAAGTGCCCCTGGAGCCATCTCCATCGGTCCCCATCGCCGTCTCCGCCGTCTCCATCGACCTCACCGCCATCTCCACCAACCTTGCTGTCTCCTATGATGAGGAGGGAGTAGTTCATCCCCGGGGCTGAGGGCTCTACTGGTAGCTATGTAGTTCACCTCTCTCTCCCATGATGTGATCTTTATGTGATCGTGAGCTTGGTATCATGTTGAATAAGTAGATGTTACTCTTCTTCATTATGTGTACTCTAGTGTGTTATTAAAGTAATCTATTCCTCCTGCCATGGTGTAACGGTGACAGTGCGTGCATCGTGGGGGTACTTGGTCTATGCTACGATTGTGATCTCTTATGGATTATGAGAATAATTATCGCTATGATAGTATTGAAGTGATCTATTCCTCCTTTCATGGTGTAATGTTGACAGTGTGTGCGCCGTGTTAGTACTTGATGAACTTTGAGGAGTGCTTCGTAACGCTACGCAATGATTAGTGTTGTTCAATAGGAGAGTAATTCAGAGTACCATAGTGAAGAGAAGTTATTTATTTGTTCAATTATGTTATATTTGTTGGGAGTGTGTCCACTAGTGAAAGTATGATCCCTAGGCCTTGTTTCTAAGCTTTGCACACCGTTTACTTGCTGTTTTGTTACTTGGTTGCTTGCTGCCATTTTTATTCTAGATTGCATTTACTACTTATAATCATCTATACCACTTGTATTTCACTATCTCTTCGCCAAACTAGTGCACCTATACATCTGACAAGTGTATTGGGTGTGTTGGGGACACAAGAGACTTTCTGTATCATAATTGCAGGGTTGTTTGAGAGGGATAGCTTTGACCTCTTCCTCCCTGAGTTCGATAAACCTTGGGTGATCCACTTAAGGGAAACTTGCTGCTGCTCTACAAACCTCTGCACTTGGAGGCCCAACACTGTCTACAAGAACAGAAGCATGTGTAGACATCAAGCTCTTTTCTGGCGCCGTTGCCGGGGAGGTAAGGTAAAAGGTACTCGCATCCTCCTGTGTGAGTGCTCAGAGTTATTTCCTATAGATTCTGCAATTATATCTTTTTGTTTCTTATTTTTATTTTCACTAGTTAGGCTTAATGGAAAACAAAGAGTTCTTTAGTCTTTTTCCTGAGTTTAGATATGAAGTGTTTGAAGAGAAAATTGAAAAACCTTTAGAGCTTAATTCGCATGCTAATAGTTTTGTTAGTATGAATGCTTTGAACACTGTGTTAAGAAAGTCTAAGCTTGGGGAAGCTGGTTTTGTTAAGCATGATATTTTTAGTTCCCCAGCTTTAGTGGAGAAAGTTTGCTCTGATGATATTTTATCTCCCCTATGTGATGTTCCTATGCCTGTTACCTATGTTAGTGATCATGATTGGGAAAAGCACTCTACTTTTGATATTGAAAATCTTTTTGGTACCAATTCTAAGGTTAATAATTGTTATACCATTAGTACTATCCATGTTCCTTCTTATGATGATATGTTTGATGAATATGCTTTGAGAAATAGCTGTTCTCTAGCTTGTGATGATACTAAACCTCTAGTTTATGATGGTTATGATGATGGGTATAATATTTTTAGTTCACCTACTATTGAGGATAAAATTAGTTATGATTACAATATGCCTCCTATTTTTGATGATTATGGTGATGAGAATAATTATTCTATTGAATCTGCTCCTACTACGATTGTTCATATGGGGAGTGTTAATCCTTTTATGCATGTGGCTCATGATAGGAATGCTTTATGTAATAGTTATGTTGTTAGTTCTATTCATGATGCTACTGAAAGTTATTATGAGAGAGGGAAACATGGTTTGATGGATCTCAACAATATTGAGTTTCCCCTCTTTATGTTGCAATTTTTGAAGCTATACTTGTTTTGCCTTCCTATGCTTTTTGCTTTGCGCTTTTATGACTTGTCTCTTTACAAGACTATTTTTCATAGGAAGTGGTTTAGATTTAAATGCGTTCCATACTTGCCTTTTGATGCTATCTTTTGCTTTAAGTTCCTATATGGCGCCTTTGCCTCAAGCTCTTATATGGCGCCCACATGAGCATCTTTGCAAATTACTATGCCTAGCTCAAAGGCGTTAAAGAAAAGCACTCTTGGGAGATAACCCATTGTTTATTTTTAGTAATTTTTATTTTATTTGAGTCTTGGAAGTCATTACTACTGTAATGACCGCTCCTTATCATTTTTATTTCGTTTTTGTGCCAAGAGAAGCCTTTAATTTGAGTGAGGTAAGATTTGGGGATGTTGCTGTCCTGAAACAGTTTTCGGTGCTGCACCGTAAAAATTCGTGAACATTCTCTGTATATCTTTTGGACCTACTATTTCTTGTGCATATGCCCCAGGTTACATCCAAACTTTTATTAGTTGAACACTTTTTGATTTGAGCAACAGAAAACCCCTCAAAAATTTGGCCTTTTTCAGCTGTTCTGTTTTGACAGATTTCTGCCAACATTTGTGTTTGCCGCTTAATCACTTTCTTTGCAAGTTCTTTTGATCACGGAACTTTTGGGGAAGTTGCTACAGTAGTATATGCTATATATGTGGTGGTTTTGGGTTGAAAACTGAAGCAAAAAGAGGTTGATTATATGTTATGCTACACTAATGTTGCTAATAGAATTGTGTTTAGTTTTGTATGAAGGAAGTTTTCAAGTGTAGGGATTGGAGAATGATGAGATGAGATAAAGAATGCATAAAAGCTCAAGCTTGGGGATGTCACCCTAATAAATATCCAAGAAGTACAAGCGTCAAAGCTTGAGGATGCCCCCGAGGCACCCCTTCTTCATCGGTAAAAATCAGGTCACATTTCAAGACACTATATTTTTATTGCTTCATGCACTATGCATTTTTCTTGGAGCGTCAGTTGTTTTTGTTTTTAGTTTTCTTTTATTTTGTTTGCTACAATAAATGGTTAGATCATATCATGTTGTTTTGGAGGGAGATTAACTCCGTTTTTCATTTGCCAAGAATACTACGTTTTTCACTCTTATCGTTTCAACGAGTGTTCTCTTTTTCTGCTAC
Organism: Dactylis glomerata; assembly: GCA_007115705.1. Taxonomy (NCBI): domain Eukaryota; kingdom Viridiplantae; phylum Streptophyta; class Magnoliopsida; order Poales; family Poaceae; genus Dactylis; species Dactylis glomerata. The sequence goes on from QXEO01000808.1 coordinate 121,049, forward strand.
TGGGTTTAGCTTGCATTTTTTTTGCCTTGATTTGTGTTCAGATCTTGTTATATATTTTCATCAAGGTGTATTTTTGCCTCTGATCTTTATTGGTTTTCATCAAAAGAGGTGTTTATAAAATGTTCGAATGGTGTTGGAAAAGAGAAAAAGCTTTATGCAAAAAAGTGGTACAAGAAGGAGCTTGTGTAGACTGCGGCTTAGGCTTTTGCATGTCGTGCTTGATGTCTTTTTGATAGTATGCTTAGTGGTTTTGCTGTAGCATGACTTGTCTCAAATGACTGAGATTGCTTAATGAGCCTTTAAAAAAATCATGCATTGTTTTTATTATATGAAAGCATTTATTTGCTTTTCTCCTTTGATGCTTTATTTGGGTTAACTTGGCACATGCTTACACCATGTTGACTACAAAAATAAGTCACCTATAGCCTCTATGATTGACGAGGGTTAACTCGACAAATGTCCTAGATGAAGGACTTAGGATCGGGGAGATAGGGCGTCGGATGAACTCGAAGGTAAAGTTAGTCGAAATAGGTGTGTATCGAAAGTAAACTTGGGTGTTCAACCTGGCTTGCTTTCAATCTGCCCTACACCGTCCCCTCCTGGCCCCTATATATAGGTGGCCAGGTCTCGAGGATCGGGTAGGGTCCGATACAGATTACAAATATTGACATACGGTAATAACTCGTATTCGACTATCATTACAATTGGGCCTAGCTTAACGGGCCTCAGGGGTACTCAACTAACGGGTTCTATTAGCTATACCCTTGTCAGTAGCCCCTGAGATTCTACCAGAATTGCAGGTTCAGGTTGAATCTCTAATCTTCAAATCTTCAATTTGATTAATTCTTCGACTTCTTCATATCTTCAAATCTTCGACTTGGTCTTTTCGACTTATTTTCATGATATTTTTTCGCAAGGGGGTTTGATGAGCAAGCCTGACAACTCTGACGGATCTAGAGGTCAGTTAACTGCCGGAGCAGATACTTGTCACCTACTTCAAATTCAATCCCCTTGGATTTGAATTCGGGATACCGGTCAAACCCACTCTTTTGCCGCATTTAGGACTTATAAAGAATGAATCCCAGTGATTCTCAGGGTACCCAGTGCGTCCACCAGGATTTTCTTCGCGTCGTAGACACGGATACATACCAGCAGAGCGCATCCATGTGCGTATACCAGGCCACACAGGACGGATCCCGGGGTCTTACCTTCGTGATAAATCACGGCATTCGAGTTTTGTTGCGATAACGCAACTCAAGAATCTCATATTCGCAGTCAAATTTTTAACTGATAAAACTAAAGAATTTCAGATTTTAACTTAATCTTCTTCGCTCCCGATGGGAGTAATCTCTCTTCATTTTGTCGACTACGTAGTCGAAGTTTGTATGCTTATCCTTCCGCATCTCCAATATTGATTATCTCATCTCTATCGGGTGCGCGCTCAGCGCTCCCGATGGGAGTAGCCCCCGAGGCTATGTTTGGCGACTTGTAGTCAAGCATAGGCTCAAAGTGCAGCTCTTCTTTCTTTTGTGGATATTTTACTATTTGGCGAGCCCCCGAGTCCAAGTCGAGGTTTCCATATCGTGCGACCATAGTTTCCTTATCTTGTTTTTCTTCGTTGATATTATCGTCTGCTGTACGCAGAATTTAACTCCTGCTGCAAAATATGTTCATGGGCTATGCTGTAGCGCGGGGGCCCAATAATACGTGCTTATAAATAAAGCACCATCTGGTGAAGGTAAAAACCCTAATTAGATTCGTGCTCCGCCGCATCGTCTTCTTTTCTTCATCTAGGGTTTTCCGAGGTTTTTCCCTTGTTCTCATGGCAGATGCTGAAGGTTCTCGTCTGAACCTTGGATCTCCGGTGGCACCACGAGGTCGGGGTCGCCCTCATGGCAGCAAGAACAAGAACCATACCACTCTGGCCGCCGCCGGAACTTCATCGGATGCTCCCACTAAGCGTCGTCCCGGCCGCCCACCTGGTAGCAAGAACAAGCCCAAGGTGACTGGCGCCGCTCCAAATCCTGCTGCTCCTCCTCCTGCTGCTTCTGCCGCTCCCGCTGCTCTTCCTCAAATCTTCTCCTTTTTCTGCATTGCCATGGCGCAGTGCCGTGAGATTCAGCGCCTGCCGCTGAATTTCACTAAGTTTATGGATGGGCGCGAACTGCGAGAGGCTGTCCTTCGCGAGCAGTCTGGCAGTGGTATCCCGTACGAGGTGGAGGTGTGGTACGATGGCAAAGGCGAGCAGTACTTCAGGGGCGGCTGGTCGCAATTTGCAGAAGACCACGACATCCATCAAGGCTTCTTCATGGCCTTCGACTTCCACATCGGGACGTCAAAGTTTGACGTGAAGATCTACGATGGCACCCAGTGTCAGAAGAAATATGAAGCCGAAGTCTAGATCCATTAGAATCTGCTATCCATGTAATTTCATTTGATAATGTCCTTCCTGCAATGATATTTGTAATGCATATTCGTACTTTGTGCCGATGTCTTTTGCTAGTACCATGAGAACAAGTCATGTTCTGAGGTATGCTTTCTATATATCGGGTTCTTTGCGAACCAAAAAATATAGGAGAAATATCGGGTTCTTTTTATGAACCAAGTTCTCTCAGTATTTATCGGGTTGTCTAAACAACCTTACAATGAAAGAAAACCTTCAACTTGCCATAATAATTCTTTTCGTACGACCCAGGGGTTGAAGCCCCCGAGCGGAGAAATAACAAATAATTGTACTATTTTGTCGAGTTCAACCCAAAGAACCCGACCTGTGGCCTCATGTTCTGGGTTCAGAAGGCTAACTCGAATTTATTGATACCACTATACTTAGTCTACGCGTAAAAACGTCGTAGCTGTTCTGCATTCCACGGGTTGCTCTCGTCCTTCCCAGTCTTCTTGTCTTGTAGTCGATACGCTCCTCCTGGTATTACTTCGGTGACAATGTAAGGTCCCACCCAAGGGGACTCCAATTTGCGATGGCTGTCTTGCCTGAGTCGCAAAACTAGGTCTCCCACCACGAAGGATCGTGGACGAACTCGACTACTATGGTAGTTTCGTAGGCTTTGTTGATACTGCGTAGCCCTTTCTAGTGCTTTATCTCTTGCTTCATCTAGTGCATCGACATCGTCTTGCAATGCTTCTGTCGACGTCATCTCATCATATGCTGTCACTCTTGGAGCCTCGTGTGTAACTTCGACTGGAAGCACGGCTTCTGCGCCATGGACCAAGAAGAAAGGAGTTTCTTGAGTTGCTGCATTGGGCGTAGTTCTTAGGCTCCAAAGAACGGAGGGCAATTCTTCTACCCAAGCGCTCTTGGCTTTCTCGAGAGGTGCTAAGAGCCTCTTTTTTATGCCACTGCATATTAGGCCATTGGCTTTTTCGACTTGTCCGTTCGTCTTCGGGTGCGCCACAGATGCGAATTTGAGCTTGATCCCTAGTCCTTCGCAATAACTCTTGAATTCCTTCGAAGTGAAATTTGTCCCGTTGTCTGTGATGATGCTGTATGGTACACCAAAACGGAAAACTAATGACTTGATGAAGCTGATTGCTGCTGTAGAATCTTGAGTTGTTACCGGGGCCGCTTCCACCCATTTTGTGAATTTATCAACTGCCACTAGCATGTAGACATGCCCTCCTGGCCAAGATTTGTGCAACTTTCCCACCATATCGAGGCCCCATTGTGCGAAGGGCCAAGATAATGGTATTGTTTGTAGCTCCGCTGCTGGTGCATGCGGTCTAGATGCAAACCTTTGACATGCTTCACACTTTCAAACTATATCTTTTGCGTCCTCGATGGCTGTTAACCAATAGAATCCTGCTCGGAAGGCTTTTGCTGCTATTGCTCTGCTGCTAGCATGATGGCCACATACTCCGCCATGTATGTCTTTTAATATTGCTTGCCCTTCCTGGGGCGTTACACAACGCTGCAAAACGCCGGTGATACTTCTCTTGTACAATTTCCCCTTCAAGACGACAAACGCTTTCGATCTTTGAGTTATCCTCTTGGCCTCCACTGCATCTTCTGGTAGTTTTTTGTTTATCATGTACGCAAGATACGGCTGCATCCAAGTTTCTTCTATCATCATGACCTCCTCTGGTTCTGACGTAGCCCCCGAGCCTGCTGTCATAGTCGAGCTTTTTCCACTTTTTATTGATCTTTCCACTATTTCCTCCCAAAATACTCCGGACGGCACAGGTAAACATTGTGACCCGATATTTGCTAAAGTGTCGGCTTCTTCATTGCTATTCCTGCTTATGTGCAAGACTTCGCATCCATCGAACGTTCCTTCTAGATAATGGTACAAATTTTTGTAGGCAATCATGTTGTCATTGATTGTGTCACATCTGTTCATAACTTGCTGAACAACAAGGTTAGAGTCTCCAAATATTTTTAGGCGAGTTGCTCCACATGCTTTAGCCATCTTCATTCCGTGCAACAAAGCCTCATACTCCGCTTCATTGTTAGAAGCCTGCGGAAAGCTCATCCTTAAGACGTACTTTAATTTGTCGCCATGAGGTGATATCAACACTACTCCTGCGCCTGCGCCTTGGACTCTCTTAGAACCGTCAAAGTACATTGTCTAGGTACTCGATAAATCTGGTGGTCCCGTGCTTTGCAACTCGAGCCACTCTGCTGTAAAGTCTGGCAAGACTTGCGACTTGATCGCCTTCCTTTTTTCGTACGTGATGTCCATGGGAGACAACTCGATTCCCCACAAAGAGACACGTCCTGTCGCTAGAGGGTTGTTCAATATGTTCGATAGTGGCGCTTCATTGACCACTATAATTGGGTGCACCGCAAAATATTGTCGTAGTTTACGTGCAGTTGTGAAGACACTGTATGCTAACTTCTGATAATGCGGGTACCTCTGTTTGGTTGGAGATAGCACTTCACTGATAAAATATACCGGCCTCTGGACGCCATGAGTTTTTCCTTCTTCGCTTCTTTCGACTACTAGAACTGTACTCACCACCTGATGGGTTGCGGCGATGTACAATAGCAGTGGCTCCTTTTCTTTTGGTGCGACCAGCACTGGTGGCGTGGAAAGCACTTTTTTCAACTGTGCAAACGCTACGTCTGCTTCTTCTGTCCACTCGAATTTATCGTCTGACTTCTTCATAAGTGCATAAAAAGGAAGCACCTTCTCCCCTAATCGAGCTACGAAGCGACTTAGTGCCGCGACGCGCCCTGCCAGTTTCTGTACGTCGTGTAGTTTCGTGGGTTTCCCCATTGTTAATATTGCTTGAATCTTCTCTGGGTTTGCTTCTATTCCTCGCGCTGACACCAAGAACCCCAAAAGTTGCCCTGCCGATACTCCGAAGGAACACTTTGTCGGGTTCAACTTGAGCTTGTACTTGTTCAGGTTGTCGAAGGTTTCTGCCAAGTCGCTGATTAAAGATTTCTCTTCTCTTGTTGTGATGACTACATCATCAATGTAGACTTGGATATTTCGTCCTATTTGGTTTCCCAGGCAATTTTGCATCATCCGTTGATAAGTTGCCCCTGCGTTTTTAAGGCCGAATGGCATTACCTGGTAGCAAAATACTCCGTATGGTGTGATGAAGGCCGTTTTTTCTTCGTCCTCTTTCTTCAATTTGATCTGGTTATAACCAGAATATGCGTCCAAAAATGAAAGCCTCGCGCATCCCGCTGTGGAATCGATTATCTGATCGATACGGGGTAGAGGGAAGGGATCCTTTGGACAATGCTTATTGAGAGATGTGTAGTCGACACATACTCTTGGTACATCTGTATTCTTCTTAGGTACTACGACTGGGTTCGACACCCAACTCGAAGTTTTGATTTCTCTGATAAATCCGGCATTTTCTAGCCTGTGCAATTCTGACGCTATCGCCTTCCTTTTAGGTTCATCAAATCGCCTCAACGGTTGCTTGACCGGTTTTGCCTTGGGATCGACATTTAGTGCGTGCTCGACGAGTTCCCTGGGAACCCCTGGCATGTCCGATGGACACCAGGCGAAGATTTCCCAGCGCTCACGGAGGAACTCGACGAGCGCGCTTTCCTATGCGGGATCCAAGTTCACCGCAATTGATGTTGTCTTGTTTGGATCAGTAGGGTGGACCTGAATTTTCTTTGAGTCCTGCGTTGTGTCGAAAGCCTTGTCTGGCAGGGATCGTCCAACGTCGGGTAGCACATTATGATCCGTTTCTCCTTTTAACCTCTCATATTCTGCTATCATGCCGAAGGTTTGCGCCATCCTGTTGAATTCTTTGTTGCATGTGTTGGCTACTTCAAAGCTCCCTTGTACTGTAATTGTTCCTTTGGGCCCTGGAATTTTTAACGTAAGATACGCGTAGTGTGGTACTGCCATGAATTTTGCAAATGCTGGGCGCCCCAGGATTGCATGATATTGTGATGGCCAATCCATAACTTCGAACTCCAGTTTCTCTATTCTATAATTTTCGCTGCTGCCAAAGCAAACATCGAGTTCTATTCTTCCCAAGGGGTAGTTTGCTGCTCCTGGTACTATTCCATGGAAAGAGCAATCTGTTGGCTTCAGACTCGTCAGCGAGATGCACATTGCCTTTAGCGTTCTAGCATATATTAAGTTTATGCCGCTCCCTGCATCCATGAATACTCTTCCAATATCGTACCCTCCTATTTGCGCCTTTAGAACCATAGGCGAGTGGCCCGGCCTGGGAACTTTCCTTGGGTGATCTGCTCTGCTGAACTTGACTGGTTGCTCTGACCACTGTAGGTACTCTGTGGTTGCTGGTGGCGATGATATTGCTAGGTTTACTTGCCTAGATATACTCTTTCGCTCTTTCTTTGACTTGGGCACCGGTTGAATCATGGCTGATATGTATAGTGTTGACTCTAGGTGCTTTGCTAGTCTTTGCATTTGATATCCTTGACTTCTACGTCTTTCTCCTTGCCTTCCTTCTTGGTTTGAGCCCATGGTGCCTTGCAATCTTAGGAATGTTCTGCAATCCTTCATCTGGTGATTTGAGACCCTTTTCCCGTCGAGATACGCGTAGTGGATTCGACAAGGTCCGTATAGCATATCCTCGGCCGAGGGACCAGAGTATCTTGATCTTTCTACTCCTTTTGCCTGAAACCTCCTACTTTCATACCCTTCCTCTTCTTCTAGTATATAACCCGCGGCTACCTGATTTCGTCTTCTTTGGTTGCCCCCGCTGCGGTGTCGTCTCCTCTGTCAACTTATTCTGTCGACTTCTGGCAAACGTCCTCTTTTATTGTTATACGCGTCTTCTCCATCAGCGAATTTGTTGGCTTGTTCCATTAGCTCAGCTACTGTCGTAGGTCTTGTTCTTCCTATTTCTTCCACAAGATCTGAACGGCGAAGTCCTTCCGAAAAGGCGTCTATTGCTCGTTCATCAGAGACATCCTCTGCTGAGTTTTTGATTATACTCCAGCGCTGTATATAAGAACGTAGCGTTTCGCCTTTCCTCTGCACACATGCTTTAACTTCTTCCAGTGATGCTGGGCGTTTGTAGGTGGAATGAAAGTTTCTTGTGAATTGACTTTCGAGTTCCCCCCAGCTTCCAATGGATTCGTCGGGTAGGGTGTTTAACCAGGACCGTGCGGCGCCGGTGAGGTGCAGCTGCAAACTTTGCATTGCAGTCGCCTCTGTTCCCCCTAATATCTGCACTGCCTGTAGATAATCTGATAGCCATAAGGTAGGTTCCTGCGACCCGTCGTACTTACTCTGGTCGTGTGGTAGTTTGGATCCTTTGGGTACCCGCGTTTTGCGAACCCTGCGGGTAAAGCATAACACACCCATATCTTTATCGTCGTTTTCGTAATTTTCTTCCCTCCAAGCATGTCGCGATTTATTTACTCGAGCTTGTGCTATTATACTTCTTGCATCCTCCTTCCTTTTCTGTTGCTGTTTCTCTTCTGATGACTCGCTATAGTCGTTGTCTGCGCGATTGTATCCGAACTTCTCCTTTTGGTTTCCCTTGTGACTTGTCGACTTTTTCTCTGGGCCTTGTTCCCTGATCTTACCTTCTACTATTCTGAGGCTTCGTATCGCGGCTCAGTGCATATCTTCTCGCGGGTCTCCATATTCTGGTCTTGTAGCTAGTAAATACGCTTGTGCTGCTGCCAATGCTGCCTCTGGCGTTTTTTGCATCAGGTCATCTTCCTCCTCTTCTAGCTGCGGGGTGGGGCTCCTCGAGTACCCTTTTTCTCTGCCGCATGCTGTCGCCCCCTGTTGTGTTTTGGATCTCCGCGCCTCTCTCTGCTATATTCTGAATCTTCACTATAGTCTTCCCAGTATTCTTCCCTTGATATACTGTTGTTGTCTTGAAACACCATGTCTCTTTCCTCCCTTAGTTTCTTCTTGTGTTGGTATAATGCATACTGATATCCCATTAGAACTTCCCTTCTCGATCCTTCGGGTACTTCTGTACCATGATTAATGGCTGACTTGATCATTCTCCATTCACCAGCCGAGACATGGACTTTCTCTTTTTCCTTTTTGTTGTGATCTTTCATTTTGTCGACTTGCCTGTCGACCCTTTTACTTCCTTCGCTGTTGTTTCCTTCTTCTGCTTCAGTGATGATGACGCATAACTGATGTACTTTGGAGACGCCGCTGCTTCCCTCGGCGAAGTCTTTTGCATTGTTGTGCGTCTGACACGCTTTTTCTTCTGAGTCGAAATTTTCCTGAATTTTGTCGCCTTCTGCGATTGACGCTTTTTTTAAGCTGACCGGCGAGTTTACCTCACTGGAAGAGCCTTCTGATGACTCCAATGTTTTCTCTGTTTCGGGCTTGCTTGCCGACGGATCTGATTTCGTCGAATCCGAGAGGCGGGATGAACCCGATGGCCCGATAAGGATGCTCAAACTTCCAATTGTCAACTCCATCTCTTGATTTTCGTCGAGTTCTGATCTGCTGTTGGCTAAAAGCGAAAAAGCCATCGAATTCATGATTCCAACGCCCAGAGTCCCCACGGTCGGCGCCAATTGACGAGGGTTAACTCGACAAATGTCCTAGATGAAGGACTTAGGATCGGGGAGATAGGGCGTCGGATGAACTCGAAGGTAAAGTTAGTCGAAATAGGTGTGTATCGAAAGTAAACTTGGGTGTTCAACCTGGCTTGCTTTCAATCTGCCCTACACCGTCCCCTCCTGGCCCCTATATATAGGTGGCCAGGTCTCGAGGATCGGGTAGGGTCCGATACAGATTACAAATATCGACATACGGTAATAACTCGTATTCGACTATCATTACAATTGGGCCTAGCTTAACGGGCCTCAGGGGTACTCAACTAACGGGTTCTATTAGCTATACCCTTGTCAATGATCATTTAGTTTTTGACTTTTGATGTCATCTTATGCTTCTTTTAATGTTGCTTTGTCGCTTTGCATGATTATGGCTGTTATTGCTCTCTTAGTTGGTCGCTCCCACTCTTTTGCTAGCCCTTATTTTGTACTGAGTATGAGCTCTACTCGTGCATCCAACTCCTAAAAACCAAGTTTGCCATTGTGTCCACTATAAATTCCTATGCATGGTATTTGTAAGCCATTCCAAGTAAATTTTCATGTGCTACCTTTCAAAAAAACTTCAAAATACTTCTCATTTTGTGACACTGTTTTCAGCTCATGGTGACGTATTGGTCGGATTTGCTATCTTCCATATTGCTTATTCCAAAAAGAAAAAAAAAGAAAAGAAAAAAGGCACTCCTCCATGGAATGTGAATGTTGGTGGGCACCCGATGGAATCGGTTAGCCATGGTTTGTGAAAGGAAAAAAGGTGGGGAGGAGTGCCAAGCTTTATAAAAGAGCACAAAAGTGCCAATCTCTCTCTCAAAAACTTGCTTCATTTTTGTATGGAAGATAGTAAGAACTCCATTGCCAGTCGTTGACAAAGACAACCACCTCTCAAAACCAATTTTTATCTCTCTGTTTAACAAATGAAAAGCTCTAGCACATGTTTAATCACTGCTTTCCTCTGCGAAGGGCCTTTCTTTTACTTTTATGTTGAGTCACCACCTTCTATCTTTATGCACCATTAAGAGAGTATAGTTGTCATCCTGAGTATAATGTGCATTGTCCCAAAGTTTTCATTGATTGATTTATATTGTTGGTTTCACTTGTTGCTAAATTATTTGTATCTATTCGCCCTCTTAAACTTGAAGGTGTCCTATGCATTTATGTTTTGCTCTCCATGAAGGACAAGCTGAAAACCATTTGTATGTTTTTCCTTATGATTTAAATGCACGTTTGACTTTCATTGTTTCATTTTCATGATCTTTTGTTTGTGTTCATTTTCATGTTTACAACATGGTTGCTAAGTTTCTATTGTCAAGATTATATCTTTCATGCCCATGTTTTAAGTTCTTTAGATCCCAGCTCACAACGCTTACATATATGATCAAGATTATGTAGGTGCATGTCACCTCAAAAATTATTTCTTTTGTTATCACTTACCTACTCGAGGACGAGTAGGAGTTAAGCTTGGGGATGCTGATACGTCTCAGACGTATCTATAATTTTTGATGCTCCATGCTTGTTTTTACACCATTTGCCTTGTGTTTCATTACACTTTGTGGCGTTTTTATGCGATTTCCGGAACTAACCTATTGACAAGATGCCACAGTGCCAGTTCCCTGTTTTTTGCTGTTTTTGTGTTTCAGAAAAGCTACACAGGAAATATTCTCGGAATTGGACGAAACAAGTTCCTGATGTCTTATTTTTCCCGGAAGCTTCTAGAGATCCGAAGAGGCGAAGGAGAGGGGCCACAGGCCAGCTTCACACTAGGCCGGCGTGGCCCAGGCCCTGGCCGCGCTGCCTAGGTGTGAGGAGGCCTGGGGCCACTCCTGACGACGCCCCTTCGCCTATATAAAGCCTCGGGACGGAAAACCCTAAAGGAGTCGGCGAAATTTCCAGAACAGTTCTGTAGCTCCGCCGCTGCCATCGACGAATTTCGGGGGACAAAAGTCTCTGTTCCAGCATCCTGTCGGGACGGGAAAGTGCCCCCGAAGCCATCTCCATCGGTCTCCATCGCCGTCTCCGCCATCTCCATCGACCTCACCGCCATCTCCATCAACCTTGTTGTCTCCTATGATGAGGAGGGAGTAGTTTATCCCCGGGGCTGAGGGCTCTACCGGTAGCTATGTGGTTCACCTCTCTCTCCCATGATGTGATCTTTATGTGATCGTGAGTTTTGTATCATGTTGAATAAGTAGATGTTACTCTTCTTCATTATGTGTACTCTAGTGTGTTATTAAAGTAATCTATTCCTCCTTCCATGGTGTAACGGTGACAGTGCGTGCATCGTGGTGGTACTTGGTCTAGGCTACGATTGTGATCTCTTATGGATTATGAGAATAATTATCGCTATGATAGTATTGAAGTGATCTATTCCTCCTTTCATGGTGTAATGTTGACAGTGTGTGCACCGTGTTAGTACTTGATGAACTTTGAGGAGTGCTTCGTAGCCCTACGCAATGATTAGTGTTGTTCAATAGGAGAGTAATTCAGAGTACCATAGTGAAGAGAAGTTATTTATTTGTTCAATTATGTTATATTTGTTGGGAGTGTGTCCACTAGTGAAAGTATGATCCCTAGGCCTTGTTTCCAAGCTTTGCACACCGTTTACTTGCTGTTTTGTTACTTGTTTGCTTGCTGCCATTTTTATTCCAGATTGCATTTACTACTTATAATCATCTATACCACTTGTATTTCACTATCTCTTCGCCGAACTAGTGCACCTATACATCTGACAAGTGTATTGGGTGTGTTGGGGACACAAGAGACTTTCTGTATCGTAATTGCAGGGTTGTTTGAGAGGGATAGCTTTGACCTCTTCCTCCCTGAGTTCGATAAACCTTGGGTGATCCACTTAAGGGAAACTTGCTGCTGCTCTACAAACCTCTGCACTTGGAGGCCCAACACTGTCTACAAGAACAAAAGCGTGTGTAGACATCAGTCGTCGTCGTCGATGAGCAACCACGCGGTTGTCCCAGATGCCACCATGGCCATCGCGGCGACCCGCGACTCCTCGGTCGCGGCGTCTGTCGACGTACAGCTGCGCCTCAGCCTCCGCCTCGCGTGACGACGCCATCGCGCAGCTCGCACATGGCGACCTTGGCGGCCTCCTTGGCCACCGCCTCTAGCAAAACTATGGCCTCGTCATTGCACCTCGCACGTAGGGACGCCATGGTAGCCTCCATCACCACCGCCACGACCGCCTTCCTGGCCGCGGCGGCGTGCATATTGCTGACAGCGATGTCGGCGGGCACCGTGGCCGCCTCCTCAATCACCCTGTCCATGGCCTTCTGGGACACCTCGCCTTCATGCTCAAATGAGGCCACCTCCTCCTCCGCGTGCTACCAGGCCAGCTCCACGGCCTGCACTTCCACCTCCTCCGCTGCTTGGGCGGCTAAGCACCGCCGGCACATATTGCGGATCGTCGTCCAGTTGGCAATCTTGCGATGAGGCATGGCTAGGGTGGGTCTTGGGTGGTGCTTTCGCCTTAGCTAGGTTTTTGGTGGGTGCTCATCACCGCCGACAGCGTCTGCTTATATAGACGATGCGCGGTGAGAAATGGTGCCGGGCGCAGGATAATTTCTGACCAAGGGCGGGGGCGGGAAACAATCTCCGATCGCGCGCGCGGGGGAAACATGAGGCAACGTTGGCGGGAGATTTTCCGCCACACGGGAAGCCGGCGGTGGTCATTGCCGACATCCCATCGCCATTAGCAGAGCATCACCAGACCATTAAGGTTGACAGTACGTGGGCGCGGATGACATGCGTCGGGCTGGTGGGCGCACTGCCCAGGCCTACTAGACCGCGACCCATTTTCTTTCCGTAGGCTGATGCAAACGGACCATTTATGTTGCCAGTTTACGTCGGCCCACTAGAGATGCCCTTAGGTTATATAGTGGTGCTCTTTGTGCACAACGCGTATGAACTGGGGTACAGCTAAGTATCAGATAGATCTAGAGATAGGCGGATATGGGATGTGATTTGGAAGTTCCCGGTGCCTCAAAGAAGTATTAGCATATTTAGTCCCACATCTTGCACAGCCGGAACAATTTAGTCCCACATCTTGCAAATGGAACAAAATAGTCCCACAACTTGCCATGCGGATTCAAATTTCGTCCAAGTTTGTTGTGGAGCCACCACATGCCCGCCAGGAGGGAGAGATGGATATGCGAATAAGTCCTCAAAGTTGTCCCTATTTGCAAAAAAAAACCGCTGGCACGCTCCTGTGACTGCCACGCGGCACACCCAAACGCCCCCACCGCACCCAGACACCCCGCTCTGCTCTCCCCCGCATCAGTGAGAGCACATCGCCACCGGTGGAATCCCTCCACACTGGCAATCTTGACGACAGCGGATGGAGGAAGGGGAAGGTTCCCTCGACAGTATGGCCGGATCCCCTGCACCTCATCGTCGAGGGGCGCGGCTGCGGGGTGGCAGGACATGCCCTGCATCTGCGCGAGGAGGAGGGGAACCGCCAGCATTGCCAGCACGGGCGGCGCCCTCGCCTGCAGCTGCTCATCCACGGCTGACCTTGGAGGAATACAGGCAAGCAAAGCTGTATGACAAGTTCATGCTACTCTACTACCAGCTCAGCTCCCTGGAGGTCCAGGAGGCCATGGCAGAGCCAGTTGGATAGAGGCCGGAGGCCGACCCCAATTTGAGCTTGGAGGAGCAAGTTAGGTTGATGGAGGAGCAATTGCGTGCGAAGTTCCTGCCGTCTGCACCGCTGGCACCATGAATCGAAGCTCGGGTCAGTTCAGGGATGAGAAGAACTGGGAGGAAGGGGATGGATGGGCAAAGCTTACTGGAGAAGTGTACTGGAATGATATGGCGATGGCGAGGTCGAAGGCAAGCATGAGATATTCCACTGCTCCATAGGTAATTCTTCTGCACATGCATTTTGTTGAGTTAACTGATGAATTGTGACATGTTCTGTTACCTAAAAATTTGGTGTGTATCATGGAAGGCAAATGATAATGCGGCTAGGAGATGCATTATGGAATTTGATGATGACAATGCGATGCTGCTGAGGAAGATGTATGCAATGGAGGCGGAATTAAAGAAGTTGAAGCAAGAACAGAAGAAGCTTGTGAAGATGATGAGATGTAGAGATAAGAAGTACATGATTGCAGTAGTAGTGTTAGTTGTTATGGTTGCAATGCTTCATGTGTTCTTTAGTTTCAAGTAGTTAAGCATTGTGGTATCCATGTTTGTGTTTGGTATGTAGTTTAGTTTTCAGATGTTTACGCAATGTTACCTTTGTACTGGATTAAGAACATGAATGTGGTTTTTCATGCATGGCTTTGCTCTAAATAATCATTTTTAGCAAGCAGTAACAACACAGCAAGAAAGTCTTTAATTATAAATTTAATTTAACAAGTACTTGTTAAAGAACAAAATTCAACATGGACAAGTACTTAGGAAATTCCATTACAACTTGCTGCACTAAAACCATGGTTGGTCATCATTAAGTGGTGCATTTTGGCTCACTGGAACTTCTTCTATGCTAGGATCATGAACTTGTTCATTCAGATCAGGGATTACACTTCCTTTTGTTCTTCTCTTTTTCCCTCTAGTGCTTGCAGTGCCTCTACCTGTAGGGTTAGCTTGTTGAGGTCTCTTATTCACTTGATCTCTTCCTCTAGTGCTTGCAGTGCCTCTACCTCTCCCTCTTAGTTTGCCTCTAGTGCTTGCAGTTGTTATCCTCTCTCTTGCAGCAGGGATACTATCTCTTGCAGCCTGAACAAAGGCATTCTCTGGCAGTGGTCCTAGAAACCTCTCCATGGGCACTTGGTCTCTCTCCTAACAAAAGAATGTACAACATAGGAATATCAGCACTCAACTTATTCTAAATTTCATAATTAAAAGGCTAGCCAGTAACATACCTCAACTTGCATTCTGAATATCATGTTGTCTTGTTGTTGTGTTGGATCTAACAGTGGGCTTGTAGTTTGTTGGATAACATGCTGCATTGACAACACATAATTTGTTAGTTGCAACAAGAGATAATATAAATTGTGAATTAAGCATAATGTGGTTAAATTAACCTCCAGAATAGATGGTATGTCCACATCTTCATCATCAAGGACAATGTTATTCCTTCTCTGCTCTACTAGGGTTTCAAGGTATTTTTTGTGACCTTTCTTATTGTGGTTTGCTTTCCCACATTCAGAGCAATGGATTGTTAATCCTGCCTTTGTAAATACTTTAACTCCTTTCTTGATCTTCTCCTCAGGTGCCTTCCTCTTGTTCTTCTTGGGTCTTCCCATGACTTTTGTAAACATAGGTGGATGAATGGTAGGTCCATTCATTTTTTCCCAAAATGCTCTTCCTCTTAGTGGTGTTAAGTTGAATGCATAGGCTCTGTTGAAAGCATCAATTGTGTAGCAACTATGTACAAGGTTCTTAGGATTTATGTTATCTTTCCTGCAGCAAGCAATAACATGATGACAAGGGATCCCAGTTAACTACCACCTCTTGTAGTCACAAGTCCTTGCTGGGATATCAATAGTGTAGTCCTTTTCAAACTCATGGCTGCTCACAGAATAAAGGTAATTAGTTGCTAGTGTCACTGAGCACTCATTACTCCATTCTAGGTATTTATCCATCTTCTTCGTAATCTTTGGACAAATTCTTCCTGTCCACTTCTCAGCAAGGAAAAAAATAGCACTCTATTTTACGCTATATAGCGCGCTATAGCGTATTTTGAGTGTCCATGCTAAATTTTCACAACTTTACTCGCTATGGTGCTATTTGCAAAATAGCATGCTATATCACGCTAAAACATCATAGCGCCGGCGCTATTTGAAATATAGCATCACTATTTTTTTGTTGTACTGATGTAGACTAAGCAATCATATGATGAAGGTCTTGAGTAAGCAAACATATGATGCAAATCTTAATTGTTAAACATAAATAATCATGCTAAAACATCTATTTGTTTCACTATATACTTTATTCTTACTAAAATCCTTTATTATTTACTAAAATTCAAAATAATATTTTAAAATATAACGCGGTATTAGCATGCTATAGCATATAGCGTCTAGAGGAGGGTCACGCTAAAAGAAATAGCGTGCTATTTTAAACCTTGCTCCTCAGCCTCTCTTTGTTTGGTATATATCCTTTGAAGAATCTTGTAGAAAATTGTTTCTAGCATACATAAGAATGGCATTTCCCTGGCTTCTAGGATATAACTATTGAAAACCTCTGAGTGATTGTTCAATAGCATATCACACTTAGGGAAGTCACTGAAAATGGCTTTTATCCATGTACTTGGTACTAGTTCTTCAATCCAGGAATAAGCAGATGCACTGTCAGCTTTTAGTTTGTTCATGCTTCTCTCCTACTTAGGAATACTTATAGACCTTGCTATTGCCCACACACCATTCTTCAAATTCTCTCTATTTCCTGCCCTTTGAAAATTCTGGAGCAAGTGTCTAACACAAAATCTGTGTTCTGCATCTAAAAAAATCTTTTGCACTGCATTTATGAGACCTTTTTGCCTATCACTCATAATAGTCTAAGGTGAAGTGTTGGTAATCTTCAAATCATCTTTTAAAGTGGTTATAAACCACTCCCATGCACTTGTACATTCAACCTCTACCAGAACAAAAGCTATAGGAAAAATATAGTCATTTGGGTCTATACCCACTGTTGTGAGGAGAACACCTTTGTATTTTGTTTTGATGTGACATCCATCAAGACATATGAAAGGCCTGCAACCTGCTAGAAAAGCCCTCTTGCATGCATCATAACTCCAATAGACTGTGGCCAAATGTTGCTTGTGTTCTTCAGTGTTAGGATCATTAACTGAATTTGCTATCAGTAGAAAGGTAGAGCCAGGGTTACTCCTTCTCAGTTCTTGCCCATAGTCTAGCAAATGGTTGAACTACTTAGCCTCATCACCATGTATTTGATCAAGAGTTGCTCTCCTTGCTCTTATTAGCTTCCAACTGGGAGGGCACATCTTAAATTCTCTGACTACCTTTGCAGCAAAGCTCTGTAAACCAAGTTTTTGGTTATCTCTGAATTCATGCATGAACTTGTCTATTAATACTTTGGTTGTAATTGCTTTCACAGGCCAGCTTCCCACACATGTGTGATTGCCTTCATATTCAGTAACAATGAAGCCACCTGTCCTTCTAGAATCTGCAGAAGCTTTTAGATACCAAGGGCAACCAGGTGAGCAATGAGCATGCAGCCTCCTTTTGTCATTCTTTGTTTTCTCCAGTAACTTCCTATGTCTGATGCCATAAGTTGTCACAGCTTTTCTCAACTCCTCTACACCACTGAATTTCAAGCCTAGTCTGAATATGGGATTGTCCATGTCAACTTCAGGATTGAAAGGCTTGATCATCTTCTTCAACAACTCAGGATCTCCTTGTACAACACTCAGGTCAGTATCATCCAGAGCATCCTCATCTTCTTGTTCATGGCATATGTCCTTTTCATTGTTATCATTCACAGACTTGTCAATGTTATCTGCAAAAAGATCATCATCACCAGACTCAGCATTGAAAACTGAATCCACAAAATCACTGTTCTAAACTGCTATCACTATCATTTGCTTGCATGCTCTCAATATCTTCAATGACAACAGATGATGATGTACAAGGTTCAGCATCTGGAGGTGAAGGAGGCATGCTTTGCTCCTGCATTGGAGGTGGTGGAGGCATGTTTTCATCTTCATTGGTAACCAAATTCCTCACTACAACTTCTGGTCTATGATGTAACAGAAAGTTGGTGTGATCAATGTACAAGTCCAGTGTCTTCTCATTCCTAGATGCAATGATCATTTCCCTGACATCTGCTTGATCCTCAATCATCACCAGTCCATACCTTAGTTCCTTTCCAGGCAAACACCAGTAGACATGAAGCTTACCATCTCTCTCACAACCTAGTGTTGTAATGATCTCATTTACAGATGCAATTGACCAAGTGTCAGCACTGCAGTTATCAAAATGATCAACACTGAACAAATCATAGGTAAGCTCCCCTCTAAATCCAAAGAAATACCCATTATGCATGACTTGTACTGTGAACAAATCAGTTTGTAGTCCAGGAATGAGAATTGCAAAGAAAAAGACTTAATCAATGCAGGCGCAAGCTGTGATAGCACAAAATTCAGTTAACTGTCTACCTACATTTAGTTAACTGTCCCTGTGAAATTTAGTTAACAGGTTTCCAAAAAATGCTTGATTCAGTGATTAAGCATATGAACTAACAAGCAACAATGCATCAGTTATAAATCATATACTATGAATGATTCAAAATTGCATAACTTGATCAAAATTGAAACATTTTTTGCAGATCATGCCCAAGCTGTTCATACTGAACAGTGCTACGATGGCAAACTAGCAGAAATATGCTTCCAGGTTGATGATTCTCCCTATCTACGCAAGGTAAACCCTACAATACCATGCATCAATGTTCGGCGCACCGTTTCCTTGCAATTTCAGCAACTATCCACTAGTAGAAAACGGGCCTTAGGCCTGGACCCTTTAGTCCCGGCCTCCATCTGGGCCGGGACTAAAGGCCCGGCCACGTCGCCCCAAATTCGCCAGCCGCCCGGGAGGCTTTAGTCCCGGCCCGTAACGAGGCTTTAGTCCCGGTTTGAGACACAAACCGGGACTAAAGGCCTATGCGCTGGGCGGCCCGCATGTGCGCACCCTTTAGTCCCGGTTTGTGTCTCAAACCGGGACTAAAGTACTCTGCCTATATATATGGCAGCCCCTGCAGCCCCTCTCTCCCCTCTTGCATTTTTTTGGATGAAAGTGTGTGAGTGTGTGCTAGCTCTCCTTTTTGCTTGGATGCACTAGAGGTGTTTGTTGAAATGTTTGTTAGAGCGATGCCGCTTCAGTTCACCGAACACAACTACGATATGAGGTGCCCGACCCACGCTTAAGCCTCTTCCTCTTTATTTCCACTTATTCTAAAAGGTTAGCAACTATATTTCCTCGTTTAGACCGTGCGGTACTAATTTTTAGGATCGTGATTGTGTTTGATATACCGTTGCATAACGCAGATGAGCCATCCATGGATGTACGGTGATCGACGCACCGCCGCTTACAGAGAAGGCGTGCATTCTTTTTGAGATGCGGCCGATGCGAACAAGCATGGTGGTGGCTATATGTTTTGTCCATGTGTTGAATGTCGGAATGAGAAGGATTATACTTCCTCAAGAGTCATTCAGAGCCACCTGCTTCGGTCCGGTTTTATGTCGGGCTATAATGTTTGGACCAAGCACGGAGAAAGAGGGGTTATGATGGAAGACGACGATGAAGAAGAAGAGAACGATGATGACAACTACCGATCTATGTTCCCTGAGTATGCTGATACCACAATGGAAGACAATGAAGAAGAAGATCAGGGTGCAGAACGGGAACCAGATGAGCCCGCTGATGATCTTGGCCGGGTCATTTCTGAAGCACGGCGAGGCTGCGACACAGAAAAGGAGAGGTTGCAGTTCGAGCAGATGTTACAGGACCACAACAAATTGTTGTACCCAACTTGTGAAGATGGCCAGAAGAAGCTGGGTAGCACACTGGAATTGCTGAAGTGGAAGGCAGAGACCGGTGTGACTGACTCGTCATTCGAAAAGTTGCTGGTACTGATGAAGAAGATGCTTCCAAGAAAGAATGAATTGCCCGCCAGCACGTACGAAGCAAAGAAGCTTGTCTGCCCTCTAGGATTAGACGTGCAGAAGATACATGCATGCCCTAATGATTGCATCCTCTACCGCGGTGAGAAGTATGAGAATATGGATAAATGCCCGGTATGCACTGCATTGCGGTATAAGATCAGAAAAGATGACCCTGGTGAGATTGAGGGCGAGCCACCCAGGAAGAGGGTTCCTGCCAAGGTGATGTGGTATGCTCCTATAATACCACGGTTGAAACGTCTGTTCAGAAATAAAGATCATGCGAAGTTGTTGCGATGGCACATGGAAGATCGTATGAAAGACGATAAGTTGAGGCACCCCGCCGATGGTCGGCAGTGGAGAAAAATCGAGAGAGAGTTCCCGAGATTTGCAGGTGACGCAAGGAACTTATGGTTTGGTCTGAGTACAGATGGCATGAATCCTTTTGGGGAGCAGAGTTGCAGTCACAGCACCTGGCCCGTTACTCTATGTATCTACAACCTTCCTCCTTGGTTGTGCATGAAGCGGAAGTTCATTATGATGCCAGTGCTTATCCAAGGTCCAAAGCAACCCGGCAACGACATTGATGTGTACCTAAGGCCATTAGTTGATGAACTTTTACAGCTGTGGGCCGAACCAGGTGTACATGTGTGGGACGAGCACAAACAAGAGGAATTTGACCTTCGAGCGTTGCTTTTCGTAACCATCAATGATTGGCCTGCTCTTAGTAATATTTCAGGACAGTCAAACAAGGGATACAATGCATGCACGCACTGTTTAGATCAGACAGAAAGTATATATCTGGACAAGTGTAGGAAGAATGTGTACCCGTACAATCGTCGTTTTCTTCCGCCCAAGCATCCCTTAAAGAAAAAAGGCAAGCATTTCAATGGCAAGGCAGAACCCCGGGGGAAGCCTATCATCCGTACTGGTGCTGAAGTATTTGATATGGTCAAAGATTTAAAAGTAATCTTTGGAAAGGGTCCTGGCAGCCAACCTGTTCCTAACGGCCCTGATAAGCGCGTACCCATGTGGAAGAAGAAATCTATATTTTGGGAGCTACCCTATTGGGAAGTCCATGAGGTCCGCTCCGCAATCGACGTGATGCACCTGACGAAGAATCTCTGCGTGAATATTCTAGGCTTCCTGGGCTTGTATGGGAAGTCAAAAGATACACCGGAAGCACGGGAGGACCAGGAACGTCATAAAGGAAGAGATGGCATGCATCCAGGGCAGTTTCAAGGGCGTGCCAGCTACGCTCTTACTAAGGAAGAGAAGGAAATCTTCTTTGAAGTCCTTTTCAGTATCAAGGTCCCGACTGGCTTCTCGTCGAATATAAAGGGAATCGTAAATATGAAAGACAAAAAATTCCAAAACCTAAAGTCTCATGACTGTCACGTGCTTATGACGCAATTGCTTCCGGTTGCATTGAGGGGAATTCTACCGGAAAATGTTCGCCTGGCAATTGTGAAGGTATGTGCATTCTTGAATGCAATTTCTCATAAGGTAATCGATCGAGAAGCCGGTGGAGAAGCCGGTGGAGAAATAATAAAGTCCGGCGAGGTATACATATGAAGTTCGACAATCACTTGTAATATGTGAATAATATTGGAGATAGCTCTATATTGTATACATATACATTCATTTGACGATGCTTTCTCCCTCTTAGGCCTCCACATCGAGCAAATCTACGAAACGAGGCCCGACTAAAAAGTTGGACGCACGGACACATTACACCTTTGAGGTGATATTGCCTACGGGCGAACCAAAGCTTCCTAAGAATGCTGCTGACACATTCAAGAAGCAATGCGGAGTTCTCGTTAGGGATCACGTCCCGATCAGCGTTCGGGAGTGGAACAAGCGCAAAGGGGCAGCCGATAGTGACTATGTCGCCGAAAGGTACAAAGATAATCTTTGGAATGATATCATGTCACATTTCAACCTGCCAGAATGTGAGAATGAAGACGCCGCAAAAAAACTGAGGGCCAAAGTCAAGCAGTGGACTCTAAAGAAGATGGCCGAACTGTTCCGTAGCTGGAAGAAGAAGCTATGGAAAGACTATCTGAAGACAAAGAAAGTGCCAGTATTCGAGGGGTACCTAGCCAAGCAGGCGAATCACTGGAAGGCATTTCAGGAGTACAAGCAGTCAGAAGATGCCAAGGCATTATCAGAAAAGAACAAGAAAAATGCCGACAAGAAGAAATATCACCACACGCTGGGGCCAGGGGGCTATGAGACTGCCATCCCAAAGTGGGATAAGAAAGAGCAAGATCTGCTAGCTAAAGGCATCGTACCTGAACCCATCCGTGATGAGTGGGAAATGAGAGCAAGGAATTGGTTCCTTGCGCATGGTGGTTCGTACGATGAAGAAACAGGGGACCTCATCTGCAGTGGCGGTCTTAGGATACCCAGGGAGAATTGGAAAAAGATAGTGAAAGAAATTAAAGAGGGAAAAAGACAGTTCACTGCAGATAGAGAGAAAGATTTGCTCACACTGGTCCTCGGCAATGACGAACATGGAGGACGAACGCGAGGCTTCGGTCCTTCTTACCCGTGGTGGCTTGGGTTTGCCAGAGACCAAGACACTTACAGAAGCCGGGCGAGAGCAAAGAAGCGACAGCAGGATGAGGAGAACGACAAGTTCAACCAGTTGCTTGCCAGGCTTAACGAGCAACAGAAGCAGATCGACGAGCTTAGAGGAGTAGCGCGCCAGGAAGATCCTGGACTCGATATTATCGGCGCCCCATCTAAGCGGAAAAGCAGCGTGGCTGAATCTGAGGCCCCGCCCGACGATGCACGAAGAATGATAGAGGGCGGTCCCGGCTACCCCGTGGATGGAATCAAGGAGTCAACATCATGTGAACTCCATCAGAAATTCAAGAACATATCCATGAAGGTGGCCGTCGGACAAGCTTTACCTTCTGGCCCTGATGCACGCTGGCATGGCCGTGAGATTCCAGCTGGCTTTGCTAAAGTCGGGGTGGATGAAATCATGGCGGGGTTTCATGATATGGAGCTCGACATGGCTGGACCCGAAGATGAGAGGACACTCGGAGAAGTACTGGGTGGAGTCATCCTATGGGACAAGAACTACATCAAGCTTCCAGGCTCAGCCCCAAGGACAACACCGCCTCCGAGTCGTCGCAGGTCACCTACACCTCCATCACCTCCAAGCCCTCCACATGACGACGGCCACCACAACACGAGTCCATCTCGATCACCGCCGCCGGACTTGGGTCGGCCATCTCCGCCGCCGCCCGCTAAGGATACTAAGCGGAAGCGTGCCAGCAAGAACGCTCCATCCATGAGTTCTAAGCGACGGAGCTCCCCAAAGCGCAAACTGTCGCCCCTCCCAAAGGTACCTCATGCTAATCTTCCTATCAGACCTTATGATCGTACCGACGAGGAAAACGCAAGGATAGCAAAGGAACATTATGATGCGCAGATGAAAAAGAAGGAACCCGAGCCCCGCCCGGAATACACCGAGAAGCAAATAGCATATGCAAAATACTTCACGACCCTTCCATCACAGTATGACTTACACCATAAGCCTGACGACTATACACGTACATTGCAGAAGGAAGGGAAAAAGAGCAGGTCACGTGCAAGTGCAAGTGCAAGTGGGAGCAAATCAAGTTCAACTACAAGCAAAATAAGATCAGACGTTCCTCAGCTTGGACAACAGGCCAAACAGTCGATCCCACCCCTCAGGGTGTTACCCGAGAATGTTCCCTCTCTGGTGCAGGGGCAAGATTTGGGATTAGCAAAGAAGTGGGCGGATGAATGGGGTATCCCGGTTGAAGTCATTCTGGCTTCCCAAGACGACGTGGTACCCAAGGCTGTGGTAGCCCCTAAGCCACAGTTTGTCATGGGAGCGCCTTTGGTCAGCAAAGATAAGTTTGATGATCTCCCAACAAATATGCGTTACTTGCATACATGGTACTTAAGTGAATCAAATAAAGGGAGAACGATGATCGTGGCGCTTGTCCCACGGGAGTACTACGGCCGTCCCGAAGACATCCATATCGACTTTGATGAACTCTTCCAGATGTACAATGCTGACGCCCTCGACAAATCGCTTATGAGTTGCTATTGTCTGTAAGTTTTTCAATTCGTTGTCTACATATAACTTGTTCAGTTATTTCAATTCATTGTCTACATATAACTTGTTCAGTTATTTCAATTCATTTTCTACATATAACTTGTTCCGTTCTGACTTGTACTCTATTATGCAGAATGAAGATTCTGGAATGTAAAAGTAGGAACATCCACAATATTGGGTTTATTGACCCAGATAAAATACATATAGCGACGCTAACTGATAACCCCAAGGAGACGGAGGAAAACCTTCTAAGGTTTCTAACAGATCAAAATTTCTGTGACCACATATTGTTTCCATACAACTTCAGGTGAGGGTCTTTCTGTGTTGTGTCCATTCACTTATGAGTGTAATTGATAAGTTACTGACACATATATATATACATGTGCAGCTACCACTGGATTCTGTTGGACATTCAAATTGATAAGGGAAGAGTTGATGCCTTCGACCCATTATCGAGACCCTTGGAACAGTTCCAAAGCCTGCAGGACATGCTCCAAGGGTAATTTCAATCATTCTTGTGCTCTATCGGTCTCTTTCGATGATTTTCTGATATATCAATTAATGAAAAACTTAGCAAATCATTTTCCTTGTCGGGCAGGGTTTGGAAGCGGTTCAAGTGCGTGACTCCCGGTATCCGGCATGAGAAGCTGACCTTTAGAGCGGCTCAGGTAAGTAGTAGTATGATATACTTCTATTTTCAATACATTTGTAATGCTAGATTATTATTTTGATTATATATATTCTATTCTCGTAAAGTGCGACCAGCTGCCACGGGGGACGCATCTATGTGGATACTATGTTTGCGAGACCATTCGCACATTTACCTCTGAGCACAAGGATTACAGATACGATGTAAGCAATAAACATTCACACCTCTATTTTTACTCGTCATTCTTTGTTATCATGATTGATATTCATATTCATCTCCTCTTCTTATATAGTACACGGCCATGCGGGAGAAGTACCTACCAGAGCAACGCGCGATTGCTGTTGCAGAGGAGCTAGCGGCCTTTCTGAGGATAGAAGCTATAGACGACAAAGGACAATTTAGTGTAGCTAGGGGCCATTACTGATGTTGGTCCATGTAATCGAATAGACGGGCTCTTGTCCCGATAATTCTGATCTCCATATAATTGTATATATATGCTCGCTTGTAAGATAAGTTAATCTTATATATATGCATAAACTAATTCCCGAACACCAAGGCACCAAACGGGGCATCACGTTAATCCCCCACGTAAAACCCTAAAACCCCTAAACCCTAAAACCCTAAAGCAAAAAACAAAAATCTGCAGATGCCCTTTAGTCCCGGTCTGTGTTACAAACC
Organism: Dactylis glomerata; assembly: GCA_007115705.1. NCBI lineage: Eukaryota > Viridiplantae > Streptophyta > Magnoliopsida > Poales > Poaceae > Dactylis > Dactylis glomerata. The sequence continues at coordinate 146,100 of QXEO01000808.1, forward strand.
GGGACTAAAGGTCCTGGCCCTGATTCGCTCCGAGGTGCCCACGTGGACACCCTCCAGTCCTGGCTGGTAAGCGGGCCGGGACTAAAGGTTCAGGCTTTAGTCCCGCGGCTGGGGTCCCGGTTTACAAACCGGGACTAAAGCCCCTTACGGGCCGGGACTGGAGGCCCCGTCCCCACTAGTGATCTACCAGTTCATCACCGCCGATCATGCGCTCACCGAGCTCTGCGTCGTAGGAACGAGATAGAGAAGAAGAACTTCAACTTCTATCAAGAAATTGGCGTACCATACGGCGGTGGGTCTTCATCAAACTCGCGGGGATGCATGGCCGGCGGGGAATCTGACGAAGATCTCGCGGAAACTTCTCCGTCGTGGTCGCCCCGCGCCAGGGGCTCCGCCGTCATCGCCAAAATTGGCTCTGTTTGTTCATCTTGAAAGGTAAGGAGGAGAAACACTTGATATTACTATCCCGTGAGGACCTTTTTGTAAAATTATCTCTCTCTCGCGCATCCAGGGACCTATGTTTGATTTATATTTTTCTTCAGGGCTCAACAGTTTAGCCTATGTGGCTCTAATTCGGACTCGGTGGACTAAATAGTTCCGGTTGATCAAGTTGTGGGACTATTTTGTTCCAATTGCAAGAAGTGAGACTAATTTGTTCCGGCTGTGCAAGATGTGGGACAAAAAATGCTAATACCTCTGCCTCAAAAGATGCAGGTTTTTGCATGACGTCTTGCCACAAATTTCTTGACAGTTATGGCAAATGTCCATGGTCGGATCAGCACGATCTTTCCAAATTTCACCATTTGTGGGTTCTCTGAAGCGGATATCATGCAGTTACTGCATGCACCTTAGCGCGGGCCCTTATGCCATCTGTCTAGAGAGAATGAAGTAAGACTACTCGGGAGTATCATAGCTAGTATCATGCACTACATGTATGCAAAAAGCTGATATGGCACCATAATTAATAAGGAGAGAGGTGAGTGTGGTATCATATCATGATACTGTATCATAGCACGTCAATCTAGAAAAACTAGTGACAAATACATCTTGTACACATATTTGCATTGAGATTCTATAAAACAATAAATATGATGGAACTATGATACTACTTTATGATACTATGCATTGTAGTAGTAGTATCATAAACTAGTATCATATGCATGATACTAGTGTATGATACTCCCCATTGTGACTAGTCTAAGATTAGCCCCAATACTAGTAGTATCATAAGTACTATCATGCATGCAATGCTAGTAAAAATATGATGTGTCACACTAATTAATGAGAACAGATGTGAGAGTAGTATCATATTAATATGATATTGTATTATAGCACGTAAAATTAGAAAGTTTAGTGGCAAATATATCTTGTACACACAATTGCATTGAGATTCTACAAAATATTAAATATGACAAAACTATGATACAACTATATAATACTATGCATTGTAGGAGTAGTATCATAAACTAGTATCATATACATGATGCTAAACTATGATACTTTGCATTGTGACCGACCTAAGAAAGACCGGACAGGAATGGATGCCACCTAGCACGAATTTTATTATTCCATCATTGGTTTGGAGCTCTGGAATCACCGGTATAGCCCGCGCCTTTTTCCATTTCACAAAAAATAATCACAATGCAACCATCATAGCTCGGAGAGGCTAGGGTATTTCTGTTGAACTATAAATGTATTGTCTAGTGTCTTCTATCAGATCGGTTTTTTGGTTGTATTGGTTAGAGCATGCAGTTCTACATAGTATCAGAGCCAAGAGATCTTAAGTTTAAGACCCGGCTGACGCAATATAAAATAAAAATATTGCAGCCCACTTTCGATCCACGTTTAGGCCTGAGTGAGCCACACGTAAGGGGGAGTGTTGAAGTATAAATGTATTGTCTAGTCTCTTCCATCAAATTGATTTTTTGATTACATTAGTTAGAACATGCAGTTCTACAATTTTGACAAAAATAATTACCCTCCTCTACCACTATTACCTAGCTAATGTGGGTGTATCTATAGGTGCATCCACACTAGAGAAAGTAATAATGATTGGAGGGAGTAGAACTTGTACCACTGTATACGAGAAATACTATTCTTGACATGAGAAACAAATACTTCCTCAGCTTAAGAAGCCAATAGGTTGTTCTCATATTTGAACCGCTTGAGACGAGCTGTCTTGTACCTTACAAGATCTCCTAATTTTCATGGCAGTTGTAGGAACCAGAGTTCGATCCAGAGGAAGGAAGGCCATGTGGTTATTCTCAACAGAAGATGCTCCAACAAATGGATGGGAGCCCGACAAAACCTTGAAAGCTCGAGCAATGTGATTATTTAGTTATGGAATACCGTGTGTTAGTCTAGAAAAAAGGGCTGAGCATCTGTACTACCGACGAAAATCGGATTAATTAAGCTAATCGTTCCCAGACAGGCAAAGCATCCAGTGGCACGAAACGAATTGAAATAAATAAGTTGTAAACTTACCTTCCCATGTGCTTCGCCCAAATTTTTAGGGTTTTCCCATGTGATGTGATGTGATTCATCTCCAACCACCCCTATGCATAATCTCCACTATTTGACTCTTGACTCTATTTGGGTCCGAACTCAAGTTCCAAGAGTAAATTACAAGAAATTACCATATTTGGGCCTGATTTCACATGTCAGTACTGATTTTGGTAATTTTTCACAAATCTGCTAGTTTTAAGACAGAACGTTACAAATCGCACTAATATTTGTTTGACGCAGCTCTAATTATAGTTCTGACAGGTGCATTCCATTAGTCAGGGATGAGTTGGCAGCACACTTGGCTAAGGAAATGAGGTGGACATGGGGCTCTATTTTTCTTCCTCCTAATGTGGGTCTTAAGTTGATATGAATTTCACTAAAATATTTATCTTGTCTAGCGACGACCTAAACATGATATTGTGATGCACGTATACGCAACATGGAACTAGATTTGTCAACGTACCCCTAGGGTTTCCGTACTCGCTCTGGCAATCGCGGCGGCGATCCCAGGCGTGAGTTCCCTATACACCTCGGTGTCTCCCAGTCTCCGATCAGGTCTCTCCCCGACTCCGGTCAGGCCTCATCCTCGGTCCACAGTACTCGCCCCGAGTTCCGGTTTCTCTCGATATAAGCCCTGGTGAGGCGCGGAAGCTCAAGTGAAGTTCCCGATCTCAATCTCCCTGGTGATCGCGGCTATGGCAGATGCGAAGAAGCTGGCGGAGGGCGTGGCCCAGATGTCTGATCACGATCCAGCGAAAGAGGCGCAGGTCTCGGAAGGAGATGCTGCGTCATCATCCCAGAACCCTAGACAACAGGGCCTCGGTATTGACTCGATGTTCGACCTCCTGGACATCGGCGAGGAGGAGTTCGACGATTTCGTCCTGGAAGAAGATGTGGAGGAGATCAAGGCCAGCACACAGTGGATGGCGGTCGCTCGAGTGCATTGCCAGAAAAATTTCAGTCACGAGGCCTTTTTTCAGCAGATGAGATTGGCCTGGAATCCTGCGAGAGACATTAGCATGAGGGCGGTGGCTGCTAATCGATTTGTGATCCAATGTTTTTGCCTGGGTGATTGGAAAAAGTCACGGAACGTGGCCCGTGGTTGTTCCGTGATTGGATGGTGGTTCTTGCTCCCTACGATGGGCTGTCCGATCCTGAGGGAGTGGAGCTGGAGTTCATTGATCTCTGGCTGCAGGTGCATAAGTTACCTGAAGGATATAGGAAGGTTCATGTTGTGAAAAAGCTGGTTGGCCGTGTCGCTGGAGAGGTCCTTACTGTTGAGATGGTGCCGACAGGTTCCTTCAAAGGCGACTTTGTTCGTGTTCGTGTCAGGCACGATGTGCGTACTGCGTTAACTAGGTGGGTGACAATCGTCATGGAGGGCAAGCGCTCCCTCTACGAGGTGAAATATGTGAAGATTGGCATCCTATGTTTTGCTTGCGGTCAACTTGGCCATGAATACAAGGAGTGCGGTACTGGCGTTTTCGAGCAGAAACAGCTGAAGTGGGGTGACTGGATTCACGCATCTCCCTTTGGCAGAGGCCGCACAGCCCCCAACCGTGTTGAATTGAGGGGTCCTCCACCGGGTGGCAGAGGTAGAGGAGGCGGCATGAGCGATACGTTTGGCTGCGGTGTTGGGAACTATGTTGACTGGAGAGACCATCCTGAGCTCCGTCGCCCCACTGTAGACGGTGATCTGAGGGACACCGCGACAAGCCCGGTGAAAACGGGGGATGTGGTGATGACTGAGGCTGAAAAGGCTGCGAGGAAACGTCTGGCCTTTGAACAGATGAATGCGAATGCCGATGGAACTACAGGTAACAATTTGTCCATGGTACCCACTGAGGAGGAGGACAACAACTCAGCTTCGGTTGGATCTACCGATAGCAAGAGGCACAAACGTGGTGATGGGACACCCTTAGCTCTTACCCCTACTGGATCGGCGGCACCCTTCGAGGATGGCCGCCAGGTCCAATGAGTTGCCTAGGGTTGAACTGTCGCGGTGCAGGGAATTCCGCGACGGTTCGTGACCTGACCGTTCTGCAAAGAACGTATAATTCCCAGGTGTTGTTTCTTTCAGAAACGCGCCAAAGTTCGGATCGAATGAGGAGATTACGTACCAGGTTGGGGCTGCGCGGCTTTAGTGGTGTTGACGCTGAAGGCCAGAGTGGAGGCCTAGCACTTTTCTGGCACGAGAGTGTTCTGATGGATGTCAAAGAGAAAAATCCAAGGTTTGTTGACGCACATGTTCGTTTTTCACCCAGTGATCCTTTGATTCATGTCACCTTCGTCTACGGCGAACCCAGGGTTGAGGATCGTCATCACATGTGGACTCTTTTGTCTACGCTTCGAGCATCGTCGCCACTGCCATGGGTTTTGATAGGCGATTTCAATGAGGCGTTATGGCAGTATGAACATTTTTCTACCCGTCCTAGATCAGAGGGTCAGATGGCCGCCTTCCGTGATTGTGTCCAGCGATGTGGTCTTCATGATCTTGGTTTCGCTGGGCTCCCTTTCACATATGATAACAAGCGGTCCGGCCGAGCCAATGTGAAGGTGAGATTGGATCGTGTGCTAGCTGATGACAATTTGAGAGACATTTTTTCTGCAGCCAACGTAGAGCACCTGGTGACCCCATGCTCGGATCACCTTGCTTTGCTGCTTCGGTTGACTAGAGAGGTGCGTATACAGCCAGCGAAAAAATGTGCACACTATGAGATTTTTTGGGAGAGAGATCCAGCTCTGAAGGAGGTTATTGAGGCAGCATGGAAGGACGTTGGCAACGTCCATGACCTAGGCTCGATTAGCGATGGTCTGCGCCAAACCATGGACAAGTTACAGTCATGGGGCAAGAGAAAATTTGGCAATGTCACAAGAGAATTAAGTCGTATGCGTGAAAGGATCAAATATTTGCTTGAGTCTGGGGCTGATAGTTCGGACGTCAGAGAGGCTACTGATGCTATGAATGAGCTTCTCTACAAAGAGGAGATGTTGTGGCTGCAACGTTCCCGCATTGACTGGCTTCGCGAGGGTGACCGCAACACTAAGTACTTCCACCAAAAAGCTAAGTGGCGTGCACGTAGAAATAAAATTACAAAGTTAAAAGAGCCTGGAGGTGCAATTAAAACGGTGCCATCGGACATGGAGCGTATGTCGGTGTCGTTCTTTAAGCACCTGTACACCTGTGACCCTACGATTAATGGGGAGCCGATCATTGCACTCACTCAGGAGTTAATTGATGAGGATATGAACACAGCTTTGTGCAAGGAGTTTTCGGACAAGGATATAGCCGACGCCTTGTTCCAAATTGGACCACTCAAGGCGCCTGGACCCGATGGTTTCCCGGCCCGGTTTTATCAGCGAAACTGGGATATTATGCGTGATGATGTTATTAAGGCGGTTCGTCGCTTATTTGTTACTGGATATATGCCGGAGGGGGTCAACGATACTTCTATTGTGTTGATCCCGAAAACTGACGATCCTTTGGAACTAAAAGACTATAGGCCAATTGGCCTTTGCAACGTGATTTATAAAGTGGTCTCGAAGTGCTTGGTGAATAGGCTTCGGCCTTTACTGGAGGGAGTCATATCAGAGAATCAAAGCGCCTTTGTTCCGGGTAGACTCATCACGGATAATGCTCTACTTGCCTTCGAATGCTTGCATTTTATGGAGCATGGCGTCTCTAATGATTCGAAGTTTTGTGCTTACAAGTTGGACTTATCAAAAGCCTATGATAGAGTTGATTGGGCGTTTTTGGAGAAGACGATGCAAAAGATGGGGTTTTCTCACAGGTGGATACAATGGATAATGGCGTGTGTCACCACTGTGAGGTATTCAATAAAATTCAATGGGACCTTATTGGAAGCATTCTCTCCTACGCGCGGTCTAAGGCAAGGAGATCCTCTCTCCCCCTTTTTATTCTTATTTGTGGCTGATGGTCTCTCGTCCTTGTTGGAGCATGAAGTACAACAAGGTGGTCTTTCCGCTATTAAAGTTTGCAGGAATGCTCCCGGCATCTCTCACTTCTTGTTCGCGGACGACACATTATTATTCTTCCGAGCCTCTACGGAAGAAGCTGCACGGGTCAAGCATGTTATTGAGGCTTTCGAAATAGGAACAGGACAATTAATCAATCCTAGCAAATGCTCTATCTCCTTTGCTGCCTCGGTTGCCCAGGACGTACAATCAGAAATTCGTAATACACTTCAAGTGGTCAGTGAAGGACTTGAGGACAAGTACCTAGGACTACCTACCCCTTCAGGAAGGATGCATAAGGGGCGTTTTGAGAACCTGCAAGCACGTCTGAGCAAGAAGTTGATGGACTGCGGCTATGATTGGATGTCCCAGAGCGCGCGTGCAATATTTATTCAAGCTGTGGCGCAAGCAATACCCACGTATATTATGGGTGTTTTTAAATTGCCTTTTGCTATCTGTGATGAATTAACCAAGTTGATTCGTGAGTACTGGTGGGGCGTGGAGCATGGCAAGAGGAAGACCCATTGGGTCAGCTGGGATAAAATGATACGAACAAAGAGTCAAGGTGGTAGAGGATTTAGGGACATGAGAATATTTAACCAAGCCCTATTGGCTCGGCAAGCATGGCGTCTGCTGGCCTTTCCTAATAGCTTGTGTGCCCGGGTATTGAAAGCGAAGTACTACCTGCATGGAGACCTTATAGACACTGTGTTTACTGGCAACCCGTCGAGTACCTGGACTGCTATCACCCATGGGCTCGAGCTTCTGAAAAAAGGTCTGGTATGGAGGGTCGGAAACGGAAAAAAAATTAGAGTGTGGAGGGATAGCTGGATCCCGAGAAGTTCATATGGCAAAGTTCTGTCGTCAAGGAGAAGGAGTCGTATACGTTGGGTTTCTGAACTTCTTGAAGGAAACAGGACCTGGAAAGAGGCGATCGTGCGTTCCACCTTTCTGCCGGTGGATGCGGATGCAATCCTATCCATTAAACCCTCGAGGAGGGGGACAGATGATGTGATCGCATGGATGTTGGAGAAAAGTGGTGTTTTTTCTGTCAGTTCCGCATACAAACTGGGTGTCTCCGAACTTCCTGCACAAACCAATTTTGCTTCATCTAGTGCACAGCCGGGAGGAGATGACATATGTTGGAGGAATATTTGGAGTGCCAACGTTCCACCGAAAGTGAAAAACTTTGCTTGGAAGGCTGCTTCGGAAGCTCTGGCCACCGAGTGTAATAAAAGAAAGAGGCATATCCCAGTTTCAGGTACGTGCATGATATGTGGTATGGAGGAGGAGGATACGAGGCATGCCTTATTTAGATGCCCACACGCTGTTAACCTTTGGAGTTGTATGCGAGACACATGGTACCTCCCGTCAGACGAATTCTTTTGAGAGCAAGGAAGACCCTGGTTTCGGTCCGTGATTGCAAACCTGCCGAGGGAGGCGATTGACACCACACTATTGGTAGCCTGGCGTGTTTGGCATTCTCGTAATGAGGTTACTCATGCAAAACCTCTGCCTAGTCCAGCAAGCTCCAAGGGCTTCCTCGTCAGCTATTCTCGTTTGTTAAGTGATGTCAAGGTCCACTCGACGGAGGCCATCTTGAAGGGGAAACTGCCGATTGTCGCGTCGCTTGCGGCTCCGGTGAACGATCGCCAGTTGATGCCGGAGTCCCCCTGGGTGAAACCGAGTGCTGGATCGGTAAAGCTTACAGTGGATGGTTCTTTTAAGGACGGTGTCAGGGGAGCAGGTATGATTCTCAGAGATGATATGGGAGCGGTTATATTCTCTTCTTGTAGATGGATCAGCCCCTGTATAGATCCATTAGAGGCAGAGTTAACAGCGTGCCTTCTTGGTCTGGACCTGGCCCTTGCTCGCTCATCACTACCGATCATCATTGATACAGACTCTGCTCAATTGGTCTCGATGGTTCAAGCTCCAGGATTGGATCGGTCTATCCATAGTTTTTTAGTTTCAGAGATTAAAATTTTAGTTTCGGATAGTAGACTTTGTTCCTTTGTAAAGGTGGATCGTGGACAAGTTAGGGTTAGTCACGTTCTTGCAAATTTTGCGAGAACTAATCGTCACACTGTTACTTGGCTTGGCTCAGGACCTGATGTAGTTTTTCAGGAGATTGAGCGCGAGTCGCTTGTAAGCCCTACTGTCTAATAAAGATCTAGTTTTACCCGCAAAAAAAAAACATGGAACTAGATTTGAGTCCAGATCCAATCAGCGGATGTCCATCCGAGATCCAATCAGCGGATGTCCATCCGAGATCCAATCTCACGTGACGTGCTCCAGCTCCAATCCATACTATATGGCGTGATATCCAAATCCATCCAAGTCCAACTAATTATAATATTGAATATCTAAAGTCCATTGAACATGAAGCCCCGCACAAAATTAATCGTACACCGTGAGGGGTGCATACTCATTAGCGTTGCATGTCAGTAGCAAAAACTCGCACGTATAAACAGCAACGGCCAGCAGCACATAGACAGCGACGACCTGATGCATGCGACCGTGAGCCAGCAGCACGTGTCTAGTGGACTGTGGACTATCCAAACATTATGTCCATGGTTATTCAGTGCTATTGGACATAATATCCAGCTCAGGTCCAAGTCCAAGGAAGTCCTGTCCATACGGATCCAATTCATTTTAGGTCTTAAGCCCATGAATTTCTAGATTTATATACGCTTGGCGAGTCCTGTGTACATACCTATACATACGTATGCAGTGGCTGACGCAGAAAAAACTGGAGGGGACACACTTAAAAGAATTCCACTATCGTACATGGGCTAAAAAAATTCTGAATAAATAATATGAATAGCCAATCAATTCACAACATTTTAGTTACACAGATATGTTACAGAAGTGCATGATTGCAATATAAATAGTTGAAAATATGAACAAAGTGTTACAAGATAAAATATAGCATAAATATGAAATTGCATCACTACTTTTGTTAACTCTACACACGCATTCCCATTGAAGTTTTTTTTTAGAATAATTCTCATACTATTTCTTAACTTATTATGCATAACATTTTAACTTGTAGCGATAACATGAAATTTTATATACACTAACATATCTTCTAAACAGTCAAACAAACTTACAGATTTTAAATGCACAATTACTCGTAGTGAGAACATGTACATGAATTTTTTCCAGAGACACGTGAATATTTATTCTTAAGCGATGAATATTTGTTGCCGAATGTATACACATTTTTTGGATAGTTAAATTTTTTCAAAATATAAGCATGAATTTCTTGGGTGTACACACGCATTTTCATTATTTAAAAATATTGCTAGGTATGGCACACAAAAATTCTACACCTTTTTCAAGTTCGTTTATGCACTAGTGGAAACCGGGGCATTAGCACCGGTTCATAAACCCATTTGCACCGGTTAGGCAACCGGTGCAACGGATCCGGGACTAAAGCCCTCCCTCTTTAGCACCGGTTGTGCTACGAACCGGTACTAAAGGGGCTCCACGTGGCCGTCCACATGCGTCATGGCGGGAGGATCTTTAGCTCCGGTTCGTGTTACGAACCGGTGCTAAACGGTGACAACGTGGCGTGCCCTGGGCATCGCAGCGGGTTGTGCCGCGGCAGCAGATTGCCCCAAAACGTTGTCGCTGCAAAACCCGTTGCGACGCCCAGGGATCGCCATTTGAAATATGGTTTTTTGCGGGTATTTGAAATACTGATGCACATATATAGCAAACCATTATATTGCACAACATCATCATGAATATAGAGATCGAAGCTAGTGTCATCGTTCATCGTGCTTGGCCGAACATATTACATAATGGTACATGTTCATGCATATATACAATATAATTTATATTACGATTGTCCAAAATCGTATTGCCAATGGTATTCTCTAGTTGGTGTTATGACCTCTTCAAGTAAGAATCCCGCCAATTCCTCTTGAAAATTGCTCATACACGCTCGGTTGCTAGAAGACCGTCCCGCATCCGTTCGATCTAATTTTAAAAAGGGGTTAATATATATGAATGAAACTCAACATAACTGATGGTAATAAAATAAAATTGTGAATATTTCACGTACTCGAAGTTGTTCTAAAATTCTGCCCTTCTCACAGCAAGTTTGTCGAATGAACTCGCAAGCATAGAATCCATATAAATTATTTCTATCTTCTTGCGTTAAGCACTTTACGAGAACAGAGTTCAATCAAAATAATAATCAAGGAATGTAATGGTATTGAAACTAGAATCAAAGAGATACGCGGACCTAGCTAGTAGTACTTACCGGTAGTTGACGAAATTCAAGCTCCTCTTTCCAAGCACCCGCTGTCTTCTTCGTGAACCATTTCCAAGCCCTGCCCGGCAAAAAAATGAATAAAGAAGTTATTAATCACTTGATATCCGAAAATGAATATAAGTTGCCAATATAGTGCCATAATGATTGAAATTGCCTCTGGAGTATATCAATCATGTCTCCCCATGTGTCAAGGGATTTACGTTTCGATTCCATGACTTCTACTCGTCCTTTGTCAGGTTGAATAACTAGCAAAATAAAGTGATACCTACGCACACGCATAACTCATCAATTACATTTAACATCGAGTAAGTGAAATAGTAATGTCTACAAGACAGTAACACTCACTTTAAGTTGTAAGGAAATAGTATTTCCTTTTTGGTTTCTTATTTTCTTAACGCCCATATCAAGTTATTCTATGTGTCCTTGGCATGGTTATGGAGACTATGCTCGTTCACGATATATGGGTCAATGAACCCAATGTCATAGATTTGTCCTCTTTTGCATTCGAGAATCTTCAATCTACATAATATAGTGATTATAATTATACATGCAATGAATGAGCTGAGCTAGAGAGTTAATTACAAAAATAATACTTACAGACAATAGGCATTGATGATAGATTTGTCGAGGGCGTCATGATTGTATAACTGAAATAATTCAGAAAATTCGATGTTTATGTCGTCGGTTCCATGGAAGTAATGCTCATCATTAATTCCCAGTGTGATCCAGTTCTTCCCTTCCTTTGAGGATTCCATGTACCACTGAAGCAATTTTCACATTTTTGTTGGTAGATGCGGGATCTCCTCAGATCTAGGACGAATGGTTCATCAAGGTACCCTAGATTGTTGAGATCCACCGTTGTCATTCCGTACTGCTCGTCCAACTTTACCCCGCCTCCTGTCATCTTCACCCATTTGCACCGAAACAAAGGAACCTTAAAGTTAGGTCCATAATCAAGCTCCCATATCTCCTCTATGTAACCATAATACGTGTCCGTTCGCCCTTTGCCGGTTACTGCAGCAAAGCGGACACCACTGTTTTGGTTGGTGCTTTTTTTATCTTGGGCGACCGTGTAAAATGTATTCGCATTTATCTCGTACCCTTGGAAAGTCAATATAGTCAAAGATGGTAATTTGTCCAGCAAGTACAGCTGCTCTTCAACAACAGTGTCATTCATGAGACGTCTTTGCAACCAAACGCCGAAAGTCGCCATGTGGAGCTGTAAAACAAAGGACTCAGGCTGCCCTGGGTTTGCTTGGTGTACAATATTCTTGTATTCCTCACTGTACGGAGCCACCAAGAGGGAATTTTGTAGAACTGTGTAGTGTGCTTGAGTCAACGAATGACCATCCCTACATATCATTGGTTTCTTTCCGATCGTGCCTTTTCCACTCAGTCTCCCCTCATGACGCGATTGAGGAAGACCAATCGTCTTAAGGTCGGGAACAAAGTCAGCACAAAACTCAATGACCTCCTCTGTTCCATATCCCTTGACGATGCTTCCTTCTGGCCTAGCACGGTTACGAACATATTTCTTTAAGACTCCCATGAACCTCTCAAAGGGGAACATATTGTGTAGAAATACAGGGCCGAGAATGGAAATCTCTTTGACTAGGTGAACCAGGAGGTGCGTCATAATATTGAAGAACGATGGTGGGAACACTAGCTCGAAGCTGACAAGACATTGGGCCACATCATTCTGTAACCGTGGTAGATCTTCTGGATTGATTACCTTCTGAGATATTGCATTGAGGAATGCACATAGCTTCACAATTGCTAGTCGAACATTTTCCGGTAGAAGCCCCCTCAATGCAACTGGAAGCAATTGTGTCATAATCACGTGGCAGTCATGAGACTTTAGGTTCTGGAACTTTTTCTCTGCCATATTTATTATTCCCTTTATATTCGATGAGAATCCAGCCGGGACCTTGATACTGTTCAGGCATTCAAAAAAGGTGATCTTCTCTTCTTTAGTAAGAGCGTAGCTGGCGCGACCTTGAAACAGTTCTAGATGTCGGTCTTCTGGGTCTTTCACACGTTGCAGGTCCTGTCGAGCTTCCTTTGTATCTTTTGTCTTCCCATACACACCCAAGAAGCCTAGCGGGTTCACGCAAAGATTCTTTGTCACATGCATCACGTCGATTGCAGAGCGGACTTCTAGGAATTTCCAATACTCAAGCTCCCAAAATATAGATTTCTTCTTCCACATGGGTGTGTGTCCGTCTGCGTCATGCAGAACAGATTGTCCGCCAGGACCCTTTCCAAAGATTACTTCTATATCTTTGACCATATCGAATACATCATCACCAGTATGTTCCTTAGGCTTGTCCCGGTGATCTGCCTTACCGTTGAAATGCTTGCCTTTTTTCTTACGGTATGAATTTTGCTAAGAAATCGACGATGCGATAGGTACACATTCTTCTTACAATTAGCTAAATATATACTTTCAGTCTCTTGTAAACAGTGCGTGCATGTCTTGTATCCCTTGTTTGTCTGTCCTGAAATGTTACTAAGAGCAGGCCAATCATTGATGGTAACGTACAGCAACGCTCGTAAGTCAAATTCCTCTTGCTTGTGCTCATCCCACACACGTACACCTGGTTTGGCCCACAGCTGTAAAAGTTTATCAACTAATGGCCTTAGGTACACATCAATATCGTTGCCGGGTTGCTTCGGACCTTGGATGAGCACTGACATCATAATGAACTTTCGCTTCATGCACAACCAAGGAGGAAGGTTATAGATGCATAGAGTCACGGGCCAGGTACTATGACTGGAGCTCTGCTCCCCAAAAGAATTGAAGCCATCTGTACTTAGACCAAACCGTATATTCCTTGCGTCACCTGCAAAATCTTTAAACTTATTGTCGATCTTTCTCCATTAAGACCCATCAGCGGGGTGTCTCAACATCCCGTCTGACAAACGGTCCTCTTTGTGCTATCGCAATAACTTGGCATGTTCTTTGCACCGAAACAAACGTTTCAACCGTGGTATTATAGGAGCATACCACATCACCTTGGCAGGAACCCTCTTCCTGGGGGGCTCGCCCTCAACATCACCAGAGTCATCTCCTCTGATCTTATACCGCAATGCAGTGCATATTGGGCATTCAGTCAAATTCTCATAGTCACCACGATAGAGGATGCAGTCATTAGGACATGCATGTATCTTCTGAACCTCTAAACCTAGAGAGCAGACAATCTTCTTGGCTTCGTACGTACTGGTGGGCAATTCGTTATCCTTTGGAAGCATATTCCTCATCATTTTCAGCAACTTTTCAAATCCGGAGTCAGATAGACCTTCCTCTGTCTTCCATTTCAGCAATTCAAGTGTGCTGCCTAGCTTTTTCAGACCATTTTGGCAGTTTGGGTATAAGGACTTTTTGTGATCCTCTAACATGCGATCCAACTTCTCCCTCTCCTTATTAGTTTCGCATTCTCTCCGTGCATCAGCAATGGTCCGACCGAGATCATCAGGGGGCTCATCATGTGTGTCTCCTTCAGCTTCCCCTTCAGCTCCCCCTTCATCTCCCCCTTCAGCTTCTCCCATAAAAGTATCACCGTATTCAGGGAACCCAGGATAGTTGTCATCATCCTCTTCTTCATTGTCTTCCATTGTAACACCTCTTTCTCCGTGCTTGGTCCAACAATTGTAGCTGGGCATGAAACCGTGCTGAAGCAGGTGCACGTGAAGGGTTTTTGATGAAGAGTAATTCTTCAGATTCTTACACACACTACATGGACAGACAACAAAACCATTCCGCTTGTTCGCATCAGCCACACGGAGGAAATCCTGCAAGCCCTTAATGAACTCGCTTGAGACTCGGCTACCGTACATCCATTGTCGGTTCATCTGCATTATTATGTAAGTATATAATAAACTAAATTAATACAAGGAATAAACTCACATTGCATATAAATCATATATACTCCCACATTACTCTCTAACGTTACTCCACAAATCCCTCTATTTTCTTGAGCATAAAAAGAGCTATATATGTGCATGGAAATCAATCAAGAAAATGCCTCATACTTACAAGTTATTATTGCAAATAAATTCTATAAAAAATTATTATTGTAAATCACATAAGCTCACAATTACTCCCACATTACTTTCTAACATTAATTACTCCACAAATCCCTCTATTTTTTTGAGCATAAAAAGAGCAATATATGTGCATGACAAATTTCTACTCCATACTCATTTTGGTCAACATACAAGTACACCAACTCTACACATGTGCAAACTAAGGAATTAATTTAAGCTTAAATGCAATATAAATCAAATAAACTCCCAAATTAAAGCCACAAATCTCACTACATCTAGAGCATTATATGAGCTAAATTAGCAATTAAAGATGAGAGAGTAAAGTTGCTAACCTTTGAACCAATTAGATAGATGAAATAACTCAAAATCTTGGATAATTTTGATAAAAAAATCGAGCGTGACCTCCCCAATCAATCCAAGCTTCCGACCACCATTAGTGTACTAGCAGGCTCGGGGGAAGAGAAACTCCATTTTGTAGGCGACGGCCTTTAGTCCCGGTCCGTATTAAAGGCCGGGATTAAAGGTCGCCCTTTAGTCCCGGTCGTTAACACGGGCCGGGACTAAAGGCCGCCGCCCGTGGGGTTCCCGCCCGCCACCCCTTTAGTCCCGGTCCGTGTTAACGACCGGGACTAAAGGTCCATTACGAACCGGGACTAGGTGCTGGCCGTGCCCTAGCGGCACGAACCGGGACTAATGCCCCCTTTAGTCCCGGCCCGGATAGTTTGGGGACTAAAGGTGGCGGATAGAAGCCTCTTTTTCCACTAGTGTATCTAGCACACATCAGGTTGGGTCAAGCTGACTTGTTCATCCACGTGAACCTGGCCCACCCCTCCAAAAAAAAACTTTAGGATTCTACAACAAATAATACTACTTCACGAATAATTGCAGTTTTTAGCAACAAAATATCCATGACCATCATGCATCTTGCAAGTTCATTACTAGCAAACCAGATGGCCGAGTGCATATGAACATAAAGCCACAAATCAAACATTATTGCACCACTGAAACGACATTGATAAAACTACTTATTTGGCGACCACGAGCCTGAATGGGGCCAACATGTCTTGGAAGAACTGCGCTTATTAAGATACACGCGTAGATTCATGCCACACATAGAATCATGATTGCGTACATGTGACAAATCACATAAATTTGGTAGCTACAACGAGGAAGATCATGCATCAGACGTCAATCCAGGGCCATTGTTTCCCGCACGAGAAAACACAACCTGTAGTGCATACGTATAGGCAATAGAAAATCACTATAAATCGATGGATTAATAAATACTAGCACAAAACCCGTGCTTCGCCACGGGTCAACAAATGATAAGTTATTCTTGTGAAAAATAAAAAATAAAAAATTTCATGAGAACTAAAAAAATCCAACCGGGAGGCATTGGCGTGTTAGTCTTCAATTTTCTTGAGAATCAGTGGCACATTGCAGCCTCCCACGATGACTCGGCCAATAACACTTATCCGATCAATCGATCGATTTAATTATGAAGCTTTGGGCCGAAACATCAAAATTCTTTTAACCACGCATATTCGACACAAAAGTCCTCATGTGTTACAACAGTTGTCAAATAATCGATATGTGCTCACAAACCTCGAAAGCTATAAGATGTAACTTCTATTTTATCTAACAAACTCAAAATATCTTATATTTCACTTTATTTTTTCGTTTATACCATTTGTATCATTTAAGGTTCCGTTGCTGATTTTTCCACTGTTTTATTTTACATCAATCCTCCCAA
Source organism: Dactylis glomerata (assembly GCA_007115705.1). NCBI lineage: Eukaryota > Viridiplantae > Streptophyta > Magnoliopsida > Poales > Poaceae > Dactylis > Dactylis glomerata. The sequence continues at coordinate 162,665 of QXEO01000808.1, forward strand.
GATAGAAATAAAAACTCACCAACTAATTTGCAATCTTCTTTATGTGCATCATTGTTATATCATGTATACCATGCAGAAAATAAAGGTAAACTGTAGATCTTGTTAGTCTTGATTTGTATAAGAAAAAAGAAGACAGAGTAGAGGAAACAGAGGAACAAAATTCTAAATCCCTAGTATATGGGAGGCGGATGTGGATCATGAATCTGTAAATTCGTTAGGTGCTTTTTTGAAAATTTTAGTTTGGACGATGGATACAAAAGCATACATTCCTCAGCCCAGCTGATAGCAGCAGCAAAATTCATTCAGATTGATCCTTCCAATCGATTCCTCGAGTGCATAAGTCTGCAGCACCATCGCCAGCCGTCAGGCAGACCAAGAACCTGATTGATCGAGCAAATCGTAAATGGAGGATGCGTATGCGATTGAGCACATCATGAGGATTTGTTTACGAATTAAAAATTAACGACTTGGAGGTCTGAGCGAGTCGATCAGTAGCAGGAGTGCAGGACTGAGGACCGCCGTACCGTTGTGCTCCCTCCCGCCTCCCTCACTGTCCGCCTCTTCCCTCATCCACCCCAGCCGTGCGTCCAATCTAGCCACCATGCCCAGAAAAGAGGTCATTCAGAGCTGAAACCGGCTCACGGAGGATGCGGAGGAAGAGTGGCCACTCGATGTACCTGAGATGCACCACGTAGCAGGCCTCCACCACGTAGCTCCCGATGGAGTGGAGGGACAGGTCGACCACGTCCGCCATGAGCCGCTCCACCAGGAGCCGCGCCGTCTCGCCGTCGCCGCATGAAGTAGTTGCTACCATACGGTACGCACGCGCAGAGCTTCAGTTTCCAGATTGTTTTTTGATTTCTACTGTGCTTTGGTTAGCCAGCTAGCAGCAGTGCAGTACCTGAATTTGCCTCTGGCGATATCGGGGGCGCCGGCGAGCAGGACGTCGTCGAAGGCGCGGAGCTGGTGGCCGGTCGCCTTGTCGTAGCACTCCACGGGGCACTTGGACGCGGAGCCGGAGGGCGAGAGGAGCATGGCGTCGATGTTGTCCAGAGCGCACTGCAGACTATGGCATCGATATCGGCGTGCCGCCCGGCGCAGGCGCGCAGCAGCGCCACCAGCACCTCGTGCCCCTCCTTGTTCTCAATGAAGACGTGCACGCGGCGCGTGACCCCGACGAGCACGCTCTGCAGGATCCGCTTGTGGCCCTCCGCGTCCTTGCAGAGGAGGAGGTGCACGACGTGCGCGGCCGAGTCGGGGAACGTCACCAGCTGCAGCTCCATCGGGGCGCCGCCGAGCAGCGCCGACCGGGTCTCCTCCAGCGTCCGGCACCGCCGCGCCCTCGACGGCATCGCCTGGGCCTGGGCGGCCTGGATCGCTCGCATTCTCTCGTGGAAGCTGCTCCCGTAGTCCGGCGCGGGCGACGCGTCGCCGGGCTGGTGCGGGACGATCGCGTAAGGCTGGTGGTACTGGGTCGCCGTCTGACGTGCGGCGGCTGGCTCTGGTTGGTACTGGTACTGACTCAACGTCAGCGGCGCAGCGGCTGGCTCTGGTTGGTAATGGTACTGGCCCACCGTCATCGGCGCGCCGGCTGGCTCTGTTTGGTACTGGTACTGGTACTGGGGCAGTGGCGCGGCGACTGGCTCTGCTTGGTACTGGTACTGGCTCAACGTCAGCGGCGCGGCGACTGTATCTTGTTGGTAATGGTACTGGTACTGGCTCACCGTCATCGGCGCGGGCGCGGCAGCTGGTTCTGGTTGGTACTGGCTGGCGCTGGCGCTCAGAGGCTGCTGCGCCGACGACGAGGGGCCGGACTGGTGCTGGGCGCCGCTGGGCGCGGGGCCATAGGTGCCTCCGAAAGCGCTACCGGCCGCGACTCCGATCTGCGAGGCGTACCCGGCGCGGTTCGAGGAACCGACAGGCGAGGCGTAGGAGTAGCAAGGCCGAATTTCTCTCCTTGTCGAACTCCTCTGCTACACCTCCCGCCTGTATTCGATCAGAGATCGATTGGGGTTCATCACCTCTGGTTTTTTTAGCGATCGATTGACCGGTTCTTTTGAGGTACCAAACAACACGGACGAAGAGTCTTGGTTTTTTTTTTTGACATACCACGATTTTTTAACCATCGCGTCCCCAAGCCGTATTATTAGTTTAGATTAGATAGATGAAGAATTATCTATTGGAATGCACATATACACAAATACACAATAAGTACACACCTGGCAATCTCCAAGTGTTTGCGTCTTGAAACCAGCTGCACAATATAGGAAGTAGTACTCCCATGTACGGATGAACTTGTCATCAAAGCCTAGTGCCAAAATTTCACTACAATGAGAGAGTGAGAACATGTTAGGAGTAATATCATCATACTATTGTATACTTCCTCCGTTTCTGAAAAAAATGACTCATAAATTTTGTGAAAGTCGAATAATGTAAAGTTTTATTTTTTTTGAAACCGGGGGCAAAAGCTTTGCCCATTTCATTAATTAAGGAGTATACAAGAAAGTAACAAAATAAGGAAATGGGCAAAGCTCCCGGCATCAAATTACCCAATCCCTTAGCCCCGGCCAAGACCCAAAGCCGGGCTTCGTTTTTAATTTTATCTAGCAACACAAAAGTAGGGGAGAGCTTATTACGGAACACCCTAGCGTTCCGTTCTTGCCAAATCTCCCAAACGGTTAGCAAAGTGAAGGTGGCCAACCCCTTCCGGTGCATGCTTGGTCCTTCCGCCATTGAGGACCACCATTCTTGGATGCCGAGGCCTCCCCATTGCCTTGGATGGATCCCTTGTATGCCAAGCCAATCCTTAAGAAGCTCCCAAATTCTCGTGGTGTAACGGCAATGAACAAAAAGGTGGTTGTTTGTTTCTTCGGTTTGCTTGCATAGAGGGCAAAGCCCAATTCTCCCAATTACGCTTTCGCAAACGGTCCGCCGTCCAAAGCCTATTTTGGAGGGTCAACCAAGCATGGTGCTTCGCCTTCGGGGTAGCCCAAGCTTTCCAAACAATCTTGTACATGCTTGATTCAATTTGCCCAAAAAATTGCAACTACTTTAAAAATACCGGCAACCATAATTGTATGTAGCTATAATATGAATATATATTCATGCTGTATCTAATGATAATGATGTAGCATTGCAGATGTTTATACACTTACTTTTTGTTGGCCATTAAGTTGTCCCTCCAGGTTGTCAGAGTTCGGTAATAATGATCCCCGTTAATGTTCTCGAGGTGCTCTATGCTACTCAGTGTGCATCCAGATCAGGATGGTTCAATCAAAAGAGATTAATCAAATTAAGCATCGAACGATTAACGTAAAACGTACCAGAGCCCAGATGAAGCGGAAACGGACTTTATCCGGGACAAAGAAGGAAGTGAGCCCCCAGGGAAGATGTATTCTTTTATGAAGCCTGGGCTTCTAATGTATTCCTCGTAGAGTTCGTCGGGCATTGTTATGGCCTGAATGGACAATATGCACATATGTACTTAGAAATTGAAGTTAGTTGCAGGTTGCACAAATTAAGGTATGTTGAAATTAGTCCAAGCGATTTCCTCGCATAGGCAGATATTTCCTTTCAGTTGTTCTCTGAATTGGGAGGAGTGGGCTGGTAACTGAAACAAGGCACATATAATAATATTTTCCAATATACACAGCCAGTTGATGCATCAAACCTGGAGGACAAATGTGCCATCTTCAGTTAGGTGGGACAAGCAGCAGGCAAAAAATGCGTCCATGTATTCATGGCCAACGTGTTCAATCATCTCGCTGATTTACAGAAGAAGGATTTAAACAGTTACGACACGCGCACACCCAAGCATACGTATACAGATCATATCAGTAGAATACTTACCAGCTTATGATCCTGTCATATTTGCGAGCTGGTATTTGGCGGTAGTCGCACAGCAGAAAAGTTATGTGATCCTGAAAATTTGTGAAGACCCAGTAGGATTGTCAGGTAAGATTTCAGGGGCCATGTAAGTTTGGCACACGGAAGGAGTAGCACATAACTAACCTCTAACCTTAAAAAAACATAACTAACCTCTAAGCCAGCTTCTTTCACTTTCCTCTCTGAGTATTTAAGCTGCTCCTCTGACAAAGTTATTCCAGTGTATTTGCAGCCAGTTTGCTTGACAACTTGTATCGCTAAGCTGCCCCAGCCGCTGCCGATGTCAAGAACTTGATGGTCCCTCTCAACTTTAGCCTCTGGTCAAATGCATATGTTACAAGATTGAAACACTGTCATGTCACTTACAAACCTTCTGTCTAACTAGTAGTATTGCTAAACTAAATGACACTATCCATGGAGGAAGTACCGCCAATCACCTTGTCAATAAGAAGGCTCAGTTTACGTTGCTGGGCTGCTTCTAAGCTTTCATCCGGCATCTACAAAATTAATTTCAGTCCATGTATTCGTACTGTACTTAGTTTATGGGCTGCAGAATCGGATCAGAAAATTGACAAACCTTGAAAATTCCACAAGAGTATGTCATTGATTTGTCCAGAAAGAGTGAGAAGAAATCGTTACTCTGCATATAACATATATGTCAAGCAAATACACCTGTGTACCCACTGGTGAGTTGAATATTGACATAACTGCAATGCATGATGAATCAAAAACATATACTACCTCCGTTCGGTTTATAGGTCTTGCGTGTGTATCCCTAGATCGTTAATTTTACTAATACAAGATGAATTATATAAAACATAAATTATACCATTTGAAAATACAATTCTGAAGCTTCTAATGATATGTGTTATGTGATATATTGTTTGTATTACATTGGTCAAATTGATGATCTAGGAATACGTGCAGGACCTATACATAAAAGGTTCAGTATAATTTAAGATTTGATAAGAAAACAATATGATCTCTCATATTACTAATGGGTCCTTAACATCTGGTTCTAAAGGGTGTGATGACAAAAGGAATACACATATGGAGGTACTGACCAGATCATAGTGCTGTGAGATGTTTCGACGAGTTTGTGTTACAGAGTTCTCCCTTGAGAGGTGGCGCAAAAAATATTTAGCAGATGGCACCACAGCTGTTAGAAGCATGGGTGTCCACCAACCCCTGTCAATATATAGTTATATACATGATTAGTTACTATTTAGTGCAGGTCTTTACTAATTGAATCAGACTAGTAGAGAACTGAAGATTCCAAAAGGGATTTCGAAAACCTTCTGCTGACAAGGCTGCTACTGCTCTTGGGTGCATCTCTGTTGGCAATAAAAATCTGTAGTATGTGGAGAAATGAATCATGCCTGGATATAATATGAGAATAAGAAACGGAAAGCCCAACCTGGACAATTAATGATATAGTTTTACCAGGAAAAGATTTAGAAGGCCTTCTTTCTCATCCGGGAAAGAGCACCAACCGTTGATGTAGGCATCTGCCAAGCCAAGGTCAGATTCCGTTGCAACCTGAGATATGCCAAAGTAAGGGAGATAAACACATCTAACCAAAATGAGATAGCGATTGTATGGAGCAACTGGAGAAAAGTACAATATATAGTAGCAAGAATGAGGCATGCAGGCATCATAAATCCTAACTAAAATGCTAGGCACAGACCTTCCAAAAGAACATTGGATCATGAACTTGCAGGACCGATTTCGGATGGCTTGTGTCACTAGCATCACCGAAACTCAGCGTGCTGCCTCCATCCTCGAGTAATCTGCACGACAACTAGGAAGGTGAGAAAATTATCATAGTTGGATGTTGCCATGGCGATCGATGCAGGAACTCACACCAAGCTGCTGATGGATATGAATCCGTTGAGAAATCTTGCTACCAGAAAGCGCGCTGAGGCCTCGGTCCACGATAGAACCATCTGTTTAACTTGTGTTCATGAGAAGGTCTCCGTTCCTTCCAAGTACACTGATCTACTTATCTTAGAGTAGTAGATGCTTAGGTGGTTTGGGATAGTTGAATGTGATGCTACTTTATATATACTCGAACAATCGTCGCACGCAATTTGCATGCACATGAATACATGATGTTCTGTTTGCTGCGACTTCTCGCCCACGATCTGATCTGATCTGATCTGATCTGATCTCTGATGTGATCCAGTCGAGCTCGCCCAGCCGTGTACGTAAACTATCAGATTATGTCCTTGTTCCAGTCGAACAGGCATAGGTGGCAGCTCAACGAAGCACGTGGAGACGCCCGAATGGACACATTGCTAAGGCCGGCCTTGCTTGCATGTGGCGTCGGCATCCAGCGTCTAATATACTCCCCCAATCTAGGTGAACTTTGTACTAACTTGTATTAAATTATGTGACGCAAAGTCGCAAACACTGTTCATGCACGCTTTTTTCCAGCATAGTACTATCTCTCACGGCTGTGTTTGCGGTTCCAACCATGCTTCATGTGTATCCGCAATCGCGACCATGATGGCTTTCACGTTCTTTGGGCTAAACGACAACAACGTTTTCATCAAGGCTGCATCTTCGAGGTGGTGGCGAAATAATTTTTCCCAGAGTATGTCAAAACATACAAAGAATAAGAAAAAAATTACTCCCTCCATTTTAAATTAGTCGCATCAACTTTGTCTAGATATAGCTTACATACACGCACACACTCTAACCTAAGCCTACTCTCACGATATTTGTTCTCTCCCTCCAAGTCCTATCTATAAAGAAACACAGATGAGATTGGAGCGGCTTGACCTCTAGGGTCGCCGGGCTTCACCTTTTATATTAACCAAGACTTGGTGTACAAGAAGATTACAATCAGATTTCAATCTGAGATTGTTACAACCGGCTACAGCTAGGCTATCTTGTGGTACAAGTTATACAACGTACAACACAAGTAAACTAGAGATAAGATCAATCTAAACTGCCTAGGTACAACTCGTTTAACACGCCCCCTTAAACGCAACTCTCTAAATTGAGATGTCGTTTGAATGCTTCGAGTTGTCTCACCGGAAGAGGTTTAGTGAAGCCATCCGCAACCTGATCACCAGAGGGAATGAATCAGACCTCCAGCTGCTTGTTCGATACTCTCTCACGAACAAAATGGAAATCTACCTCAATGTGTTTGGTCCTTGCATGAAATACTGGGTTTGCTGACAAATACGTAGCTCCCAAGTTATCGCACCACAAACATGTTGTTCTTGGTTGTTCAACACCAATCTCTCCAAGAACTGATTGTATCCAAATAATTTCAGCGGTTGCATTTGCAAGGGATTTATATTCTGCCTCAATGCTAGAACGAGAAACTGTCGTCTATTTCCTAGCACTCCAGGAAATTAAATTAGAACCAAAATATACAGCAAAACCTCCTGTAGATCGACGATCATCTGAACACCCTGCCCAATCAGCATCCGAGAAGGCACTCACAAGTGTAGAAGGAGATTTTCTTATTCTCATACCAAGATCCATGGTGTACTGAAGATATCTCAAAATGCGCTTTACCGTTGTCCAATGCAAGACTATTGGAGCATGCAAATATTGACATACCTTATTAACAGTAAAGGAAATGTCAGGTCGTGTCATACAAAAATATTGAAGACCACCAACCAAGCTCTTGTACCGAGTCACATCATCTGAACTTAAGAGTTCTCCTTCGGCCTTTGTCAACTTTTCTGTCGAGGACATGGGTGATGTGACAACCTTGCACTTTTCCATCCCAGCACGCTTGAGAAAATCACGTGTATACCTCCCTTGCGAAAGAGTGATACCATCTGCAACTTTCTTCACTTCAATGCCCAAAAAATAGTGCAAGTCTCCAAGATCCTTGAGAGCAAAATCTCCTCTGAGCTGCTGAAGCAAACCTGAAACTGCTGCTTGTGTAGAACTTGCCACAATAATATCATCAACATACACTAATACAAACATAGTGACTTCAGGTTTAGCAAGGAAGAACAAGGATGTATCAGACTTTGATGGAGTGAAACCAAGTTGCTAAAGCTTAGAACTCAACCTAGCATACCATGCTCGTGGTGCCTGTTTCAAACCATACAATGCTTTATCCAACTTGCAAATAAGCTTATCACCTTTCTCAAAACCAGGAGGCTGCCTCATATAAACCTCCTCTTCCAGAACACCATGCAAAAACGCGTTCTGAACATCAAGTTGTCGAAGTGTCCATCCTCGTGAGACTGCAATAGACAGAACAAGTCTAATGGTGGCAATTTTCACAACCAGACTAAATGTGTCCTCATAGTCAATACCATACCGCTGGTTGAAGCCTTTAGCAACCAATCGTGCTTTGTACCTTTCAATGGTACCATCAGACTTCCTCTTAATTTTATACACCCACTTACAATCAATTATATTCCTCCCTTCTCTAAATGGTACAAGATGCCAAGTCTTGTTCCTCTCCAATGCATCATATTCCTCTTGCATTGCAATTCTCCACTTGGGATCCTCAAGAGCTTGCTGAACATCTTCAGGTTCTCTTGTAACACACAAATTTCCATAGCGAATATAGCCATCATATTGCTTATTTGGTTTAACAATTCGATTCTGCAGCCTGGTCACAGCACGAGTTGGTGCAGAGGATCCTGGAGGGGGAGCAGCAGGAGAATCTGCCGAAACAGTAGAGGATGATGCAGTGCTTGACGCAGGAGATCCGGCAGCCCCGAATGTGGCCGCAGGCGACGCGGGCGTGGCCGCAGACGATCCCGGCGTGCGGACCAGGGGAGACGCACTCCCCGCATGCGACGAGTCTGCGCTTGCCACGTCGCTAGAGGCAGGCGCGTCGGTGGAGAATGTCGGGCTGCCTCTTGCAGCCGCTGACGGAGCGCCAGACGGGACAGAATCCGCCCCGGATCGCGCACTCTCCGATCCCGATGAATATCTGGGCAGATAATCGCCTTCACAATCCGTGCCAGAGGAATTTCCTCCGTGCACCCCATCCCGTGTACCAGAAAAATCACTTGCAGCAGGATTAGTAGGATTAGCACCTAGTTGATCATCTATCAAAATGAGTAAAGGCAAGTAATTCAAGAGGAAGAAGGAGCACTTCGGCACGAAGACGAGCACCAGCATTAGAGTGTAATTCCGAGAAGGGAAAGATATTCTCATCAAATACAACATCCCTAGAAATATAAACTCGACCACTAGAGGTGTCTAGGCACTTGTACCCTTTATGAAGGTTACTGTAGCCAATAAAAGCACAACGCTTGGATCGAAATTCTAACTTGCGAGAATTATATGGACGCAAATTAGGCCAACAAGCACATCCAAAAGTGCGAAGAAAATTATATTCTGGTTGGAGTTTAAACAAAAGTTCAAGTGGAGAGGTATTGTTTGTGACTCTAGGGAGTCTATTGATGAGAAAAGTGGCGGTTAGGAAGGCCTCATCCCAAAATTTTAGAGGCATATTAGCGTGTGCTAAAAGGGTGAGTCCAACCTCGACTATCTGGCGATGCTTACGCTCAGCTGATCCGTTTTGCTGATGCGCATGAGGACAAGATACATGGTGCTCAATGCCGATGCGCTGAAAAAGGGAATTTAATTTTTGATACTCTCCTCCCCAATCAGATTGTACAGCAATAATCTTGCGATCAAAAAGACGTTCAACATAGTTCTGAAAATCATGGAAACGTGCAAAAACATCTGATTTATTCTTAAGAAGGTAGATCCATGTAAACTTGCTATAGTCATCAACGAAGCTTACATAATATTTTTGATTACCAACCGAAGCAACGGCTGGCCCCCACACATCTGAAAAAACTAGCTCTAAAGGAGCACTAGACACACTAGTTGACTTGGGATAAGGGAGTTGATGACTCTTCCCTTTTTGACACGCATCACAAACCGATTGCGCAGAAAAATCCTTAACACAAGGAAGTTTAATATGACTCAAAATTTGTTGAACTATGGTGGAATACGGATGTCCTAGATGCCTATGCCATCGCGAAGTGGACGGCTTATTGACTCCAAAATCTTGCTTCAACGCCGAAGATGGCCTCGGCCGAAGAGGGTAGAGGCCATGGCGGCCTCTACCGTGAAGAATGGTTCTCTTCGTGCTCCGCTCCTTAACAAAAAAATCGAAAGGATGAATTTCTAGAATGGCATTATTATCAAACGCTAATTTAGAAGCGGAAAGAAGACTTTTGGTGGTGTCTGGAACATGCAATATGTTTTTGAGAAGAAGTTTATCACAAGGGGTATGAATTGTAGATTGACCAACATGGTGAATATCCATACCTGATCCACTGGCAGTGTGGACCTGATCGTGCCCGTTGTAGCACTCGCGGAAGGTGAGCTTGTCTAGCTCACTCGTGATGTGGTCCATCGCGCCGGTGTCGATGTACCAAGACGGGTCGATGTTGTAGGAGTGGGTAGCAGCTCCAGCCACCTTCTCTTCTCCCATGTAGTCCTGCTTGAAGCACTTCCAGCACTTCAGCGCTGTGTGCCCATACTTGCTGCACACTTGGCACTGAGGACGAGGGTTGCCGTTGGCGTCGAAGGGCTGCTGGCTACGGTTGGCATTGTTGTTGTAGTTGCCACCGCCTCCGCCACGGCCTCCATCTCCATGGCCGTGGCCCCAGCCGCCATGGCCTCCTCCACGGTTGCCACCAGCGCGTCCACCATGGGACGCCACATTCAGGGATGACACGCCTCCACCACCGCCAGGAGGACCACCACCCCCGTTGAAGTTGAGGGCAGTGGAGTTGCCAGCAGATCCTCCTCCGTTCTGAATATCGAGCCTGTTCTCAAAGTTGAGGAGGTGAGCATAAAGTTCAGATAGGGATACCGTGTCAGTCCTGGTGGTCATGGCGGTGACGAGTGGATTCCACTCGACGTCGAGGCCGGCGAGGATGTACGACGCCAGATCGTCGTCCTCCATCTTGGAGCCTGCAGCAGTCATCGCGTCTCCGAGGCTCCGCATCCTCGCGAAGTACTCAGCGACCCTCTGGTCGCGCTTGGTGATGGTGGCGAGCTGCATCCGTAGCTGCATGACTTGCGCCCGGGACTGCGACAAGTGCATCGCCGACAGCGCCTCCCAGACTTCCGCGGCAGTAGTCAGTGCAGCGACCTGCGTGAGCACCTCCCGTGACAGGGAGGACATGAGAAACCCTAGGACCTGCTGATCCTGGGAAACCCACGCAGTGTAGGCCTAGTTGGGGACGACCTGGGGCACTTCTCCCCCTTCTTGTTCTCCATCTCGACGGTGATGGTCTTGGACGACACCTCCGCCGTGCCGTCGAGGAAGCCAACGAGCTGAAGCGCTCGAAGAGGAGGCATTACTTGCGCCTTCCAGAGAGGGAAGTTGTCCCTCCCCAGCTTCTCCATCACCGATCCATGCTGCAGGACAGAACCGGAGGGAGACGAGGATGAAGCGTCGCTCGACATGGTGGATGAACTAGGCTCTGATACCATAGAAAGAAACACAGATGACATTGGAGCGGCTTGACCTCTAGGGTCGCAGGGCTTCACCCTTTATATTAGCCAAGACTTGGTGTACAAGAAGATTACAATCAGATCTCAATCTGAGATTGTTACAACCGGCTACAGCTAGGCTATCTTGTGGTACAAGTTATACAACGTACAACACAAGTAAACTAGAGATAAGATCAATCTAAACTGCCTAGGTACAACTCGTTTAACACAGTGGCGGAGCCACCCTTTGGCTGTGTAGTCAATTGACTACACAGCTTTTGGGAAATACAAGCTAAAAGTATTTAAAAATAATAAAAAATTCATATAATTACGTGTATTTGACTACACAAGGTCCCGTTGACTACACAGGATTGCTATGCTGGCTCCGCCACTGGTTTAACACTATCCTCTCCCAAAGGATAATCTCATCTTTGATACGGGCTCGGACTATTATCCTTGGCCGAAGAGGCCTCTCTGTGATGTGGTGTTGTTTGTGCCACAACCCCTTCGACCTCCGGTCCTGTGTGTCAAGTTGGAGGCCCTTACATTCTCGGAAAAAAAAAGTTGGAGGCCCTTCTACGACTCTGTTGCGCCATACATCGTCGACTTACTGCTAAGTAGTTTCGTCCCTGGCATTGGTTTTGACGGCCGCGGCGTCGAGTGTGCCTTTGGTGGAGAAGGGTCTCAAGGACCTGATTGCTTTTCTACTTTTTGTTTAGGGTCCTTTGTGCTACGTTTCAAGGCCATATTGTAATTTCTCTTATTTCAAGGTCATGTATGCAAATATGTAATCTCACCGATGATTTAATGCAGCTCTAGGCAAAAAAGAATCCTTAATGCAGCTCCAGTGCTCTAGCCATTGATCTCTGATGTTTCCTACTAACACACTCGCATTTTGTTGTTTCCACGACATTCATGAAGTCGACATAATTAGGGTGTCACATTTATCCTATCGGCCGGCTGCACTTGCTCTCTCGCCTCAGTCCACCAGTTTTCCAATTTAGTGTCCACTGATGACTCCGCAATCTGAAGCCCGGTACCCTGCAAGCATCCAAACCACACTTGTTTTCTCATAGTTACATACTTACACTGAGCTAGTATGTGATCCACGTTGTCCTCTTCATGCACACAACACAAATGTACCATGGGCTTGGTTGATTTTGCCGCCCATGCCGGGAGCACCGATCAGAAGTCCATAACTGATACATCACCAGCCAGCTAAATATCTTACACTTCAGTGTCGCGGAATATATCCATATTGGTTTAACCTGCCCCTGACAGTGCATACGATAAGTGTCCTTTGCAGAATATACCCCGGACCGTGCTCCTTTCCACGATAACTTGTCAGGCATGTCAAGCACATGTTCATCTATTGTGGTAGTACTAAAATGTAATTTACTCTAAACAATTGCACCTATCCATAATTCCGGGGATTGCATGTGGGAGTCAGCTACTCCTCAATTCCAGGGATTGCATGCGGGGAGTCTACTCCTCAATTTCAGGGATTGCAAGGGGGTAGCCAGATGAGGGGTTAATCTGTATAGAATCCCAAATTCCACATACACTATATTTAAAAAAGACTCAAAAAAATACACCTTACATCAAGGAATAGAGGGAGTATAGTTGTGAATGTCTACAATATCTTGGTCTCAATGGTTCTCAGACTAATGATAACCCTGGCAATATCAGCATCAATATACCTGAGAGGTAACTGACGTTGCTCCCACAATCTGTCTACACACCGACAGGAAAAAACAAAGTGCATGAAGATGTGTACTTGATTGCTGCCGGATATACTTGCCACCTTACCTTCACATGGCTCGACACAGCAAGTATAATGACAAGGGACACAGTAAGCACCGGAATTACAGAAAATTTTGTGAAGTGTGTATTGCAGAACAAATGATATCAAAATTTGCTTGACAGAATAAGGCCAGGGACACAAAGCTTCCTCCCGGCACTTGCTATATCCTTCCTGTTGTCTACAAAATTGTTACATCGCACAACCCAGGGCTTGCACGAACCAATGAGCAATAGAAAATGACGGACTTGAACTGTGCCATCACTCAAAACAGAGTTGAAAATTTTCGTCCCTGACTTGAGAAGAATCTACGATCTCTTTACAACTGCGACTGCAAAGTGGGGGTGGTGCGTGAACTCAAACGATACCCTCAGTGATGGATCGCCAGCACCGACATGGTTGATGATGTTTAGAGCTATCCTGTTGTGCTCTGCAACTTGTTCTATCTGGCGGATTTCCGCGAGCTTATCTGGGTCAGCTGCAAAGCTGCCTTTCAAGGAGGGGATTATCTTCTGAATTTCCTTGAAAAAATTGTACTTCATTACATCCTGTGACAAATATATTTCATGGTTAGGTTAAAATAGGCAGAGGGAACAACTAGTAAGAAGGGAATTTCAGGGCAGAGTACTGACTGCCATGTGTGCCTGGGCAGCAGCTTCCTTTAAACTGTAGTAGGTAATGCCCTCGGGGATACGTGCTTTCTGGAGAAGATCAAAATGCTGCATGAATCTCTGGGAAGAGAGGTTCAAGATTTGTCAGACGGCTAAGCCATATTTAGAAGGATATCATAATTCACAACACTAAATGTGCCCCACCTCTTGTTCACTATTAAAGATACTCGGTAACTGGAATAACTTGCCTTCGTTTCTCAGGGCAGCCAGCAACTGCATTACCAAAAAGAAAATTATTGCTTAGTTGCAAATAGGAACAGTAGTATTAAAATATATGCTCTGACTTTTATGGGGTAAGTATTGTACTCCCTCGGTCCCACAATATAGTATATTGGTTGTAATAACATCTTATATTATGGGACAGAGTGAGTAGCAGCGATATGTACCATTGAAAGTCCTTCTGATAGCAATACATAGCACTGAAGCAATAAACATGAAGCTGGAAATGCTGCATCTCGTACAGAATCCTTTGAATGATCCTTCTTCTTTTTTCCTTTTCTTCGCACTGAAGCTTGAACCAGATATATAAAAATTCCTCACCAAAAGTTTCTTAAGTACAAATTAGACAGCAATCTACTAATGAAGACATTTATAAAAAAGGCATGGCGTTTTCTCAAAATGGAGTAAAAGATAACATCAAATTAATTTTCTTCACAGTTGCATTACCAGTAATAATTTTATGCATACTATCACCAAATAGACATAGACCCCTAAAATAGGCTGTTTTGATTTTATGCACTTACATATTTCATTCTGTTTTATTTTCTTTTCAGCTTCTGGATGGCAATTTATCTAAACTGTCTCCCATCAGGATTCTGCAATTTATCTTCCCTTAGTATTGTTATTTTTCTTAATTCTCACTTGTTTTCCAAATGGATTCTACAAAGCAGATGAGATGAAGCAGTAAGATGAAAACATGTAACTAAAACCATCAAGGTGTTGATGTATCTCACAAGACATTCAGAATGTTGTATGGTCATTTTTATAACATCAACCCTGCTCGATTTTTGAATCTACTAGGACAAATCCAATCTAATATTAAGAATCAAAGATAATACTGATTAGACATAGTAACTTACCGTTTTCGTTGCTAGCAAGGATTCGTAACTGCATGTTCTCTATCAGCTTTATAAACATGACATGCATGTACCAGTATACCATACAGTATTCGCTTGGAGAATACAGATCAAGCTCAAAACCCAATATGAGAAATCGAGAAGCAATCCAGTATGTCTGTTCTTGAGACCAAACAAGTAGTTGCTTTGATACTCTCATGCAAATGTTCTGTGCCATCAAAGAAACAATTTTAAGCATGCAAATTATATTACAGACAATTATATGGCAAACACTTTAATCAGATATACCTCATGGGCCAAGACATTTCTAGTTTCACCAAACTCTCTTTTCAATGCAAGCTCCAACTGCAACATGTACAGGCATAAAGCGTTATAGTGTAAGATCTAGACATGACCAAAGGTCAAGCTACCACAATTATAGAATGCTCAGTGATCATCATAAGCCCTTAGCACTTAACAGTGGCTAAATAATAGTACAAGTAACACCAGAGCACAGACGCCCTAAATTACTGCTTTTCGATTTGTAACTGAAAAAATCATTTTCTGCTTCAAGACATGAACAAATTACAACAGAAAAGGGGACCGTGCCTTAAACTACACTTATTCCCTTTCTTTCATCTTGTCATCATGAAATGGGGGCCTAGCAGGGCACCTCCTCTACCAAAATTCACTACTCAAGAATCAAGATAGAAAACAGTGACAAGCTGATAGTAAAGGGTTAAGTACCACATTGAAGTGAACAAGTTAATTTGGTAAATTAATTTTTTTCTCAGCTTGACTATGAAACATATAATGTCATTTAATGTAGCTGACAGAGTAATAACAAATTGTAGAGCCCGAAGTGCAAGTTAGCATGAATTTGCATTCACAATTTCATCTGCTAAGTGTATTTGATCCAAGGTCATGTAAAAAAGGAGAAGCAAGAAGAGAGTATAAATAACGTGTGACAGTGCAAACACCAAAAGGGATAAGTAAAAAATATTGGCATAACAAACCTGTATGGAAATGGTACTCCAATCCTGCAAGCTCTTCCCGAGCTTGCGCCGTTGCCATGCAGTATTTGTACAGAGAATTTTGAGCAGGTTGATAACCAACTACAAGGGCATTAACACTTTTAATCGAAGATACGTAAGGGACTCCAGATAATTATTTTATATGACTGCACGAGGAATAACCATGAAGTGATTATAAACTGAAGTTTGAAAAAGGAGTAATCCTGGCGGCTGACCTGACCTAGCTGCACTACAAACTCATTCGTCTGGAATTCCGTATCTCCTACAATATCTGGTAATGATAAAGCCCTTGAAATCACATCACAAATCAAGTCTCGCCCATAAAGCTTGCCATCTTGAATCAATAAAGTCTGCTTCAATGCATTTTTGTCATTGTTAACGTAAGAGGGAAACAATGAATGGATTATAACATAATGGGGGAAATCATATATTTTTACAACAGTGAACTTAATGGAAAAAAACTGAACCAGCTATCGGCAATAAACAAAAGCCTCACTGAACTAAGAAAGTCTCAGAGCTATTTCTATATCACTGAAGGATCAATCTGTAAAGGAAAAAAATGTACTGAAGTGGTAATCTACTAAATAAAATTATACGGCAATAAGCCAATAACACAGAAAGAAAGGTGGGTGGATATTTGCAAAAACTAGCTAAGCATACGTATGTTAATAACAGGCAAAAGTAGTTGGCAGATACTCAAATCAGCACCCAAGAGCATATGCTCCCGGGATGAAACAAATGGTGTTCTTAATATTAAAAAATCTGGAAAAAAAAGGCCATGTCCTATGCATATATAAAATTTCAGTATAAAGTAGTTGGATCCTAATATTTTCTATGGTAACTCCTAGAAACTCGCGACACTCAGAAAGTTGAACATAACAAAATCATACTAAATGAGATAAGAAATCAAGAGTATTGTTAACTGCATAACTTCAACATTTTGCATACTCTACAGGCACAGAAAGCAATTGTTTAAAACCAAATGTGTGCAGCCATTTAATGAAGAGTCCATATACATATACAATGGAAAAACAGATCGGAAATACACTTTTGATCCCAGGTGCATATGCTCCCTTTGCCCAAATAAATAAATTTCAAAATGTTAAAAAATTCGGAGAAAAACTTCGCCCACATATCTCCACATTCTATGTGCTCACGTAAAGTTTAGTGGAAAAGTGACATTTTTCATGGCCGGTGCAAAAAAAGCCTCACGGAAAGCCTTATTTATCACTGAATTTTGTCTTTTTTACACAGGCCGCACAAAATTTCGATTTTTCTTGAAACTAATTTGTGAGCATGTAGGATGTGGAGATGTACATGCAACATTATTTTTTTGGAATATTTTGATATCCTCAAATCTATTTAAAATGTATTTTAAATAAAGGGAGCATATGCACATGAGAACCAAAATGCCGTGTCCCAGATCGGATGCCATATATAGATGAAAGAAGTTGCAAAGCCATTTTTATATCTAACATAGCAGACAGATATTAGTCATGTTTTGCTATAGCAGAAAATTTCTATCAAGGAGATACTGTACTAATAATGCAAACAGCTGTTAAGAAGCTAACGACAGATGAACCACACTCTACAACATTACTATTATACAGATTGTCCTTGCAGAATGTAAGTGTGACCCACCTGAAGGAATGCTCTAGGAACCAAATCGGGTATAGATTTTTGGAACTTTGCAATGAAGTGAAGCACATTTTCGAGCACGGGATCAAGCGATAAAGCACAAATGATATCTAGATCATGCAGAAGCTTCTCAAAGTACCTAATTGCCTGTAATAATGAAGTAACCATAATAATTATGATGTTGAAAAGGAGTATACAGAAACAATTCTGTAATATAAAAGTTCAAATCATAATTTAGAACACCACTGCGAACTTACATCGCTCCAGGCAAGTATTTGAACAGCACGTGGTGGTGCTGGACTCAGAAGTCTGCTATTTAAGCTGACATCAAAGCCAATAGGGCAGCAACCTGATGCAGTGGTGCAGCTTTCATCACCTTGTTGCAATGTAATGTCAGAATGAGACTTAAGGAACTCTTGAGACTTCAGCATCAAATTAAGCTCAGTCAAGCATGATGCAACATGCTTGCGTGCCAAATCCAATCCTCTTCCATGAGGTCTCCTCATGCACGTAACAACATGGTGGAAATGCTGTATAACCACAACCATATGAAGACAGTCAGGAACCAATGAAAAGCCTCTTGTGGGTCATGTTCAGTAATGACAGAAATGATAATCCTCTTGTACAAGGTTTCCTCGCGCACTCATGCATGAGATTTCCTCATTCACACAATGACATGGTAAAAATGCTTTAACATTAATAAATCGATGAAAACCCTCTCTTATGCATCTATTTTTCAGATATAACCACCCAGGACTAATCTCAGCCTTCATTTATGTAATAATCTATTGTGGCCTTTATTTGCACAGTTCCCTATGACATACTACCTCTATAGGATTATTAGGCCCCCTTGAATTTTGAGCCTAACTGTGACCATATAATTAACAAAATATAATTTGTTTGTCACGAAAATTATACCATTGGGAACTTCTTTCAAATATGGTTCAGTGATATAATTTATGTAACATACTACCTCCGTTCCAAAATGTAAGCCTTCTTAAAAAGCCAATTTAGCTTAGCTTTCTAAAAAAGGCTTACATTTTGGAACAGAGGTAATATAATTTATATTTTAGATGTGAATTTATGGTAAAAGTTGGGCTCAATGTTCGAAGGGCCTTATAATTCTGTACGGAGGTAGTACAACATAACATTTATTTTAAGTAACAACACAATAATTGCAATCAATGCATATAATGGGTCAAGTGGTGTAAATGCACAATCAAACTCTCTGTTCTCAATGACAACTTAAACAGAAAAATGAGGATTGCCACTTCAGTTCCACCTCATTGTCTCACTGACAGTGGTCCAGGATTCTATTTAGATAGCACCAGTTCTAACTTTAGTTGTCATTGCTTAATTTGAAACCACTGTGTCATCAGTGGCAGAGCATAAGCACAGATAACTAACATCATGATAAACACATCAAGTATCTGCACTGCAGAAATTGATAGAACAATTTAGTAAGGAATTGAAAAGGAAATATGGGTTAAGACCTTACGAAAACGTAATCTGCATAACAATGCTCTGCAGTAATCCTCTTCCAGAGCAGGATTATCTTGCAGGGATTCAAGACCTGCAGTAATAGAACATAGTTAATAACACAAAACCTACAAAGTGTACACTCGACGTAGGCCCAAATACATCTACTTTAGTACTCGTATTTAACTTCACTTTTATAACAATGCTCTGCGTCCGATTTTCTTTTATTAATGTTCGTTGCAGTATAAAGACTAAATTAGATGTGTTCTAAGATGAATCACCTACTTAACTTCAGAAACAAAATAATTTGATGGGGACTAATCAGCAGTTTGCACAATTTCCAAACTGAAAGAAAACTTGTTATAACAAAAAGAATATGAGCTTGCGTATCTAGTAACAGGCTACAATTTGTCTTGTTATTTGCAAACTTAATGGGTCAGCCTCAACAGTACTACTGAAGCTGGACTGAGGACAGCGCCATCAGTAAACTGATAAAACAATTTACAGTACAAAATAACTTGTATCAAACGATATCTGCCATCACAGTGCGAGTACCTTCTAGTGTCTTTTTCTTGGACAATGCTTGGGATTTACATGCACGCAATTGACGAGTTATTGTCTCTTCAACCGAATTCAGAACTGACAAGCACTTATCATCACCTTCATCTTTCAAAGGCAGTCCAAAAGACATGGTAAAGAGGTCCTCTTCCTACAAAAGTATATGAGGATTATATCTTATGTAATAAGTGGAAGTATGGGACTCAGACTAAAATATATAAAACTTTGTCTCATAATCAGACCAAACAGTATTCAAATTTAATGTGCATGCCCCTCGGAGGTATGGAAGAAAGCACAAGTTTGAAATTCAAAAGATCTATCCTATGAGCTACGTGAGCAGATTCCGATCAACACAGAACCCTAGAGATCAAACAGAGCTACACCTAGGGGGTGGACAAAAGCACGGAAAAAATAAAACCAGAACAGGAGACAAAAGCAAACACACCGAGTTGCCAGTTAATTAGTGTATGTTTTTCATTTCAGTTGACAGTTCATGAAAACCTAATTCCAGTTCAGTGACTTTGTTTTGTAAGCTCTCAAAAACCTAATTCACCAAACCAACCGAACTACCAGATTCACAGCCTAATAAAGGTGCTTACTGCTTATATTCAGTCATAATGAAGTACACACTATGATGGATCTCTGGAATGTCGAGAAATAATTTGGTATAGATAATCAATGAAAAATGCAGATTTCAGGAGAAAATACTGCAGCTCAGATTACAATCGTCTTATTAGGTATAGTAGACGAAACAGCACAAATGCATCTCTCTAGACATGCTTATATAGAAAAAATGATGAAAAATGACGCATTTACATATTCTGCTCAGAAATAGGTAGTCTGACATGAGATAATGTGTTTGTTGCATAGGATTCTCCGTATTTCAATAGAAACAATAAGTGTCAACTCTTGTCTGAAACATAATACAGGCATAAACCCACATGCCTAGCTAAGTTATGTCAATATTCAGAGTCCAGACAGATGAATAAGATAAGGGAAAATGGCAATGTTGATTTTCCACCTGAAAAATACCTCGTGAGTTCGGGCAGTCGAAACAACAGATATGACAGCATTACATGTAGCGCGCAAAATCCTGCAGAAGCTATTTAGGATAGCATGTGATGAAATCCTCTCGATTTTCATAAGGTAGACACATGTAAAGACGGTTTGCGCTAGAGTGTGGCCCTTGTGCCATGTTGCCTGAAAAACAAAGCATTACGACAAAGTAGTTTAGCTAAACCAAAAAAACAAGATACATTAGATATATATGATTGCAGTGAAGTACCTCACATGAGAAAAGATGATCGATGACATCAAACGTGCGTTGAATGTCAAGTGTTTTGTCCAAACTAAGTGGAACTGGGGCAATGCCATCTTCTATGGCTTCCTCAATGGAATAATAGCCGCTTTTCTCCATCCCAGAATCCATTTTGGGATCCATTATCTGTATTAAGAAGAAATAGACACTGACAAACTACAATCAAGCAATAGATCTAAGTAATTAAATTGCTGTCCAATGAATTGAATGGCAAATGCTCCACTCAATAGGCATATAAGACCACGATATCTTGAAGTAATATAAATGTATAACCACAAATTTGAGATTTTCAGTGATCATTCTATGGCTTATATGTATATCGAGAATATAGATCAAAGCACTCATCAGTAATTCTAAGGCTATGGTGTATATCCTCAATAAGCAATAGAACAGTTGTCGTGAGACTCAGCACTCTTCAGTGATTCTACGGCTAAGGTGTAGATCCAGAATATAGATCAAAGGAACCTAAGTGCGGCCACATCGAAATACTATGTCTACATGTCAACTAAATAGTACGAACTGGTTGCGTAAAATACTTCAGTATACACAAAAACATCATTTCGACACTCAATTTGCAGTGTAGACGATAGAAAGAAGAGATTTGAAACATGCGAAAAGAGCAGGGAAAACAGTGTGATCCTTACTTCCAATGCAGACATAGCGGCAAACAAACTGAAATTCTCCCCATGCACAAGTTCCCCATCTTGGAGATCTACAAGCATGAAAGAATTAGAAGGACAGCAGTCAAAGGAAACTAAATTTACTACCAGATGTCAGCATTGACTCGATATTCAGGCATATGCTCAAATGTGACCATCTTAGATACATTTACATTGTCATGGACTTCTTCCGGAAAGCCCTGTACCAGTGATGGAGCTGTCAGCGACAGGGAAAATCAAGATTATGAGCCCACAATTCTATCCACAATAAGACACGTTTGGTTGTTTTCTATACCCTGGTTGGCAAGTTAAATGTATTAGACCCTAATTGATCCTTTTAGTTTTGTATTATTCGGATTCTCTCTTTAAAATTATCAGTACACTAATCCATCAAGAGAGATACCGATCAAAATAGTAAAAGAAAACTGCCCATCATACTATGCCCAAGTAACCTCAAAATAGACAATATAACATGGATCCTAAAGACAACACCGAAGCCAAAGTCTATAGATGATACCGTATGAACTCACGCAAACCCAAGTCTATAGATGATACCGTATAAACTCATGCAAACATAACAGACTGCTAGCCGTGACAACTGGTTCTATCAGGAACAGAGGAACCCATTATCGCTTGCCTGTAAAGCAACATAGGCCCTTAACAACCGGTCTATCAGGAACAGAGAAACCCATGGTCACTTGATTGTAAAGCAACCTAGCTCCATTGCACAGCTCAACTCAAGCGCATTACATGTTTCCACAGCGACGGTAAAAAGGAGGAATAGAGGCCATATATACTCAGTTTGCGCGTGCTAAATCAGCGCACACACGCGTCCTACGGCTGCTGACACTAAAACTCGATGTTCACGGCCTAGCAGAGAAGCAGATAGACAGGCAGGTCGGACGCATCGAGCTTACCAGCGCAGGCGGCGGCAACGAGCTGCGAGGCGTCGGCCCAGACGCCCTGGTCGCTGGACGGGGGTATGGACGGCGGCGGCGGCGCGGGGCCCGCGGACGAGGAGGAGCTCGCCTCCATCGGATCTGGCAACGGAAATCAACCGATAAACACCGGCGCCGAACGGACGGCAACCTGAGCAGAGCTAGGGCTCCCTTACCCGCAGAGGAAGGAACGGATCGCGGCGATCTTCGCCCCACTTCGGCCCGGCCGACGGAAGGCGGCTTTGGCGGATGGGATTGCCCCGGCGAGGGAGAGTGGGAGGCGGCTCTGGCGGCGGCGCGGGCGAAGAAGGGGGTTTCGGCGACGGGTTGCCCTTGTGCCAGTGCCGCGAGGTGCATGCGCGCGCTGTAAAGAATCCGAGTTGTTGGATTTACTCTGCAGTCAGTATATTCATTCGTTCATTCATCTCAAGTACTGTAACGTGTTGTACTAGAGTCTCCCTGTTGTATTCATTGCTTGCCATGTTGGCTACGAGATGTATTCATTACCTTGGAGTAACTTTAATCTTCTGATTGATAAAAAAGTTAAACAAGCAGTTAGCAAATTACAGCAGTTTTATTTTCCTTGGTTGATCCAGATTGCTATAGTTGCATGTGCTCCATCACTGTATGATAAAATGATGGTAAAAACTGGTACCAATCCTGTCTGTTCCTCAATCCCTTCGACTGATAACAACGGGGCGGGAGAGAGAGAGGGCAGAGACCTCGCTGCAACAAACAATCTGCTGTTTACAGACCAAGAAACATGCAGCTATCCAAGCACCTGGTTATTACAGACAAAAAGGATCAAAAAATTACAACACTCTGGCGTCTATCTGATCTGATGGATTCTATGGCCATGCAATTCAGGGGGGCAAAAGAGAACTGTGGGAAAACCAATCATGTATTCGTCTCGCGGCTCTACGCCTTCATCTTTCTCTTCCTCTTGCTCTTGCTCTTCTTCGACTGGGCCTTGGTCGGCTGGGTCTTCTTGTAGTCAGGCGCTTTGTATTCTGGTATGTCGCGGAGCCCCAGCTTTGACAGAACCATGCAGTACGAGTCCCAGTCGGTTCGGCGCAGGTATTTCAGGTACTTCTTCCTCCTCTGGACCATGTCCTGAAGACCCTTTCTAGAATGCTTGTCCTGCATCACCAGAAACAATGAAGTCCACAGATCACTTGACCTAACTGAATGGTGTGAAGGCAAAAGAGCAAAAGAGCAAATACAGCATGATTTGGGTAAGGGAAATGTAGCTGGTTGCACATACCTTTTTGTGTAGAACAGATGACAGATGCTTGATTTTTAGTGTCAGTTGGGCTACTGCAAAAACAAAGACATGTGTATTATCAGTAAAATGCACTATGTAGCTAGCGAAGATGCAAGCAAAGCCAAAACAGTATATAATGCACTACACACAAAATTATATACCAGAACTGCTTAAGACCTCAAGAATAGAGGGCAAAAATACATGAGAGCTCGAAGGTATTTAGTTCCAAGAATAAATGTACAAGCTGCTTCGTACAATGCTAAGCATAACAAAACAAGATTCCCGGCTAGCCACAGAAAAGTGACAAAACTTACAAGTGCTATTTATTTAGTAGTATAGGGCAAATCTTACACTAATTAAAGTCTAGAAAACCAGAATTTTGGAAAGTATATTCTATCAGCCAGACTTCTTTTCTGACTGATCAGTTACTAGGCTACACAACAATATGGAAAGAAATAACCTGTTACCATGCAAAAATGTAATGCTGAAGCTCATTAAACCATCTACAACTGAAGTTAATTGAACCATGTCTCGGTTGTATTACACAGTTGACAAAACTACTAGGTTTTCAAGTGGAGATTCTGAATACTCTTTACTGCGATATTTAGCATAGGCTATGTCAGCTCCTCAAGAAAATTTGGTCTTCGAGACATAGAAAATCATGGCCACCTTCTTTTCCAAACACAAAAGTTATCCAACAAGTAACAATCACTAATCATCAATATTACACTAGCTACGGAAGAGTGACACAACATTGGAACACGATATTGGCAAGTCAGCATATTCTACTTCTGTACAGATGTGTCGCAGTTTTCTGGCATTATGCAGGTATAAAGGGTAGGATACTTACTTTGAACTCGTGCAGAACCACAGTCGTTCTCGGACATCTTGAACTCATCCCTCACCTTCTGAAGCTCCAATTTCATCTTCTCTTCGCCTGACATGTGGTCAGGATGGAAATACTGGAGAGGCAACGATAATCAGGCAATCGCACCCTCAGAGCAGAGGCAAGAGATGAAACAGAAAAAATGGCAATCTCACCCTCTCTAGCAGCTCCTCCTGCGGTGGCTGACTCAGGTAGTCCGGTACTCGCTTCCCGGTAAGGTTTGCAAGCGAAAACATTCCACCCACTGCTCCCGATCAAATCAAGCAACAACACAACACAAGATCAGCTGAGAAAATGTGAACTAAGGAAAAACAAGCAGAGCTAGGCCAGACAGGGATTACTGCTCATGGCCTTCTTCATCTTCTCAGTTTTATCCACGCTCCTTATGGTCTTCGAGAGAAACCTAAACTGGCCGCCAAACCGCGGGTCGCTCTCCTGCGCCGCCAGCTTGGCGATCCGCCCCTGCAGCTCCTGGAGGGAGAACCAGTCCTTGCCGTCCTTCCCCGCGCCCGGCGGCCGCAGCTTCGCGAGCTCCTCCCCGAGCTCTTCGTGGGTGTAGGACTTGGAGAGCATGATGCTGTCGTCCGCCGCTTCCTTCTCCGACCCGGGCAGCGGCGTCCCGGCTCTCGCCCGTAGCTCCTTCCCGAAGATCTTATCTGGCAGGAGCGGCGAAGACTGCTGGAGCGGCCTTTGCTGCTGCGGGTCGATCTTCGAAATGGTCTGGCGGAGTGAGCTGAAGTCGAAGTTGAACGCCTTGGCGCCGCTGGCGTTGGGGCCGTCCTGGGGCCGAGGCGCCGGGGGGGCGTTCCTGAGCAGGTCCTGGAACGACGGGGCGCCGCCGCCGGAGGAGGAGGAGCGTGGCGGCGTCGACGCGCCGGCGGCGGTCTGGGCGACGCCGCGGAAGGACTCGAGCTTGCGCTTGATGTCGTCGATGTTGAGGGGAGTGCCCGCGGCTTGCCCGGTGGGGCGGACCAGGTCGATCGGGATCCGCCGCGGCTGGGGCTGCGCCGGGGTCGAACGCAGGCGCTCGCGGATGTCTGAGAAGAGAGCGGACGTCGGTCTCTGGGGGGCCTCGCCGTTGTTCGGGGGTGGGAAGCGGGGGGAGGCGTCGGGTTCGTCGGAGGGCGGGGGTGGTGGGGGAGGGAAGGGAGGGTTGGAGGACGAGGAGAAGGGTCGGGGAAGGTGAAGGAAGGGCTTCTTGGTCGGGTTGATCAGGCGGAGCGCCATGACGGCGGCGGCGGGAGGTGGGGTTCACGGTTTCCCCTCCTCGTCGCTGGACGACGGTAGTGTAGGGTTTTGGGGAAGAGAATGGGAAAGGGGGCGAGTGGAGTGGTGGAGCGGGCGATCAACGGCGGCCTGCGACTGCACGTGCGATGGGCTGAACCCGGCCCAACATGACCAACGACAGTGGGCTAAATCATACGTCCAGCGAGCCCCCCTAAAAGAAGTACTGTAGGAGTAGTATTATCCGGTATTAGACCATCTCCAACAGGCGCGGCAAAAGTGACGTGCGATAAATTAATCGTCGATTTGCCACGCAGGAGAGCCCGCGTGAATTTTCAGTGGATGCGCGAAAAAGCTGGGAGCGTCAAAAAATTTGCTCTGCGTGCGCTTTTGCGCCATCCTGCGCGCCAAACTTATCACGCCGACTGCCGCGCGCGCTATAAAACGCCACGCGCGCGCACCCAACCGTCCGGAATATTCAGCTCGCGTGTCGCTTCGCCGCCCCTGCCTCGCTCCGCGTGGCCGCTCCGCCGCCCACCTCGCGACGAGATGTCGCCCCGCCGCCGCTCGAGCTCCGGCTACCACGGCATCCGCGCGCGGCCGAACGGCATATTCTACGCCGAGATCTGCAGCGGCGACGAGCGTATCGGGCTCGGGACGTTCGGGAAGTTCAAGACGGGGCACGAGGCGGCGTGCGCCTACGACGCGGTAGCCTGGCGCCTCGGCCGCTCCCGTCGCTCGATGAACTTCGACAACGTCTGGACGCGGCGAGCGCCTCCGCCTCGAGTGGGCGCGTCAGTTCCCGGAGGACGTCGCCGCGATGGAGGCCTTCTACAACAAGAAGGAAGAGGAGAAGGCGGCGGCGAAGGCGGCGAAGAAGGCGGACCGCGAGGAGCGGAGGGCGAAATCGGCGGTGAGGAAGAAGGAGAGGGAGGAGAAGGCCGCGAGGAAGGCGGAGGAGAAGAAAAACGGCGCCAGCCCGTCGACGATCGTCCTCTCCTCCTCCTCCTCCTTCGAGTGGACATCCACTCCGGTGTCGTCGACAACTCTATCGTCGGACTTTTGGGATTCCGAGTAGTTTAGGGTAGTTTCAAAATAAATTTGGTTGTAGCGTCGAAGTTTGTAATATATTTTTGTATTTCCAGTTAATTTTTATGTTTTATTTGATCTATTCCGTACACAAATATGATCAAATGTTGTTTCCGCCGGCGCTGCGCGCTGTATATTAGAGCGTTCGGCGGAGGGACATTTTTAGCGCTCGCGAACGTGCTCTAGTTTAGCGCCTCCAGTGGGGGAAAATTCGGGGCAGCGCGCGGTAAACATTTACAGCATGGTCGCGGCGACATATAGCGCGCCGAAATATAGCGCGCCTGTTGGAGATGCTCTTACCTCCCTAAAAAGGGTATCTATTACTACCACTAGTAATTGTTGCACGTATCATAGACCAACAAATATACTTGAATCAAATTTTATCCATTTTAAATCTATATGCATTCTCTATCTCGATTTGTACTATTTGACATGTATCTTAAATCTCATCTTGAAGATAACAATTGCAAGCTCAGCATAATCCTGCCGAGCAACACAAGATAGACCTTAATTAAAATATACTTTCATCAAAATTAAGTAAAGAATGCTTACTGGATTATTCATTGCACTTTTATATCTAAAAATAGGGAACATGGCTCATGTTGTATTTGAGAAGTGTGAAAACCATTGACGGTTCTATACATCCATACAAGAAACATATTATCCCACCGAAACATGATTGTGCAATGTTATTACAATGGATGTCAAAGCTCTAGCTTGACAATGCTTACAAACATAACAAGGCCGGTGATACGTACAACCGCAAAGAACTGCAACTGATGATGGATTTTGTTCACCAAGTCAAAATGCATAGAAATACTATCCTACACTTTCACCTCCACCAAAGGTAGCAATATTCGCCTTTGTAGCACAATGTGTAGTAAACCAAGAATGTCAATGCTGAAATGATAAACCAAAGACCAAGGAATGTAATGGTAAAAAATTGAACCAAATATCAGGAATGTTTAAAAAGCTGGAGCACGTAGATGACATCATCATATGTTAATTACCAAAGAAATCTTGCATACGCGACAGACACAAATTCAATAAAAATACATTACAAACTCGCTAAGATTAGATATAAGGATACCGGTACATTATGTGCAATGGTATCTTTATATAGAATACAATTCGAACAAACATAGTTCATCAATTTGAAGGGTGGTTTTGCGCTTAAAGTACAATAACATAGGCTGAATGTACTAAGTACGTTGTCTATGATCTCCACGCTGCTGAAATCCCAATCCATTTTCTTAAGCTTCCATGACACGCATTTCAGCTCTTCGAACAAAAGTGTATATTCAATGTCGTGTTTCCTATTGAGTATGTACAAAAGAACTCTAGTAGGCAAGCATATACGAACAAATAAAAATACCCTGTCCGAAGATATCCACTTCATTTCTGATTTTGTTCTATACTAACTGTTTTCTATGTAAAAAAGAGTTCAACCCTAGAATTTTCCTGCACCTATGAAGTTACTGGTGCCACAAAACTCATAAAAATGGAACCATAGAGAACGAGTTCGAATGGAAGACTGGAACTGTCCGTTGGCGACCCGCGGGCGACGCGCCGCTCCGACCGCCCCCGCCACCCCTCCGTCTGTCACCGCCGTCGCCATGGCTCTCCCCAGCCTGCTGCCGCCGCCGCCTGCGCGGCTGCTGTTGGGCTTTGTCCCCCAGGTAATCCCCCTGTGTCCCATCGACTGTGCTGCAGATCTGGAGTTGGAATCTCCGCCGCAGCCCCCAGCTCGCCGGGATGCCTCGTCCAGCATGGAGGACCGCGAGGAGGTGCCTGAAACCCCCCCCCCCCCCCCCCGATGCTCTGCGCCTGCTTGCCGACCGGGCGCCACCTGGGCGCCCCTCAGGCTGCTTCAACGTTGCGGGAGGATGGGTGGGGCTGAGCCGTGCCATCAATGCGTCCTCTGCGGCTACCTCCTCCCGCCCTGCTGCTCCTTTACTGCGCATTGGGCTCGAGGCGGCTTCTCCGGATCTTCATGGCCGATGGGAGGTGCGGGCATCACCTCCGTCGTGCCGCACGGCTTTGCAGCCATCAAGAGGGCGGTTTACTCCGGGCCAGCGACCTCCTCCTCCAGCCTGGCTGCTCGGCAGATGCTTCCGCTTCCTCTACAAAGGGCGGCCAGGGCATCGCCAACTGAATGTCGAGACCCCATCAAGTGTAGGCGATGTTTCCGCTTGGGACACCGCTCGTTCCACTGCCCCCCCCCCCTCCCCCCCCCCCGCTGAGCCGGAGCCTGCTGCTTCTACTGCTTCCCCCGCCCCCGCTCGTCGTCATCCACGGGGAGCGGCCGCGCCTGCGACTCAAGCTCCGCCACTTCCTGCGGCTCCCGCTCTGCCCCATCCTGCGGCTCGCGCTCTGCCTCGTCCTGCTGCGCCGCCGGAGATGCCGCGGCTTGAAGATTTCCCTTGCCCGGCTGAAGATTTCGTGGTCATCCACGCGACGCCGGAGATGAATGCGGAGGCGGCGACACTCCTCACCAACGCCGCCTACGCCCCGTTCGAGCGACCGTCGGGCCACAACGCCATGGCCATCATGTCTCGCGCCATCGCCTACATCTCCGGCGAGCTGCCAGACGACGTCAGCATCACGGAGTACTTCCCGGAGCCTTTTATGCTCTAGTTCAACTACCCCCACCACCGAGCCGCTCCTGTCACTCTCCCCCCCCCCCCCCCCCCCCCCCCCCCGCAACCTCCTCCCACAGAGCCAACACCATGAAGATGCTATCGTGGCTGAAGAAGACGAAGAACGACCACGAGGCATCGTCGAGCCGCGGCACGCGCCAGAGCAGCAGGCCTCCATACCCGCCACCGTTGGGACGCCCACGGATGGCGGCCCGCCCACCTCCGGTGTTCCTGCGCCCCGAACAGAGGACTACGTGGGGTGGGGGCGCCCGTCGACGTGTCTCCCTCTCCCTCGCGGTAGCGCGATCGGCGCTACGTGTCGCTCGAGGAGTGTGAGGCGCTCTGGGCGGCGAACCAGAGCATCGACCAACACGACGCCTCCCCCACGGCTGGCACCTCAACCGTGCCAGGGTGTCAGTTCCGCCGGCGGGGCCGAAGCTGGATGCGGAGATACGCCACCACATCCGCAATCTCCTCCATGCGTTGTGGGAGGACCGCCAGTACCAGAACCGCCAGTTCTGGTACAATTTTCTGGTCTGGGAGCGCACGGCGCGCCGCCGCACCACCCGCCACGAGGACTACCAGCCGTGGGAGGCGCACGCGGTCCCCGAGTTCCCTACCCCCCCCCCCCCCCGACAAGGAAGATGAGGACGACAAGGACTACCACGTCATCAGGGAGGAGGCCGACATGGCCATGGAGGACGCCGCCCCACCATCGGGCCCCGGGGATCTGCCCCCGGAGTACCAGGCGGTCGTAGCAGCTGGCTACGACGAGGAGGCCCTCCTCCAACAGGCCTTGGAGGCGTCCACGGCCGACGAAGATAGGATCTTCCCCGGCAACAGCGACGCCATTACCCTCACGGGCAAGGTGGCAGAGCACCTAGCGTCGATGCCGCCTCCACCACCACTCCAGCCGCACGCGCGGCCGGTGGTGGATTAAGAGGGGCAGGAGGTGTCGCCGCCGCCCGACGTTTCGCGCCGCCAACGTCGCCATGACCACCCGCAGGGGTGGTCATTAACCCGCCGCCGCAGCCCCAGCAGGAGGTCGTCGTCGACCTCGTCTCCGACGACGACGAGTAGCTAGCGGCGGCACTACTGCTAGCGGCGTAGTTTTTAGGTTTTTTTTAAAAATCACATTGTAAATTTTATTTAAATTAATGCAAGTTTATTTCAATTCGCGTCTATTTTCATTTGGATTTAAATTTGAAATAACAAAAAAAGCACGGGTAGGCGCCTGCCCGCTGCGCGCGTCTGCCAGGTGAGCCAGATCGCGACCTTTTTTCTATCCGCTCGACCCAAATGGACCCGACGCGTCGGGAGATGCTCTACCCAGCGTGGGATGCTCGAATTCTTCAACGTCAATGGCACTGCTACGGCCATATTTTTTTTGGACTGCTCGAATTCTTCAAGGTCAATGACACTGCTACGGTCATGTTTTTTTTTACTATGGGACACCCCTGGGTCATCCCCACAACAACACGTCAGCAAAAAACTAGAAGCATACAACAACCACTACTAGTACGTGGCATTAGTCGCGTGGCTAACCATCAGTGGCATGTCTCTGACACATTAATTAAAAAAAAGTGGTGTACCGATGGCGTGTACTCACCACAACACGGTGTAGAAAATACAGTGTTGGCATGTCATCGACACACCATTAGTGTCAAGTACCAGTGGTGCAACACAGCAACAGCTGTGGCGTGGCCAATCCACTACTGGCTGTTTTGCAAACATGTGGAGCAAATATTATGATTCTACGAGAGCACACACCCCTGTTAGCTCCCAGGGATGACCTGATATTGCGTGATGGGAACACAGATGACAACAACCAGTACGAGCAGCACATGCCATCAGCACTTCAGAAAGCCTACAACAATTCAAATAAAAGGGACACCACATAACACTAGCACCTTCAGGAACAAGCAGGACGGAAATTATTTGCACCGGTCCGTAGATGTTTTGTGTCTGTTGCACCCTGACAGTAAAACCTGCTTGGTCCATATTCGGTTCGACAGTTGCTGTTCGACGGTTGTGGCTCCATGTAACCACAAACGACCAGTTCAACACGACAATACTGGATCAAACGGAGGTTTCACACCGGAACGACACGATATAGCTATTATCTAAATGTTGTGACGACTAGTTTTTTTTTTTTTTGACCCACAGCCAATCTGCACTTGGAATCCGTAGTTTAGCAGGTTCTGGGATAATAACCCATCCATCAAGAAACTGCACAGAAACAAAGCTGAGTCAAAACTTGAGAAAAAAAATCACATAAACATACCAGCAAGGCTATACGCATGAGACCAAATTGGCCATGGCCTTTCAACCAAACTACTTCAGTTATACAGGTTTTACCTAATTGTATCAATAATTTAAGCATCTCAATTAATAACCTAGAAGTATTGACTATGGATAAACGCTCAAGTAGGGTCATCTGGCAGTAGCTTATCAGGGAATAATTATGACTACTAGCTAAGGACAAAGTGAGGCTCGATCAGCTAATGACTACTGCATTTTTCACAAATACTAATCTGTAAGTATAGAATCAATGTTTGACAACAATGAAAGAGTGTAAAGCTTACGGTAAACACCCAGACCCAGTAGATAATACGTTTGTTTTCTAAATGGTCTTCTCTAACTGATTGAAACTGATGTTTTTTTATTAGTACATTAAATAGCTAGCTACTAGCCAAAGTGAAACCAGCGTAGAATGGAGGTATGCTGCACCTAGTGTATGAATATTCTTAAGACTATATGTGTTCAGAGCGTGTTTGGCAACTTTGGGGAAAAGGAGTGGGAATTTGGAGGTAGTTAGTAGGAGGATTAGGCTTGGGAAGTTGATTATTAATACCAACAATCCCATGTTTGGTAATGACGTGGGAATGGGGGAATTGAAAGTATGTTTATTTTCTGTTCACGAGGTCAGGCGCCATGTTCCGTGCAGGTCACCTTTCGTCGTCAAACGTCGACCAGCAGCAGGAAGCGCCATTCCTCGACTAAATAGAGCTCGCACTCGCAGTTGTCCACCGAGGCCTCGTGGCCGCACACGTCGATGCTGCCCTTGCAGCCTGCTGGACTTGTCAGGCCAAATTTCTACACAACCAGGTGCAGGCAGATCAGGGAGATCCTTCAACCTTGTAGATGTTTGCTATGCATTGATTCCTCAACACCACCAAATATGCACATGTAACGAGCCAAGATAGGAAACTTAGACCGATCCATCTTAGGGTGAATCCTAATTACGTAGGCCCGATTGTTTCTGTCTGTCCTCACACGAGCGCTCTCAATCAGATTGATTAGTCGTCCCGATCATGGTGCTGCAACGCCAACGTTCTGGCAGACGAGATCCAAGTCGTCTAGTGGCGCGTGACCTGTGCGCTGGAGGTCGTCGTATACTAGTGGCGGAGCTAGAGAATCGGCGATCAGGGTGCACGGCCAAAGGTGCTGAACCATCAAAACACAATTTTTAGGGGTGGCACCTATGGTGAAGAATTGCTAATGTACAAAGAAACCCATAATTACCCGGTGTCATGTGCACCCCCAAAGGTGCACTTGGATCCGCCGGTATACAGTCGAGACAACTCGGACCGACGGCGGCGACCGGCGAGGCGTGACTCCGATGAGCTCGAGCTGCAAACAGGAAAGACGCAGTTGAGTACGCAATTCCCTAGCCCCGGCTGAATTACCTGCCCCTCCCAGGGAATATATCAGCGGGAGTTGACCTTGTTAATTCCCTATCCCCTTCCCTCAAAAACTCCCATTCCCACAAACCAATCAACGGACTTTTAGTTCCACACCTCCCAAACTCCCATTCCCTAACACCAGCTCCCTCCAACCAAACACGCTGTAAACGCAGGCTGTATTTAGAAAAAAAGAATGAGGTAATTCTGAATATTCTGTATCTAGATAGACCAGGATGCTTTAGAAATGGATAGATGGATGGAAAGTTAAATGGCATGCAAAACAAAAACGGAAAACTATCTACAATGCCAGTATCAATTTCTTTTCAAAATACTCCCTCCATCCTAAATTAAGTGATGTGGTTTTGTCTATATGTATCTGGGTACTAAAACACATCTAAATACATGCAAATCTAGCCAAACCCACATCACTTATTTCCAGACAGAGGGAGTAAAAGCTAAAACAGGCTCCATCACTACTTCAGTGCACCATATGTTTTCTGAGTTACTAAACTGCGTACATTTCAGAATTACAACTCGATTGCAGCAAAATCATTTGAGTGGCCGCCAACAAGAAAACTAGCACAATTTGAGTATCAAACCAGACAGAGGCATGGAGCGTACACAAACAAGGGAACCATTTGAGTTCAATTTTATTTCCAAATGAATCTCTACAAAGTGGAGACCTAGCTTTTTCGTGAAAACACATGCATCCGAATGTATCTCACATATTTGTTACAGAATAAGACCAGTTCATGGTGAGAAATACTGCCCTATCACTAACACTGGCCAAGTGTCCAGCACCAAATATTGTACTATAAATAAGAGAATCAATATTCTAGAAAATAAAGCAAAATCACAACCATCAGACCGGGAAGGGGAAGCAAATTCAATGAAGACACTTAGAGATCCACAGAAACAGAATCATAAGTATAATAAGAAAACTCACTTGTCCATAAAAATTCTTTCGAATTCCTTTCACATTGGTAACCTTAGCATACCTTACAAAGCCAATACCCTCACTTAAACCAGTGTCAGGATCTGTGACCACTTCAGCTGCAATTAGATACAGGAATGAGAACCTTAAAGTACAATGCCTATGAAGTATATACAATTCAAATTTTAAACTCATACCTCTTATAACCTTCCCATACTTCGCAAAAGCTGATCTAAGTCCATCACTTGTCGTATCTGTGTTTAGCCCTAAATCATCATTATCAGTATGAGATTCAGATATTGTGTGCACCGCAAGGCTAAAAGATGAAAAGAAGTAAAAAGGAGCACAAGTTATTTTTTAAAAAAGATCTAGAAAGTAATATAAGGAAAGGAGTACGACAATCTGTTATTGGATAAAAAAATGTACTTGTAGGACGCTTTAGTTGCTTCATCGGCTTCGTGTAGGACAAAGCCAGAACTACGATGGTCAAAAGTCTAAATCCTGCTACGATGGTCAAAAGTCTAAATCCATGCGAAGGGTTTAACTTGTAACGTTTCTTTCTTCCCCTTCTTTTAATGCAAAAGCAGAGCCCCTGCTAGTTTCGTCAAAAAGTCTAAATCCAAGATTATCAAAATTTTGGCCTTGTTGCAAATTGTGAATAAACCATATGAACTCAGATTATAAGACTCAAACAGGGGAGAAGCTCTCGGCAGGGCGAGGTCAGGCACCTGCCCTACCTCACCTTGCGATAAATTTCCTTTTATACGTATGCACTAATATAGCCTAAGTCTGTATCGATCCCTATAAGAAAGGAAACAACTAACGAAAGGAAACTAGGCCTGTTGGCTGTTGGGCCGTGTGGTCTTTTGGCCCTATGCGGACTGGTTCCAGCACAAACTGCTAGCGTTGTCCACTCCTCCGACCGAGTAGGAGAAGACAGAACTTCCTAGCGGGGAGACAACTGACCTTCAGGCTCCAGATCAAAGGGAGCCGGAGTTAGGCAGGGGACGGGACTCGTAATGGCAGAGGTCCCACCGTCTCAGATACTCGCCGGGCGCCGGGCGTGGAACAGCGTAAGTGCAGGGCTGGCGCACTTCTCCAGCAGACAGAAGTGTCTAAATGACAGGAGGTATTGCAGTCTCGGCCACACTTGGGCTGGTTTTTTTAGCTCGATTTTTTTTTTTTGCACAAGGGTGAGGTCTCGAAGGACCTCGATTGCTGCATTCATTACATCGATGGAGAATTACAAGGAGGCCCAAAAAGATAAGAATACAAACACAGCCCTGCACTTTGCAAAGAGAACCCTGGAACAAGACACGAAACGCGATCGAGTCCACAGCTTCTTCCACCTCCAGATCGATGCCGGCTCTATGAAGGACTGCAACGGCGCCACCGGGGACGGACCACTTGGAGCGCCGGGCAGGGGAATCCAACAAACAGAGCCGCTGCAGCAGCAGAGCGGCAGCCCTACTGCCTTTGAGTCCAACGGGATGACGGATTGCACCGCCGATAAGCCGTCGGAGAGGAGCTCCAAGAGAACGGACCAGACGCCGAAGAATCCGTCAGCTGCACACGCTGCCACCACCATGACGGCCAGCATGAGCCAGAAGAAGCAGATCGAAGGCGCCACGAACTGCGCTGGCTTCCAAGCACAGAGGAGGAGCGACCCGGCCTGCTCCTAAACCCCCCGTCTCCACGGCCGGCCAGGAGAAGAAATAACACCAGGCTCGCCGTTGTTCAGCTTCCTCCCCCGCCTCCACGGCCGGCCGAGGAAGGGGAGCAATTTCCACCCCTGCAAAGGAAGCCAGCTCCTAGGCCCTTTATTGGAGTCACCGAAGTAGCCTCTCCACCGCATCTGGCTCCCACCATCGGAGCTCCACGAGGAGACGAACACCACCAGCTGGCCCCAGATCTCGGCCGGAGATCTGAGCGCCCCTCCCGGCAAAGCACCGAAACACGGCGAGAAGCGCCTAAAAACTAAAGGCCCGAGGCCACCTACAACTACTATGTACAAAGAGAACGCCGGCGCACCCCCTCAGCTCATCTCCGTCAGCGGCGCCGGCAAGAGGAGCCTCGGTTCGGCGTGGCCTCTCAGGAAGGCTCTCGAGGGTACTGTCTTTTAGCTCGATTGAAGATGGACATAAAGGGGATGGTGCTAGAAAAAAAGTGGAATTTCCTTTTTTTTTCTGAATTTCTGCATTTGGGTAAAACACTAGTGGCTTACACCACCTACTACACATGAGAATATGAGAGTGGAAATTTGTGGAATTGGGAATTGCAGATTTGACAAGATATTTGTGTCACTTTCTAGTAAAATTATCGACAAGGTATTTTGTGCCACTTTCGAGTGGCAACAATTCTAAACCTAGAACACATGAGAGTGGAAATGTTATAGACCTTATGGTACATCAGGCAAGAACAAAGACCATTTTTTGGAGTTGCTTCCAAATGTTATCCTTACTATTAAGGCTGGCTTGGGGATGGTGGTTCGTACATCGTCCGCTGCGTCGCTGTGACTTTGCACTTTAGCCCCTTTGAAATTGTGAAATCAACCCCACAGTCCACCCACCATTAACCCCTACAGCACCATCTCTCCTCTCGACGATGCCTCCATTCTGACCGCCTCTCCTAGTCGACGCCCCTCCTGGTCGACGGCTACCTCGACCGCGCCCCGTAGGCGTGGATCGGGCCAGGGTTCATCCACCGCACCCCTCCATCATTTCCCCTTCCTCTCGGCCCCTGCCCACATTTTATGAAGGCCTCCCCTTTCTACGATGGCATCTGTCTGCACCTGTGAGTCACTCTCGGCGACGGCCATGTATTCTCTGTAACTCAACTGCTGTGATTTTGTCTGCTGTTCAATTCCCAAGCATTCCCATCGCAGATCAACACGGGCCACTGAAACGGGGAGGTGAGGATTTGGAAGTTTTTGTCAACTGGTTCCACCATACAGATCTCTTGGACAGTGGTGCAGCCTTGAGTTGCGAGTACTGGGTGGTCCATTCTTGATGTTACCTGCTGGTAGTTCGGTTGCTGTATACCTAGAGTCTTCAGTCCATTCTTCAACTTATTACATCATTGCAAGTGAACCAGTTTCTGGCTCTTTAATCATGTGCACATCATCTGAATTTTCCTTGCAGTGCATCTGTGCACATCAGTTGGTCTTGTCACCAAGAGCTTAATCATTATTTTAGTAGAATGTAATAGGGAAGACAGACAACTCATCTATATCTATATCTATATCTATATCTATATCTATATCTATACTCCTATATAGTGTACCAATATCAGATCATAGAGACCGTTGGATCTTTGTAATCCGACGGTTCATATTTAACAACTTAACCAAGAGGACTATGTGGCAACACATAAACCGTTGGATACACCGATCTGACGGCCCATACTGCAAGGATTCGCGGTGGAATCCATTACTATGTTGCCAGCCTGTCACGCTTCTAGAGTAGTCTGTATGTGAGTCGTCTCACGCATGTGATTATGTCAACGCATGTGATTGTGTCTAGAAGTATCTGGCAAGTTGACGTGATACTCTGTTTGAGAGCACGTACAGAACACGACGCGACCAAATTTTCTTTGAACATGCAACGCGACCAATTAAGCAACCTGCTGAGTGAAAACTCATGTAAAGGTGCAACCTCATGTCACAGCACAGTGGTATAAAAAATATTAGAACACGACAAGTAAATGTATATATATGTTGTAACTGAATATTCCTGCAAATTTGTTTTAAAATATAATGACCAGTGGTTTCCCTTTGATTTACTCGTATCTTTTGTTTAAAAATCCCGATCAACGAAATGTACCAAATCTTCGTCTGAATAATCATTTGATTTATACTGATGAGCGTTCTATCAACTAATTATTTTCTCCACTCCTAAGTCAGCCGTATTAAATTTTACTAAGACGAACGTTTGAGAATTTGAGTGAGCATATTTTTCTAGGTGATTTAAATTGTGTAAACCAACATTTTATGGCTACAAATATGAAATCGTTTATATACTTTTACGGACGACATTCATGCTTACACAAACACATGTGTGTCTATAATATGGCTTTAAATTTTGTGAGAGTAGCACATTTACAAGTGTTCAATGTCTATGCATGTGTTAAGAGGAAGCACATGTATGGAACGTTGATCTTGATATTTAAGCGAATATTGGCATTTCAACGAATAAAATCCGTCCCTCCCAACATTTATATTCTAAAATACTCCTTAATCTCTAACGTGCATAACACGTATCATTTACTAGTACGTTCAGTTGGCTTGTGCAATTTGTGGACCTATATTTTGGCCTGGGTATTTTGTCAATGGAGGACAGATCTCACTGTGATTCTTCAACAAATATAATTCTGGATAAATCCCTTGCCCGGACAAAGGAACCAAAGGGCATTCTGCTATGCGTCTCAGAGTTGCTCACATCAAAATTACTAGGCATGTTTCGTGAATTTGAGCACCTGGTGGAACTATATGCTGCAGTATTGGCCTCCTCCTTGGAGATCACATGTTTTGATGGAACGGAACGCCTTATCGGGAAGAATTCATATTTGTTGTTACTACCCTTGGGTGTTAGAACAAGAGGAGTTAAGCCTCGGTTTTCAGTTTCAGCAGAGTACTATCTCACTATAATCACTCGGATCAAAATACCAAAACAGCATAACGATTCCGTAGCACCCAGATGCGAGCACCCGAGCTAAATCTCTAGCACGGATCATGGCCAGACAGGAATGGAATACGTATATTAAGGGAAGATGGGAAACAATC
This sequence comes from Dactylis glomerata, assembly GCA_007115705.1. Taxonomy (NCBI): domain Eukaryota; kingdom Viridiplantae; phylum Streptophyta; class Magnoliopsida; order Poales; family Poaceae; genus Dactylis; species Dactylis glomerata. Next base: position 201,652 of record QXEO01000808.1, read on the forward strand.
AATCTTACCGCCGATGAAGACATCGTGAGGAGGCGCGGTGGTTCGCTTGGAGAACATGCGCGCGTGAGTCGCCCCGAATCCGGCGCTGGAGAGCATACGTCGGAGCCCGGACCTTGCCGCCATCGCCGCCGCCGGTATGATGGGGAAAGGCCGTGCAAGGGGTTAGGGTTGGATTTTCCTTTGGCGCGATAGGCCGCGTCGGCTGAAAATTGGTCGCATCCCTTTTGCATTTTAGTTCCTTAGCTTTTGTGAAATTAATCCGCAATCTTGGCTTCACCAGTTAAAATGAAGGGGCACATCGTTGTCCCTCATAATTTCGATATTTACATAAAAATGCCGTGTGGTGATTTGCAACGAGAACCAAGAGTGTTAAAACAAAAATCTCTCACCCTATAAAAAAATAAACTATTATTTACAACAAAAAGGTTGCAAACATTTGTTAAAAAATAATGTCATGCCGATAGTCCTTGGGAGATCAGTTCTGGCTGATAAACATATTAAAGTTGCAGCATCTTGTCCGGTGTGTCATGCGGGACTGGAGGACATGATGCATCTTCTATTTACTTGCCTCCATGCAAGAGAAATATGGAGGGCAATGGGACCGAAGGATTTCATAAATCAAGCACTAGTTGGTGAATATATTGTGCTAGAATTCTTATTAATCGGCAGAAAGCAGAAAAGCCCAGTGTTGGGAATGCTTGAGCTTCAGGAATCTATACTTGTTACATGATGGTATATTTGGTGGCAAAGACACGAGATTGTAAAAAGGAGAGTCTGTTGACCCTCCATGTACTGCTTTTGCTATATATGTGCTGACATCAAATAACATACCATCAGCATCACGAAGATCTACTGTCAAAACTGATTAATGGCAGAAACCTACAGTTGGGGTACTAAAGATGAATATTGATGCAGATTTCCATGAAGATGGGTCGGGGGCTACAGGTGTTGTACTCCAAAATAATCTTGGATCTGCTCAAGGGTCTCGAATGGCTAAACAAATTGGGTGTTTTCCAAAGTGGTGATTATTAGATTCTCTCGAGATACATGCGTGTGATGACACTAAGCAATGTGCTATTTTATTGGGACTCCAAGTGCAGAGTGTTGTAGTAAGATTAAATTTCCCCCATGAGGGAACACGGGATTTATATCAAACTCTCGGGGAACAGTCGAAAAATCTCTCTTCGTTCTCGTTGGGCAAACTGCAAAACAATCTCCTTGTCTTGCGTCCCCAACTCTACCAAGTAGTTATCAAGCATAAGGTGTTGAATGTAAGTAAAATAAAATGAAAAATGCAATAAAATAAATATGATGCAATAAAGTAAACTAAAGCTATTATACAACTAAAACAATAAGGTAAAGGTGTTTTGGGGTTTTTGATATGGTTGCACGAAAGTAAATATGTTTTTGTATTTTTAGATTTAATTAATGATGAATTTTTAAAGACATGCAAGCGTTGGAAAGATGTTCCTTATGATTAAAATTGGTCCGGGTTCATGGATTCACTTGTCTACTCTCTCATAAAGTTGTGGTGGCATTAAGCGCAAGATAGATGACCGAAACAACGATATGATTTTATAATATTACTTGATAATATTCATATGGGCATCACGTCCTAAATAAAGATGATACTACACATCTTACTTATACTCCACTAGAAAGGAATAACCTTTAATCAACTAGTATTAAGAATTAGCAGAGTATAGCCTTAGGTACTTTGACATGATATTGAACAATAAATATGCTACCGTTTGGACATATTACAATAGAACAATTCGTCTATGAATGTCAACTTGGAATTCTCAGCTGTCACTAAGAAATATAGCACATGCGTTCTTTTTTATCCCTAGTACCACAGATTGGTAAACTAGCATAGCAGATCATGAATTCTGTTCACAATTCACTACTACTATCAAGTTACTCTATCTAGCACACACCATCCCCCACATGCTCTCATATACAAGTTGGATCAGAATAAGTAATAAATATCGAGGTAACAATATGCATCTACTCATATATTAAGAATATAATAAAATATCACATCTCATAGATCATCCAATAAAATCAAGATCCACGATATAGGATTTATATAATATGTGTCATAATCATATTGGACAGCTCAGATGGCATCTAAACATCATAGCATAAGAGAGAAATAGAACAAGCTACTGCTACAAACCCTTATTCCAGAGGTGGACTACTCCCTCTTCATCATGGTGGTGGTGTTGGTGATGTCAGGAAGGTTGGAGAAGCGGCCGGGGGCGACTCCGGCAGCGTTTCCCCCTCTAATCTTTGTTAGAATAGCCTCTATTTCTTTTGTTTCGTGTTTCTCCACCGCTTCCTCGAGAGAACGCCTCAGGGGGTCTTTATATAGGTGTTTTATAAGGTTTTTAGGGAACATCTCGGCGCGACTGCTCACCTCTGTTTGAGTTCTTCCTCACCGATCAGCGTCCTCTTCGTTAGGCTCGGCGACATTGACCCTTCACCATGGGCGACAACCATGGTGGAGCTGCTGTCGTCGTGGTGAAACAACATATGCCATGGGATGGCTTAAATGGGGGCCGAACTAGATGCTGGAGGATTCGGGGGAGGGGAACGAGCTGAGAAGCACTACAGAAAGAGACACAGATCTACCCAGGTTCGGGGCTCTCGTGAGGAGATAACACCCCTACTCCTGCTCTACTGGTTATATATTTGAATCGATGGAGTACACAACAATGGTGCTTCTAAGCTCCCTGCTAGAGGAGGAAGATAGACTGCTAAGCGTAAGAACACTGAAAGACCAACCCCTCACTAGGGCTCCCTGCGCCACCTTATATAGTGGTGGCCAGGGTTACAACGGTCACATGAGACCAGGAGACACCAACTACACTCCAAACAGGACATGCTGACGATGGCTGAGACCCTTGACTTTGCCCCTGATTCCTCCTCGATGGGACTCAACATCCCTGTACCTTGTACTTCTTGGACTGTGGCCTTACCACTGTGAGGTAAGGGCTGTACTTGTGCATAGTAAGGGTTGGTAAACCACCACTGTGCACCCTGTCACCATGATCTCCTTCCATGCTTGGCAGAATCTCTCCTTGATTGTAGGGACATGACACCTTGGTTGACTTCTTTATCCCGGATATGGCCGTTGGCCATATCCTGGATCTATGTGCCGGATTAACGACCTATGAAGGTCGAGTAATCCGGCCTCCCCTGCTCCTGCACAACGTATCAAATAAGTTAGGCCGACATATCTATACATATGCCGGCACACCTCTCCATATATCCCGGATAAACCGGTATATCTAAACACCAGCCGGGACATACTTATATGCTGGTCTGGCCGACGCTCTTATATTCCGGCCAGACCCACCTTTGGTCAACCATCATAAAAGTCAACCATATTCCTTGTATCTTTCTAGCCTCTTGACCCTACCGGGGGTCATCCCCCCGACACTAGTCCCCGAAGCTGCCGAGGTTCCCCAGTCTCAACTGTGGAGCCTTGATAGGTTCAACATATCATCTTTTCATTATACCCCGGCTCTATGTTATACGCCGGCGATCAGATTATATGCTGGACCCCCACGTATACACCGGCTCCTGTTCCTTTTCCAAAAGTTTAATCCGGCCGGTCCCGGGGGTATTCCGGACGGAACTGTTCCACGCCCGGTCATGCCGGCACATAATTAAGGCTTCCTTGAGAAGCTAAGTCCGACAGTTTGCATCGAAACTTGCAACTGCTCTGATGCTACGAACGGTCACATGAAGTGACGGTTCACAGTGCATTTACTGCGTACCATCATTGCCTAGTGGCATGGTTATACGAATCGCCGCCCCACTCCGTGCCGCCATGTGGCGACTTCCTGCAGAAACGGTCGGGGTAGTGGAGCACTTACCACGATCCCCACGACCCTGGTCCTGCGGTATAAAAACGGGGGCGGGGGTAAACTTGCTCTTTTTACCCCACAGTGTCTTCTTCTTCCTCCGCTTCTTTGTCTCTTGCGCTTCACCGCCGGACCGAGGAACAGAGAAGGAGCTCCGCCACCGTCGCCCTCCTGCACGCCGGCGCCTCTGCTCGCCGACGTAAGGCATCTTCACCTTCATCGTCGCCGCCGCTGCTCCTCTTCCGGACATCACTGGGGGAGATTGGATCTTCGACTGCAAGCTCACCGCCGCTCCATCGCCACCACTCGAACTCCGGTAAGCTTTTCCTTCTTTGTTCTTCCTCTCTCATGCTTTTCTGTAGCCTTGCGCTGGTAACATTGCCCGCTTAGATCTTCAGTAGTTTTCATACTTAGTATCTCATTGACTCGATTAGCATTGCCAGTGATGTTCTTCGGTAGTTCACAGATGTTCCTCCGTAGGACTTATTTCCATGTTTATTTCCGATTTTAACTGCGTTGATAGATCTTCTTTTCCTGCTAACTTCTGTGAGAGTAGTATGCCGGAGAGACTAACTTCCCCCTTTTCTCTGATCTTGATAGGACTAACATCACGGGACTCTGGCTCTCACGCATTGTCCCGGCCACCAGGATGGCTTCATCGAGCATGACGGCTACCTCGGCTTCGGAGGAAGATAACTCGGCCCAGCTCCAAGGACGCTCCGGCTGGGAGGGGTCGGAGGTTACTCCGGCCGACATATCTTGGGTCACCACCACCAGAAGAGTTCCGGACGGCGTTGCATGCCGGCTACCGGCAGGAGAGACTGTGCCGGCACCTGAACCCGGCGAACGCGTCGTATTCATCGCCCACTTTGAGCGGGGCTTTGGTCTGCCAGCGTCAGACTTCTTCCGGGACTTCCTCGACACTTACGACTTGCAGCCTCATCATATCCCGGCGAACGTGGTGATGATTCTTTCTGCCTTCGCCGCTTTCTGCGAAGGCTTCGCTGGCATAGAGGCCTTCACCCAAGCTTGGGCGAAGTACTTCCAACTGCGGAAACAAGTTATCCAAGAACCGCCCCGGAGCAAGGACGACCCGCCGGAGACAGCTCAGGAGAAGAAGGACCGCCCTATGACCCAATGTGGGGCGGCCACCATTATGTCCCGGAAGGGCTCGGACTTCCCCAAGGTAGAGCTGCTTGAATCTTGCAAGAAGTGGCAAAAGAGCTTCTTCTACGTCAAGAATACCACAGACGTTGATCTGCTCAACCTGTCGCCATTCGTGGACGAGCCACCCTTGGTGATGAAGAACTAGACGTATAACCCGAAGACCACCGTGATGCCAGGTTAACGCCCTTCACCGGGTTAAGGGCGAGCTACTGGGATGCTGGCCTCACCCCTCAAGACTTAGTGGCTTGCTTCATCAGCCGGCGCGTCTCTCCTCTGCAGCGCCGGTCACATAAAATTTGCCAGATAAGCGGGCCCATGGACCCCACCCGGTACTCTACACACGAGCTAACTCCGGCTGACATCCTGTGGAGGATCAAAGACATCTGCAAGTCCTCTCAGGCCACCTTTGCCTGGGGGCTTGAACCATACAGTCGGGATCGCCCCGCCCCAACGGTAATCTTACTTAGCCGACATATCTCCTGATCCTATGTTTCAGTCCGACATACCGTTACAGCTGATATACCTATGTTTAAATCCTTACTATTGCCGACATATCTTCCTGATCCTGATTATTTTTCCCTGACATATGCAGAAATTCAGCTTCCAGAGTATGGAGAACTCCCGCATCACGATAGCTGCAGATCGCACTGCTGCAGACGCAGAAGACCCAGATCATTGGGACAAGCTACCCGGAACACCTGTGCTGCTTCTGCCACGGGTAAGGCCTCTTCATCCCGACATTTCACTCAAGACTGGAGTGATGATGATTCCGATGAAGACTGCCGGATGTTTATCTGCCCAACACCTCTCGCTTATGCTCTTCCTACAACACCTCTTGCTCACGTCTTTCCAATGCCGTCCTTAGCTATTCCGGATGATGAAGTGGTCGATGCCGCGCCATTAAATCAGGGACCTCCCCCTGCCGGCATACGCATTGGTCGGAAGCGCGGGGTTAGGCCCCAGCCTGAGCCGACACAGAAAAGGCAGAAGGTTGGGGCGCCCAACCCGAAGAAACCAAGACTTGTTGCCTCGGGGTAAGTTTCTTTTCTTTATATTGTTTCCGACATATTTCTTCCTCTGATTACTAACTTGGTGTTTTCTCACTTTCAGGGCTCCTCTTGCGCCGGAACATGCTTCCAGCTCAAGTGCCAGCCCCAACATTGAAAAGCCGGCGGCCACTGCCACCCCCGACATACCCTCTGCAAGTCACACCACCTCCCCGGCGCCGGCATCTTTGCCTGCGCCCGATAAAACCACTTCCCCGGCGAAGGACGATCCTCCGCCGGAGCAAGACAACTCTGCCCCCGACGTCCACATGGAATCGGGGGCTCAACAGGATCCTTCGGCTTCTGATGTCCACATGGACACAAGAGCCCAACAAGATGCCCCTAACGCCGGCGCGCCCACCAGCGGTGCCGGGACTACTGAAGATGCCGGCGCAGGCGACAAGAGCGCCGGCATGGATAAAGGCAAAGCCCCTGAAGTGCCGGAGGTCCGGACTGATCCGGCGCCTACCTCTGCTGGCCAAGCTACATCGGCCGCGCCGGAACAAGCAGCCCCTAAAACTCCAGCAACTGAGAAGACTTCTGCCCCGGCCAAGCCTGCTGCCCCGGCCAAGACCTCTGTCCTGGCCAAGTCCGACACTCTCAAGATCAAGCAGACCAAGTCCGGTACACAATCCGCTGCTACTGCACCTGCTAAAGCAGCAGCCCGGCCCAGCTCTGCCCTGGCACTCCATTTTGGCAAAGCGGCAGCTAGGCCTAGCTTCTTTGATACGCCGGAACTTGAGGGCCGCGTCTCCCTGCTGACAAAAAGTGACAAGAGCCTTGGATCTCTTAAGGAGCACTGCATCAAGTGGAATGACGCCGACAGTATGGACACTGCTGACTCCAAGAATAAGAAGTTGGCCGAAGGTTTGGCTACTGGTAATCCTGCTGATATCCTGGCCGCGAAGCCCATTCCTATTGCCAGCGAGCTCCTCAGCATCCAGCAAAGACTTCACCTTCTGGCCGATGCCACCAACGTAAGTCTTTTCTATATATATATCCCCAGTCCCCGAAAATGTCGGCTGTCCGGGATACGAACATCCGGGATTTTCCAATACCTTTTGCACTTAGCTGTTTTCAAATTAACTGTCCGACATATAGGCTTGATCCGAGCTTCAAATCCTAGTCACCGAGGGCCGGGAAAGGTGCACAGCACCTGTGTCGGGTCTTCAACAAACTAACATCTTGAGCAATTTTCAAATCCTCTTGACTGAGATATAAGCTCAATTCGAGCTTCAAATCCTAGTCACCGAGGGTCGGGATAGGTGCGCAGCACCTGTGCCGGGTCTTCAACAGAATGAACATTTGATATAATCTTCAATTGAACTGATATGTTAGACTTCTCTCATAACCTTTCAAATCCTAACACTTTTGCAGCGTATGAACAACGCTCGCGCCGATATGTACCATGACTTGGTGTGCGAGCATCGGAAGTTATCCGACGCGCATAGCAAGCTTCGGCTGGAACTGCGCCAGAAAGGTAAACTCAGCCGACATACCCATATATGCCGGATGCCTTCCCTCTTTTTACTTCGGAATATTTCTCTTGCCGACACATAAACTCTTTGCCGACATATTTCAGCTACCACTGAAGAGCAAGTCACCGCGCTTCTCCAGAGGGTGAAGGAGCTGACCGGTATGCCGGATTCTGCTGATCTTTTACTACTCAACTTGTACTTCAAATCCTTTAATTCTTGTCACTGTTTTCTATCTTCACATTCTTTTAACTTCAAATCATTGCAGATGAGAAAGCTGCACTGGAGGCACGCCACCAGGACTGTACATCCTCAGTGGATGTGGCCAAGCAGTTGGACGACCGGGACTGCCGCCCACAAAGTTGAGGTGGAGCAGCTGAAGGGCCGGGTTGCTGAGCTTCTGGAGGAGAAGGAACAGAGGGAGGGCCAACTTAAGAAAGCCCAGGAGCTGCTCGTCACTTCAGAAGCCGACGCATCCAACGCCCACGCAGAACTGAGTGGCTTGAAGGAGCAGGCCACCAAATGGGAAGTTGATATTGCCCGGCTCAACGTCGATCTCGCCAGTAAGCCTCAAATCCTCTTCTTCCCGACACATCTTGTCCGATATATCTTTTCCGGCATAATCTTCATGCCGACACTTATTCCCTTTTTCTAACCTGCTTGCCATCTTTCAGACCTGTTTCCTGCTTTCGTCGAAGACGTTGAGAGGGCTCTGCAGGTGGATCGAGTGAACCGGGGTGCCCCAGTCGACTCTCCCAACTGGACTATGTCGGAGCAGCTGCTCGCCCTGGAAGCCCGGAAGAACGCCATGACCTCCTATACTGAAGATCTCTTCCTTGGTGCCCAGGAAGTATACTCCGCCCTCTGGCCGGGACAAAGGACGCCCACTGACCCTGTTGATCTTGGCAATGATCTGCAGCTTTCCAAGGTTCGCCTCCGAGAATGGCGGGATTCCGGCGCAAGGGTGGGAGCTGATGAAGCTCTCACTTACTTCCTCTCCTGGTACGAAAAGGCCGACTTAGAGACTTTGCGCACTGTGCGCGAAGGATCTATCTTGACCACGGATCCGGAACATATCCGGGGTCGGCAGGAATTGGCCCACAGCTATGTGGACTACGCCGAGACCGAAGCCTTTGTCCGGGACATTCGCGAGCCGGAGAAGAAGGAGGACGATGCCAAGGACGCTGCCGATGCTGAGGGCTCCGACTCCAGCCAAGACGAAGAAGAAGCTGAAGAAGCCAACACTGAAGTTCCGGAACAGGGATCTGTCCCGGCCGGAGGTGATGGCTCCATTCCGTCTGCTGGATCCGGCACACCTGAAGCCGACGTCTCTACTGCCACAGCTCCACCCGCCGGCGGCTCTGCTTCCACCCCGGCCTCTTGAACTATGTAGTATCAAAAACTTTAAGCTTTATTAGATCCCCGGTATGCCGGGTGCAATTGTAAGATATACGTTTAATTTCCCTTTGGTTTGCTACCTGAACAAGTTTTAACTTGGTTTGCTTGTTTATCAATGCCGGATCATCTTTCGGCTAAGTCACCGAGTTTGTTTTCCTGTTTCCCTAACTCCACAACCTTGGCTACTCGTCTACCTCTTTTGGCTTTTGACTTATGAGTCTCAAGGTTGCTTCATTAAACATATAGTACTTGAACTTTGAAACTTTGACTTCAAATCATCTGACATTTCAAGTTTTAACTTTGGCACTATCATAAATGTTGGTTCGCTTGCTTTATATTTCCTTAGCCGTTTTCCATGTGTAGACAATCTCCGGCATCTACTCTTGCTAGCCATGAAGCCGGATTCCGGACAGCAGCTAAGTCGAAGAGCGGCCTTTGGTGCCGACACATTACTAGGCCGACATAAGAAACATTCAAATCAAGCCAGCCGGCACATAAACAAAAGACTGAATTTAAACAACAATATATTCCGGAGGCAGTGCCTGATCTCTTCGGGATGCCGACATTTCCATTATTAGTCTTGTGCCGGCATAAAGCGCCGGCACACAAAGCAAAAATGGAAATACATACATTATGCTGCTTAGGAGTAAAAGAGACGAAGTAGGGCTATGTTCCATGGTCGCTTGGTTTCTTCTCCGGACCTGTCCACCTTGTCCTTCTTGGGGGCCTGCGCATCTATAAGATAATAGGCATCATTGTGTAGGGCTCTGCTCACAATGAATGGCCCCTCCCACGGAGGAGTTAGCTTATGCCGGCCTGCTGTGCCTTGCTTTAGCCGGAGCACTAGATCTCCCTCTTGGAATCTCCTTGGATTCACCTTTTGCGCATGATAGCGTCTGAGGTTCTGCTGATATACTGCTGTTCTTGACAGTGTTATTTCTCTTGCTTCTTCTAGCAGATCAACATCATTTTCCCTGGCTTCTTTAGCCTCTTCCTCAGTATATAGCACCACTCTTGGTGCATCATGTATTACATATGTTGGAAGCACAGCTTCTGCTCCATACACAAGGAAAAATGGCGTATAGCTTGTTGACCTGTTCGGAGTTGTCCTCAAACTCCAAAGCACTGCCGGCAATTCATCTAGCCAACATCCCGGAGTTTTCTCCAGTGGCTCTATCAACCGGGGTTTTATGCCGGATAACACTAGTCCATTTGACCTCTCGACTTGGCCATTGGTACAAGGGTGAGCGACCGACGCAATGTCTAGCCGGATTCCCACCTCCTCACAAAATCTGGCAAATGGCCCTTGGGCAAAGTTCGACCCGTTGTCAGTGATGATGCTATGAGGAACACCATATCTCAAAATTATATCCTTTAAGAACCTCACTGCTGTGTGGCCATCACACTTGCTTATAGGCTTCACCTCAATCCACTTGGTGAACTTATCCACCATGACCAGAATATGGGCCATCTTTCCTCTTGCCGGCTTAAAAGCCCCGACCATATCCAGGCCCCAAACAGCAAAGGGCCAGGTTATCGGGATAGTCTTCAACGCTGATGCCGGCTGATGAATCTGGTGGGCATACATCTGACACCCAGTGCATTTTCTGACCAAGTCTTCTGCCTCTTGCAGTGCCGTCGGCCAGTAAAACCCATGCCGGAATACTTTTGCCACAAGCGCTCTGGATGAAGCGTGGTGACCACACTCCCCCTGATGAATTTCCCGGAGCATCTCCAGGCCTTCAGCAGATTCAACACATCTCTGCAATACTCCGATGGAACTTCTCTTGTATATTTCCTTGTTTATGATGGTATACCCTTTGGATCTCCTTGTAACCCGGCGTGCCTCTGTCTCATCTGCCGGCACTTGACCATTTACCAAGAAATCCATGATAGGACGCGCCCATGAAGGCACTTCCCTGACAGTGAACACCGCCTGATCTATCTCCATCATTTCGACTGACACATAATCGATCTCCATGGGCTGCGAAGTCCCCGGGACAAGTGGATCAGTCCCCGGGTATGCCGGAGCAGTCCCCGGGTATACTGGCACAATCTCTTGGTACATTTTGCCTTTGCCTTTATCTCTGCTTCGGAATACTGCACTCACTGCATATGTCGGCCCAGTCCCCGGGACTGAGAGAGCAGTCCCCGGGTTACCTGAACTGGCTCCGGCATCTATCTCCATCGGAACTGCATCCTCTAGGCTTGGCGGAACATATATGGACGATGACTCCGGCGAGGGCTTTATTGATGGCTTCCTTAAATGTTCCAGCGAAATGCCGGGCGGAATTGAATCTCTGGAAGATCCCAGCTTGGACAATGTGTCGGCCGCTTCGTTCTGAGCCCGGGGAACATGCCGGAACTCACAACCTTCGAAGTAACCACTCAACTGCTGCACCAGGAAACGGTAGGAGCCCATGTTTGCATCATGTGCATCCCATATGCCGGAACACTGCTGAATCACCAAGTCAGAATCACCGAAACACATAATCCGGCGAATACCTATGTCCTTAGACACCTTCAGGCCATGCACAAGTGCCTCATATTCCGCCACATTATTTGATGCTGCAAAGTGGATCTGCAGAACATATCTGAGCTGGTCATTTTTGGGTGAAGTGAGAACTATGCCGGCACCCAAGCCATGAATTGTCTTGGACCCATCGAAATGCATCCTCCAATAGTTTGCATCGGGCAACGGCGGCTCATATTGTATCTCTGCCCAGTCAATAAAGAAATCAGCCAACACCTGTGACTTGATTGTATCTCTTTTGTCATATTGAGGGGTATATGGTGACAACTCTATTGCCCACTTGGCTATCCTGCCACTGGCATCTTTGTTGCCTATGATTTCCGAAATAGGGGCCTCAGCCACTACCCGGATTGGGTGCTCCTGAAAATAATGCTTAAGCTTCTTGGCCGCCATATAGACCCCATAAGTCATCTTCTGATAGTGTGGGTAGTTTTTCTTCGATGTGGAAAGGACTTCACTCAGATAATATACCAGCCGCTGCACGGTTTTGCCTCCTTCCTCTCGCTCCACTACCACCACTGCACTGACAACTCTGTTGGTCGCCGCTATATAGAGCAACATCGGTTCCCTGGGCATCGGAGATGCCAACACCGGCGCTATTGACAACATCTGCTTTAGCTCCTTGAAAGCCGCATCTACTTGCGTTGTCTAGACAAATGTGTCAGACTTCTTCATTAATTGATATAACGGCAACGCTTTTTCTCCCAACCGGCTTATGAAGCGGCTCAGGGATGCAAGGCACCCAGTGAACTTCTGTACTTCCTTCAAATCCATCGGCGGCTTCATTCTCTCTATGGCGCGAATCTTGCCGGGATTCACCTCAATACCCCGGCTGGAGACCAGGAAACCGAGCAGCTTGCCTGCCGGCACACCGAAGGTGCACTTAGCCGGATTCAACTTCATCCAGAATCTCCTCAGATTCGCAAAGGTTTCCCGGAGGTCATGTATTAGAGTCTTGCTTTCCTTGGTCTTTATGATGACATCGTCGAGATATACCTGCACATTTTTATCTATTTGGTCATGCAAGCACTTTTGCATACACCTCTGGTAAGTTGCGCCGGTATTTCTTAAACCGAACGGCATAGTGAGATAGCAATAAGCCCCGTACGGGGTAATAAAGGATGTCTTTATTTGATCCGGCTCATACAAAGGGATCTGGCGGAAACCAGAATAGGCATCTACAAATGATAACAGTTCACATCCAGCCGTGGAATCAATCACTTGATCGATCCTAGGGAGCGGGAATGGATCTTTAGGACATGCCTTGTTCAAGTTGGTGTAATCAACACACATCCGCCATACTTTCACTATGGCGGGCTCATCCTTCTTCTTTTCCACCAAAACCGGATTAGACACCCAATCTGGTTGCAGTACCTCCTTGATAAAGCCGGCAGCTAGGAGCCTGGCCACTTCCTCCCAAATTGCTTTCCTCCTATCGTCCGCATTCCGCCAGAGCGGTTGCTTCACCGGTTTTGCATCCGGTCTTACATGCAGTGCGTGCTCAGCCAGCTCCCTCGGCACACCTTGCAGGTCAGCAGTAGACCATGCAAAGATATCCCGATTCTCACGGAGGAAGCTGGTGAGCTTGCTTTCCTATTTGGGGTCCAATCCTGCCCCGATGAGGGCATAGCGCTCCGGGAAAACTTCATCCAGAGGCACCTTTTTGACTTCCTTGCCCACTTGAAAAGAAGCACTACCACCTGGGTTTGTCATGCCCGACATAGATTTGCCGGTCGCGACTGTCTCAGCAATTTCCACTGCTCGCTTGAGCCTCTTCCTCTCCTCTGCAATGATCGGAGTCTCGGCCAGGTTAGACCCGGCTGTGGCACACGCCATTGAGCGCTTGTAATCACCAATGATGGTAATCGCCCCTCTGGGCCCTGGCATCTTCATCTTTAGGTAGGCCACATGAGTAGAGGCCATGAATTTGGCCAATGCCGGCCTGCCTAGTAACGCATGGTAGGGACTGTCCAGATCCACCACCTCGAACATGAGGTTCTCCACCCTGCAGTTATCCCGGTTGCCAAACATAACATCCATCCGGATTTTGCCCATCGGCGCACATGAAAGCCCTGGCACAATGCCGTGGAATGTTGTCTTGCTCGGCTCCAGTATATTATCCTTGATGCCCAACTTTTGCATCGTATCACGGTACATGATGTTGATGCTGCTTCCATTGTCAATGAGGACCTTGCTGAACCTCACGTTGCTTGCCGGCCCGACAAATATCGGATCCACCACTAGAGCATATCCACCGGGGTTTGGCATGATCCTGGGATGATCTGCTCTGTCCCAGCCAATGGCCTGGTCAGACCAGTACATCAACTTCGGGACTGCCGACATAATGGCGTTTACCTCCAAGCTCCGCCGGTATAAACTCTGCTTGTCCGTTCTTTCGGTCTCAAAGACCATGTAGCTCTGATCGTGCTCCTTATATTCATTCCGGCCCGCTCCCGGGCCTCCGGCACAGTATTCCGGATTATAGCTCTGGTCTACTTGATTTACGCCGGCATTTCCGGCATTGCTCTGATTTCCGGGATTAACCGGCCTGGGCGGGACTGCAACTGTATTTGCACCTGTCAACGGCGATGGAGCTGCCGGGATAGGTGACCTAGCTGGCCCAAAAGGACCTGCACGACCGGCCAATATGTCGTCCAGCCATGAACAGTTTCTGGTCAAATGATTCGCTGGCTTACCCGGCTGGAATGTGTGAAACACACAAGGCTTGTCCATGGCCAAACCCACCGTATACTTCGGCCATTGCTTCTTTTGACCGGCGACGCCGCCGGCATTCTTGTTGATCCAGACATTCTTTTTCTGGAAGGGTTGTGCTTGCTGTTGTGGTTGTTGCTGCTGAGGCTGCTGATAGCCCTCATATCTCGGACGCTGGCTACTGCCGGCGCCCCCTTGCTCTTCCTCCACGGCCGCTACCTGTGCCGAGCCATACCGATAATCCGGCCGTTCATCTCTTCTCTTATTCCGATTATCAGGGCGATAGAATTGCCCCGGTCTCCCGGTGTTGCTATTGTTCCGCTGGGTCTGCCCCTGTCCCTGTGAATCAAGGGTGGGCTGCATGGGATCTCCCAATGCATAACTATCGGCAATCTTGATTGTTTCGGACAATGTGTCCGGCATTTCCCTCTGGAGCTTTTGCCACAACATGGTGCCATGCCGGCACCCATGAGCGGACCACATGATGGCCTGCTGCTCCACAACTCCTTCGCAGGAATTGCGCAACGTGCACCACCTGGTCAGGTAGTCACGATCAGTCTCATATTCTCCTTGCTGGCAGCTAGCTAGTTGCTGCGGGCGGTTTGGTCTCTTGTAAGTACTGGTGAAGTTTGACACAAACTGCTCTTCGAAATCAACCCAGCCATTGATACTTCCGGCCGGCAAATTATTCAGCCATATCCTGGCTGGCCCTTCAAGCATCTGCGGCACATATCGTACCGCCCATCTGAGGTTTACTCTGGCGATGTTCACCGCAGTGGAGTAGTCCTCCAACCAATCTTCCGGCTTTGTACTGCCATTATATGTCCTCGCGCCACGCGCGAGCTGAAAACAGTAAGGCACCGGCTCACCCATAATCCGGGGTCCAAAGCACATAGGACCCGGAGCTCCTTGTCTCTCCACCAACTCTGACTGGTGAATCCTGTCCAGCTTGAAGCGCGCATCATTTGCCGCCAAGGACCGAGGTCCGAGCCGGGACATAATTGGGCCCGCGATCATCTTTTGCTGCTGCTGTTCCGGCTGACACTGCTTATTCTGCTGGCCTTGCTGATACTGCTGGCCTTGCTGGTACTGCTGCTGATATCCCGTCCTTGCCAGGGCGGAATTTCCATCATCTTCACGGTGTCTCGGCTGACCCGTACCTTGCTGCTGCACCGCATGTCCGGTGCCCTGCTGCTGACGCTGGGCTGCATTGTTACTCCGGCCCCCACCGGCTGAAGCTGCTCCTTGCCCGGCCGGCACATTCTGACCGGCTTTCTTGCTGCCGACATTCTTGTCAGCTTGGCCGGCACTCTTCTGCACCACCGCCTGCTTTCCGGCGATTGCCGGATCATACAGCTGAATCTGCTTGTCCCGGTGGCCAGAGGTCACACTTCCGGCACGCCGGGCGCTTGGATGCGGGGACGAAGCTTCCCCCCTCGACCTTGCGCCGGCACCTCCTGCCGACACAACGTACTGGGATGCCCCGGCACCTGGGTTTGCCTTCTTGAAGGCCTCCTGCTGCTTGGTAGCTTCAGACAAAAGATGGTTAAGCCGGGCTTGCTGCTCATGCAGTGCTTCGCCGGATAAACTAGATAGGTCCTTAGCTACCTCTGCTGCTGCTCTAAGGTTTTTCACTGGAGAGCTATAAATTACCTTAGGTACAGTACTAGTTGCAGTATGACCCTTATCACTAGCACCTTTTTCTAGCTCAGTGTTGAGATCTCTACCTCTAGTTCTAACCTCATCTATCCGGCTAGGCCAGGTTACCACAGGAGTAAAACCATGGGCTGCCTCATACTCACGGAGTTGCCGGTTAAACCGTTCGCGCTCCTGATGCATGGCCAGGGCCTCGTCGATGAGGGCCTAGCGAGATCCCTCCAGGACCTCCCTTGTCTGCTCCGGATCATCGCTGGATCGCACCGGCTCAAGAAGCCAATCGATGATGGGAAGAAGCACCTGGCCCCTAGCCGGCACACCGGAAGTGCTGGCCAGGTTCTCAACATGCTCCAACGGAGGACGTGCCGACCTCTTGGCCTTCGGCGGCTCCGGGGGAGTATCCGCTGCTGCTGCTGCCGCCTTGCCGGCACCATCTGTCGGCGACACTGATGTGCCGGCCATCATCACCTCTGCCGACTCTACTGGGCGAGCGCTACGCCCAGCACGAGTCAGCAGATGCGACGGAGGATCCGCCGCCACCAGCACCTTCTTCCTGCAAATACTCTCAGTCCCCACGTACACCTCGTGGGAACCGAAAGACATGATCCGGCCATTCTTGGGGAACGGCCAGCCGCCGAGACATCCGGCGTTGTCACTGATGAAGCTGAGCGAGCCTAGCCTCTGGACGAGGCCAGAGACCACGCGCACTCCCAAAGCTGCTATCACGGACCCCGTCCGAATAAACACTCCGCCCAGCATATTGATTCGCCCCACGGTGGGCGCCAAATGTCGTCGTGGTGAAACAACATATGCCATGGGATGGCTTAAATGGGGGCCGAACTAGATGCTGGAGGATTCGGGGGAGGGGAACGAGCTGAGAAGCACGACAGAAAGAGACACAGATCTACCCAGGTTAGGGGCTCTCGTGAGGAGATAACACCCCTACTCCTGCTCTACTGGTTATATATTTGGATCGATGGAGTACACAACAATGGTGCTTCCAAGCTCCCTGCTAGAGGAGGAAGATAGACTGCTAAGCGTAAGAACACTGAAAGACCAACCCCTCACTAGGGCTCCCTGCGCCACCTTATATAGTGGTGGCCAGGGTTACAACGGTCACATGAGACCAGGAGACACCAACTACACTCCAAACAGGACATGCTGACGATGGCTGAGACCCTTGACTTTGCCCCTGATTCCCCCTCGATGGGACTCAACATCCCTGTACCTTGTACTTCTTGGACTGTGACCTTGCCACTGTGAGGTAAGGGCTGTACTTGTGCACAGTAAGGGTTGGTAAACCACCACTGTGCACCCTGTCACCATGATCTCCTTCCATGCTTGGCAGAATCTCTCCTTGATTGTAGGGACATGACACCTTGGTTGACTTCTTTATCCCGGATATGGCCGTTGGCCATATCCTGGACCTATGTGCCGGATCAACGACCTATGAAGGCCGAGTAATCCGGCCTTCCCTGCTCCTGCACAACGTATCAAATAAGTTAGGCCGACATATCTATACATATGCCGACACACCTCTCCATATATCCCGGATAAACCGGTATATCTAGACACCAGCCGGGACATACTTATATGCCGGTCTGGCCGACGCTCTTATATTCCGGCCAGACCCACCTTTGGTCAACCATCATAAAAGTCAACCATATTCCTTGTATCTTTCTAGCCTCTTGACCCTACCGGGGGTCATCCCCCCGACAGCTGCTGCTGCGGCTCTGGCCTTCCCAGTCGCACTATACGTGCTTCTAATCTCTCACTTAGCACTAGTTGTGGCTCCATTTATAGATCTGCTAGATGTGCTTGCATGTTTTCACATGGTTAAGTTAACTAATGCTTATTTGCTCCTCACTTCGATAATTAAACTCACTTGGAAATTGCTTAATATCCTAATATCAATCCCACAAGGATTTGAAGGTTTAGTGACCCCCAATTGCTAAGTTGTGAGCACAAATGTACCTTTTTAAAACTGGAACTAAAATATTATTCTAAATATAACAACTATTCTTAAAACTTTGAACAAGTAGTAACCAAATTAGAACATGTATTTCGAAGTGTTATAACACCAACGAGCATGGAAGCAACCTAGGGTGGGAGCGGCAGCAACGAGTAATCACAGTCCACTACTTAGAGCATGTCTAGCAGGCCCCTCAAAACGTACGTACCCCTTATAATTCCAGCGTGATAGGGGGTGAGGGCGAAAGCCGCCGTCTAGCGGGCCCCGTATTCGGGCCAGCCCGTATCGGCAGAATACGGGGCCCGTCAAACCCACCTCGCCGCCCCCTACAAATACAGGGTAAAGGTGCGAGTGGGGGTCCAACCCCTCACTCGCAACCCTAGCCCCGCCGTGCGCCGCCGCCAGCACCTTCCTACTCCGGCGAGCAATTCCCACGCGGGAGCCGCCGCATTTGCACCACCGCGAGCATGAGCGCACAGCGTCGGAGCTCCCTGTCGCCCGCCGCCGGATCGAAGCCGGACTCGGTGGAGGAGGCGTGGCGCCGCCACTGCAAATACTCCGCCGTCGGGAGTCAGCGTGCGGCGTGCAAATACGTCGGCTCCGAGTGGATGCCGCCGTCGCTCTGGGACTTCGCGGAGGGCGGCCGCTACTACAAGGTCGGCCCGCCGTTGAAGCCGATGAGCGGCGCGGGTGGGAGCAGGAGCAAGCGTGGAAGGCCTCCTGGGAGAAGAAGCACGCGCCGGAGGGGAGCTCCAGCGGCGGAGCGCCACGAGCCGCCGACGAGGAAGAGGAGGCGGAGGAGGGGGAGGACCCCCTCTTCTTGGAGGCGGTGGCCGCGTCCAAGAAGGACGCCGCCGACAAGGCTCGGGCGGAGGCGGAGGAGGCGGTGCAGACCATCGCCGCCGTCAATGAGCTGATGGCTCGGGAGGCCACCGCCACCACTCCGCTCATCATCCTCGACGACTAGGCTAGCAATGTAGAAGTCGCGATCCAGTAGGATCGCGCAATTTTGTATATCCCCTATCTATGATTAATGAAGAACTATCTATGAATTTTTCGGGGTTTGCTTTTTTTAAATATACGGGGTGAGATAAGGGATCTGTTAGACGGAATGGTTAGTGGCGACCAATTTTCCTGATACAGGGCCCTCTACTCGCGTTTTACGGGGCAAAAATATAAGGGGCCTGTTAGACATGCTCTTACCCTATCAAGGGACTATTGATCCAGAATTGTGACATGGATTAACAAAAGCCTGGTTGCTGTTTGACAGACAGGAATAAAAATGCAGTCTGGCTGATTGGTCGTCTCAGGTCTCTCTCCAACAGCAGTTGCGAGACATGGTCAGAAACCAAACAAACTCGGGACATATTCCATTCCCCCGTCCTAGATCCGGATATGCCACCAGAACGGAGGAACGGAGTTCCATCCAATTTGTTCCGCCTAGAGCAGTAGAACTACGGCAACATCGATTATGGTCGATGGCTTTTTTATTGGGATGATGACTATCGTTGCTGACTCTAGGATTTGTTCACTACAGGAATGGTGAAAGATGCCGAGGGCCAGCGTCTACGCCGACGGCCAAATGTCGGTGCCGTCGGCGTAGGCTATATTTCAGGCAGCCCATGTAGCTGGCCGTCGGCGTAGAATTACCGTCGGCGTAAGATAGCTACGCCGACGGCCTTTTCTACGCCGACGGCAATGCCCTCGGCATAGCTATTTTCCATTTTACCATATTAATCTTAGAAAAATCATAACTAAATCATTCTAATTCACAAAAATATAAATAATATATCAAAATTTGCAGAAAAATAAGATCTATTCATCTAAACCTTCCAAAATTTAGAACTAATTAATTTAATTAGTTAGTATTTTCAGTTTAGTGATTTAGGGTTTTGATTCAGTTGGAAGTCGGGAAAATTTGAACTAGAGCCGCATCATAGTTTGCCCATGATTTTTCTAAAAAATCATTTTCAGGTTCATAAGTAGAAGTTTTATCAGAGATCTATAAATAATTCTGTAAAATTCAACCCCTAGCTAAGAAGGTTCATGCCTGCCGTTTTGACCGCATTTTGAATCGAGCATAAGAAGTTCAAAAAAATTCAAAAAAATGTAAAGCCTTCGTATTGTGTCATTTTATGTTACCTAGTTGTGAGGAAAAATAATAAACTTGGACTATTGCAAATATTGTAGAAACCCCTTCTCAGAAATGACCTATCATGTACGAAGTTTCATGGCTTTCAAGCCAGATGAGCTAGGTCATGACCTGAATCATAGAATAGTTTGTTAAAATGACCCCATATTGTGCACATGTGTGCATATTAGGATGGGAAACAAAGTTCATATTGGGAGTTTTCATTTTCTATGCATAAAAAAATCAATTTTCATTTTCTAAGTGCAAAAATTGGGGTTTTTTTGTGAAGTAAGTACTGAAAATACATTACAAAACTACACCACCAAAATTTTAAACAATATTAGGACATATTTTATGTATATATCACCAATTGTTTGTGTGTGTGAAGCTTTGAATTAACCTTTCACAAAAAAGACAAACTCTTGCCGATTCAGCAGGAAGCAAGGTAAATTTGAACTACAACTGTATCATAGTTTGCCCATGTTTTTTCAAAAAATCATTTTTAGGTTCACAAGTAGATGTTTTATCATAGATCCATAAATAGTTCTGCAAAATTAAACCCCTAGCTAAGAAGGTTCATGCCCGCCGTTTTGACCGCATTTTGAATCGAGCATAAGAAGTTCAAAAAAATTCAAAAAAATGTAAAGCCTTCGTATTGTGTCATTTTATGTTACCTAGTTGTGAGGCAAAATAATAAACTTGAACTATTGCAAATATTGTAGAAACTCCTTCTAAGAAATGACCTATCATGTACGAAGTTTCATGGCTTTCAAGCCAGATGAGCTAGGTCATGACCTGAATCATAGAATAGTTTGTTCAAATGATCCCATATTGTGCACATGTGTGCATATTGGGATGGGAAACAAAGTTCATATTGGGAGTTTTCATTTTCTATGCATAAAAAATCAATTTTCATTTTCTAAGTGCCAAAATTGGGTTTTTTGTGAAGGAAGTACTGAAAATACATTACAAAACTAGACCACCAAAATTTTAAACAATATTAGGACATATTTTATGTATATATCACCAATTGTTTGTGTGTGTAAAGCTTTGCATTAATCTTTTACAAAAAAGATAAACTCTTCCCAATTCAGCAGGAAGCGGGGTAAATTTGAACTACAGCTCCATCATGGCTTCCTCATGATTTTTTGAAAAAAATCACTTTTAGATACACAACATGTTATTATATTAGAGATACACAAAGAGTTTTGTGAAATTCAACCCCTAGCTAAGAAGGTTCATGCCCACCGTTTATCAACGGGGTAAAGCGAGGGTTAACGGGGTAAAGCGGGGGTATGACATAAGAAAACTATGAAAAATTGTTTATCATGTGGACTCATTAGTATTTAACATAAGAAGACTAGGTGTGAAGGTTTTCCTTTTTTTATTTTTTAAATTTTTTATGATTTTTTCAATGTAAATCTCATTAGTTCGAGATATCACTGATGATACATTAAATTCAAAATGAGCATAAGAAATTCAAAATTAAATAAAACATAAAAACATTACATATGGATGTCATATTTGGATTCCTCTCATTTTTCTTATCGATTTAGACATATAATTTGTCGAATTCCGATTTAGAGATTTAAAGATATAAATTATTCAATATATTTATTAATTATTTATTTTTATTTACTTATTATATAGTTTGGAATTCAATATATTTATTACTTATTTATTGTTGTTTACTTAATATATAGTTTGGAAATTTAAAACCAATGACATGTGACATAGTGGTATAAGGGTTAATAGGATTGATATGGTTGTATTATCAACAAGATATAATTTGCTTCGTGGACACTCATCCGGATGGAACAGAGAAGTTAAGCGTGCTGAAGGTGGAGTAGTGTGAAGATGGGTGACCGACCGGAAAGTTTGACCAAGACTTAAATTTGACCAAAGATTAAGTGTAATTAGTGTAAAAAAATATTCTAATTGAGAGATTAGCGAGTCAAACAATTCAAAGATTCAAAAAAAATTGAAATTTTTTTTTAAAAAAAATCAAACTTTTTTTGAAAAAATTATAAACTATGCCGACGGGGCTACGCCGAGGGCAAAGCCGTCGGCATAGACTACGCCGAGGGCAGTAGCTACGCCAACGGTTAAATAGAGCTACGCCGAGGGCAGCCCTCGGCGTAGACTACGCCGACGGTAATAGAGTCTACGCCGAGGGCTATTTGCCGTCGGCGTATCTTAAAATTCCTGTAGTGGTTTGTGACGATGAGCATTGTGTTATTGTGTGGCGGCTAGCTTTTTTAGGGAGATTTGTTTGTTCCCTTAATTAGTTCTGATCATCCATGAATAAGCAGGCCTGATTATATTACTCTCTAGTCTCTAGATAACGCAGCAGCCGTCAGGCGCTGGTGGTGGGTGCTAGCTGCTGGCTGGCGGCATTTCAGCTCGCACGACGCAAGCGGTGGCGGCGGAGAATCGCATCTAACTCAACCGTCTGAACTTAACCATACTCCATGACAAGCTAAGCTTATGTTCATTTTCTACAAACTGTCGGCGGTTCAATGCAAGTACAAGTACATGCAACGACAGCTGCGAACTCCCCCGTTCACAGTTAGTTTGCTTTCTGAATTAAAGTCAATATTTATAAAATTTGACTAGATATTAACAAAAATATGTAAAAATCTATAATATAAAATTTATATTATTAATATCATTGTTAAGTATATTTTCATATTATATGTAGCATTTGGTATAATGGATGTTAATGTTTTCCACATATTCTTGATTAATCTTTAAAAAGTTGGCTTTGACTAAACCCAAAATGTGAACCAAATAAAAATAGAGGGAGAAGGGCACAACACAAGAAATCCGGATATACCTACCAGCCGCAGTAAAGAAAAAATCTATTTTAAAACCCCAAACTCGTAGGGATTTGGCAAAATTAACCCTAAACAACAAATTAAGCTATCTAATTCTGGTCTAAATTGAACCTAGGGTCTGTTTGATGCACCGGGAAAGCAACAATCTCGAATAGGTTTACATACTACTCTACTCTCAGTGATAGTGGGGGGCCCACATGACAGATCCATCCCTTTCCCCAATCCCTCTGCCATTCGTTTTGCCAGGGGGACTAGCTGTGGATCCACGCCGAGATGACGTGCGGGAGAAGGCCACTTGGTTGAAGAGGTCCCCTGTAGATGTGCCTTGCAACTTTGACTCTCCAGCCCGAAGGAATCGACTGGAGAAGCTTTGAGTTGAGGGCCCGACATCGTCTTCCCCATGGCCGACTGAGCACCATTCGGCCCGTTGTCGCGCACTAACTTTCATCCACGATTTTCGATGTTCAATGGAGCAAGGTGACAACAGTGCAAACCATGGTCCATGCGTGCCGTGCGTCGAACCTCTCCGCTTGCCGCTGCACGCACCCCCATGCAGACGTGAGTAACCAGCCAATGACGAAAGGAGGCCAAGAGCGGAGGCGAGATTTGAGGCGTCTGATACGTCTCCAACGTATCTATAATTTTTGATGCTCCATGCTTGTTTTTACACCATTTGCCTACTGTTTCGTTACACTTCGTGGCACTTTTATGCATTTTCCGGAACTAACCTATTAACAAGTCGCCACAGTGTCAGTTCCTGTTTTCTGCTGTTTTTGTGTTTCAGAAGTGCTACACAGGAAATATTCTCGGAATTGGACGAAACAAGTTCCTGAAGTCTTATTTTTCCCGGAAGCTTCCAGAGATCTGAAGAGGAGTTGGAGGCGGGCCACGAGGGCCCCACACACCAGGGCGGCGCGGCCCAGCCCCTGGCTGCGCCCCCTATGTGTGAGGACACCTCGGTCCACCTCTGACGATGCCCCTTCGCCTATAAAGACCCCCCGACGGAAAAAAAACCTAAGGACCCGATCACTTTTCCAGAACACATCGCGATCCGCTGCCGTCGTCGATCCGAGATCGGGAGGGTCCAGAAGCTCTTCCCGGCGCCCTGTCGGAGAGGGGAATCGCCACCGGAGGTCTTCTTCATCGCCATGCTTGCCTCCAGAGCGATGAGTGAGTAGTCTACCTTAGACTATGGGTCCATAGCTGTAGCTAGATGGTTGTCTCCTCCACCATGTGCTTCATGTTAAATCTCATGAGCTGCCCTACATGATTGAGATCACCGTTATGTAATTCTACATGTTTGGTTTATTGGGATCCGATGAATATTGGTGTTATGATTAAGTTGCTATACTGAAATATATCTTATGTTATCTCTATGTTGTTATGATCTTGCATGCTCTTCGTTGTTAGTAGCTATCTTGGCCGAGTAGTTGCTAGTGACTCCAAGAGGGGGTATTTATGCTCGATAGTGGGTTCATGCCTCTATTTAACCTGGGGGAGTGACAGAAACCTCTAAGGTTATAGATGTGCTGTTGCTACTAGGGAGAAAACAACATTCATATGCTCAAGGGCATATGCTTTGTTTATATTACACATATTGCTTAATGCAATTGTCTGTTGTTCGCAACTTAATACTCATGGGGTGTTCGGATGATATCCCCGTGAGTGAATTATTAGTCATAGATGCAGTTGGATGGCGGTCTATGTATTTTGTTGTAATGCCCAGAGTAAATCGCATAGTGATCTTCTTGACATATCACATTTATCTTTATTCTATCAATTGCCCAACTGTAATTTGTTTACCCAGCATGTGTTATTTATTTTATGGAGAGACACCACTAGTGAACTGTGGACCCCGGTCCTATTTCCATCATATTGCTATCACCTGTTTACTTTACTTGCACTGTTTACTTTACTCGCATACTTTCACTGCTTTCCACTCGATACGCTCATACCCTTTGTTTTAAGCAAACCAGTGAGATTGACAACCTCATCGCAAGTTGGGAACAAAGTATTTGGTTGTGTTGTGTGCAGGTTCCACGTTGCTGCTCGCAAAGCAAAGCTTGGACGAGGCGCCATATATAAATTGTCTGAAGCTGTCGCGAAGCTTGCAAACATCACCTTCAGTCGTTTGTCTCTCCTCTCTTGAACAATAAACCTTGGTTTCTTAACTGAGGGAAAATCTTGCTGCTATATTCATCACACCTTCCTCTTGGGGTTTCCAACGGGCTGGTCATCAACCACGCATCAAGCATATTTTCTGGCGCCGTTGCCGAGGAGGAAGTAGAAGACTTCTGCGAGGGGAGTTTTTTGCACGCACATCCTTTACTTTGTTATTGTTTTGCTTTACTTTATCTATTTTGCCTGCATCGTTTTTTATCAAAAACTCAAAAAAATTAGAATCCTTGGTAGTTGTTTTTACTTGTCTGCTTTTAGTTTTGCTGAAATGGCTAATCCTGAAAACACCAAGCTGTGTAACTTTACTAGTACGAACAATAGTGATTTTATCTGCACTCCTATTGCGCCACCTGCTTCTGCTGCAAACTTTTATGAGATTAAGCCTGTTTTATTGAACCTTGTTATGAAAGAGCAATTCTCTGGTGCTAGTATTTTTATCATGCCTAGAAAGATTTATGACATGCTTGATTTACCACCGCTTGAAAAATGTTATTATGATGTTCCTATTGCTGATGTTGCTAAGAAGAAACATTTGGGAAGAATTAATGATGTTTTTATTGTGGTTAATAATAACCTTGTTCCCGTTGATTTTCTTGTTATGGACGTTGAATGCCATGCTTCATGTCCTATTATTTTGGGAAGACCCTTTCTTCGAACTGTAGGTGCCATCATTGATATGAGAGAAGGCACCATCAAATATCAATTTCCACTCAAGAAAGGTATGGAACACTTCCCTAGGAAAAGGAAGAAATTACTTTTTGACTCTATTCTTAGAGCAAATTATGAGCTTGATGCTTCATCTCTTGATGTTACTTGATTCGCAATTTTCTGCGCCTAGCTCAAAGGCATTAAAGAAAAGCACTCTTGGGAGATAACCCAATATTTTATTTTTAGTACTTTTTCTTTTATTTAAGTCTTGTAAGTCATTACTACTGTAATGACCGCTCCTTATCTTGTTTATTTCATTGTTGTGCCAAGAGAAGCCTCTAATTTGAGTGAGGTAAAGATTTGGGGATGTTGCTGTCCTAAAACTGTTTTCGGTGCTGCACCGTAAAAATTCGTATAAATTCTCTGTATATCTTTTGGACCTGAGATTTCTTGTGCATATGCCCCAGGTTATATCCAAACTTTCATTAGTTTAACACTTTTTGATTTGAGCAACAGAAAACCCCTCAAAAATTCGGCCTTTGTCAGCTGTTCTGTTTTGACAGATTTCTGCCAATATTTGTGTTTGCCGCTTTATCGCTTTATTTTGAGTTCTTTTGATCACGGAAATTTTGGGGAAGTTGCTACAGTAGTATATACCTTATATGTGGTGGTTTTAGGTTGAAACCTGAAGCAAAAAGAGGTTGATTATATGTTATGCTACACTAATGTTGCTAATAGATTTATGTTCAGTTTTGTATGAAGGAAGATTTCAAGTGTAGGGATTGGAGAATGATGAGATGAGTTGAAGAATGGACAAAAGCTCAAGCTTGGGGATGCCCATGCATCACCCCAAGAAATATCCAAGAAGTACAAGCGTCAAAGCTTGGGGATGCCCCCGAGGCACCCCTTCTTCATCGGCAAAAATTAGGTCACCTTTCAAAACACTATATTTTTATTGCTTCATGCACTATGTGTTTTTCTTGGAGCGTCAGTTGTTTTAGTTTTCTTAGTTAGTTTAGTTTTGTTTTCTGTAATAAATGGTTGGACCCAACAAATTTCCTTTGCAGAAGTTGCCTTGCTTTTCATTTGCCAAGAACGCTCTAGTTTTCATTCTTATCAAAAATCGAGTGTTCTTATTTTTCTGCTACTGCTTTTGGTTTTCGTTTTCGCCTTGATTTGCGTTCAGACCTTATCATATCTTTTCATCAAGGTGTATTTTTGCATCTGATCTTTATTGGGTTTCATCAAAAGAGGTCTCTTAAAAAAATTCAAATGGTGTTGGAAAAGAGAAAAAGCTTTATGCAAAAAAGTGGTACAAGAAGGAGCTTGTGTAGACTGCGGCTTAGGCTTTTGCATGTCATGCTTGATGCCTTTTTGATAGTATGATTAGTGGTTTTGCTGTAGCATGACTTGTCTCAAATAACTGAGATTGCTTAATGAGCCTTTGAAAAAAATCATGCGTTGTTTTAATTATTTGGAAGCATTATTTTGGTTTTCTCCTTGATGCTTTATTTGGGTTGACTTGGCGCATGCTCACACATGTTAGACTCTTACAAAGTCGCCAATAGCCTCTATGATCATTTAGTTTTTGACTTTTGATGCCATCTTATGCTTCTTTTAATGTCGCTTTGTCGCTTTGCATAATTATGACCATTATTGCTCTCTTAGTTGGTCGCTCTCATTCTTTTGCTAGCCCTCGCCTTGTACTGAGTATGAGCTCTACTCGTGCATCCAACTCCTAAAAACCAAGTTTTTCCAAAGTGTCCATCATACATACCTACTAGCAATTTGCTATTCCAAGTAAATTTGACTTGCTTTTATCTTCTCTTCAAATTAAACTCTTACCAGTGTTATGCAAAAATTGGTCAGTAAAGCTCTCACAAACCGGAAGACACACTTTACTTTTTCCCGTTCTTAAAAATTTGACATTATGGTCTCTTATGTTGAGTTGTTATGCTTACAAGTTGCAAGTTGGAGACTAGCCCAGCCATGCAGTCATGGGGCAAGCTTTTAACATTGCACTTCTTATTTGAGTTGATATCGTGATCTTTTGTTTATGGATGCCCGCGGTGTGAAATGAATTGGGGATCTTGCGGGGATCATGGAGTTTGTATATGTGTTAGGGAAACACCTGGGCCGCCAATCTAAGCCATTAATAATTCATGGTGGAATTTTGCAGCATACCTATAGTGGACATTCGATGACGCATCTCAAAATAAAAAGCTATACAATTGGTAAATAAAAGAGATGTCGAGGTGTTCATTGTCTGCTTGTCCTGTCATTTTGATGTGGGCTTGTTCCATGTCATCGGGCACGGAGGTACCCTGTTGGCGGTTCTCGATGATACATATATACTTACAATGACAAGAGCCTTGCTTGGGACTCTAAGTTGAGTAGCATGAGGTTTGGGTACTCGTATTCACGGGACACGAGGTTTTCGACTTATGATTTGTCAAGCATATGCATCATAATTGTTCTTGCATTAACTTTAACCATTCAAGATGCTTATGATGGGGGCAATGAGAGCTCAAAGCCGGTAAGTACCATAATTTTTGAAGGTTATAAAACTTGCAATCACTGCTTCCCTCCGCGAAGGGCCTTTCTTCTACTTTTATGTTGAGTCACCACCTTCTATCTTTATGCACCATTAAGAGAGCAAAGTTGTCATTCTTAGTATAATGTGCATTGTTCCAAAGTTTTCATTGATCGATTCATATTGTTGGTTTCACTTGTTCTCAAATTATTTGTATCTAGTCGCCCTCTTAAACTTGAAGGTGTCCTATGCATTTATGTTTTGCTCTCCATGAAGGACAAGCTAAAAACCATTTGTATGTTTTTCCTTATGATTTGAACACACGTTTGACTTTCATTGTTTCATTTTCATGATCTTTTGTTTGTGTTCATTTGCATATTTATAACATGGTTGCTAAGTTTCTATTATCAAGATTATATCTTTCATGCCCATGTTTTAAGTTCTTTTGATCTCAGCTCACAACGCTTACATATATGATCAAGGTTGTGTAGGTGCATGTCACCTCAAAAATTATTCTTTTGTTATCACTTACCTACTCGAGGACGAGCAGGAGTTAAGCTTGGGGATGCTTGATACGTCTCCAACGTATCTATAATTTTTGATGCTCCATGCTTGTATTTACACCATTTGCCTACTGTTTCGTTACACTTCTTAGCACTTTTATGCATTTTCCGGAACTAACCTATTAACAAGTCGCCACAGTGTCAGTTCCCTGTTTTCTGCTATTTTTGTGTTTCTGAAGTGCTACACAGGAAATATTCTCGGAATTGGACGAAACAAGTTCCTGAAGTCTTATTTTTCCCGGAAGCTTCCAGAGATTCGAAGAGGAGTTGGAGGGGGACCACGAGGGCCCCACACACCAGGGCGGCGCGGCCCAGCCCCTGGCCGCGCCCCCCTATGTGTGAGGACACCTCGGTCCACCTCTGACGATGCCCCTTCACTTATAAAGACCCCCCGACGGAAAAAACCTAAGGACCCGATCACTTTTCCAGAACACATCGCGATCCGCCGCCGTCATCGACCCGAGATCGGGAGGGTCCAGAAGCTCTTCCCGGCACCCTGCCGGAGAGGGAAATCGCCACCGGAGGTCTTCTTCATCGCCATGCTTGCCTCCGGAGCGATGAGTGAGTAGTCTACCTTGGACTATGGGTCCATAGCAGTAGCTAGATGGTTATCTCCTCCACCATGTGCTTCGTGTTTAGATCTCATGACCTGCCCTACATGATTGAGATCACCGTTATGTAATTCTACATGTTTGGTTTGTTGGGATCCGATGAATATTGGTGTTATGATTGAGTTGCTATACTGAAATATATCTTGTGTTATCTCTATGTTGTTTATGATCTTGCATGCTCTCCATTGTTAGTAGCTATCTTGGCCGAGTAGTTGCTAGTGACTCCAAGAGGGGGTATTTATGCTCGATAGTGGGTTCATGCCTCTATTTAACCTGGGGGAGTGACAGAAACCTCTAAGGTTGTAGATGTGCTGTTGCTACTAGGGAGAAAACAACATTTATATGCTCAAGGGCATATGCTTTATTTATATTACACACATTGCTTAATGCAATTGTCTGTTGTTCGCAACTTAATACTCATGGGGTGTTCGGATGATATCCCCGTGAGTGGATTATTAGTCATAGATGCAGTTGGATGGCGGTCTATGTATTTTGTTAGAATGCCCAGAGTAAATCGCATAGTGATCTTCTTGACATATCACGTTTATCTTTATTCTATCAATTGTCCAACTGTAATTTGTTTACCTAGCATGTGTTATTTATTTTATGGAGAGACACCACTAGTGAACTGTGGACCCCGGTCCTATTTCCATCATATTGCTATCACTTGTTTACTTTACTCGCACTATTTACTTTACTCGCATACTTTCACTGCTTTCCACTCGATACGCTCATACCCTTTGTTTCAAGCAAACCGGTGAGATTGAGAACCTCATCGCAAGTTGGGAATAAAGTATTTGGTTGTGTTGTGTGCAGGTTCCACGTTGCTGCTCGCAAAGCAAAGCTTGGACGAGGCGCCATATATAAATTGTCCAAAGCTGTCGCGAAGCTTGTAAGCATCACCTTCAGTCGTTTGTCTCCCCTCTCCTGAACGATAAACCTTGGTTTCTTAACTGAGGGAAAATCTTGATGCTATATTCATCACACCTTCCTCTTGGGGTTTCCAACGGGCTGGTCATCAACCACGCATCAGCGTCCGCAACATTGGTTCGATCTGTCTAGTGTGATGTGAGGTTGTTGGAGGTTAGGCGAGCTTCTAGAGCTGGGAGGCCACTAAGCTCAGGAGGGATGGGGCGAGATAAGGAGTTGGTCGTATAAAATTGATGTACTAGCCAAATTAACCAAAAGTTTGATCCATTGGAAAGAGGCTAGGTAATATATTTATATCTAACACACACCTCAGCTATTTTAGTTCTTAGTGTGTTTTCTGTGCAAGACACAAAACATTTTTCAATTTTTTTAAATATGTGAGCAAGGTTTTGAGCTCAAGATCTCTTAGCTCTGATACTATGTATAATTGATGCACTAGCCAATTTAACCAAAAGTCCTAACTAATAAAAAGAGACTAGGCAATATATTTATATTTAAAAGGCTCAGGTCGACGAGGCTGTTGAGCTTGCTGATGCTGGTCGAGATGGGTCCTAAAAAATGTGCTCTAATTAATAGATCCAAGATCCAATTTCAGGTAGAAACGATAAAGATTTAGAGTTCAGGAAAATTTACGAGTTTGATTTAAAATAAATTTTACCGCGATAAACGAGTGCCTGCTGCGATGACTCGACGGGTTGTGCTACGCTATGCCATGGTTATTATATTTTAGTTGCACAAATTATGAAGCAATTCAACGATCTGAATGCATGGTTCCTAGTTACAACATCACTTACAACTGAAAAATCTTAATTTCAATTCAATATGTAACTTAATTGTACGAATCACGATGCAAATTTAATAGTCTAGAATTCTAGTACTCCCTAAAACCGTTTTTTAAAACAGTTTGTCTCAAGTCAAGACAAAGGTTCCCGTCAGTGTCGGAGCTACGTCCAGCCAACACGCGCGCCAGCGTATCCGCACCAGCGCCAGCGGCGGTGCCACCGGCTCAGCCGACGACTCTCCGGTTGGATCGTCCCCGTCTCCCCCGGTAAGTAAAACTACCCGTCTACCAGTCAATCCACCGACTCCAGCTGCTTCACTTGACATTTTACTGCACCCGCCAGGGGATAAAACGAAGCCTCGCGACCCCCCTGCCCCCTTCTCCTCCACTCCTCCCCGATGGAGGAGGAGGAGGGGGACGATTTCCTCAAGGTCCTGCGAGCGCTGCGCGACGCCGCCCGGAGCGTCTCGTCCGGCGGCTCCAGCAGCGTTCCAGCCCTGCACGCGCTCCTTGCGCTCGAGGCCAGCGCCGACGACCTGCTCGCCGGCGACCCCGACCTGCGCGCGCTCCACCGCCTGCTGGCCAGGATCAGGGCCCTCTCGTGGCGCGCCGAACCCTCCTCCAGTCAAGCGGACGGAACCGGGGTGGTCGGCGAAGTGCGCGCGCGCTGCAGGCGGTGCAAGGCGCGGCGGGGCATCGCGCGCACGGCCGGGGAGGTTGCTTCAGAGATCCAGGCGTGGGCCGACCGCGAGCTCGCCGCGCGCCTCGTGGCCGCGCTGCGACGGGGTGGGAAACACTCCGACGCCCGCGCGAGGGCGCTGCTGGGAGAGCTGGAGTCCCGGCTGGCGGCGGAGGGGCGCTTCGACGCGCGGCTCCAGGACGCCGTGCTCCGGCACGGCGTGTTCGCCGCCGTCGAGGCGCGGCTCACCGACCCCGCAGTCGGCGACGGGTGCGCGGCGGCGGTGCTGGCGCTGGTGCGCTTCAACCGGGACGTGTTCGTGGGGCCGGTGCTGATGGGCCCCGCCGTGGGCGCGCTCGTGTCCGCCGCCGCCTCATCCCCGTCCACCGCTCCCCTCCGCGCGCTGAACGGGCTGGTGGACGCGATCCGGACGCCGCTGGTGGACGAGCTGCACGGGCGCGGCGAGCTCCCGCGGCTCGTGTCCCTGCTCTGCGCCGCGGCCCCGCGCGTGCGCGCGCTCGCGCTGGAGCTCGTGCTCCGCGTGGCCTACTACGGCCGCGGGGAGGTCCTGGAGGCGCTCCTCGCCGAGGGCCTCGTCAAGCGCCTCCTCTGCCTGCAGCGCTCCGACGACAGCTGCCTCGGCGCCGGCGTGGGCGGCTCGGCCACGGACACGGACGGCGAGGGCCCGGACACGGCGCTGTCGGCGTCGCGGCGGCCGTTCGTGAGCGCGGTGGCGCGGTTCGCGGTGCAGGTGGAGGTCGGGCAGGGGCTGGGCCCGCGGGAGAGGCGCCTGGCGAAGCTGGACATCCTCCGGCGCGTGCGGGAGGCGGCCGTGTCGCCGGCCGAGGAGGCCACCGTGCTCGCCGAGGTGCTCTGGGGCGCAACTCCGTGACGACGCGCGGGCCCACCTGCCACCTAGGACCCACCTGCAGCACACGTAGGTCGTAAGCGTCGTTGACTGGCTGGTTGGTGTGGCCTTTTTTCTCTTCTCCTTCGTCACTGTTCGTCAGATCTTTCTGTGAATAGCATAGGTCAAGTGTAGACCAGTAGATAGCAGAAGAGTAGGCGTAGAGGACTCCAGATCCATGCATTGCGTGGACGGTGTACAAGAGAGTCAAGTCTGTAAACATTGTTTTTAGCGTGTAAAGAAACCGGTAGGAAATGCGACGGAAATTCAGTGACAGTGAGAGATTGGAGTTTCAGTGTCCACGGCGATCAAGATCAGTCATGGGGACATCTGATTGGGCCAGGAATGGTCGGCAGCTGGAGCCGCGAGTACGACGTGCGATAACTCGCGTACAAAACGTGGATTGGCTACCATGTTGGCACCGTCGATCTGGCGGTTTCTGGAGCCTGTCAACCTGGCGCTACATTTTGCAGCCAGTAGCGTTCCTTGATCCACATCTCGCCACAAGAATTGGAACTCCAGATGATAGGTTAGCTGGGACGGCGATAGATCGAATGGGACCTGCACGCAGGTGCTGCCGGCCGCTGCACTGCGTGAAAGAGAATCTGAAGCTCAAGTGGTAGCAGATCAGCACCATAAGGCCTCGTTTACTTCTCCGATATTTCCACCCCCGAAGAATGTGGAAATACACTAGAATGGAGAGGATTTGTCGAGATATCCCAGGATTATCCTCTCAAAACTCAAACTAGTAAACAACATATCGAAGAAATTTTGGGATACGAAATAATCCCCTCAGATACTCTAGAAGTAAACAAGGCCTAAGAATGCCGCGGATACCTGAAAAAGGGCGCATTCTTTCGTTCTTTCTTCAGGCATCATCGACATCGTGATGAATCGACGCCTTTTCTCATGTAAAATGATCTGGTGGTGGACTGGTGGCGACCTTTTCATCATTGTTAGGAGTAGGACAGCCCCGGTCCCTCGTCGCACTTGCTGCGGCTGCGACCCGTCTACTACTACCAGTGATACCAAAAGACAGAGCAGGCAGTAGCATCAGTCCACTGAACATCAACATATGAAGATTCTAAGACATCGATTTCCCGGTCAGGCAGTCACAGTAAAGTTGATGTAGGCTTTCAAGCAGTGCACGTGCTAACTATATATATATATATATAAATGTAACAGCCTTTGCTTTGTCAAGATCCAATATATGATATAATACAACTCTAACAGTTTGCATTTCAGACAAGATGGAAACAATGAGATCTACTGATGAAGTGACAAACGCATCAGCGTCTTGCTACCTTCCATATGACAGCGTTGAAGCAATCAGACAACTCTGCTACTGGTTCTTAAGGAGAACTTTCAATCAAGGGAACATATATGTACATCACTCACTATCTTCACCAAACCAAAGACCTCCACTCACGGATTTGGCATCATATTCACACTTCTTACAGTAGTTGACACTAGTATAATTTACATGGCACAAAAAATTCAATCCACAAAACTGAAGTGTAGTTCACAAGCCAACCAGTGACCCCCCGTGCTGAAGGAGGGAACGGCAAAGAATGGTGTTCAACGAATGATTTTTTTTCTCACAAATTTACATCAATGCGATATTAAACATTGGAGCACTTGTCAGTCAAACGAGCCCACAGAAAATACCGCCAGCGGAATCAACAGATGAAACAAACAGGGTGGATCACTCGCCCGTTTCTCCTTTCCTTTTTTTCTTTCCAAGAATAATGCTGTGTAGGCCATATGCAACAGTTCTACCTATATTCACAGCTTGAAGGCTTCACAGAAGGATGGCGCTGGGGTTTATGTCAGGAGATGATATGAAGAAGGATGACGTCAAGGAGCTAGAGATCTGTGCCTTCACCCCTTGCTCCTGAGAGAGCTCGTGGATGTCTCTGACGATGTCAAACACAGCTTCTGGCTGGGCCAATTTCAACGCATTTTCTGACATTCTCTTGTGTTCCTCCTTGCCTGGACCGAACCAACGGGCAACAAGCGTGGCAGTTTCCTTTGGACTTTTGGAGAACACGCCTGCGCCGTTGTCCACCACATAAGGGACATTCCCAACTTCCTGGATGCAAGAAACCAGACTTATGTTAGATGATATTGTTTGATGTCAATTAACGGCTAATTAGAGACCAACACACCACTGTTGCAAGCTGTAGGCTGTACATAATTAACACCCGACCATTTTGCTTATTGTACAAAATTATTCTCAAACCAGAGTAAACAACAAATTCTGTAATGACCTTCATATTTGTTAATGTATAAAAAGCATCACCTATTCATCAGAATAAAGTTTATACAAAATCCATCCTTCGGATTTGTGAACATGATCCGTGGGAAGAAATTAACCAGATAGTAACCATAACAAGCATGACATTGCACCCAAGGCCATCTTATACTAATATTAACCCAAACAAATGTATGTTGTCAAGTTTCTTAAAGGACTAGATGTATAACATATCATTCTGAGCTCTTAACTGACAGGCCTTGCGGTTCCTTGTAGTGTTATAAATAGATATACTTTGAATGCTTGTTGCAACAATATAAAACATGGATAGTTAGCATACACAAACCTGTCCAGGTATGAAGTCATTAAGGATGATAGGTAGCCCCCTAATCAAGGCTTCAGCAATGGTACCTGGTCCAGCCTATTGAACAACAATAACAACAGGATAAAGAAATTATGAGTGCCACAACATCTTCAAAGGAAGCAGCACACCAACAGGATAACGAAATTGAGAAGGGTCAGGGATATGTATACCTTTGTTATAATGCAATCACAAGCCCCCATCCACTTCTCCATTTGGGTCTCAAATCCTCTAATCTTTTATTTTGAAAAAAGGAGTTAATACAAGTTTCCTATGTGCCTGGGCTATATTTTTTTTAGAATTGGAAGTGTAAATATTTGTTTATACCTTTGTTGGCATTTTCCATTCAAGAGCATGCAATGAGGAGCTCAGTGTTTTATTCCGACCACAGATGATAAC
Source organism: Dactylis glomerata (assembly GCA_007115705.1). Lineage (NCBI taxonomy): Eukaryota > Viridiplantae > Streptophyta > Magnoliopsida > Poales > Poaceae > Dactylis > Dactylis glomerata. The sequence continues at coordinate 237,295 of QXEO01000808.1, forward strand.
AAGCTGCCCGATTGGTTTCCCGAGCTCTTTATCAAACAATGCCTCACCAAGGGCTTTCGCAGTCTTCTTGACAGGACCCATGCCCTCTCCACCTCCCATCAACAACACGGCAGGTAGCTCGGGATCCAATTCAAGCTCCTTCCGCAAATCATCCTGGTGAGTAATTGGTTTAAAATAATGTGTTATTTAGAAAGCGAGTAATTAGCATTTGCATTTAGACAGCCAAGTATGCTTTACATTTTTGGTTACATAATTCTTGGTGGTTAATGAATAGACAAAAGATACAAATAAATACTGCAAGTAAACCGCTGTGTTATGAAGACTCAGGTGCAAAATTTGAGACCAACGGCAGAGAAACAACAGTTCTAAGGTTAACTAAGAGGTGTTATACCTTAACAAGAACAGCACGGCAGAATGATGGTCGAATGGGAAGACCAAACACACGGATCTGAGAAGGTTGTAGGTCATCCAGTGCCGCCCTCTTGGCTACTTCTTCTGATGGGCAGTAACATCTATTCACATTAGGATGGAACCTGTACATTTTTGTTACAAGATTTTTAACTTTAGGAAAAGTGTGTCAAAAGCAGTGATTTTCATGAAAGAAAAAGGAGTATCTGGGGTTTCCCCTTATGATAGATGAACCTACCATGTAGGGTGGCAAGTGTTGAGGTCGGTGATGACGGTGGTGAAGACTACTCTGTTCTGCAGACCTTGCCATTTGAGTACCCATAGAGGAATGTGTTGCATTAGGGGGTGGACACTGATTATTATGTCTGGTTTGTACTTCTTCAATCCAGCCTCAACCTTCCTTCACCCATAAACAAGAAAATATTCAGAAAAAACAGCTCCATGTAGCCTCTTCATGTAGAGATAAAGTCTAACATATCGATCAGAGGATGTAGATTGTAGGCTAACTTCTAAATGAGACAAGCATTATGTGTAGTTGTTTCACAATAGCTTGACCAATCATTGGTATAATCAGATCATAGTATCATACGTCACTGTCAAGTGTCAACACATATTAGCCACACAGCATCAAAATAGAGCAAATTAAAAGTACGAGCTAAGTTGATTTTGAACTACTAATCGGTAGGCAATGCTAGCGCTTTGAAGTATGGGAAACGTCAATCCAGGAAATAAACAGTTTACACATAAACAGTTTACCCATTCCAGACTGTCATGATCTGGAAACAATATTAAGCAAGGACAAGCTGGCAATTCTGAAAGCATATGCCGGTTTCAACCACTTAAATTATGCTCACAGGGTGGCAGCAATGCAATCATTTGTGACCTCCTAGAACACCACAAATAGTATAGGCTACAGGGTGACACCGCACAGAGTGGGCGTTTTGATGGGCTGATGCTCACAAATTAAATTGAATTTCTTGAAATGCTACCCTGCCCAGTCCTATGCCCAACCTGAACAAGTCAACATGGCTGAATATCTGGCCTCGGTTCCATTCAGAAAACTTGATTTCAACAGGAAATTACATGCATTACATGACAAAGAATCCAGCAAAGATATTTTAGCATCTATAGTCAAGACAGGACTGGGCCATATAAAATTATCCGTGCGATATCAGCCCGAAAGATCTGGCATTATAAATATATTAGTGTGAACGATGCTGACAAAACTGCTGACCCGTTCGAAAATCTGCGATTAGGTGAGCGATTTGCAATCAAGGGCCCCAGCCAATAACAGCAAAGCAAACCAATAGCAGCAGAGCAATATGGCGTGACCATGAAAAACACAAATCACATCGAATTGTTTGTTTGGTTATAATCCCGAAGTTGTGCGTGAAGCAAGAAAAACGTTCTAGGTACTATACTTTCTTAAAATATTATTAATAGATTTTGGTAGTTACACTGAAAACAGCAATCACACGAAATGTTGCTGACAATCTATTCAGATATCTTGATTTCAACAGCAAAATTGCATACATTACATGACAGCGAACTTGGCAAAGATTTTTAGTCAAGACAGGAGTAGGCCTTATAAAATTATGGGTGCGATATGAACAGGCAAGATCTGGCATTATAAAAATATTATAGTGTGAACGATGCTGACAAAACTGCTGATCCATTGGAAAATATGGCATTAGGCGACCCATTTGCAGTGAACCAGCCAATCACAGCAAAACAATATAACGTGACAGTGAAAACAGAAATCACATCGAATTGATAATCCCGAAACTGTGCGTGAAGCGAGGAAAAACATTCGAGGGAAGCGTTGTCAGTAGTTCTTACTTGGCGTAGAATGATGCGAGCGCGGCGAGGTAGAAGTTGTGGACCCATCTGGGCGATGTGCCGTGGAAGGCCACCTTCCAGAGCTGCACGTGCTTCACCATGAACTTGTATGAGCTCTCCATGTTGTTGAGCGGCCAGCCGGCGTGGTCCTTGCACAGATCCTTGACGAAGACCTGCCATCATGCGCAAATTTCGAAATCGAGAACCCCGTTATTACAGCGCGGCCGGGCGAACGAATCGACAGATTGGAAATCCCGGTAGTAGTTCGCGGAGGTGAGGGGAATTCGACGCGGGATTGAATTAATTTACCCGGTAGTCGTCGCCGAACTCGATGCGGAAGGCGTCCTTGATGGCCTCGGCGGAGGCGCGGTGCCCGCCGCCGGTGTCGCTCATGAGGATGAGGACGTTCTTGGCGCGGTTGGCGCCGAGCTGCACGAGCTCGACCGTGCCCTCCTCCTCCTCCCAGAAGGGCTCGTCGTCCTCCTCGGGCCCGGCGGAGAGCGAGACGGAGGAGGCCGAGGGAGAGGGGCCGTTACCGCCGCCGCGGCCGGCGGAGGAGAGCTCCCCGGCGTAGGAGAGGCTCTTGCGGAACTTGCGGCGCATCCGCTGCTGGTGGTGGTACGCCGCCACGCTCTCCAGCACCGTCTCCCGGATCGACCGCCCCCGCGGCGACGCGGCCGTCGACGCCGCCATCGCGGCCACGGATCGCCGAGGCGAGGGTGTGGGATGAGGGAGGGCGAGCGGCGGTGGGGGAGGCGAGTGGGCAGGGCCGTGTGTTTAAAATTGGCAAGGTGGGAGAGGGAATGGAGGATGGAGGTCCGAGCTGGCACACGGCCGCGGCCGGAAGACAGAGCTGGAATTTTGGAGGGATGTTAGGGACGAGACGAGACGGCGGTGGTGGTTGTTGTCGCGTGTTTTATGCGTGTGCTCTTTTGGTTGTTTCCGATCTTGGAATTGGGGAATTGGAGGGGCTCTTTTTGGTGACGTTTGGAAGAGTTTGAGGGGTTTTGGATGAAAATGTACCAGAGACAATGATTATTAGGTCAAGCCTGCACGAGAAACCTATACTGGTAGCACTCGTGTGGAATATGCTTGTAATTTTTTTTTACACATGTCGAATATGCTTCTACTACAATTTTTTTTTTACTTATGTGGAGTAGAGTTTGTAAGCTTTGTCTTATCAACCTCGTACTCCATTCGATCCAAAGTGTCTTCGTCGAACCTTGCGACCTTAAAATACACAAAAACCATATGAGGATGCGTGTGCGAAACGATTGGACGTCATGACATGTATTGAACACCATAGGAAGCAAAGATTCAAGAACTACTTGAGAAAGGTACCGAACTGCTTGTAAGTTTACCCATAGATGAATATTGATTGAATGAGATGTTTATTCAGATATACCTTTTAAATGTTTCTTTGCATAAATTTGGTTGAGCGTTACAATAACTTTAGAAATTTCCAAACGGATAGGCAAAATCAGCTCAAATTTTTTCCACTTCTCTTAAGTTTGTATTGAGACTTTAGTTTTTAAATAAATTTAGGCTGAAAGTTAAATAATGCAAAAAAAAATATCGTACGGTTCAGACTAAATGGGAAAAGGGAGAAAACCGCCTCCTCCACCGCGTGGCACTTGACTTGTGGGCTCATGGTGTCAAGGCGACTAAGTTGTGAAGTATGGGTATCCGACACTATTCATCCCGAAACATGTTGTTTTCTGTTATAAACATTATTATGGTTGTGGTTTTGTGAAACCTCACCCCAATATTTGTGGTTTTGTGATATTAGATGGAATAATAAAGATAAAAAAAATATTATCATGAAATTACAAGATGCTAGTTCTCATGTTTAGTTTAACGAAGAAGTCATATGTAAAATACAACACAACTCGTGATAGTCTTGGAAGGTAGAAATTACAAATGTTTATAACTATCTTCCTAAGGTTTCAGTCCCCTTGGTTTTTCCTGGAATAAATGTGCATATTTTGAAATTCTGATTTGCCCCATGTATATTTTATTTGGGCCGGCTACATGCATGCATCCTCGATGTCTCGACTCCTAGCTCGAATTTGTTATCTTTATTGCTTTTTTATTTATCTCTACTCTAAAAATTAGCACACGTGGTTCGGATCGATAAATGCCATCGCATCAGTGCACAGCTTATAAACTCCGAACTGATATGCAAAGTGGATAATAGTATAATATGCATGTCGTCAATCGAACATGACATGACCAATCCATCAAGCTAATTCCTGCCTCCGCCCCTGGACATGACGATGCTAGCTACACTTACCGAGCATAGGTAGCACCGGAGCATGTTCATGTAAAAGGATTAATACCCACTGCTAACTTACAGTACTACTGTACTATATATCCCAGTCGCACTTTTCTATCCCACGTACTGTACGTACGTACTACTCCAATCGTGTGGCCGCACGCGAGATCGAGAAGAAAAGGAAATCTTAACTATGCAATGCACGCAACACTAGCGCGTCCCCGTGCGACGGTCCCTGGTCGAAACGTCATTATCGGAGGGAAAAATGGATAAGCTGAGTAGATGAGCGATAAATAGACAGACTCTCCCACCACGGAAGAAGTAGCCAGTACGAGCAGAAATGGTAGGAGCGGAACCGAAATAGAGGCGTCGGCGAGGCTGGTCGTGCAAAAGCGCCCTAGGGGGAGAACGTGGGGGGCCCTTCCCTAGGCTGGGAAAGGCTGCGCTGTACGTTTCCGCGGTCGGGTCGGATCGGATCCTCGGGATGGGAATTATCCCGGGAATCATTCCACCCGATCATCCGGAGTCGCGCTGCGAGGGTCGGACTCGGACCTGGTCGCGCGCGGTCCGTCCCCAGGGTCAGGGTGGACACGTACACATGGTGGTGGAGGGTAGCGTGCACGGCTTCCTGTAGCCTTGCAAGCCCGGACTACTACGTTCCCCGGCCGGTCGGCGCCGAACCGCCACGGTTTTTCGCTGTTCCTGGAATTCGTTCATGCTAGCTCGTCCAAAACGTACGTCGATCCCAGGACCGATCGACTTCCATTTTTAGGAACTGGATTTGGCGAGATGACACGGCACCTGGTTTCTTTTCTTGTTACCACCCTCGTGTCGATCGGTGTAGATCGAGTTGTTTTCGCGCGCATGCTAGCTAATTTGGATCTGAATGGCCCGCGCGCGCGATATACGTACGGAGTATATAATACGTACGTACGTACGTAGGTCCATATAGCGCGTCAGGTTCACCGTACGTGACGCACGACCGATATAACGCAGGTCTGGCCCATTCCATTTTCTTTTATTCCGCTTTTCCTTGTTTCTTTTTCGATTCTCATTTTATTTCTTTTCTCTTCCTACTTTTTTTTTTGTTTCTTTGCCCGAACAAGTTTTTACCCGGTTAACAAGTCTTGAAAGTTCAAACTTTATAAAATCATTAAAAATATCTTAATCATTAATATTTTTATAATATGAATCATTTTAACATACTAAGATTTTTTGGTAATCTAAATATCTATAGACTCATGAAAAAGTAAAGTTACAGCAAAAATGTAAAAGGAAAAAAACTAACATACCATCGAACATGGCTGCTACAGGCGAGACTCTTTTATAGCTCGCCAGGAGCGATACATAGTTGCTGCCTACTAGCATGCCCTAGAGGTAACAAATATTGGACCAATTTTTTTCAAAAAAAGGTTGACCTTTGCAAAGGTCTGAAACCGCTCTTTGCACGCGATAAGTGGCACGATGTAACCTTTACAACGGTCTGGAAAGGCTACGCTGTCTCCGCAGTCGGATCCCGGAGTCGCACTGGGAGTGGCCGTGACCAGGCAGCCGGCCAGTCGGACCTGGTAATGCGCGGTCGTGAGTCGGAAGAGATACACGGTAGGTTTGTAGATGATGATTGGAGTCGGCGTGAAGTCCGTACCCTAGGGTGGACATGGCGGTGGAGGGTAGCGTGCAAGGCTTCCTGTAGCCTTGCAAGCCCGAACAACGCTCCTCGATCGGCACTGCACCGCCATGTGTTTTTGCTGTTTCTGGAGTTCACTACGGGAAAGAAACAAGGGGTCGACAGCCAAAAACTGTGCCGATGGCAATTTGTCGGGGCCGTCGGCACAACATGAGAATAAGGTAGATAAGCAAGATCACCGTCGGCACATAATTGTGCCGACGGCACATATATTTTTTATATTTTTTTGTAATCATGATAGAGCCGTGCCTACGGCCGCCGTCGGCACAGTCTATGCCGACGGCTAGGCCATCGGCACAATTTTTTTTTTGCAAATTATTCGTCACAAGGCCTAAGCACTTTGTTAATTGACCTAATGACGCTCCTAATTTGGACGGTGTTGTTTCAAATTTTAGATTTAAAACTGCATCTTTTCATAGATGTATGTTGTATAATTGTTATACAACTTTTTCCTTTGAAATAACTTGTTGTGATCTAATGATTACAAAGAAGAACCAAACCTAGCTTCCCTATTTGCATACAAAATGTTGCTTACATGTCAACAGTATATATGATGGCTAATCGATCAGTGCTCTCGTGGTGACTGGCGCTGCTATAACTTGTAACTGGGCCATAAATCTCATGTCGGATACAGTATCAAATGAAACGAATGTTTAACTTCTCTGGATGGGTCATTGTAGTACGCAGATCCTCTATAATTCTTAAATAAATGTGCAGCTAGTACGATATGCTTTAAAGATTCGTCCATAGCCAATCGATAATCAAAACAAGATGAATACAAGAAATTTTGTGCATCTTGCATGCTACAGTATTCATCATTAAACTCATTTATATACATCGCCAGCTGCTACTGCTAGCAATAAGGTAAGGCTATAGTAGCTTGTGTTCCACATCGAAACGAGAGCTGATATGTATATCCCAGGTGGTCTATTATTTATGTGGGGTGTTGTGCCCAGCTTTCGATTTCGTGTTTCGATAGCCACTTCACAAAAAAACTCGTTTCGGTACTTCAAAAATGGAAAAAACACTTTTTGTGGGATGGAACAAAATGCATGTTTGCAAATGATGATATGGATGTCATATTTAGATTCCTCTCATTTTTCTGATCAATTTAGATATATTATTTATCGAATTCCAATTTATGAATATATAAATATGGATTATTCAATATTAAATGGAAAAAATAAAATAAAATAATATTTATTTTACTGCTAATTGAATTCATGATTATTATTATTGATTCATTTTTGTTTACTTAAATAATTTTTTGAAATTTAAAATATAAAGGCGTGTGGCATCATGCCTAAGGGTTAATATGATTGATATGATACTATTATCAATAAGGTACAACTTCTTTCTCGGAAGCTCAATACGAACGAACAAAGAAGTTAAGCGTGCTAGAGCTAGAGTAATTTAAGGATGGGTGACCGACCGGGAAGTCTGATTAGGAGTAAGAGATTTGAGCTAAAATTAAATGTGCTTCCGGCGGTTATCGGCGGCTCGATTTGCCCCACGCCGGACTCTTTGGATGAAGAGCATCCGCTCCCCGCTGCCTCACTGCTTCGTCTCGGTGTTCCCCTGCAGCGTTGGCCCAAGTGGTGCCGTCCCCGGCGCCGGTGCTGCAGCCGGTCGGAGATTCGTCGGAATCCTGGAGGAGGATGTGCGGAGGACCTGATCGCGTTCTGGATTAGTCGCAGGGTCCTTCTTGCAAAATTGCAGGGCTCGGTTGTAATTTTTATTTTTTCGGGGAGCCTTCTTGTAATTTTTGCACCGACGGTTTTAATGGCAGCTTTTCGGGTGCAGCCGCACCCATTACCGTTCAAAAAATAAAATAAAATAAGGATGTACTAGTGTGATTTCCTGATCAAACAATTCAACTATTTTAAAAAAAATTAAAAAATAAAATATAAAATGTAATTACCTATGCCAACGACCTAGCCTGCTGTGCCGACGGCATGTCTATGCCAAGAGCTTTTTTGGCTATACTGACGCCTGTCTATCCCGACGGCCTTGTGCCGATAGCCACCATCGACACATCCTGTGCCAACGATTTCCGGGGCTATGCCGACGGCCCGTCGGCACCTTGACTGACTGCCGTAGTGGTTCATGCTAGCTTGTCTAAACCGTCGATCTGTGGATCAGATTCCATTTTGGAATTTGGCAAGATAGTAACACATCACGTGGTTTCCAACTTTCCATGCTACCATCCTCGTGGTACGCACTCGGCACAACGTTGGTTTCGCGATGTCTCGCGCAGGTTAATCGGAACCTGAATGACCGCGCACGATATATATATAATAAACTTGAATTGATATTACTATCAATTATTCGGGCGCGGAGGACCTATACCCGAACAATTGAAAAATTCAAAAAAAAATTAATTAATAATTTCGAAATATTTATTGAATGAATAAAAATAAATATTCCTATTATGAAGATCTCCACCATCGTCAAGCATGCAAGCAGCCAAAGATTTGAAGCTGTCAAAAGTTCTTCACATGCATACAAGAGGAAGGAAATCAAGCCAAAGTAAAGAAGCAGATTCCAAGACACCATCATGTGAAGCGAGAAGATTTTTCCAAGATGAAGATAAGGAAGAAGTCACCTCCATAGCCAGCCAAGGCAATTTGGGGGCTGTACAAATAGTCTCTCCAACATGCTCTCATAAAGAAGGCTAAGGCCTAGAAAGCCTAAAAAAAGTCCTACAAAATAGGTGTATGATGAGCAAGAGGAGACAAGAACCAATAATAGTGAAAGAAGGCTGTAGAATGCAGCAATAATAGAGGAGCGAGGCTGCAGAAATGGTGCTCTCTCGTGCCTATAAAAGGAGAAGAGCGCAGCGAAGGAACACACACAGAGCAAGCACACACTAGCAGCCAGAAGAAACACCAGCCAGCAGCGAGTTCCTGCGAGAACTCCCTGCTTAGTAGTACTAGTAGTACCACCACCACCACCACTTGTAATAATAAGCCTGCATAGTGAAGGCAATCGTGTTGTACCGAAGGAGCTAAGGTAATCCCTCCTTCTCGTGTAAACCCTTAGGGGCTTCCCGAAAGGGAAAACCATATGTAAGCTATATTGTGGAAATGAAGTAGTTTTGTGTTTCCCTTAATATTTTTAGCATGTTTATATGGGATGGGTTCTTATGCTAGGGATCCTATAGGAAAAACCTCTGCATGTAGTTCTCTGTTAAGCCTTGTGTATGGCGTCAGAAACGAGAACCTTGGTTGTAGAGAAGTGTTTCCTTCGGGTGGAACTGCCTGGTAAGACGATAAGAAATCAACCCATATAAATTTGACTAAAGAAATTTAGGAAAATAAACTTAGCTACTCCTGAAGCAATATGGTGAAAAATATGGTGAGTACCGAGTAGGACAATACAACTCTGCGCACACCCCGCTCGAATTGTTGGCCTCGATAGCCATAAAGATCCTGTAGAATATACAAAAAAGAATATTATAATCTGAATATTAAATTTACGTATTGTTAATATAAAAAATTTATTATCATGCATAGTCCATATTTATCCCGCATATTTATTTTATAGTATATTTACTGTTATAATTTGTGTATTGTTGGTGCGGAGGACCCAAATATTAGAATAAACTTGAATTGATATTACTATCAATTATTCGGGCGCGGAGGACCTATACCCGAATAATTGAAAAATTCAAAAAAAAATATTAATTAATAATTTCGAAATATTTATTGAATGGATAAAAATAAATATTCCTATTATGAAGATCTCCACCATCGTCAAGCATGCAAGCAGCCAAAGATTTGAAGCTGTCAAAAGTTCTTCACATGCATACAAGAGGAAGGAAATCAAGCCAAAGTAAAGAAGCAGATTCCAAGACACCATCATGTGAAGCGAGAAGATTTTTCCAAGATGAAGATAAGGAAGAAGTCACCTCCATAGCCAGCTGTAATATCCCAGGATTAGAGGTTATAAAATAGAGACAACAGATGTGTGCATTGCATTTCATGCATAGAAAATCCGGGTAATTTTCGCGCAATTAAATAAAACATGTCAAAGTGATTGGAGTTTCACTTGAATTGATGGAATTGAAGTAGCTCATCAATTGAAGCGCGATAAACTTCAATATGACCTTTGATAAAATCCTTGTTTTGGGTAGTGATAGTTACACCAACTAAAAGAGAGTGAAGTGAGGTAAAACTAAAATGCATGACACACCATTTTAGAATCAAATATTTATTCACACCAAGATTATCATGGTATTCTTTAAACCTACTTCTTTTATGCTAAAGAAGTCAAAACAAGTCTTATTCTTAAAACATGATATATTCTGTATTCTTATAACCTAGTCTAGTGAGTCCAAATATGAGAAGAGGAGAAGTTAACTCAATGCTAGCTTGACTATAAGATTTGCCTTAACTCTAGGTGAGATTAAGAACATTAGAGCCATTCCTATAAAGGCTAACTAGGAGACTTTTTACATTACTCAAATTCTAATTAGGACAAGTCATTTGATATAAGGGTGATCATATCACAAACCCTAATTTGGTCTAGACTAGAACCATACTTAGGAAGTGACCAATACCTAGACTTATGAAGTGGAGTAGATCCTATATGAACCACACAATGGGAGATTATATCCTTAATCTCAAAAGGTTGATACAACCTAGAGTAAATCCTTGATAGAGGGAGTTGTTGAAGGAAATAGTAAGACCATGTTAAGTATATGATTATGCTTGTTGATGAAGATAATTAGGTTAGCTATAACACCTAGTCTGATAAGCAGATATCATCCTAAGACCAAGTGTGGAGTAGGAGTCCAACTTAAACACATCTCAAATAGGAGATACCTATCCTGTTAAAGTTATATGAGAAACCTTGATCTGGGTACAAGTTTCTATTGAGTGAAGCATATGGTATAGGTTGAGTAGATCCTAAGCCTTGACCTAAAAACTTAGTTAGTCTATAGATCCTTTGTTGCATTGAGCACATTTCATAGGGAACATTATTTCCTAGTTAAGTGTGATAGCATTCTATCCAATTCCATAACCTCTTATTCAATTACTTGAGGATTCATTCCCAACAATTATTCCAACTTATGCATCACTTGTGATCATAAGTAAACCATACAAACTTGACATACTTTTAAACAAACTATTGTTTCCTTATAACAACCCTGCTAATAGGAGTTCAGTCCATTACCCAGTAAACAACTCACCTCTTGTTATGTATGTGGACCTCTGATAAAGAGATCTCCATTGTAAATAAAAGAGGCAGTTTATATTTTCAAGTAAAGTGTAATTAAAATAATTAATGCTAGGGGTATAACTCTATATAATAATTCCATGACATTAAGTAGCAAAATAGTAATAAGCATAAAATCATGTCTCTTCATTAAAGTCTAAATAGGAAGTCCAATGCTAGTAAAAAGTGAGAATAAATCATTTTATACTATTTTAATATAAATCATAGCTTCTATATTATATGTTCCTGAGAATCCAATTCAAAGGAAAATAATTTGAACACTCAAGTAACCATTTAAAAATTTGCCTATATTTAAGTTCCTATTTCCAAATTGTAATAATACAACAACTAATATTTGTGAAATACACCTAGAGAACTCTTTAATACAACATTTTGCGCCAGTAATGTGTTAGTTAAACTTTATAATGATTCTTGAATTCAAAAACCTGTGAAATAGATTGGAATCCAAATTAGAATCCAAAACAGAAAACAGATAATAAAATAAAAGAATTGAAGCAGAAGAAAAAATAGGGGAGAACTTACCTGGGGAAGCCCAGCTGGCGCAGCCCAGCCACACGGCCCAGCGAATCGGTCCAACTCGCGAAGTCAGCCCAAATACCGTTTCGGATTAAATCAGGGAGGTCGTCGTCTTCCTCCGTCTGGCAAGCAGCTCGGTGGAGCTGCCGATGCCGTCCGTCCACGCCGTCGCGCCAAGATCGCCGCCGCCGCTCATCATAGCCTATAAAAGGTGTGTCGCCGCCGGGGATAAGCCCTAGAAGCCCCGTTCTTTCTCCTACCTCGAGTTCTCTCCCAGAACCGAAACCCTAGCCCCAGTCAAGTTTGGTCGCCGTCGTTGTAGACCCTCCGAAGCCTCACCGTCTAGCTCTGGAGCTCCGCACCGACGCCTAGGACCTCCAGGGGAAAGGAATCGAGAAGAGGTGGCCTGAATCGACGGATTTTTGCGATTCCCTTCCGCAGGTGCTCGCCGGAATCCGCGAGTTTGAGCTCGTCTCCGGTCTCAATCGACATATCCGGGCATCTCTTCAGCACCCTGGTGAGCTAGCGCATCTCCGGACACCCTCCTCTATGCATATCGTCGCTCGTAGCTTGCTATCGCCGTAGACTGTCTCCTGCCACCGTGAAAGCTCACCGCCGGCGAGGTTTTGAGGACCAAAACCTAGCGGCGTTGGCACCCTCATACTCGTCTTGTTCTTCTGATTCGAATCCACACACCCCCAAGTTCCAATTTGAGGCGAATCATCGAATTTGATTTTAGTCTGTGAGTTCATGTAGTGGTGACGTCATCCTTGACCCGGTCAAGGCCACCGAGGCAGCTGACGTGGCCTTGGCCCATCTGTCTGTGAGTAGAGCTAGGTACCCTTTCGGTACGAATAGTTTTCCAGTTAATTACAAAATTCCAGAAATTTGTAAAACCTTTGTAAATTCATATCTAATTCAAATAAAATCAGAAAAATACGAATAATATACCAAAATGTTCATAAAAACATAATCTATCCATTTAAATTATAATCTTGCATACTTGTCTGAAATAATTTTGAAATAAATTTGAAACCTTGTTCAAGTGGTATTTGAATTTGGAATTCAAATCCAATAATAATAATTCAAACCAAATTTTCAAATACCAAATAAAATTTTGACCACTTTAACAAAGTTAATTTCAATTAATATTCCATTATTTCAAAAATGTAAAACATATACTTTACTATTAGGATTTAATTCCCAAAATGATTATTTCCTAAAAACAAATTTAAAATTGTAAATTTGGGAAAAACCCATAAAATTGAATAAGAGGTATCTCCCAACTTAAAAAATGGCTATTTCAACAGTTGTTTCATTAAGAGAAAAACCAAAACCCATTTCAAAATCTTTAATCTCTTAACATTTGGATTCAAACCCTAAAAACCTAGGAACAGAAATACTAGACTTTCTAAAATGTTGTTAGATACTAATAGAAACCTATATTGGACTTCCAATGCAGCAACACCTTAAGTGATATGTTTTTCAAAAGTAATTCTTTTAAAGTCCATATAACTTAAATTCTATCATTACTTTCTAGTACTAAAACTAGTAACTACCTTATTGTGCTAGACTTGCCATACACCTTAATTCAACCATGATTGGTTATATTCGGTGATCTATTTTCATATGGCATACCTTAGTCAACAAACTATTTGCAACACCTCTGTTGCAACTTAAAAACTATTACCTTCCTGACATCACCTAATTACAATTCCTTTAAGTACTAAAAATATCCAATTAGGATTGTGTTCTTCAAAAGTAATTCTTTTTAAGAACATACCAGATAAGCATCACACCAATTTCTATACCCTAAATCTAGTAATGACCTATGCATGTTGGGATTATTAATAACCCTAGAGTCAGCCATGTATGGATTACTTTAGCACCAAATGCTCATGGTTAACTATTTGAGTGCATGTGCATGATATAAGAATGTTACCAACTATAGAAAGAACCATATATAGTAATAGCAATGAAAGTTGCTTTGTATAATCATGCCCAACTAATACCACCTAGGTAACAAATGAATCTTAAATAGGTAACTTATTATGCTCCATCCATTAACTACTTTGTGAGTATTAGATAGGTATTATCAATCCTAGAACATTAACTCTTATTTGTAGTACTTCTAGTCATTAAGAAACATGTTCTTTAAAAGTTATTCTTTTAGGTTATATAACAAGTAAACATTACAATGCCTCTTGTAAGCTCTAAAAGTAAGCAATTACTCTTGAGTGTGCCCATGTTAAGCAAATATGTGCTGCCACATTGTTATGCTTCACCATCCTAGTTAAATAACATTTCCATGCTTCACTAAAACCCTCTAAACAGTGATTGAAACCTAGCTTGTTACCTTGGTATGCTCAACTATTATCTACTCTCTAGTTACGAAGGAATCATGCTAAACCCTAGAACACTAAACCTTAGGTGTAGTGCTTCTAATCAATAATAAACATGTTCTTCAAATGTTATTCTTTTAAAAAACATTGAAAGTAAGTAACAAACTATTCCATTAAGTTTGAACTTATATAACCCTATTTGGTATTAAGATTGTTGTCAACCCGTATACTAACGGGGTATTCTTATCAAATAAGAATTACTCCAGCTTTGCTTGTCCATAACCAACTACTTGATTGCTAATAATATGATACCACTTAAAAGTGTTACTTTCAAGTTTTCACTCATTGCTATAATAGTCTTTTGCAATAACTTTTGTATGAAGCTTTATTCTACTACTTTAAAAGTATCTCAGTCAATCTAAAATCCTTAACAACCTTGATGTGGAGTGAATCTAAAAGTGCTACTCATTACAAAGAAGTCCTCACAACCTTATATACTAAACCATTGGGGGTTAGGTTACGCTTAGAACGATGCATAGCATATAATTTGCATATCATGCTGCAGTTCTTTTAACATCGTCTTTACCAGATGATGGTGCTATTTTAGTAATTGGATTTCTTATGTATCGAAGACCTTGACTTGCATAATCTTGCAGTCAAAAAGGCAAGTTTATCTTGCTCATATCTCTTGATTGCACTGGTTTTGAAACTACTTGCAAAGTGTTGACTTCAAATTCTAACATTTCAAAAGGGATGGAAAACCTATTTTCATAAGTAATATGACTAGTGGTTATCGACCAGTGGTGATAACCTAGGATGGATGGCAGGTGGAACCACGGTAAGATTGTGGTGGTGGAGGTTCCACTTGCACGGGAAAGTAAACTTAGGACTAATAACCAATGCCACAGTTAGTCTGGCGCCGTAAAAACCGTGTCATCCAAGAGACTTGGAATGGGACGGGAAAGTCAGCTGTATCTTCTCTCGTTCGCATGTCAACGGACACTCAGCTACCGTTCGCCGTATGTCTTGCGAGAATACGTGCACATGGGTGGGACCCCTTAGTGCCCACGGCCACTGGTGTCTATGATGGTCCGCAAGGGACGCCTAGGTACTTCATCGTTGGGGGTGAATATCAGGGGCACAATCTGCTTGCGTGAATTGGGTGGGCATGCGTTGTGCGGAGAAGGCAGTGATTGGCTTGGATCACTGACTGAGCCCCACACCATGGAAGTGTGGACGGGAATGTACGCCCGGTTGTGCAGCAAGGCTTTGATCTCTTTTGGAAGGACACACCTCTGCAGAGTGTAAAAGGATGTGACATGTTACCCCTTGTTCCGGGAAGGAGCTGCGAACGCGGCAGGAAAGGTGCTCTCAAGGCACTATACCTGTGTTGGCTGTTGGGCATAGTTTTCTAAAGTAAAAGCAATCTTTCAAGAAACCTTGTTAAAAGCTTGCATTGGCCTACGACTCTTTTGGGTCCATGGCTTTAGTTAGTGCATATCACACAACTTCTTTCTAAAGAAACTTGCTGGGTAACGCTCGTTACTCACCCCAATCTCTTAAACCCTTGCTAGTCTATGAAGAATTAGATGGAAGGCAACTCAAGGAGACAACCTCAAGACCTAAAGATGAAGATGAAGAATTCTACCAACGTCAGGATTATCAGCGGAGTCAACAATTATTGCGAAGCTTGGTGGTAAACTAGAATAGGGATAGAAGGGAACCAGTTTCCCTATTCCTAGAACCTAAGTAGCTAGGATATTTCTCTAGCTAGCCAACTGCATTAGTTTTAGTTTAGATTAGTCTTCTTGATTCTTTCTCGTTTGTAGTCGCCAGGACTAAACCTCTACCTGTTGAGGAGGTTCTGAAGATCTTCTGTATGCTGAAAATTGTAATCCTATAGATATACCGTGGACCTGCGATGTTTCTGTTGTACCACTCTGATGGATGTAATACTAGTGAGACGGTGTTTCATTGGTGTTATGTCAACGACTTGCATACTACACATGCAGTGGTATGCTGGGTCACCACAGCTGGTATCAGAGCAAACGCTTTGACCCTAGGATTAAAACCCTGTAATAGGAGACCTGTAGGTTTGGTAGTGACTATAGGAAGCCATCTTATCTAAACCAACTCTTCTTATGACTTGGGATGGATATTCAACAAAAGAATAATCCTGACACACTCGAGTCAAAATTCTTACCTGTTTTTCTTAAGTGAAGTTAGACATATTGATCCATACCTAGTAGTATGACATCACTAGAGTCTTACATAAAGGATGTAAGTGGATTATATCTGGTATACAATACTTGGTAGTCCAAAGAGAGGATACAACCGGAATGGGAACTAACCTATTGGAAGAAGTATATCAAGGTCGTCATGTTAAACATGAGGCATCTGAAACTGTAGTAGGGTGATGTTAAGTGGTGTTGTGAAGCTATATGAGGTAGTAGAACCTCAGGTTCTAGTCTTGTATATGGATACTCAAGAATGCCATATACAAGTAAGATGTATTGGCAGTGTAAAAACCTTAATCATGTTGGATTCATTTGAGAATCTTTACATGATGGAGTAGAACTTTTAGTGAACTAGCAATTTCAAGCTGAGGAGGAAGTTACACAAAAGAGAAACTTTATAAAAGATAAGGAGTTATGGGAACCATGTCTGGTGAAGAAGTACAATGCTCATGAATACATGAAGTTTTGAGAGATCACGTGAGATTCGTCATCAATAGGACAGAAGGTAACCAAGAAATAGTAGTCTTAAAGGAATTTGAATCCGTTAGAATGGTTTCCAAACCACTTTGCTCAAATTTATTCGATTGTAATTGGGCAATTGAGGTAAATATGGAGACAAAGAGTAGTAGTCCACCACTACGTGCAATATAGCACGATATAAACCTATATTATTTGGTGCTATAAGGTACACATCTAAGCCTGAATTCCAGAGATGTTTTACTCACGGGCTTATGATGATGTATGTTGCCAGCACAATTTTGGATTTTCTTGGATTTTATTGTGTGACTAGGCCTATGCATGAAGTTTGACTTTGATATGCAAGTGCATGTTGCATTATCAAGTCCTTACTTGATGTTATAGTTCTAGATGGTTAAGGGATTCGTGTGAGGGAGAGACGGATTCCTAAGGCAAGCAAGTCAGAAGATGAAGAATCATCAGATAATGGAAGCCTAAAGAAGGAAGCTCCAGTGATACTTCAAAGAAAGATTAGTAGGATCCAAAATTAACATAGTAAAGTGGAGAAAGTTAGCAAGTTATAACTTCGTGGAAGCCTCATGAAGTGGTAGTAAGATGAAGTATTGGAATTTAGTAGTAGTACTCTAAGTCGTAAAACACTAGAGGCAACTCTAGGTTATTGAGTAGAACCACTAATTAGGTAACCACAATTGAGTTTAAGGTATTTGAGCTCGTTGTTATGCAGCCTTAGTTATGCTTAGTACATCACGGGTTGATTGAGGTGTTGTAATACCGATGATCCATTCCGGTATTGCCTGCTGCTTTATTCAGCCTGGGAGTGGTAACCCCAGTAACCCTCATTGATAGCGTGACTAAGACACATAACATTTCTGTATAACATTGATCCCTAGTCCCAAAAATCTTGAATTGTTGATTGGTGGTTAAGACGTTAGCAATGCCTTTCCGTATCCTAGAGTTGTAGTCTTTGTCTACGGACTAAGATTTGTGAGGATTCGTGTCAACAATGATCCGTTGAGACCATTGGTTCGTTTATAGTCCTGTTACTTCATATTTTGTTTAACTTATACAATTGCCCGTTGTGGATGTCCTCCGGTACAAGAGAAACTCTGCCGGATTTCTCCCGTGGCTTTGTATGGACCTTACCTTTTGAATTAGGATAGATAATGATGGGAAAACCCAATTCTCGTAAATCTTTAGAACTCTTGGGTTAGTACAAACATCCAGAAGTGGAATAGAACATCCTACCTAACTACATAATCGAGGAATTCGTACCGGTTCTCCACAATGGTGTGGGTACACTACAGATTTCTTCGAGAAACCATTAGAAAGATGTAGTAGTAATACCGTCCAAGACTTATAGTTTAATCATGGAGTTCAAATGGTTAGAGAACGGTAAGTTTGAAGACCATCAGAAAAGCCTAAGGGGAAGAGTTTAGGAAAGTCAAAAGTGTTGATAGTGGGATAATTTTTGACCTTAATCACACCAAGTATGAGCCACAACTGGTATATCATGAACCGCAGTTGGTGAAGATTGAGATTAGAGTTCACCATAATCTTGAAACTAGAAGACCAAATAAGACCTATAAAGATGGATCAGAAAGCTTGAATGGACACACTACATGTGTTTAATCCGTTCTTAGGTGGTAAAACCAAGAGCCAATTAGGAAAAATATGTTGGAACAATTAGTAGGACCCTATAAGCCATAGAGGGTGTTGAAAATATGGATCATCCAAGAGAATGACCAAGAAGAGACTAAGATGGATGGAATTCAAGTGACTATTGCTCGGAGTCAGACAACAGAAGATTCAAAGAACACACTCTGGACAATGGATACCATCTAAATCCCAATTAGTTGGTAAAGGAACATCAAGATATATGATACCAACAACAAGATTGTTCAGCAACGTACGAGAGCGAAAACTTCGGGACGAAGTTTAGTTTAAGGAGGGGAGACTGTAATATCCCAGGATTAGAGGTTATAAAATAGAGACAACAGATGTGTGCATTGCATTTCATGCATAGAAAATCCGGGTAATTTTCGCGCAATTAAATAAAACATGTCAAAGTGATTGGAGTTTCACTTGAATTGATGGAATTGAAGTAGCTCATCAATTGAAGCGCGATAAACTTCAATATGACCTTTGATAAAATCCTTGTTTTGGGTAGTGATAGTTACACCAACTAAAAGAGAGTGAAGTGAGGTAAAACTAAAATGCTTGACACACCATTTTAGAATCAAATATTTATTCACACCAAGATTATCATGGTATTCTTTAAACCTACTTCTTTTATGCTAAAGAAGTCAAAACAAGTCTTATTCTTAAAACATGATATATTCTGTATTCTTATGACCTAGTCTAGTGAGTCCAAATATGAGAAGAGGAGAAGTTAACTCAATGCCAGCTTGACTATAAGATTTGCCTTAACTCTAGGTGAGATTAAGAACATTAGAGCCATTCCTATAAAGGCTAACTAGGAGACTTTTTACATTACTCAAATTCTAATTAGGACAAGTCATTTGATATAAGGGTGATCATATCACAAACCCTAATTTGGTCTAGACTAGAACCATACTTAGGAAGTGACCAATACCTAGACTTATGAAGTGGAGTAGATCCTATATGAACCACACAATGGGAGATTATATCCTTAATCTCAAAAGGTTGATACAACCTAGAGTAAATCCTTGATAGAGGGAGTTGTTGAAGGAAATAGTAAGACCATGTTAAGTATATGATTATGCTTGTTGATGAAGATAATTAGGTTAGCTATAACACCTAGTCTGATAAGCAGATATCATCCTAAGACCAAGTGTGGAGTAGGAGTCCAACTTAAACACATCTCAAATAGGAGATACCTATCCTGTTAAAGTTATATGAGAAACCTTGATCTGGGTACAAGTTTCTATTGAGTGAAGCATATGGTATAGGTTGAGTAGATCCTAAGCCTTGACCTAAAAACTTAGTTAGTCTATAGATCCTTTGTTGCATTGAGCACATTTCATAGGGAACATTATTTCCTAGTTAAGTGTGATAGCATTCTATCCAATTCCATAACCTCTTATTCAATTACTTGAGGATTCATTCCCAACAATTATTCCAACTTATGCATCACTTGTGATCATAAGTAAACCATACAAACTTGACATACTTTTAAACAAACTATTGTTTCCTTATAACAACCCTGCTAATAGGAGTTCAGTCCATTACCCAGTAAACAACTCACCTCTTGTTATGTATGTGGACCTGTGATAAAGAGATCTCCATTGTAAATAAAAGAGGCAGTTTATATTTTCAAGTAAAGTGTAATTAAAATAATTAATGCTAGGGGTATAACTCTATATAATAATTCCATGACATTAAGTAGCAAAATAGTAATAAGCATAAAATCATGTCTCTTCATTAAAGTCTAAATAGGAAGTCCAATGCTAGTAAAAAGTGAGAATAAATCATTTTATACTATTTTAATATAAATCATAGCTTCTATATTATATGTTCCTGAGAATCCAATTCAAAGGAAAATAATTTGAACACTCAAGTAACCATTTAAAAATTTGCCTATATTTAAGTTCCTATTTCCAAATTGTAATAATACAACAACTAATATTTGTGAAATACACCTAGAGAACTCTTTAATACAACATTTTGCGCCAGTAATGTGTTAGTTAAACTTTATAATGATTCTTGAATTCAAAAACCTGTGAAATAGATTGGAATCCAAATTAGAATCCAAAACAGAAAACAGATAATAAAAGAAAAGAATTGAAGCAGAAGAAAAAATAGGGGAGAACTTACCTGGGGAAGCCCAGCTGGCGCAGCCCAGCCACATGGCCCAGCGAATCGGTCCAACTCGCGAAGTCAGCCCAAATACCGTTTCGGATTAAATCAGGGAGGTCGTCGTCTTCCTCCGTCTGGCAAGCAGCTCGGTGGAGCTGCCGATGCCGTCCGTCCACGCCGTCGCGCCAAGATCGACGCCGCCGCTCATCATAGCCTATAAAAGGTGTGTCGCCGCCGGGGATAAGCCCTAGAAGCCCCGTTCTTTCTCCTACCTCGAGTTCTCTCCCAGAACCGAAACCCTAGCCCTAGTCAAGTTTGGTCGCCGTCGTTGTAGACCCTCCGAAGCCTCACCGTCTAGCTCTGGAGCTCCGCACCGACGCCTAGGACCTCCAGGGGAAAGGAATCGAGAAGAGGTGGCCTGAATCGACGGATTTTTGTGATTCCCTTCCGCAGGTGCTCGCCGGAATCCGCGAGTTTGAGCTCGTCTCCGGTCTCAATCGACATATCCGGGAATCTCTTCAGCACCCTGGTGAGCTAGCGCATCTCCGGACACCCTCCTCTATGCATATCGTCGCTCGTAGCTTGCTATCGCCGTAGACTGTCTCCTGCCACCGTGAAAGCTCGCCGCCGGCGAGGTTTTGAGGACCAAAACCTAGCGGCGTTGGCACCCTCATACTCGTCTTGTTCTTCTGATTCGAATCCACACACCCCCAAGTTCCAATTTGAGGCGAATCATCGAATTTGATTTTAGTCTGTGAGTTCATGTAGTGGTGACGTCATCCTTGACCCGGTCAAGGCCACCGAGGCAGCTGACGTGGCCTTGGCCCATCTGTCTGTGAGTAGAGCTAGGTACCCTTTCGGTACGAATAGTTTTCCAGTTAATTACAAAATTCCAGAAATTTGTAAAACCTTTGTAAATTCATATCTAATTCAAATAAAATCAGAAAAATACGAATAATATACCAAAATGTTCATAAAAACATAATCTATCCATTTAAATTATAATCTTGCATACTTGTCTGAAATAATTTTGAAATAAATTTGAAACCTTGTTCAAGTGGTATTTGAATTTGGAATTCAAATCCAATAATAATAATTCAAACCAAATTTTCAAATACCAAATAAAATTTTGACCACTTTAACAAAGTTAATTTCAATTAATATTCCATTATTTCAAAAATGTAAAACATATACTTTACTATTAGGATTTAATTCCCAAAATGATTATTTCCTAAAAACAAATTTAAAATTGTAAATTTGGGAAAAACCCATAAAATTGAATAAGAGGTATCTCCCAACTTAAAAAATGGCTATTTCAACAGTTGTTTCATTAAGAGAAAAACCAAAACCCATTTCAATTAACATTTGGATTCAAACCCTAAAAACCTAGGAACAGAAATACTAGACTTTCTAAAATGTTGTTAGATACTAATAGAAACCTATATTGGACTTCCAATGCAGCAACACCTTAAGTGATATGTTTTTCAAAAGTAATTCTTTTAAAGTCCATATAACTTAAATTCTATCATTACTTTCTAGTACTAAAACTAGTAACTACCTTATTGTGCTAGACTTGCCATACACCTTAATTCAACCATGATTGGTTATATTCGGTGATCTATTTTCATATGGCATACCTTAGTCAACAAACTATTTGCAACACCTCTGTTGCAACTTAAAAACTATTACCTTCCTGACATCACCTAATTACAATTCCTTTAAGTACTAAAAATATCCAATTAGGATTGTGTTCTTCAAAAGTAATTCTTTTTAAGAACATACCAGATAAGCATCACACCAATTTCTATACCCTAAATCTAGTAATGACCTGTGCATGTTGGGATTATTAATAACCCTAGAGTCAGCCATGTATGGATTACTTTAGCACCAAATGCTCATGGTTAACTATTTGAGTGCATGTGCATGATATAAGAATGTTACCAACTATAGAAAGAACCATATATAGTAATAGCAATGAAAGTTGCTTTGTATAATCATGCTCAACTAATACCACCTAGGTAACAAATGAATCTTAAATAGGTAACTTATTATGCTCCATCCATTAACTACTTTGTGAGTATTAGATAGGTATTATCAATCCTAGAACATTAACTCTTATTTGTAGTACTTCTAGTCATTAAGAAACATGTTCTTTAAAAGTTATTCTTTTAGGTTATATAACAAGTAAACATTACAATGCCTCTTGTAAGCTCTAAAA
The DNA here is from genome assembly GCA_007115705.1 of Dactylis glomerata. Taxonomy (NCBI): domain Eukaryota; kingdom Viridiplantae; phylum Streptophyta; class Magnoliopsida; order Poales; family Poaceae; genus Dactylis; species Dactylis glomerata. The sequence continues at coordinate 260,312 of QXEO01000808.1, forward strand.
GTAAGCAATTACTCTTGAGTGTGCCCATGTTAAGCAAATATGTGCTGCCACATTGTTATGCTTCACCATCCTAGTTAAATAACATTTCCATGCTTCACTAAAACCCTCTAAACAGTGATTGAAACCTAGCTTGTTACCTTGGTATGCTCAACTATTATCTACTCTCTGGTTACGAAGGAATCATGCTAAACCCTAGAACACTAAACCTTAGGTGTAGTGCTTCTAATCAATAATAAACATGTTCTTCAAATGTTATTCTTTTAAAAAACATTGAAAGTAAGTAACAAACTATTCCATTAAGTTTGAACTTATATAACCCTATTTGGTATTAAGATTGTTGTCAACCCGTATACTAACGGGGTATTCTTATCAAATAAGAATTACTCCAGCTTTGCTTGTCCATAACCAACTACTTGATTGCTAATAATATGATACCACTTAAAAGTGTTACTTTCAAGTTTTCACTCATTGCTATAATAGTCTTTTGCAATAACTTTTGTATGAAGCTTTATTCTACTACTTTAAAAGTATGTCAGTCAATCTAAAATCCTTAACAACCTTGATGTGGAGTGAATCTAAAAGTGCTACTCATTACAAAGAAGTCCTCACAACCTTATATACTAAACCATTGGGGGTTAGGTTACGCTTAGAACGATGCATAGCATATAATTTGCATATCATGCTGCAGTTCTTTTAACATCGTCTTTACCAGATGATGGTGCTATTTCAGTAATTGGATTTCTTACGTATCGAAGACCTTGACTTGCATAATCTCGCAGTCAAAAAGGCAAGTTTATCTTGGTCATATCTCTTGATTGCACTGGTTTTGAAACTACTTGCAAAGTGTTGACTTCAAATTCTAACATTTCAAAAGAGATGGAAAACCTATTTTCATAAGTAATATGACTGGTGGTTATCGACCAGTGGTGATAACCTAGGATGGATGGCAGGTGGAACCACAGTAAGATTGTGGTGGTGGAGGTTCCACTTGCACGGGAAAGTAAACTTAGGACTAATAACCAATGCCACAGTTAGTCCGGCGCCGTAAAAACCGTGTCATCCAAGAGACTTGGAATGGGACGGGAAAGTCAGCTGTATCTTCTCTCGTTCGCATGTCAACGGACACTCAGCTACCGTTCGCCGTATGTCTTGTGAGAATACGTGCACATGGGTGGGACCCCTTAGTGCCCACGGCCACTGGTGTCTATGATGGTCCGCAAGGGACGCCTAGGTACTTCATCGTTGGGGGTGAATATCAGGGGCACAATCTGCTTGCGTGAATTGGGTGGGCATGCGTTGTGCGGAGAAGGCAGTGATTGGCTTGGATCACTGACTGGGCCCCACACCATGGAAGTGTGGATGGGAATGTACGCCCGGTTGTGCAGCAAGGCTTTGATCTCTTTTGGAAGGACACACCTCTGCAGAGTGTAAAAGGATGTGACATGTTACCCCTTGTTCCGGGAAGGAGCTGCGAACGCGGCAGGAAAGGTGCTCTCAAGGCAATATACCTGTGTTGGCTGTTGGGCATAGTTTTCTAAAGTAAAAGCAATCTTTCAAGAAACCTTGTTAAAAGCTTGCATTGGCCTACGACTCTTTTGGGTCCATGGCTTTAGTTAGTGCATATCACACAACTTCTTTCTAAAGAAACTTGCTGGGTAACGCTCGTTACTCACCCCAATCTCTTAAACCCTTGCTAGTCTATGAAGAATTAGATGGAAGGCAACTCAAGGAGACAACCTCAAGACCTAAAGATGAAGATGAAGAATTCTACCAACGTCAGGATTATCAGCGGAGTCAACAATTATTGCGAAGCTTGGTGGTAAACTAGAATAGGGATAGAAGGGAACCAGTTTCCCTATTCCTAGAACCTAAGTAGCTAGGATATTTCTCTAGCTAGCCAACTGCATTAGTTTTAGTTTAGATTAGTCTTCTTGATTCTTTCTCATTTGTAGTCGCCAGGACTAAACCTCTACCTGTTGAGGAGGTTCTGAAGATCTTCTGTATGCTGAAAATTGTAATCCTATAGACATACCGTGGACCTGCGATGTTTCTGTTGTACCACTCTGATGGATGTAATACTAGTGAGACGGTGTTTCATTGGTGTTATGTCAACGACTTGCATACTACACATGCAGTGGTATGCTGGGTCACCACACCAGCCAAGGCAATTTGGGGGCTATACAAATAGTTTCTCCAACATGCTCTCATAAAGAAGGCTAAGGCCTAGAAAGCCTAAAAAAAGTCCTACAAAATAGGTGTATGATGAGCAAGAGGAGACAAGAACCAATAATAGTGAAAGAAGGCTGTAGAATGCAACAATAATAGAGGAGCAAGGCTGCAGAAATGGTGCTCTCTCGTGCCTATAAAAGGAGAAGAGCGCAGCGAAGGAACACACACAGAGCAAGCACACACCAGCAGCCAGAAGAAACACTAGCCAGCAGCGAGCTCCTGCGAGAACTCCCTGCTTAGTAGTAGTACCACCACCACCACTTGTAATAATAAGCCTGCATAGTGAAGGCAATCGTGTTGTACCGAAGGAGCTAAGGTAATCCCTCCTTCTCGTGTAAACCCTTCAGGGCTTCCCGAAAGGGAAAACCATATGTAAGCTATATTGTGGAAATGAGGTAGTTTTGTGTTTCCCTTAATCTTTTTAGCATGTTTATATGGGATGGGTTCTTATGCTAGGGATCCTATAGGAGAAACCTTTGCATGTAGTTCTCTGTTAAGCCTTGTGTATGGCGTCAGAAACGAGAACCTTGGTTGTAGAGAAGTGTTCCCTTCGGGTGGAACTGCCTAGGAAGACGATAAGAAATCAACCCATATAAATTTGACTAAAGAAATTTAGGGAAATAAACTTAGCTACTCCTGAAGCAATATGGTGAAAAATATGGTGAGTACCGAGTAGGACAATACAACTCTGCGCACACCCCGCTCGAATTGTTGGCCTCGATAGCCATAAAGATCCTGTAGAATATACAAAAAAGAATATTATAATCTGAATATTAAATTTACGTATTGTTAATATAAAAGAATTTATTATCACGCATAGTCCATATTTATCCTGCATATTTATTTTTACTGTATATTTACTGTTATAATTTTTGTATTGTTGGTATCAGAGCTAGTGTTTAATCATTGAAAGGTTAAAGTATCTGAATTTAGAAGTTAGCGCAGGTAGAATAATAAAAACTAAGGAAAATATTGATATAAGGTGTAGAATAAATCCTTCTGAAGAGCATACTTGGCATACTACACATAGCCAGGTAAATATAATTGTTGATCTCATATATAACTTTTTCATATCTTGGGGAAAAAGACAAGATATATTAGATCAGAAGTTTGAAAGTTTATTGAAAGAATACAACAAGCTTGCAGAAAAATATTCAGGTTTGAATAATAAAATTGATATAGCCTTGCATAAGCTAGAAGAAGCAAAGGCAAGACATAATACAGTTTGCAGAAATAACAATTACATTAAAGAAGAAGTACAATCCATTGGAAAAAATATAGAGCATAGTTTAAATAAGAATAAAGACTTGTTGTCAGGGTCCACAACAAGGCAAGATCATATTCTTGAAATTAAAGAATTGGTGCAAGAGGTAAAAACTCCGATCCTCTCATAATTTGCATGTCCAAATATAATAAAGCATTAAGCGAAGTAGCCAAATATTTAACGCCTCCTATTGGTTTCTCTGATTACGACTCACCAAAAGAAGATTCTAAAATTTTAATAAAGCAAAATAATGAAGGGTTACGCAGCATAGTAAATCAAAAATTTTCCTACGGATGCGAACAAGAAAGCCAAGATCTAATCTAGGAGATGTAATCAACGAGAGAGGTAGATGAGATCTTCATACCCTTGAAGATTCGCACAGCGGAAACGTTCAATAGAACGTGGTTGACGTAGTCGTACTCGCCGTCTCCTCCTTGCGATCCGATCCGATCCTACGCCGCAAGTGGCGGCGCCTCCGAGAGTTGCACACGTGCGGTGCAGCGACGTCTCCTCCTTCCTTGGTCCAGCAAGTATGGTGGAGAGATAGATTGGATCAGCAGCACGACGGCGTGGTGCTTATGGTGGAGAGTTTCTGCAGCAGGGCTTCGCCTACGCGCAGTCGCGAGAGAGAGAGGGAGGGCAGCAGTTGGCGGCTAGGGTTTTGGGTTGAGGTGAGAGAGGGCTGCGCCCTTGCCCCCCTATATATAGAGGGGTGGCCGGCCAAGGCCAGCTTGGCCTCTCCCCAAACCCTAGCCGACTTGGAGTAGGAAGAGTGGGGGGCAAGTTTCCCCCCTTCCTTCTTTGAAGACTCCCTTAGGGTTTCCCCTTGGGCTGGCCGGCTGGGCCTTAGGGGCCTTGTGCGCCTGGCCCAGGGCGGCCAGGGCACTTCCCCTTAGGCCCACGCAGGCCTCCGTCAAGTGGGCCCACGTTGGTCCCACTCTGGAACCTTCTAGAACCTTCCGGTACAATACCGATAAACTCCGAAACCTTTCCGGAATCCAAAAACTGCTTTCCTTTATATGAATCTTATTCTCCGGACCATTCCGGAACCTCTCGTGACATCCTGGATCTCATCCGAGACTCCGAACTAAAACTCATAAACCAATTATCCATTCTATCCTAGCGTCGATGCACGTTAAGTGTGTGACCCTACGGGTTCGAGAATATGCAGACATGATCTTCTATCAATAATCAATAGCGGGATCTGGAAACCCATATTGACTCCCACATATTCATCGATGATCATATCGGATGAACCACGATGTCAGGATTCAATTAATCCCATATATGTATTCCCTTCGTCACACGATATTTTACTCGCCCGAGATTTGATCGTCGGTATCACCATACCTAGTTCAATCTTGTTCACAGCAAGTACTTTACTCGTTCCGTAATCCGATATCACTTCGTGATTAACTCCTTAACCACATGCTTGCAAGCGGTGTTGATATCGATTACCGAGTGGGCCCGAAGTATATCTCTCCGACTTGGGAGGGACAAATTCCATCTCGATACATACAACTCAACAAGTACTTTCTGATCACCTGAGAGACACCTTTATTATCACCCTCACATAGGATGACGTTTGATGACTTCAAAGCTTTCTTCCGATACTAGGGAGTTGTATTATCTCATGGTCTAAGGAATACAATACATGACACAGGAAAAGCTTCGCAAAGATGAACACGATGACACGATCTAATTGCTCTGCTTTATTTGGGTCTGTCCATCACATCATTCTCCTAATGATATGATCTCATTATTAATTGACAACTCATGTCTATGGTTAGGAAACCTTAACCATCATTAATCAATGAGCTAGTCCATAGAGGCGTACTAGGGACACGGTGTTGTTCATAAACCACACAAGTATTAAAGTTTCCGCTTAATACAATTCTAGCATGGAATATAAACATTATCATGAACAAGAAATATGATAATAACATCTTTATTATTGCCTCTAGGGCATATTTCCTTCAGTCTCCCACTTGCACTAGAGTCAATAATCTAGTCATACTTGCGCCTTTAACACCTATGGCAATCCGGTGTTCTTCATACGCGTTGCACGTGGTAAACCTTATCTACGGGTCTGACACTTTCAGATCCGTTTGTATTTGCATATTCTTTTGCGTCAGCACGCATTACTCATCTTGTATGAGATAGCATCGTATAAACTTGGTCTTCTGGTGAGACCTTTGTTTCTTGGCCGAGACTATGTTGTCACTATTGTCATACAATAGAACTACATAGTACTAGCACACTTAGAAAAATAGCGATATCCACCGTGCGTCGAAATACTCATTGGTCCACACACATCGGTATGTATGATTTCCAATAAGTCCGTTGCTCGCTCCATTATTCCGGAGAACGGGTTTTTGATCATCTTGCCCATGAGGCATGGCTTGCACTTGTCAAATGATTCAAAATCAAGAGACTCCAAAAGTCCATCAGAATGGAGTTTCTTTATGCATTTTATGCCAATATGACCTAGACGACAGTGCCACAAATAAGTTGGATTATCACTATCTACTTCGCATCTTTTATGCCGCTTCAAAAGCAATTATATACTTAGCCCTCGTTGCAGTGTCCGCCACAATATTAACATTGGAACTCATCCAAGTCATCATGGAACTTTCTTCCATCTTATTATGCCACCTTCTAACTCAAAACAAATAGCTTAAAATTGAGATAAAATTTTAACTGTATATGTGACAAAGCCAATGTAACACATTGCAATGAACCATTTGTCACTTTTGCATACAGAACATATTCTTACTTCTTCGAAAGTGCATAAGAATATCTTTTACTATTGTCCAACGATCATCATATGAATGCTATAACCTTTAGAGCATTGGACACATCTGGATCTACATATCATGGTATACAAGATTGATAAAATCATTCTTGTGGTTTCACTCATCAAGTGTCAAAACAATTGATTCTTGCTCCAACCTCTTCCATGCAACAAGAACCGTTCTTATTGTTCCATATTGAACAAATTCAATATTTCATCTATGTACTCTGGTAAAACTATATTAGTGCCTCAATCTATCTGCATAGACATTGATGCTTAATATTCTGGTTTTACCTAAGTCTTTCACTAGAAATCTAATTTTAGTGAAAACTTCACAAATATCAAGAAAAACACATAATTTCTAATGAACGATATGTCATCTACATAAAGCATTAGAAATATGTCTTAGCGCTCCCACTTACTTTCTTGTAATACAAGCATCTTCAAATATCTTGATGAAATTAACACTTTAACATTTTCATCATTTGAAGATTCCAACTTCGCTATGCTTTCTTCTACCATAGAAGTTTGCATACATATCTAGCAACCTTTGAATCAACAAAACCCATTGGGTCGTGTCAGTTACACGTCCTTGGTGTGCATTCCGGTAGAGGAACGTTGTTTCGTTTATTCAACTAACATATCTCTATATGTAATTATTACTAGAATAATTCATATGACGAAGTCAGGGCCCATCATCGCTTCTTTGTATATTGTTGGTTACTATTATCTAATAATATCTCGTCCTCAATCTTACTATTTGATTACGACCAACTTGGTTAAATAGGAACTTCGATGTTGTGACTACAACATATTGTAGACGTGTGAGCTATGAATGCAGTTGCCGCTTCCAGAACATATTCTGGTGCTGCGCTACTCTGATCATCTTGCTCAGATTCAATAACCTCATCAAGTTCTATCTTCCTCCCACTTAAACCTTTCGCAAAAAAACTCCTTCATAAGAAATTCACTTCTTTTAGTGACAATCACTATGTGTTTGGGTTCATAATAGAAGGAATACCCATCGACATTCTTTGGGATAACCTACAAAGACTTACTAATCCGATTTTGGTTGTAAACATTTTACATATATGCCTTGCATACCAAAATTCAAGAAAAGACAACTATAACTTGTATGGTGTCATTTCAGCGGATTATGAAGGTGCTCTATTCAGTGAAAAGCGGTAGTCTCTAAAGCATAATCCACAAATTATATTGGTAGTTTTATTTCATCATTGATCTAACCATGTCAAACAAGGTTTGATTACATCCATCGAAAACTCCATACTCTTATGGTGTTTATCATGATGCAAGTTTGTGGAACAATTCCTCTAACTCTTAGATGCTTGCTAAACTTGTAACTCAAATATTCTTCTTTATGATCCAATCATAAAAACTTGAATTTTTCTTGTTACAATAATTTCCACTTCATAATTTGAACAATTTCAATTGTTTCATACTTCTATCTTATCGAGTAGATATACCATACATCCATTCGAGTCATTGATGAAATAGAAAATACACCATGATCGACTTCACACCATGGACTACATACATCAACATGTACGATCTCCATTTAGTTAGTCGCTTGTTCTGTCCATGGCCCATGAACAGAGTTTAAGCATCTTTAGGAAAAGTCTCACAAGCGTCAATCAATTCAAAATCAAATGACTCAAAAATCTATCAATATAGAATTTCTTTCATGTTTTGTTTCCAATATGACTTAAACGGCGGTGTCACATATAAGTGAAATTTGTTTTGTCTTGCGACCTTTAGCATCAGTGTTATAAATGTCTATTTCACCAACAAGATTTGTAATAATCTATCCATCGATTATGGAAGACGGTAATGACATGAACAACAATTGTTCTCATAATACCAGAACAAGATAACAATTATTAAGTTCATGAAATATCTTGAAGGCTAGGTTTTATGCCGACGAAAAACACAATAACACATTTATTTGTTTCTCAATGCGCATTGTTACCACATTCTTTTGCTAGTTACTTAGGCCATCGTAGTTCTTGTATTGTTGCTTTGTATGACATTTCATACCAACAATCTAGTATCCAATACCCAAGAATTACATTATGTACTTAGCAAAGAATACATCTATAACATGTATATCATTTATATACCTGAGCTGGACAATTCCAGTCTTTTCCTTTTTCTACCAAATAATTTTGCAGATCCTATTTAGCATTTCCTCTCCTTTTAGAAGAATCTATCGACATCAATAGTGGCATCAATCATTTGACACATAGTCCAAAGGATGTTAGTCAAATACTAATAGCCTTGGATTTTGCACTTTGAAGTGGATCGCCATCATCATATGATTGGTATTCTTCCCGATTCCATTCTTTAGTATTCTTTTGGTATAGCAAAACAATTTAGCCGATACCTTTTATTCGTCCTATCATGACATCTTTCATGATGAAACTACTATAGCTCTTAAGGACAAATGCAAGTATAATATTAGTTTCCCAAACTTTTGGGTGATCGGGATGCCTAGCATCTTCAATCTTCACATATAGTCATACAATATGAGCATATGTTCTTTTACTAAATTATACTTCATCATTTTTGCAAACAGTCAAAGTTTTAGATATCAAATATCTTTCACTTCTTGATTGTTTCTGAAACAATTCTTTCAGCTCGATGATCACTTTGATTCTCAAACAATTTTGAAGATCAATTTATCATGAAGGCAAACATATGATCTTTAGATACTAAACTTGAATCGTTGCTCTTATATTAATACAATTTATTAAATCGTATGGAGCAAGCAAGGTTTGCTAAAGTTTGCAATAGGACTTAATCTTTAGTCTTGATATTCTAACTAAACGGCACTAGACCGAAAAGTGATTATCCAGAATTCTATAGTTCTTTTAACTTAATTAAGCTAAGTGTCGGTGGGAAACGGTGCCAAAAACTACAACGACTTATGCAAATACACTAAGATTTAGTTCATGATAATTAGTTCAAGTTAATCAAATTACTAATGAACTCCCACTAAATTCAACATTCCTCAAAGTTGTTTAGTGAAGCATGATCCAAATTCACTACACCGAGACCGATCATCACGTGAATGATGTAGCTTTAATGGTGAACATCAACATGTTGATCATATCATCCATATGACTCATGCTTGACCTTTCGGTCCGTGTGTTCCGAGGCCATGTCTGTACATGCTAGGCTCGTCAAGTCAAACCCAAGTATTTCCGCGTGTGCAAAACTGGCTTGCACCCGTTGTATGTGAACGTAGAGTTTATAGCACCCGATCATCACGAGATGCTTGAACACGACGAACTTTCGCAACGACGCATACGAGGGGAGAACACAATTTTATCTTGATCTTTAAGTGAGGAATCATCTTATAATGCTACCGTCGCGATCTAAGCATAATAAGATACATAAAAAGATAAACATCGCATGCATATAATTTTATGTGACATGGTATAGCCAATCTCCGCGCCATGATCTCCATCTTGTGCGCGCCGGCATGATCTCCATCACTCCACCATGATTGCCTCCACCATGAATAGCAACTACAACTATTGCTAACTACTTAGCGATAAAGTAAAGCTATTACATGGCGTATAAGAAGTTGACACGCAGGTCATACACAATTATAAAGACAACCATATGGCTCCTGCCGGTTGTGAACTCATCGACATGCAAGTCGTGAAAGATTACAAAACATGATCATCGCATACATCTCAATTCATACACATCATGTCTTGGGCCATACCATATCACAAAACACTCCCTGCAAAAACAAGTTAGACGCCTCTACTTTGTTGTTGCATGTTTTACGTGGCTTATGGGAGTAGCAAGCTAAGAACGATTCTTACCTACGAAAAGCCACAACGGTGATATTATGGTTGCTAACATTCGATGTAAGTCCCATGACTACTATAGTGAGAGAAACTGGCATCCACCAGCCGCATGTGTGGAACAAGCCACACGTCAAGTGCGGAGCCGGTCTCGCGAACGCGGTCGCGTAAAGTTGGCCTGGACCGCTTCGATCTCACTATACCGCGCCATAAGAAATACATAACAAGAGGTTTGCAACAGAAAACATCAACGCCCGCAACAAGCATGTTGCGTTCTACTCGTGAAACACATCTACGCATAGATCTAGCTCTGATACCACTGAAGGGTTACGCAGCATAGTAAATCAAAAATTTTCCTACGGATGCGAACAAGAAAGCCAAGATCTAATCTAGGAGATGTAATCAACGAGAGAGGTAGATGAGATCTTCATACCCTTGAAGATTCGCACAGCGGAAACGTTCAATAGAACGTGGTTGACGTAGTCGTACTCGCCGTCTCCTCCTTGCGATCCGATCCGATCCTACGCCGCAAGTGGCGGCGCCTCCGAGAGTTGCACACGTGCGGTGCAGCGACGTCTCCTCCTTCCTTGGTCCAGCAAGTATGGTGGAGAGATAGATTGGATCAGCAGCACGACGGCGTGGTGCTTATGGTGGAGAGTTTCTGCAGCAGGGCTTCGCCTACGCGCAGTCGCGAGAGAGAGAGGGAGGGCAGCAGTTGGCGGCTAGGGTTTTGGGTTGAGGTGAGAGAGGGCTGCGCCCTTGCCCCCCTATATATAGAGGGGTGGCCGGCCAAGGCCAGCTTGGCCTCTCCCCAAACCCTAGCCGACTTGGAGTAGGAAGAGTGGGGGGCAAGTTTCCCCCCCCCTTCCTTCTTTGAAGACTCCCTTAGGGTTTCCCCTTGGGCTGGCCGGCTGGGCCTTAGGGGCCTTGTGCGCCTGGCCCAGGGCGGCCAGGGCACTTCCCCTTAGGCCCACGCAGGCCTCCGTCAAGTGGGCCCACGTTGGTCCCACTCCGGAACCTTCTAGAACCTTCCGGTACAATACCGATAAACTCCGAAACCTTTCCGGAATCCAAAAACTGCTTTCCTTTATATGAATCTTATTCTCCGGACCATTCCGGAACCTCTCGTGACATCCTGGATCTCATCCGAGACTCCGAACTAAAACTCATAAACCAATTATCCATTCTATCCTAGCGTCGATGCACGTTAAGTGTGTGACCCTACGGGTTCGAGAATATGCAGACATGATCTTCTATCAATAATCAATAGCGGGATCTGGAAACCCATATTGACTCCCACATATTCATCGATGATCATATCGGATGAACCACGATGTCAGGATTCAATTAATCCCGTATATGTATTCCCTTCGTCACACGATATTTTACTCGCCCGAGATTTGATCGTCGGTATCACCATACCTAGTTCAATCTTGTTCACAGCAAGTACTTTACTCGTTCCGTAATCCGATATCACTTCGTGATTAACTCCTTAACCACATGCTTGCAAGCGGTGTTGATATCGATTACCGAGTGGGCCCGAAGTATATCTCTCCGACTTGGGAGGGACAAATTCCATCTCGATACATACAACTCAACAAGTACTTTCTGATCACCTGAGAGACACCTTTATTATCACCCTCACATAGGATGACGTTTGATGACTTCAAAGCTTTCTTCCGATACTAGGGAGTTGTATTATCTCATGGTCTAAGGAATACAATACATGACACAGGAAAAGCTTCGCAAAGATGAACACGATGACACGATCTAATTGCTCTGCTTTATTTGGGTCTGTCCATCACATCATTCTCCTAATGATATGATCTCATTATTAATTGACAACTCATGTCTATGGTTAGGAAACCTTAACCATCATTAATCAATGAGCTAGTCCATAGAGGCGTACTAGGGACACGGTGTTGTTCATAAACCACACAAGTATTAAAGTTTCCGCTTAATACAATTCTAGCATGGAATATAAACATTATCATGAACAAGAAATATGATAATAACATCTTTATTATTGCCTCTAGGGCATATTTCCTTCAAATAATACAATCATCCAGTTATTAATCCAAGTCTTAGAGAAATTAAATAGAGAACAAGGTAACAAAGAAATTGTGTTAGCATCATCTGGTGTAGTAATATCATCGAAGAATATCAACTCAGAAAAATGGACATATCTAAAAGCCTCAATAGAAGAGACAAAGGTCTCCAAGTAGTAAGGCAAGATTTGAGACCCCTAACAATGATGAATAGAATTTCATGCAGCAGAAATGATGACATTGATAGTTTAGAAGAAGTTATAGACCTTGATAGAGATCTCGAAAGATATCAAAAAGATACATTAAGAAAAATAAGACCACAACAAGTTTATCATATGGGCATGTTTGAAAGTAGAAGCGGTCTATATAGAATTTCTAGAGAAATTGAGTTAAGTGTGATAACTCATCCTGTAGACCTAAGAATTGTGAGTAAGAATATTGAAAATGAACTTAAATATAGTGGTTATAAATACATTCATCAAGGTATGTATATCATAGGAGTTAAAGGCATGACAAGAAAGAAATTAGGAGCAAAGGTTCTAATAACATTACTAGATAAAAGATGGGGATCAATAGATAAAGCTTCATTAGGCTTTATGGAAGGTGATATGAATGAAAATAGGCTAATAACCTACATAGCCCCAGACCTAATTGAAAGGACACATATGTCGCCTAGAGGGGGGGGGTGAATAGGCGATTAAAACTTTTACGAAAGGCTTGTACAAATGCGGAAATAAACTAACGTTTAATTTGACAAGATTACAAAACCTAATAAACTAGGCTCACCTATGTGTACCAACAACTTATGCTAAGCAAGACAAGTAGCAAGGTGATAGCAAGATATATAACTTCAAGCACGATGGCTATCACAAATGTAAAGTGCATAAGTAGTGGAGCTCAGATAAGAGTTATCGAGGCACGAAGGAGAAGAAGATGTATCCCGAAGTTCACTTCCAAAGGAAGCTAGTCTCCGTTGGAGAGGTGTGATGGCTTAATGCACTCCGAACGCCACAAAGGCCTCACCTTGAGATGTGGTAGCACAATGCTCACCAAATGCCACAAAGGCTCACCTCAAGATGCAGAGGCACGCTACACACCAAATGCCACAAAGGCTCACCTTATTCTCCTCGCGCTTTCGCACAAAGCAAGATGCCACGATCCACTATGGGACACTTGAGGGCGGTCACCGAACCCGTACAAGCTTGGGGCAATCTCCACAACTTAATTGGAGGCTCCCAAGAATCGCCACAAAGGCACCACAAAGGTTGGGGAATCTCCACAACTTAATTGGAGGCTCCAAGTATATGCCACAAAGGCCACTAAGCCGTCTAGGGTTCCAAGAACCCAAGAGTAATAAGCTCACAACTTCCACTTACCCGAATCTCCGAGGAGAACTCAAACCGATGCACCAAATGCAATGGCAAGAGCACACAAAGTGCTCAAATCCTTCTCACTCAAATCCTACCAAAGCAACTAATGCTATGGAGAGATATGAGAGGAAGAACAAAGGAAATCCACAAAGAACTCCAAGATCTAGATCCAATAGGTTCCCCTCACCTAGAGGAGATTTTGATTGGTGGAAAGATAGATCTAGATCTCCTCTCTCTTTTCCCTCAAGAAGATGCAAGAATCATTGGAGGGATTGAGAGATAGAGCAAAGCTTCAAGGTCAACAATGGAGGAGAGAGACAATAGGAAGCCAACCAGCCCAAGGAGGAAGAAGGGGGCCTTTTATAGGTCCCCCACGAAAACTAGCCGTTGCTGGGCACTTACCCCGGAGTCTCCGGCCTTGGAGGCCTGATACGTCTCAAACGTATCTATAATTTTTGATGCTCCATGCTTGTTTTTACACCATTTGCCTAATGTTTCGTTACACTTAGTGGCACTTTTATGCATTTTCCGGAACTAACCTATTAACGAAGTGCCACAGTGCCAGTTCCCTGTTTTCTGCTGTTTTTGTGTTTCAGAGTGATACACAGGAAATATTCTCGGAATTGGACGAAACAAAAGCCAGAAGTCTTATTTTTCCCGGGAGCATCCAGACATCCGAAAGAGAGCCGGAGAGGGGCCAGGGCCTGCCCTCACACTAGGGTGGCGCGGCCTAGGCCCTGGCCGCGCCACCCATGTGTGAGGAGCCCCTGGCTGCCCTCTCGCGATGCCCCTTCGCCTATATAAAGCCTCGACACGGAAAACCCTAGGGGAGTCGGCAATTTTCCAGAAAGAGTTCCGCAGCTCCACCGCCATCGCCGACGAATTTCGGGGGACAGAAGTCTCTGTTCCGGCACCCTGCCGGGATGGGGAAGTGCCCCTGGAGCCATTTCCATCGGTCTCCATCGCCGTCTCCGCCGTCTCCATCGACCTCACCGCCATCTCCATCAACCTTGCTGTCTCCTATGATGAGGAGGGAGTAGTTCATCCCCGGGGCTGAGGGCTCTACCGGTAGCTATGTGGTTCACCTCTCTCTCCCATGATGTGATCTTTATGTGATCGTGAGCTTTGTATCATGTTGAACAAGTAGATGTTATTATTCAGATATTATGCTACTCCTATGCTTAATTGTTATAGTGTACTCTAGTGATGTTATTAAAGTAATCTATTCCTCCTGCCATGGTGTAACGGTGACAGTGCGTGCATCGTGGTGGTCCTTGGTTTAGGCTATGATCGTGATCTCTTGTGGATTATGAGAGTAATTATTACTATGATAGTATTGAGTGATCTATTCCTCCTTTCATGGTGTAATGTTGACAGTGTGTGCACCGTGTTAGTACTTGGTCTAAGTTGCAATGATTTCTATCTTGAGTTGTGATCTGATTTGGATATCTCTATGAGTGGTGTTTGTCAAGTACTTGATGAACTTTAAGGGGTGCTTCTGTAGCCACTACACAATGATTAGTGTTATTCAATAGGAGAGTAATTCAGAGTACTATAGTGGAGAGAAGTTGTTTATTTGTTCAATCATGTTATATTGTTGGGAGTGTGTCCACTAGTGAAAGTATGATCCCTAGGCCTTGTTTCCAAGCTTTGCACACCGTTTACTTGCTGTTTTGTTACTTGTTTGCTCGCAGCGATATTTATTTCACATCACGTTTGCTACTTATAATCATCTATACCACTTGTATTTCACTATCTCTTCGCCGAACTAGTGCACCTATACATCTGACAAGTGTATTGGGTGTGTTGGGGACACAAGAGACTTTCTGTATCGTAATTGCAGGGTTGCTTGAGAGGGTTAGCTTTGACCTCTAACCTCCCTGAGTTCGATAAACCTTGGGTGATCCACTTGAGGGAAACTTGCTGCTGTTCTACAAACCTCTGCACTTGGAGGCCCAACAAGTGTCTACAAGAATAGAAGTGCGTAGACATCAAGCTCTTTTCTGGCGCCGTTGCCGGGGAGGTAAGGTTAAAGGTACTCGCATCCTCCTGTGTGAGTACTCGGAGTTATTTCCTTTAGATTCTGCAATTATATCTTTTTGTTTCTTGTTTTTATTTTCACTAGTTAGGCTTAATGGAAAACAAAGAGTTCTTTAGTCTTTTTCCTGATTTTAGATTTGAAGAGAAAATTGAAAATCCTTTGGAGCTTATTTCGCATAGCAATGTTATTAGTACGAATGCTTTGAATACTGTTAATGCTAATGCTATAGAAAAGTCTAAGCTTGGGGAAGCTGGTTTTGTTAAGCATGATATTTTTAGTTCCCCAGCTTTAGTGGAGAAAGTTTGCTCTGATAATATTTTATCACCCATATGTGATGTTCCTTCTTATGATGATATGTTTGAAGAATATGCTTTGCGAAATAGCTGTTCTTTAGCTTGTGATGATACTAAACCTCTAGTTTATGATGGCTATGATGATGAGTATAATATTTTCAGTTCACCTACTGTTGAGGAGAAAAATAGTTATGATTACAATATGCCTCCTATTTATGATGATTATGGTGATGAGAATAATTATTCTATTGAATCTGCTCCTACTACTATTGTTCCTGTGGTGAGTATTAATTCTTTTATGCAGGTGGCTCATGATAGGGATGCTTTATGTGATAGTTATATTGTTAATTCTATTCATGATGCTACTGAAAGTTACTATGAGAGAGGGAAACATGGTTTGATGGATCTCAACAATATTAAGTTTCCCCTCTTTATGTTGCAATTCTTGAAGTTGTACTTGTTTTGCCTTCCTATGCTTTTTGCTTTGCGCTTTCATGACTTGTCTCTTTACAAGACTATTTTTCATAGGAAGTGGTTTAGATTTAAATGTGTTCCACATTTGCTTTTTGATGCTCTCTTTTGCTTTAAGTTCCTATATGGCGCATTTGCCTCAAGCTCTTATATGGCGCCCACATGAGCATCTTTGCAAATTACTGCGCCTAGCTCAAAGGCGTTAAAGAAAAGCACTCTTGGGAGATAACCCATTGTTTATTTTTCAGTACTTTTTCTTTTATTTGAGTCTTGGAAGTTATTACTACTGTAATGACCGCTCCTTATCTTGTTTATTTCGTTTTTGTGCCAAGAGAAGCCTCTAATTTGAGTGAGGTAAAGATTTGGGGATGTTGCTGTCCTGAAACTGTTTTCAGTGCTGCACCGTAAAAATTCGTGAAAATTCTCTGTTTATCTTTTGGACCTGCGATTTCTTGTGAATATGCCCCAGGTTATATCCAAACTTTTCTTAGTTGAACACTTTTTGATTTGAGCAACAGAAAATCCCTAAAAAATTCGACATTTATCAGCTGTTCTGTTTTGACAGATTTCTGCCACTATTCGTTTTTGCCGCTTTATCGCTTTCTTTTGAGTTCTTTTGGTCACGGAACTTTTGGGGAGGTTGCTACAGTAGTATATGCTATATATGTGGTGGTTTTGAGTTGAAACCTGAAGCAAATAGAGGATTGATTATATGTTATGCTTGCACTAATGTTGCTAATAGATTTGTGTTTAGTTTTGTATGAAGGAAGTTTTCAAGTGTAGGGATTGGAGAATGATGAGATGAGTTGAAGAATGGACAAAAGCTCAAGCTTGGGGATGCCCATGCATCACCCCAATAAATATCCAAGAAGTACAAGCGTCAAAGCTTGGGGATGCCCCCGAGGCACCCCTTCTTCATCGGCAAAAATCAGGTCACCTTTCAAGACACTATATTTTTATTGCTTCATGCACTATGTGTTTTTCTTGGAGCGTCAGTTGTTTTAGTTTTCAGTATTAGTTTAGTTTAGTTTGCTGCAATAAATGGTTTGATCACATCATGTTGTTTTGGAGGGAGATGAACTCCGTTTTTCATTTGCCAAGAACACTCTGTTTTTTCACTCTTATCGTTTCAATGAGTGTTCTCTTTTTCTGCTTCTGATTTTGGTTTTCGTTTTCGCCTTGATTTGCATTCAGATCTTCTTATATTTATTTATCAAGGTGTATTTTTGCCTCTGATCTTTATTGGTTTTCAGCAAAAGAGGTGTCTCTAAAAATTTCAAATGGTGTTGGAAAAGAGAAAAAGCTTTATGCAAAAAAGTGGTACAAGAAGGAGCTTGTGTAGACTGCGGCTTAGACTTTTTCATGTCATGCTTGATGTCTTTTTGATAGTATGCTTAGTGGTTTTGCTGTAGCATGACTTGTCTCAAACAATTGAGATTGCTTAATGAGCCTTTGAAAAAATCATACGTTGTTTTTTATTGTATGGAAGCATTATTTTGGTTTTCTCCTTGATGCTTTATTTGGGTTGACTTGGCGCATGCTCACACATGTTAGACTCTTACAAAGTTGCCAATAGCCTTCATGATCATTTAGTTTTTGACTTCTGATGCCATCTTATGCTTCTTTTAATGTTGCTTTGTCGCTATGCATGATTATGGCCGTTATTGCTCTCTTAGTTGGTCGCTCCCAGTCTTTCGCTAGCCCTCATTTTGTACTGAGTATGAGCTCTACTCGTGCATCCAACTCCCAAAAACCAAGTTTGCCATTGTGTCCACTATAAATTCCTATGCATGGTATTTGCAAGCCATTCCAAAGTAAATTTTCATGTGCTACCTTTCAAAACTTTCAACTACTTCTCATTTTGTGCCACTGTTTTTAGCTCATGGGGACGTAGTGGTCGGATTTGCTATCTTCCATATTGCTTATTCCAAAAATAAATAAAAAGAGAAAAAAAGAAAAGAAAAAAGGCACTCCTCCATGGAATGTGAATGTTGGTGGGCACCCGATGGAATCGGTTAGCCATGGTTTGAGAAAAAAAAGGTGGGGAGGAGTGCCAAGTTTTATAAAAAGAGCACAAAAGTGACAATTCTCTCTCAAAAACTTGCTTCATTTTTGTATGGAAGATAGTAAGAACCCCATTGCCAGTTGTTGACAAAGACAAACACCTCTCAAAATCAAGTTTTATCTCTCTGTTTTATAAATGAAAAGCTCTAGCACATGTTCAATCACTGCTTCCCGCTGCGAAGGGCCTTTCTTTTACTTCTATGTTGAGTCACCACCTTCTACCTTTATGCACCATTAAGAGAGCATAGTTGTCATTCTGAGTATAATGTGCATTGTCCCAAAGTTTTCATTGATTGATTCATGACTATGGTTTCACTTGTTCCTAAATTACTTGTATCTAGTCGCCCTCTTAAACTTGAAGGTGTCCTATGCATTTATGTTTTGCTCTCTTTGAAGGACAAGCTGAAAACCATTTGTATGTTTTTCCTTATGATTTGAACACACGTTTGACTTTCATTGTTTCATTTTCATGATCTTTTGTTTGTGTTCATTTGCATGTTTACAACATGGTTGCTAAGTTCTTTATTATCAAGATTATGTCTTTCATGCCCATGTTTTAAGTTCTTATGATCCCAGCTCACAATGCTTACATATATGATCAAGATTGTGTAGGTGCATGTCACCTCAAAAATTAATTCTTTTGTTATCACTTACCTACTCGAGAACGAGCAGGAGTTAAGCTTGGGGATGCTTGATACGTCTCAAACGTATCTATAATTTTTGATGCTCCATGCTTGTTTTTACACCATTTGCCTAATGTTTCATTACACTTAGTGGCACTTTTATGCATTTTCCGGAACTAACCTATTAACGAAGTGCCACAGTGCCA
The DNA here is from genome assembly GCA_007115705.1 of Dactylis glomerata. Lineage (NCBI taxonomy): Eukaryota > Viridiplantae > Streptophyta > Magnoliopsida > Poales > Poaceae > Dactylis > Dactylis glomerata. Next base: position 279,551 of record QXEO01000808.1, read on the forward strand.
GTTCCCTGTTTTCTGCTGTTTTTGTGTTTCAGAGTGATACACAGGAAATATTCTCGGAATTGGACAAAACAAAAGCCAGAAGTCTTATTTTTCCCGGGAGCATCCAGACATCCGAAAGAGAGCCGGAGAGGGGCCAGGTCCTGCCCTCACACTAGGGTGGCGCGGCCCAGGCCCTGGCCGCGCCACCCATGTGTGAGGAGCCCCTGGCTGCCCTCTCGCGATGCCCCTTCGCCTATATAAAGCCTCGGGACGGAAAACCCTAGGGGAGTCGGCAATTTTCCAGAAAGAGTTCCGCAGCTCCACCGCCATCGCCGACGAATTTTGGGGGACAGAAGTCTCTGTTCCGGCACCCTGCCGGGACGGGGAAGTGCCCCCGGAGCCATTTCCATCGGTCTCCATCGCCGTCTCCGCCGTCTCCATCGACCTCACCGCTATCTCCATCAACCTTGCTGTCTCCTATGATGAGGAGGGAGTAGTTCATCCCCGGGGCTGAGGGCTCTACCGGTAGCTATGTGGTTCACCTCTCTCTCCCATGATGTGATCTTTATGTGATCGTGAGCTTTGTATCATGTTGAACAAGTAGATGTTATTATTCAGATATTATGCTACTCCTATGCTTAATTGTTATAGTGTACTCTAGTGATGTTATTAAAGTAATCTATTCCTCCTGCCATGGTGTAACGGTGACAGTGCGTGCATCGTGGTGGTACTTGGTTTAGGCTATGATCGTGATCTCTTGTGGATTATGAGAGTAATTATTACTATGATAGTATTGAGTGATCTATTCCTCCTTTCATGGTGTAATGTTGACAGTGTGTGCACCGTGTTAGTACTTGGTCTAAGTTGCAATGATTTCTATCTTGAGTTGTGATCTGATTTGGATATCTCTATGAGTGGTGTTTGTCAAGTACTTGATGAACTTTAAGGGGTGCTTCTGTAGCCACTACACAATGATTAGTGTTATTCAATAGGAGAGTAATTCAGAGTACTATAGTGGAGAGAAGTTGTTTATTTGTTCAATCATGTTATATTGTTGGGAGTGTGTCCACTAGTGAAAGTATGATCCCTAGGCCTTGTTTCCAAGCTTTGCACACCGTTTACTTGCTGTTTTGTTACTTGTTTGCTCGCAGCGATATTTATTTCACATCACGTTTGCTACTTATAATCATCTATACCACTTGTATTTCACTATCTCTTCGCCGAACTAGTGCACCTATACATCTGACAAGTGTATTGGGTGTGTTGGGGACACAAGAGACTTTCTGTATTGTAATTGCAGGGTTGCTTGAGAGGGTTAGCTTTGACCTCTAACCTCCCTGAGTTCGATAAACCTTGGGTGATCCACTTGAGGGAAACTTGCTGCTGTTCTACAAACCTCTGCACTTGGAGGCCCAACAAGTGTCTACAAGAATAGAAGTGCGTAGACATCAAGGCCGGAGTCTCCGGTGCCCCGGGGTCATTCTGGGGCCTTAGGACGAACGAATCAGGTGCCAGGCCGGAGTTGGGCCGGAGACTCCGGCCACCCAAAAACTGGCAGCAACACCAACACGAAAACGACCATAACTTGAGCATCCGGACTCCGTTTTTGATGATCTTGAGCTCGTTGGAATCACAACAATGAGCTCTATAAGAATATACATAGAAACATCATAGTCCAATAAGGGAGGATAAAACCAAATGATGAGAGGTTTGACCTCTCTTCAAAGACGAACCGGTAAAACCTCCAAACACCAAAAACTCAATAAGTGTTTCATGCAAAATCCGTTTTTGATGAGCTAGAGCTTGTCATGGAAATAACCACAAGCTCTAGAACCTCACATGGATAAAAGCCAAATAAGAACCAAGAAAGATGATGCCAAGAATGCAAAGGTTTGAGCTCTCTCCGAACGATACGACTAAGTTACTCACTCGAGAGCCCCTCTTGATAGTACGGCTACCGATCCTATAACCCGGTCTCACAACTAACACTATGAGACCGGTAAGAAAGAAACCCTATCAAGAACATACCTTTTCCTTGCTCATTCCACTTGAGCTAGATTATGACTGTCTTGTCTTCCTCAAGTTGGAACACCTTTCTTGATCTTGATTGCTTGGTGAAGTCTTGCGAATTGCTCCCCCATACACCACTATGGGAAAGACTCTCTTTAAGCATATCTTCACTTATCCATGATCACAATATATATGGCAAGCTTCAAGCATATGATCTCTTCTAGATTCCATCTTGAACTTGTGCTTCGACTTGATCAATTCTTGAATCAACTCTTCTTTCTCCACAATGATGGTGTCTTGAAGATTCACATGAGAGCTCACTCAATCTTATTCTTAAAGACACACTTGATATAGGCTCAATTCTCTTATGACCGACTTTAGATCACTCCTTGAATAACACCTTGGTCATCACAAAACCTTCTTTATTTCCATCTTCATACAACCTTGAAACCAACAAATGGTTCAAGCATTGTCTATGGACAAGTCCTACAAATAGAACTCAATGCAACCATTAGTCCATAGGGATTGTCATTAATTACCAAAACCACACATGGGGGCTCCATGCTCTTTCAATCTCCCCCATTTTGGTAATTGATGATAATATCTTTGAGAGGGTTTATATAATGAATTTAAAGAACCAAAACGGTTGCACTAACATCAAATACTACAAAAGTATGTGATGTTAGTAGAACCACCATATATAGAGCAAACTCCCCCCCACAATCTATGCATGTGTGAATGATCTTGATTTCATTGCATATATTGCCAACAAAGGTTGTTGGTGGAGTTTCCTCTATATACTCAACCATGCAAAGCATGAAAGGCAAATGCTTAAGAACAAAACCAAAGCATAAAACCCAATTCCCTTTAAACCCTCGAAACTTCTCCCCCATTGGCACCAATTGCCGAAATGGGCAGAAAAACTTAGAAGGCCAATATAGTGAGAGTTCATCCATAATTTGTGCATAAACCAAAAGTATAATTGAAAACATATGCACATATCCAAATATGAAAACTTGGAGGAAATCATCCTATATTGAGGATCAAAAATTGCAAATAAAATAAGATCACATGGTGGATAAACTTCAACAAATGAAGAGAGCAATCAATCGATCCAAAGAACAAATTGAATAAAGATATTATGATAAGACCAAAAGGGTGCTCTAAATAATATGAGGAAGCTCCCCAAGGTTTGTGCACAAAATATTCTATTTAAATTAAAGTATAAGATGCACAAACATGGAATCATCAATCCCTCAATATTATTCAAAACAAAATGATACCAAGTGAAGTCAAATACTATGATGACCGCAAAATGGCGCTTTAAATGAAAGGAGGAAGCTCCCCAAGGTACGTGCAAAAAAATGGAATGTTTGCATTTGAATATAATTTGCACAACATGGAATCCTCACTCCCTCAATAACATTTAAAACGCAACCATTTGCAAGAGATCATAGAGGAGAAATTAAGCTTAACACTTGCTTCAAACAAATAGTTGAGCAACAAGCAAGGGACACCATATTAAAAGGCTCAACCAAAGGAATGTGTGATATGAATGACAAAGCATATTATAAGACTAATACAAGGATAAGCATAGAGCATCCACATAGTCTTTAATGAATGAAATTGCTTAGCATTCCATCCCAACACATAAGGTTCAAATAAGATATCAAATAAGGAGATATCATCTCTCATGTGTATAAGTTTCTAAGTAGACAACATCACAAAGATAATTATCACAAAGAAACATGTACACACAAAATAGATACTAAGAATAGAACATGATATCCAAAATGAAGTCATGCAATATACCAATGAGATTTTTAGCTTTTAAAGCACGGCCAAAGGCTCAAATTTTCTTATTGTATATTGATGAACTTCAACCACAAACAAGTCAAAGACATCACAAATATCAACAAGGGAAAGAAGATAGTTGGGATGCTTTGAGAAAAGCAACAAGTATCACAAAGATGGATACCAAAAGGAAGTACTAAATTTACACTTTCAACCATATTGCACATGTGAGAAACTTGAGGAATTGATATGCAATAAAATTGCTAAATTGACATATATGGGATAGGAGAATCATGAGCATGATTTTATATGTTCCCAATAATATGCACTCATCTCAAATTACTCACAATTGCAATAAAGAGGTTTCATTAAGACCTTTGCAAGAAGCACAACATTTGCAAATAAAGATATTCCATGCCATGAAACAACCTACACAAGGTTGGATACTAGAAAAGTATGCATGAAGAAGATACTTGTTACCGAGATATCAATGGTAGGATCTAGTAGATAGGAGTCCTTCAATAATCCTAGCTTGCCTCAAATTATCATTTAGTCACCACTTCATCCTTATTATTGAGACAAGCACCAATATATCTCCATGTACTTAAAAACAAAGTTCAAGTACAAGATGGTCCCCAAACTCATTGGGTCCAAAGTAGTTAGAGAAACTACAATATATAGGACAAACTCCACATAAATATGTGCATATAGATATGAACTTGAATTTCATGCACAACTTAGCCAATTTAGGATTTGATAGAGTTTTGCCTATATATTGGATCAACGAAAGCAAAGCATGCCATAAAATATACATTTAGTAAGAATGCATGCACAATACTTTCAAGAGCCAAAGCAAGATACAATTTGAACAAAACACCAAGAAGACCAAGAAGTCACACAAAGGTGTGAAAACTAAAAGTTGTCCAAACTATATCAAAGAATCCAATCAACACAAGATTGGTTCCAAAGTTCAACAAGTGAACAAATCAAAAGCCAACGAGCATAAAATCACTAAAAGACACATGCTCAAAGACATATCTCATTTTAAGAGTGAAAACAAATTGCAAGGAATGAGATAAGCAACTCCCAAAGAGAGTAAGGTTCCAACAACAAATCAAACTCTCCACACTTTTTATGATGGCACACTAAGTACCAAAAAGAAAAGATTTGTCTTCCAACAATAATCAAAACCAATTGAAATAAGCACAAGAGTGTGTTATAACAAATATAGGAGAGCTCCCCCAAGATTAGTGCATTATTTATGATTTTGCATTTGGATACAAAATGCACACAAATGGGATCATCACATCTACCTACATAGAAATAACACAAAATAAGTTCAACAAAATCAAATGGAATCACAAGAGTCAAGAAAGACAATGGGAGTTAAAGCAAATACATTTCTTGGCGAGAGATAAGGCAATTAAAAGCAATAGCCAAAGTGAAGATGATCAATATAAAAAATACCACATGATAGATTACCAATTTTCCAAGGAGAAGAGGTATATGGAGTTATTTCCGGTGGTAGTTTACACATAAATCCAAGATCATCTTCACAACATATGAGCATATGAAAAGGGATAAGAATTAAGCACCATGCCAAACAAAGATATTCTTGATAGACTCAAATAGTTAAACAATCACGCAAAGCAATGATTAGGATAGCTTGAAGCAAATGGTTTTCCAACTTTGATGTAGTATTCCACATTTTAGGAAAACCCTATCAAGAAAGTATCTCACAAACAAGATCCAAAACAAGAGCAATAAACAATTTGGCAAATTGGAACTTGTTCGAGAAAACATGCCACATAGAAGCAAGATAATTTACAATATCAACACTATGTGACACAACCTCAAATATACACATTTCATGGATTTGTAATATGCACAAAGCACAATACTCCCCCATAATGTGATAAAACCAATTTTTAAATAAGTTGTTAAAGTCAATTTCCATAGGGCTCAGAAATTCCGAGGGGGACCGGAGTCTCCGGGGTTGAACCACCGGAGTCTCCGGAGTAGAACCACCGGAGTCTCCGGGGTAGAACCAACGGAGTCTCCAAACCTAGAAAATTAAACTTTACCAACAAGAGGCAAATAGAATCCAACAAGATGATTAATGGACATTATAGAATTTGAATTTCTCATGAAAATGACATACCACATAGAGACTAGATAATCTTTAAATATCAACACTAAGTGGTATTCCTCATGTACACACATTTTTAGGATTGTGAAGTGCCAAAGAATATCACTCCCCCAAAATGGGATGGTCCATTAATCACTCCCAAGAGCCAAGAAGATAGATCAAGATGCAATAGGCTCAACAGTAACAACCGTACATGGTGTGCAACCAACATGCACATAATTGATTACTCAAAATAAAGCAAGTAGGGAGCACAACATATACAAACACATGCAAGATACAAAACCAAACACATGCAAAGGGGCGAGTAACTTTCAATGTAGATAAGTTGAATACATGTTACCGCAATGAGGAACAATGGATATATGATAGAAATAAGATAATCCAATTGACTTGACTTGAGACAATATAATTAATGAAGATCCCTTAATTCTTCATGATATAGCCAAGTCTCCAATGCCCTCCATTAGACACCTATTGATCAAGTTTTGGCTAGTTGGTCCCCAACCAAGTTGGGTCCTAAGAGGTTAGTCACAATAGGTTTGGCAACCCAAATGGTTCTTTTCTTGACACCACTTTGAGTACCAACAAATTTGGCAAACACATTTCCAACCTTATCCTTGCAAAGTGAATAAGCATCATTGATTATGATAGGGTTGGATGAGTTACCAATAGAGCAAGTAGAAGAAAGGTGACCCTTCTCACGGCATATGTAGCAAGATCTTATCTTTCCTTTCTTCTCATTTGATTTCTCCACAATAGGAGCATTGGGTTGATTCTTCTTAGGAGGAAGCTTTTCTTCATCTTGAGGAAGGACTTGAGTTTGAGCTTGAGGCCGCTTCCCTTGTTGCTTCTCACTTAGATGCTTCTTCTTCAATGGGCAAGACCTAACATGATGCCCTTCAATTTTGCACTTGAAGCAAACAATCTTGGCCGGATTCTTGACTTGCTCTTGGCCCTTCTTCTTCTTGAAGAGTTTGGACTTCTTCTTATTGTTGGAGATAAATCCAAGTCCACTCTTGTCATTGTGGGATTTTTGTGCACTCAACATCTTGTCAAGTTTGGACTTCCCTTCATGACTTTTTACCAAGTCTTTCTTCAACAAAGTGACTTGGGCCTCGAGCTCTTTAATTTCCTCTACATGGTTAGTTACAACACAAGTACTAGAGGAAGTAGAAGCTATATTGTTAGAGCAACAAGGCAAGGAGAGTAATTCATCACAAGATGTAGCAATAGTATGAGTGGATGAATTACAAGGACTAGCACATGGCAATATAGCATTTTGGGAAGTAGTGCTAGTGACCACATGAGGTTCACAAGATGTTACCTTTGTAGACATATCCTCATAAGCTAACTTTAGGCGAGCATGGGACACTAGAAGATCCTCATTAGAGCTAGATAGCTTTTCATGACTTTCTTCCAATATCCCATACTTGCTAGTTAGCAACACAAGTTGAGCCCTTAGCTCAACATTCTCCTTCAAGATAGATGCCTCATAAGAAGTAGAGTTAGTAGCACAAGCATCATGATTAACCAAAAGAGGAGAAGGCAACTTGGAACACTCTTTTAAATAAGAAGGTTTTAGTTGCTCATGTGACTCGGTGAGTTTGGTGAGCACACCCTCAATGTCCCTAGAGCCATTTTTGAGGTGCTCAAGATCCTCAAGAAGTTTAGCATTAACAAAAACAAGCTTATCATTTTTTAATTTTAAATCATTTGCCACCTCAAGAGCTCTATCATGGGTTTCCTTTACTCTAGACAATTCTAGAGCAAAATTCTCCTCAAGAGCTTCGTTGGTGCATTGTTCTTTTAAAAGAGTCTTTTTAAAATCATTGGCAAGACTATGAAGATTCTCAATAGTTTCTTCTTGTTCTTCGTCATGAGATTGAAGCTCAACAATAATTTTCTGGCTCTCAATAGCAGCAACCAAAATATGAACGAAGTTAGAGCAAGCAATTTTGTTCTTACCAATAGCATGAAAGACTATTTCTCCCTTCTTTTTTAAAGAGGCAACATAATCATCCTCTTCTTCATGATCACTAGATATAGTGGGTTCCAAAGAAGGAGTTACCTTTGAATCCCTAGCCATAAGACATATGTGGGAACCGAGAGATGATGATGAGGATGAATTACTTGAAGCTCCAATCAAAACTTTGTCTTGGCCAATAGAATCTCTGGTTTCCTCTACATTGTTAGCCACACAAAGACTAGAGAAAATAGAGGAATTTTTATCATGGCCACTAGACAGAGCAAGCATATCATCATGAGATTTATTTAAGCAACTTACACATGATATGCAAGGACTAACACAAGCATGTAAAGCATTTATGGTGCTAGAAGTGTTAAAGTCCAAAGATGAAGCATTGCAATGAGATCGAGATGAATGATTATCAAAAGTAAGCTCACTATCAACATTGCAATTTCCATCACCACTCACCATGTCATTACCTTGTGTCTTGCCACACATCGGTGAAGTGGAAGAAAGTTCATCACGGCCGGAAGTGGAAGGAATACACTCATCCTCAATAAACTTGGACACATCATATTTTTCTTGAAGCTTTGTCCGTAACTCATGAGCATTCCGAAAAGGCATAATGGACGTCACAACTACAATGCTCACAACATTGGATAAGACATTAATAGCTTGAGCATTGAGATAAGAGTTCTTCTCATCCTCTAAAGATAGATTTGTGGGATCCTTAGGAGGAGAAAAACCCATATCTACAATTCGCTCTATATTTGGGTCCATGACCCGAAAATGATTAAGCATGTGAATTCTCCAAGTATCATAATTTGTGCCATCGAATATAAAAGTGTCATTGTGCACTAATCCCCTAGCCGACATCTTTGCTCTCAAGGCGGTGAAGCCTAAAATGAGAGACCTAGCTCTGATACCAATTGAAAGGACACCGATGTCGCCTAGAGGGGGGGGGGGTGAATAGGCGATTAAAACTTTTACGAAAGGCTTGTACAAATGCGGAAATAAACTAACGTTTAATTTGACAAGCTTACAAAACCTAATAAACTAGGCTCACCTATGTGTACCAACAACTTATGCTAAGCAAGACAAGTAGCAAGGTGATAGCAAGATATATAACTTCAAGCACGATGGCTATCACAAATGTAAAGTGCATAAGTAGTGGAGCTCGGATAAGAGTTACCGAGGCACGAAGGAGAAGAAGATGTATCCCGAAGTTCACTTCCAAAGGAAGCTAGTCTCCGTTGGAGAGGTGTGGTGGCTTAATGCACTCCGAATGCCACAAAGGCCTCACCTTGAGATGTGGTAGCACAATGCTCACCAAATGCCACAAAGGCTCACCTCAAGATGCAGAGGCACGCTACACACCAAATGCCACAAAGGCTCACCTTATTCTCCTCGCGCTCTCGCATAAAGCAAGATGCCACGATCCACTATGGGACACTTGAGGGCGGTCACCGAACCCGTACAAGCTTGGGGCAATCTCCACAACTTAATTGGAGGCTCCCAAGAATCGCCACAAAGGCACCACAAAGGTTGGGGAATCTCCACAACTTAATTGGAGGCCCCAAGTATATGCCACAAAGGCCACTAAGCCGTCTAGGGTTCCAAGAACCCAAGAGTAATAAGCTCACAACTTCCACTTACCCGAATCTCCGAGGAGAACTCAAACCGATTCACCAAATGCAATGGCAAGAGCACACAAAGTGCTCAAATTCTTCTCACTCAAATCCTACCAAAGCAACTAATGCTATGGAGAGATATGAGAGGAAGAACAAAGGAAATCCACAAAGAACTCCAAGATCTAGATCCAATAGGTTCCCCTCACTTAGAGGAGATTTTGATTGGTGGAAAGATAGATCTAGATCTCCTCTCTCTTTTCCCTCAAGAAGATGCAAGAATCATTGGAGGGATTGAGAGATAGAGCAAAGCTTCAAGGTCAACAATGGAGGAGAGAGAGAATAGGAAGCCAACCAGCCCAAGGAGGAAGAAGGGGGCCTTTTATAGGTCCCCCATGAAAACTAGTCGTTGCTGGGCACTTACCTCGGAGTCTCTGGCCTTGGAGGCCGGAGTCTCCGGTGCCCCGGGGTCATTCGGGGGCCTCAGGACGGACGAATCAGGTGCCAGGCCGGAGTTGGGCCGGAGACTCCGGCCACCCAAAAACTGGCAGCAACACCAACACGAAAACGACCATAACTTGAGCATCCAGACTCCGTTTTTGATGATCTTGAGCTCGTTGGAATCACAACAACGAGCTCTATAAGAATATGCATAGAAACATCATAGTCCAGTAAGTGAGGATAAAACCAAATGATGAGAGGTTTGATCTCTCTTCAAAGACGAACTGGTAAAACCTCCAAACACCAAAAACTCAATAAGTGTTTCATGCAAAATCCGTTTTTGATGAGCTAGAGCTTGTCATGGAAATAACCACAAGCTCTAGAACCTCACATGGATAAAAGCCAAATAAGAACCAAGAAAGATGATGCCAAGAATGCAAAGGTTTGAGCTCTCTCCGAACGATACGACTAAGTTACTCACTCGAGAGCCCCTCTTGATAGTACGGCTACCGATCCTATAACCCGGTCTCACAACTAACACTATGAGACCGGTAAGAAAGAAACCCTATCAAGAACATACCTTTTCCTTGCTCATTCCACTTGAGCTAGATTATGACTGTCTTGTCTTCCTCAAGTTGGAACACCTTTCTTGATCTTGATTGCTTGGTGAAGTCTTGCGAATTGCTCCCCCATACACCACTATGGGAAAGACTATCTTTAAGCATATCTTCACTTATCCATGATCACAATATATATGGCAAGCTTCAAGCATATGATCTCTTCTAGATTCCATCTTGAACTTGTGCTTCGACTTGATCAATTCTTGAATCAACTCTTCTTTCTCCACAATGATGGTGTCTTGAAGATTCACATGAGAGCTCACTCAATCTTATTCTTCAAGACACACTTGATATAGGCTCAATTCTCTTATGACCGACTTTAGATCACTCCTTGAATAACACCTTGGTCATCACAAAACCTTCTTTATTTCCATCTTCATACAACCTTGAAACCAACAAATGGTTCAAGCATTGTCTATGGACAAGTCCTACAAATATAACTCAATGCAACCATTAGTCCATAGGGATTGTCATTAATTACCAAAACCACACATGGGGGCTCCATGCTCTTTCACTAATGATGCCAGTAAAAGAATTTATAGATAAAATAAGTTTTGGATTCCAGACTAAAGGATATGAAGATTTTAGAGGAACAAATTTGTTAGTAAGCATAGAATTTATAGGAAGGCTCACTAACAAAAGCAGCTCTAGATATAGAGTAAATGTAAATGACGTAATTGAAAGTATGCAGTCAAAAGGTATAAAGTTTATGAGTCCTCTTAAAATCAGTTCTGAAGAAAGAGCAGGAGAAGAGTGGAATATTGGAGAATTAATAGAAAAGAAAGAACTAAAACTACCTGAAACCTACATTAGCTATCAAAATTGTGAAGGAAGTAGTAGCATTAGGTTCACAAATTATAAAGCCGCATCCTTAGATGACACAGAATCTCTAATGTCAGAATCTGAATTTAGTGATAATAGGTGCAAAGATGCGACAGAATGCATGGAAAGGGCAAATCTAGACAATGAAATAACTCATTGGGAAGGAAAATTAAAACATATAGAATGGGAATATAATAATTCTATGATAAAAGATTGGCCTAAGATCCGAGAAAAAGAATTATTTTTCATTAGAGAAATTTCAAGACTTAAAAAATTAAGAAGTGACAAAAATAATACCGCTAGCAGTTCAGTTATGGTAAAAAATATGGTTGAGCCCAAAGATAAAGGTAAAAATGTTAATATCAACCAAAGTCATAAGGATAGAGTTATAGATGAAGATGAGCAATGGGATATAAACAATAAATTGCTATTAGAAAGTTATGAAGAAGAAGAAAAAATAGTAAACGAAATACTAGAAGAAGATATAAACTACGATGAGTCTGAAGCATATGACGATTTTATAAATTCTCTAGATGAGGTAGGGTTACATAATTTAGAAAATGCAATGGAAGCCATGGAAGTTGAAAATAGTAAGAGAAAAAGAACTGCATATGGTGATAGTTCAGTAAAACAAGAAGGAGAAAGAGAGAGAGAGCAACCAGACCAGCTGGAAGATGGCCTCTAGAAAAAGAAGACTTTCAACCAACCTACATTCCAGGACAATACAAGCATATGGGTTCTAAAAGAAGAGATTTTGAAAGGCCAGTGCAATTTCAAAATTATAGGAATGATGGTGCAATATTAAACTTAGCAGCTCATGATCCTGCAGATTGGCCAAATATAATTAGCATATGGAAAAGCCTAATAGTTCAAAAATATATACAAAACCAACATAATATAGGAAATAAGGTAGAAGATATGCTAACATATCTTGAAACATTTTTAGGAGAATCCGTAAAAGTTTTATGGGAACAATGGGTAGAGACATATCCAAATAATTACGAAGAATTAAAAAGGGCTGGAAGTAACCCAAATAATTTTGCTAACATTATATCAAATATGAGCATAGCAGAAGACCCAGAATTAGGAAATACAACATTACAAAATGAAAGATTGAGAGAAATAGAAAAATTAACTTTAACTAGTTGGAAAGGGATAAAAGAATTCTCTCAGCATTATTTATATAATGCTACCACTGCTAAACAAGGTTACAACAAAGGTGTTGTTGAAAGATATTTTAACAAATTACCTGACCCTTTAGGATCCATAATATTTGAAGAATATAAGAAAGAAACAGAAGGTTTTATCATGAATATATCCCAAGCCATAACCTTTGTATTTAAACATTTAAGAAAAGTTTGCACAAGTATACAAGCACAACGATCTATGAAGAGATCAGATTACAATTTCTGCAATAATATTGTCCAAATTCCATTAACATATGGAGAAGATAGGCATAGGAATAAAAAATATTATAAACCTCAAAGGAGAGATAATAGAAATTTTAGGACAAAAAGAAGATATTTCTTAAGAAGGTCGGATAATAGAGCCCCTTTCTTACATAAGAGAAATGTAAGAAGATATAATCCTAGAAAAACATATGATAGTACATGCAGGTGTTTTATATGTAACTCACCTGATCATCTAAGTAGAACTTGTCCTAATAAAGATCAGAAAAGATATTCTAGTAAATTAGAAGAGCAAGAAAGAGTGCTAATCATAGATAGTGTCAATGAAAACATATTAGTATGTGATGATGAAATAAAAGATGATGAGTCAATATATTCAATCATAGAAACAGATGAAGTAGAAAATGAGACAAGAGAAGAAGAATCAAGTGAAGATGAGATAGATTTAATAGAAGAACTAGCAGGATTAAAAATTGAAATGATGAATCAAGTAGATTGTGAGCATGATTGGATTAGAGGTAAAGGAGACTATTATATAAAATGTGCCTTTTGCATATACTACCCAAGCCAAGAAAATAGGTCAACTTGTAGTATATGTTTAAGACAAGCATGTTCTTCTTGTTTGAAAGCTAAAAAATCAAAGTTGGAGACAAGAAATAGAATATGAACCAGAAGATCGAGTACTATCAAGTAGAGTTAGAAATCTAGAAAATAGGATAAATAAACTAGAAGCAGAATTAGAAGAAATAAATTATAAGTTACAAAATAATAATAATGGTGTTATATGTCAAGAAGATAATACAGCCAAAAATACTGAATTAAAAGATCAAATGGTAACTGTAAGAGAAAGTAAAGGAGATAGGCATATACAATTAAAAGATGCTATAACAAGTTTTGGGAATAAATATATAGTACGCCTACCATTTAAGGAAGTATTAGGAATACGGATTCCAGTTAAAATAATTTTAAAGCCAAACATTTCTTACAAAATATTAGCATTATTAGATACAGGTTGCACTAAGAACATAATTTATGACAAGTATTTTGCAAGATGCCCTGAAATAGTTAAAACAATAGATGATAATAAAGCCGAAGTATCCACAGACATGTCAGGAATAAAGAAAGTACATAATCAATTAGCATATAACATCAAATCATACATAAATGGCACCAAATACATAATAGATGAAATTACAATCAGAGATTTATCTGTAATAAGTGATGATATGATATTAGGATTAAGGTTTTTACAACAATCCTTGCAAACCACTATTATACATGAAGAAGGAGTTACATTCATCCCACACCAAGATAATGTTCCATACATATCTGAGGTACGAAAACAAAGAAAATCCTTGCAAAATGTAGAAATATCTAAGCTGGAAGATGAGGGCAGCACTAGTATAGACCCTCTTGAAATCTGCAATGAAGAAGAGCTTAGTGATAGTCTAGAAGAATATCATATAGAAAATACATGCATCGAGTGCATAGGGTTACAATCTTTCTCACCCAATTGGTATAGAGATATAAAATCAAAAAATGATATAGACAAGATTGTGCGAAGGCTAGAAGATATACAAATCATTGGAGAAATACCAATGAAACATTGGGATAAGAATGCTATAGTATGCAAAATAAATATTATAAACCCTGATTACATAATTAAGTCAGGACCTATAGAAGCTACTCCCAAAGATATAGAAGAATTCAAAATGCATATTGAAGAATTACTAAAATTAAGGGCAATAAGAGAAAGTAGAAGCCCTCATAGATCCGCAACCTTTATAGTTAGAAATCATGCTGAAGAAGTTAGAGGCAAGTCTAGAATGGTTATTAATTACAAAAGACTTAATGATAATACCATAGATGATGCATATAATATACAAAATAAGCAAGAATGGATTAACAGAATACAAGGAAGCAAATATTTCTCAAAGTTTGATTTAAAGGCCGGGTTTTGGCAAGTAAAAATGGCCGAAGAATCTATTCCTTGGACAGCATTTACATGTCCTCAAGGTCATTATGAATGGCTAGTTATGCCTTTAGGATTAAAGAATGCGCCTGCATTATTTCAAAGAAAAATGCAAAATATATTCAATGAGAATCAAGCATTCATATTAGTCTATGTAGATGACTTGTTAGTCTTCTCAAAGACTTATAAAGAGCATATTGCACACCTTGAAGTTTTCTTTAGAAAGGTAGAACAAAATGGGTTAATATTATCTAAAAAGAAAATGGAAATTTGCAAAGAGAAAATTAATTTCCTTGGCCATGAAATAGGAGAAGGAAAAATATATTTGCAAGAGCATATAGCTAAGAAAACATTACAATTTCCTAATGCCATGAATGATAAAAAGGTTTTACAACAATTTTTAGGAATTGTAAACTACGCAAGAAATTATATAGATAACTTAGCAAAGCTTGCTGGACCATTATATGCTAAATTAAGAAAGAATGGTCAGAAATATTTTAATTCTGAAGACATAAAATTAGTTCAGGCTATTAAAGAAAAGGTTAAAAACTTGAAACCCTTAGAATTACCATTAGAAGATAATTATTTCATAATTGAAACTGATGCATCTAAGGTAGGATGGGGTGCGATATTAAAGCAAAAGCCTAATAAATATTCTCCAAAGGCAGAAGAAAAAATATGTAGATATGCATCAGGGAGTTATAAGTTAAAAACTGTGAATAATATTGATAGAGAAATTCTTGCAGTAGTCCATGCTATAAATGCATTTAGATTATATCTAGGGTTTAAGGAATTTACAGTACAAACAGATTGTGAAGCAATATGTAGATATTACAATCAAATCAATAGTAAGAAAAAGTTCTACTAGAAGATGGGTTTTATTTGAAGATATCATAACTGGGAATGGTTATAAAGTAGTTTTTGAGCATATTAAAGGTAAAGATAATTGCTTACCTGATATATTCTCTCGTGCATCAATTTTGCAGAAATGAAGAGATAAATACTCCCTAACGGGACAGAAGTATTTACATTTGGAATTGATAATACATTGAGAATATTCCCTCCAAATACATTCAAATTCAAGGCAAAGGGACATATCGCCCTAGCTAAAATTCAAGAATGTATACTGGATAATTTCTGGTTCCAATACAACAATAAAAGAGAAGAGAAGGGATATTTGTTATCCATTTTGAATAGCCTTGCAGAATATTTTAACATTATGAATAAAAATATACCGAAGTCAACAAGAATTCAAACGCAAGAAATAATATCAGTATATGTCTTATTTGATGGAAGTAAACCAGGCATATATACGAAATTTGAGGAATTAGCAAAACAAAAAACTACAGCAAGAAAGAAGGGACAAGATTTAACATGGAAAAAATATTTAGATATCAATGAAGCCTTGAAATATGCAAAAGATATCATTGGAGAAGACTTCTATATAGATCCTAAAGCAAAGGAATATATTGAGAAAGTTAAAGGAAAAAACAAGAATACTCCCCCTCCACCTAATACAACTCATACAAAGGGAGAATCATCAACGAAGGTAAAAGAAGAAGAAGAGTCTCTGCAGACTCTAACATATAAGGCGTGCCTTTTAAAAGGCGTGGATCCTCTGGATTCAGAGCACATAGACTTGAAGGTAAATGAAAAATTTGAAGAAATTGCAAAAACATGGAAAGAAGAATTAAAAGCAGAAATTTTAAAAGAATTACAAGCTAAATTTAATGAAAAATTTGAAGCATTAAAAAGAGAATATGATTCTAAATATGATCTGAATTTTTTAGACGATGACCACATGGACATGGTCAGCTCCAGGAATAAATATAGAAGCATGCAAATATTGTTGAATATGAATTGATATTGCTATCAATTTATCGGGCGCGGAGGACCCAAATATTAGAATAAACTTGAATTGATATTACTATCAATTATTCGGGCGCGGAGGACCTATACCCGAACAATTGAAAAATTCAAAAAAAATATTAATTAATAATTTCGAAATATTTATTGAATGAATAAAAATAAATATTCCTATTATGAAGATCTCCACCATCGTCAAGCATGCAAGCAGCCAAAGATTTGAAGCTGTCAAAAGTTCTTCACATGCATACAAGAGGAAGGAAATCAAGCCAAAGTAAAGAAGCAGATTCCAAGACACCATCATGTGAAGCGAGAAGATTTTTCCAAGATGAAGATAAGGAAGAAGTCACCTCCATAGCTAGCCAAGGCAATTTGGGGGCTGTACAAATAGTCTCTCCAACATGCTCTCATAAAGAAGGCTAAGGCCTAGAAAGCCTAAAAAAAGTCCTACAAAATAGGTGTATGATGAGCAAGAGGAGACAAGAACCAATAATAGTGAAAGAAGGCTGTAGAATGCAACAATAATAGAGGAGCAAGGCTGCAGAAATGGTGCTCTCTCGTGCCTATAAAAGGAGAAGAGCGCAGCGAAGGAACACACACAGAGCAAGCACACACCAGCAGCCAGAAGAAACACCAGCCAGCAGCGAGCTCCTGCGAGAACTCCCTGCTTAGTAGTAGTAGTAGTAGTAGTACCACCACCACCACTTGTAATAATAAGCCTGCATAGTGAAGGCAATCGTGTTGTATCGAAGGAGCTAAGGTAATCCCTCCTTCTCGTGTAAACCCTTCGGGGCTTCCCGAAAGGGAAAACCACATGTAAGCTATATTGTGGAAATGAAATAGTTTTGTGTTTCCCTTAATCTTTTTAGCATGTTTATATGGGATGAGTTCTTATGCTAGGGATCCTATAGGAGAAACCTCTTCATGTAGTTCTCTGTTAAGCCTTGTATATGGCGTCAGAAACGAGAACCTTGGTTGTAGAGAAGTGTTCCCTTCAGGTGGAACTGCCTGGGAAGACGATAAGAAATCAACCCATATAAATTTAACTGAAGAAATTTAGGAAAATAAACTTAGCTACTCCTGAAGCAATATGGTGAAAAATATGGTGAGTACCGAGTAGGACAATACAACTCTGCGCACACCCCGCTCGAATTGTTGGCCTCGATAGCCATAAAGATCCTGTAGAATATACAAAAAAGAATATTATAATCTGAATATTAAATTTACGTATTGTTAATATAAAAGAATTTATTATCACGCATAGTCCATATTTATCCCGCATATCGCGCGTCAGGTCACCATTCGACGGTGATGGCAACAATCATTGTGGCCGGCTCATTTCACGTCGTGTAATCTCACTATGTACTCCAGTGGCGGAGGACCGCGTAGTATGGCGGCCGCATGAGGGAAAGAGATTTTGTGCACATGGGCATCAGTGCTCCCTTTACTTTTAGTTTTTTTTTAAATTTTAAAATCTCATATTTTTATGTATTTTAAAATTATGACATTAAATATGTAAATAGATATGCACATGAGGAGTGTAATCAAAAAAGTTGCGTTAAAAAATACCTTATATTTTGTGAAATACAAAAAAGACAAATTTCATACTGTAAATAGTAGTACACAAGTACGTCATTTTATGAGTTTATTTTTAGAAAATTTGTCTTTTTTGTATTTCCTAAAATATAAAGTATTTCTTAACGGGACTTTTTTGTGTACACTCCTTGTGTCTAAATCTATCTACATATTTAACCACATAATTTTTGAAGACACAAAAGTGTGAGGTTTTGAAAAATTTTAAAACATCAAAAATGACGAGAGCACTGGTGCTCATGTGCACAAAACATTTTCCGCCGCCTGAGCTAATATGTACTTTGTCTCTATGTTTTGGTTGCACGTTAGTTGGAGATTTAGATGGCGTGGGCGCACGACCATGTCGCTGAAGGCACAATCGTTAGGTGAGCCTGCATTTTATTACTTTCTCTGTTTATATTACGTTTTGCTAATACGGATGTATTTACCACTAAAATGTGTCTAGACATATTGTGTGTAAACGTCGATGAAGAAGCCGACTCTTAGAGGAGCCCTCAAAATACCCAAAGCTTCGGGGCCGCCGTCCCGACATCCAACCGCTCCGCTATGCCGAGCAGACCTCTAGCACCACCTTCCAGGACCGCCATCCCGATATACCACCACTCGCACTTGAGCCATGACGCCGTATGACTCAGTCACCCACAGCCCAAGATGAATAGGGTAAACCGCTTGCAGACCACGGCCGCCATACCAACAACCGGAGCCGCTACCCCGGCTTCCTACTCGACCATGCTCTGCCAATGGAGCTCCACGGCAAGCCGCAAAAAGCCATTCTGGCCTCCATGCACGCACGAGCACCACACCTCGGCAGCAATCACCCCCACCTGTAGGGCCGCAGCCGCTGGGAACATCCATGGCTGAACCTGGGCAAGGAGCACCAGATCCGTCGCCTCCCAAGCCCCTGTCAACCACCCGACGACCACTACCGCGAAATCGACATGGGGGAGGACCACCACTGGCCGGTGACGCCGCCCATGCCTTCGCACGCCGACGAGATGCCGCACCAAGCGACCACCACGTCGCGCATCAGATATGGGCGAAGCCAGCCCGCACCTAGGCCGCCCCGCTGTCCCAAGCAAGTAGGACCACCGCCCACGCCAGCACGCCGCAGACGCCGGTGAGCCACCGCAAACACCTCCTCTGCACGAGCCCGCCGGCTCGGCTTCCCCACTCTTGACCGCCGTCGCCCCCACAAATCCGGTCAACCACCGCATGAGTACCAATATCCTCGACCACCTTCGGCAGCGGGGGGCCACCACCGTGGCGGAGGAGGCTAGCGACGGCAATGGCCGGGAAAGCCTGGATGCCGATGGGGAGCCCCCAGCAGCGACGCTATTTTTGCCCCTGGCGCCGCTTGGGGGAGCAACGCAAGGGGAGCTGGTCTGATTTGTACTTAACAGAAAGAAAGTTAGCCCATGATAGTTTATTTCATCATGCATACAACATCAGTCATATATTTTTTCCTAAACCTTGACGATATTTAATCTGTCAAATAGAAATCATTTCACATCGATTAAATGTAGCTACTGTGGTCAGTTGAATCTTGTGTATTCATGTTAGAAAATTGTATATCAAATTGGTTTTACATTCTTACATAGGAGAGGGGGGCCAGTGCCCCCCTGCGCATGCAATAAATCAATTTTTAATCATCCTCCACCACTTTACCCACTGCCTAATATTCTCCGTCTCCTAAACCGGGGCAGATAACACACCAGCTGTGGTGCCTACGCTTGTAGCGTACACAGTACTCCACTATACTATCCATGATACACTCGTGGACTTAGGGCATCTACAATGGTATGCTCCAGAGGTGCTGCCTCACAACTTTAGCTAGGTTCGGGTGGTCCAACTTAGGCTTGGATGATTACTTTTAGAGAGGCAGTCTTTTTTGCAGGAGGCTGCCTTTTCAACATTAAAAGTGAAGAGCAAGGGAAAAAGGTGAGAGAAAAGGAGAGAAACCAAAGCTGCTTTTGAGGAGAGAGAAAGTGTCATGAGTTGGACCAATATTCTTCACACCTATTGTTCCATTTACTTTTTAGGTTCGTGCTTACATGGCCCATTGCTCATGCCCTTAATAAGCCAAGGCACGTCATTGCTTCTTCGTGGAAAGTGTTGAGAAATAAACATGTGATCAATTGTATATGGGAGGAATGCCTCCCAGGAGGTGTCTGTTGGGGAAAAGGTGTCTCCCCAACACACTCCTTCACCCTGTATATAAGTGAGTTCCCACAATGTAATAATAAAAAGAGTCTCATTTGTGTCTCTTCCTTTGTCTCTTTACTTCATACTACAACACGTTATCAGCACCTAGATTCTACCAAGAGTGGTAGGCCTCGTCGAAAAATTGTTATCCGGCGGAGCAAGTCATAGACACCACATGCATCCATTTCTAAAAGAAACCGATCAGGATATCGTTGATTTTTTTTGTCTTCTAATGATCAATCAACGAACTAAGAATTAACTGCCACCTTGTACGCAGATTATTTCTTCTGAGCATATATGCACATGAAGAAGTGGATGGATCGAACTCCAAACCAATCTCTGTTCTGGGTAAAGCACTTGGAGTTTTCATCCTCGAAGAACACATCTGCACAGTGAAATTTCGTCCTCAATTTTGCGGCGGGCGGCTTGGACAGGAAGCACGACGTCAAGCATCATGTCCGGCGAGGCACGGCTTCTACATCATGGAGGAAGCGCCTAGCGCGCGGGGCAGCCTCTTGACAAACTCAGGCGAGACGCGACCTCATGGACGCGACCCCAGCGGAGGCGTGACCCGACGGACGCGACGGCCGGTAGCGGCCCGTGCTCTCCCGACGCGGAAGCGTCTCCGACGACCTCAGACGAGGCGTGCGGCGGGCCTTTTTGGCATCAGCCCCGACATGGCCGTGGCCAACCGGCCAACGCGCGGCGGCAATTGGCCCGAGCGCGGCTTCGTCTCCGCGACCCCAGGCTCCAGGCGAGCACGGACCAGCCTGGCATGGCGACGGCTCAGCCCTGTGCACGGCAAGGGCGTAGGGCGGCTCGAGGCGAGTACAGGCCGGCGGCAACGCCCGGCGGCTCCCTCCGGCGTGGAATCAATGTCCGGTTGCGGCGGTTACTAAATCCCCGTGGGGGGTAGAACCAACGGGAGAGGAAGGAAGGAAAAATCCTTTTTCTTTGGCGATTTTGCAGATCGGCAACTGGATTATTTAATAATCTTGTATAAGTCCGTGTAATTTCTGCTTGAGCATTTGGGCTTACTAAAAATTACACTAGAGCCATTGGACTCGTTGAACTCTGCAGTTTAGCCATTGGGCTTCTTGTTTTCAGCAATTGAACCATGGTTGTTGTTATTTGCGTCGTATGCCCTAAGCTTCAAAGCAAATATACACATATGGATCATAGGATCTTGCTGAATTGCATAATAATTTATTATGCATCATTTTATGTCATGTAGAATAATCGTATGTATTACATGAGTAATACTGTTGCAAAGAAATATGTGGAATCCATCATTCGTATAGAATATAGAATTTGCTTGCAAAAGTTGGAAGAACATATGGTAGTAAAGTGTATGACACTTGCCTAACTATCTCAAGTTTATGTTGTGAATCACAAGGTAATGGATATATGGCATCTACTACTTAATTGTAGATTATGCACTCCATTGTCGTGAGGTCTAGATGTTATTATGACATAATGACTACCTTCAATTTTGCACACAACTTATGGATTGCATTGTAGCAATGAATTAATTTCGTTCACAACTGCGAGGTCTACACCACCATGTGGTGATTACCTTCAATGTGTTTTAGTTAACACAAGGTTGTGAGAAGATCCATAAGAGAGAGGTCTACACTACTTGGTAGTGATTATTTCCATGTGTTTAAAGCAAAAGCGAAGGCACAATAGTTATGGCATGGTTATCATAGCAACGAAATAATTTTCGTTCCCAACTATGATGTCTACACTGTTGGTGACTACCTTCATGATGTTTTTAAAAAACATCACAATTTCATAGCATTTTTCATTGGTTTTCATACACTCCAAGAGGAGTGGATTCCAAGAAATTGGTGATGATTATATCACATATGGTGCTATGAAATGAATTATGCAAAATACTTGCATATTTTGGTGATTCCATTTAACACAACTTATGAGACATCATAATAGCTATGAATTAAGTTTCATGCACAACTGAGAGGTTTAATTCACTTCATGGTGATGACCTTCATGTGTTTTAGATAACATAAGGTTGTGGGGGCTATGATTAATGAGAACTGTCCATAAGTGAGCGACCACTAGGGTTGACGCCTCTATGTGTTCTAAGGATATTTAAGGTTTATCCCTTTTGAGGTGATTACCTTTAATTTAAAGATATATACCACACTGTGGTGATTATATTTTCGTGGAAGGTTTGACCTATGGGTCACTAAGAATCACCATGACCATGATTATGTTTAGCCATAGCATTTTCATCCTACTTAATTTGCTAAAAGTGAATTAATGCATGAGCATTTCATGCAGCATATGGTTGAGCTTTCTTTGAAAGGTAATGCGATATGATGACATTAGGTTGGAGTAATTACCCAACATGGGTCAAGGACATATTATGTCAATTTGTGGCCTTGTCGCCACAGAAACTCCACTTGTAAATAATGTCATGGCTATTTCTGATATAGCTATAGATAATGCATGTTTGCATTTATGTGGCATCACAATGACTCGGTTCTCAAACTGAGTATTTAGTGGATGATGAATATCCATATGCCCTTTGAGGGACTTCCTTGCGGAGAGATATGTTGTTATAAGCTCAACTCGAATGAAAATTCATTCGTAGTCGGGACTTCAAGTCCGTTGAGGCTTATAATTCTATTGCCAATAAATCAACACCGAGTTGAGATTATGTGATAAGGTAATTTCGGATCTAAATCTGATTGTAAATCTTTATTGCACTTTATGATCTCCTATGATGGCAAATAGAAATGTCATCTTTATTTTAGGCTAAAAATATGATAAACTTCTTATGAAGATTCATCAGGTTCGCCCAGCGGGTGTGACACCATTGCCTAAAATTCATGCTGGTGCTTTTAGTACTAAGCGATTGAGTGGTTAGAGAACCACGAGGAGTTAAACATAGAGTGAAAATAAAATGGCAAATATACCATGGCGTATGTATCTCAAAAGGGAAGGGATCATTTAAGATAAAAATGATTGCAATGACAAAGGGGTGGTTGTACAAAGTATCGTACCAATGATTACCAATCTGTCATGTATTGGGTTGAATCATACCACCGAGTCATTGGCAAGGCAAATGATTTAAATGGGAAAGTTTTGAAGTTCAACTTCAAAAGGAACAACTAGAAATTATTCTGGTATGTAGATGTAAAATGACTCCCCTACTTTGATGATACACTTGTGGATGGTTATTCCCAAGATATTTTGGAGGACTCTTGTAGTCTCCTGGTTATCCCATAATATCATGAGCCTATAATTATACTACTACATGTAGTATAATTTGCAGCATCTTGTCCCTCGGACATGATTGTTGAGAAAATTGAGTGTATGAATCAGTTCATACTCAATCTTGTTGCGTACACAATAATTTGCCATCCTTTGTCATTATGACACATGGAAATTATTGACAATTCCATTGGCCACAACTTAAAAGTTGCAATATTCCCAATAATCATGCGATTTTTATGAGCACTGCACGTGCCATAGGGGAAATAATTTTAAGGCACTCTCACCTTAAAATTTGAAATGAGCCAGACATTATTCTTGAAAGCATTCAAGAATATATGTGGATTACTCAACCATGTATGGGTTATGTTGGTACTTTATGGTTTTACTAGACACGTCTAGAAGATAGAAGATGGTCTTAGGTGTGTATCATTCACACAAAACCATGTGTTTACTGAATTGAGTGCTCAAATTGACGAATTTGGAGCAAAGTATTCTAACATGGGATAATGCCATGGAATAGAACTGTTGTTGACTTTGATTCACAACCATTCAATGGTTAAATTCAGTATGTGTACATACCCAAAATTGTCAGGCTAGATTTCTTATTAAAGAGGGTGAAAATTGCATGGCCAATGTTACAGAATTGTGATTTGCCAATATTTTGTTGGTGGTAAATACGGTTTCACACGCTGCATATTTGGTCTAATTGAGATCAAATGCACATAATATTGTATCCCCTTGCAGTTTGTACGTGGAAATTAGTGAATTATTTTCCATCTGCGGTAATTTAGTTACATACCGATTGTCGTGGGGATGACTTAGGGGGCGTACTACGGGCCAGGCAGTATGCCGGCTGGCGTCCCGGGGAATCCCACGGCCTCGGCGCAAGAAGACCGGCTCCGGCCGGAAGGGCCGGCTGCGCCAGCCGCCGGCTGACGACTCCACCGAGGAGGGCTGGAGCCGGGCGAAGGAGATGAAACCTCTCAACGGTTGTCTGGCCAAAAGCCGGATGGCCCCGACAAGAGCGACAGAGGCGCAGGACAGGCGTGACGAACGCCACGACCACGACCGACCAATGAGGAGACGAAGACTCTTCCCCACGGCGGGATCCTAGGCGAAGGAGATGGGATATGCTCTCCAGATGCCGGCCTGGGGAAAAGGCACTTGGTAAAGTGCCTTTGCCAGAGCGCAGCCAGAGGAGATCAGGCCAAGGACGCCGCCGCCAAGGAGCCGGCAGCCGGCCGAAGCGTTACCGAAACCTGTAACCAGGCCCCCATCTATATAAGGGGGCCTAGACCCTTAGCATAGGGGATCCGATCTTCTTCTTCCTCCTCTAGCCGAACAGCTCGAGGAGCACTGTAATTGCTACTATCCAATCAATACGAAGCAGGCAGGAAGTAGGGGTTTACCTCCAACCGGGAGGGCCCTGAACCTGGGTAAACCGAGGTGTCTCTGTTGGCACAATCCCGAGCCGGACCCATCGTCACCAACGTCGAGCCCCTCCTATAAGCCTCCCTATGGCTACTGTCTCCAAATTCCCACGACAGTTGGCGCCCACCGTGGGGCAAAGCGCGGTGGCGAGCGGAGTCAAGTTCCGGCCGGGACCCTCCACCGAGAAGGTCGCCTCCGGCCTCGTCTGGAGGTTCGGCACCTTCGACTGCGTCGACGACAACTTGGCCCACTTCAAGAACGGCCTCGGCAACGGCGGCTCCTTCCTCGACGTCGGCAGCCACCGCTTCTACATCGCCAAGCCCTTCCCGGAGGAGATCACCGACGTCTTCGACTCTCCATGCGGTGGAGGCCCGAGTTGCGGCGAAAGCAGCAATCTTGGCACTTTGGTTGAGGTGATGGCCCTGGGAGAGGATGAGGGCGGCGACTCCCCGCGCCCCGAGCGCCCGTCGCTCGAGCGCCCACCTCCACAGGAGCAAGATGCTTCACTCCCAGAGCGGGACGCCCCGGACGTCTCCGTGGTAGACCTGCGCGCTCCCCTCGACCGCGTCATCAATCCCGCTTGGGTCGCCGAGGCCTTGGAGCGGACGCGCCTCGTTCTCCTTGGCAAGGCGGCCGAGGACGAGTCCAACCGACGCCGCGCGAGCACCACGCTCGGCGAGTTCTACGACGTGCGCCGAGCCGCACCGACCGAGCTCGCCCATGACCTGCGCCGCGGCCTTGCCACCACTGTCCCTGGCCAGATCCAGCGGTCGCCATCGGCAGGCCGAGGCCGCGGAGGACGTGGGCACGGTGGCCGTGCTCCCAGCGGTACCGTTCAAGGCCGTCACGCCCAGCAAGGCGGCGGGGCAGGCAGATCATGCCAGTCCCAGGAGTCGGCACCAGGGTCGGAGTCCCGGGCTCACCCATCGGCGCTGCACATCCACCTGTGGCTAGACCATGTTCAGGCGTCCTCTAGGGGATCTGCTAGCTCAAAGCGAGCGGCTTCAGACCAAGGAGGCCCGGGGGCTGCAGGCAGCGGTCATGGGCGCAAAGAGGGCAAGTACACCCTCGATGCTGCGCTTGACCAGCCGTGTAAGTTTCACACCTCCCCGGGCAGGGAAGCGACCCACTCCACGCGTCAGTGCCGTTTCATGAGAGAGCTGGAGCAGCGTGCTCGGCAAATCCCTGGAACGCCGCAGGCACAACCGGCTGGAGGTCAGGAGGACCAACGACGCGAACCGGCGGGAGGCGAGCCGGATCAAGAGGACGACTTCCCGACGGACGTGGAGCAGTATCACATCTTCACTACCCCGGGCAAGGATAAAAGGAACGACCTTTGGCATGAAGCGGAGGTGAACGCTGTGATGCCTGCAGAACCCCAGTTTATGCATTGGTCCGAGACGGCCATTACCTGGGGGCGCGAGGACCACCCAAGGCTGATGCCCAGCCCTGGAGAATACGCCCTGGTCGTAGACCCTGTCGTGTGCTCCGATACGCACATGTGTCGGTTCTCCCGCGTGCTTATCGACGGCGGCAGTAGTATCAACCTTCTTTACCGAAGCTCTCTGGAGAAGTTGGGCATCCCGCTTGCTCAACTAAAACCTAGCCGGCTCACCTTCCATGGCGTCGTGCCTGGGCATTCTTGCACCCCTTTGGGCAAGGTGCAGCTGGAGGTTCTCTTCGGAAAGAAGGGGAATAGCCGCCGCGAGCCTATCTGGTTCGAGGTGGTGGACATCAGCAGTCCCTACCACGCGCTGTTAGGCCGACCGGCCCTGGCTAAGTTCATGGCTGTCCCACACTACGCCTATCTGAAGATGAAGCTCCCAGGGCCCAGAGGTGTGATCACAGTCTCGGGAAGCTTCAAGAAGTCTCTGGCTTGCGCTAAGGAAAGCTCGCAGCTGGCGGAGGCGCTGGTCATCGCCGAGGAGAAAAGGCAGCTTCTGCATCGCGTAGAGCTAGCCCAGCAAGACATACCAGTTCGCCAATCGCCTATGGAGCAATTCAAGCCGGCTAACGACACCAAGAAGATCCTGCTGGACGAGAGCGACCCCTCCAAGTACGTCATCATCGGCACCGGCTTGTCTGCCAAATAGGAAAGCGAGCTCACCAGCTTCCTCCATGAGAATCGGGACATCTTCGCATGGTCTCCAAAGGACATGCCAGGTGTGCCGAGGGAGCTGGCTGAGCACGCGCTTAACGTCCGGCCGGACGCCAAGCCGGTCAAGCAGCCGCTGCGGCGGTTCGCAGAAGAGAAGAGGAAAGCAATTGGCGAAGAGATTGCCCGGCTCCTTGCAGCCGGCTTCATCATGGAAGTGTTTTATCCTGACTGGCTCGCGAACCCAGTCCTGGTTCTGAAGAAGAACAACACTTGGCGAATGTGTATCAACTACACCAGCCTCAACAAGGCTTGTCCCAAGGATCCTTTCGCACTGCCACGGATTGACCAGGTGATCGATTCCACAGCCGGCTGTGACCTGCTGTCCTTCCTGGACGCCTATTCAGGCTACCACCAGATCCCGCTCTTCCAGCCGGATCAGATCAAGACCTCCTTCATCACCCCATATGGAGCCTACTGCTACGTCACCATGCCATTCGGCCTGAAGAACGCTGGAGCCACTTACCAGCGAACCATGCAGCGATGTCTGCAAGGGTAGATTGGGAGGAACGTGCACGCCTATGTGGACGACGTGGTGGTGAAGACCAAGCAGAGCAACACGCTCCTGGACTATCTCAGGGAGACCTTCACCAACCTGCGGCGCTATCGCATGAAGCTCAACCCAGAGAAGTGCACCTTCGGTGTGCCGGCTGGACAGCTCCTAGGATATATCGTTTCCCAGCGAGGGATCGAGGCTAACCCCTCGAAGATAAAAGCCATCGAGGCCCTAGAGAAGCCCACCCAGCTCAGAGATGTGCAGAAGTTTGCTGGTTGCCTGGCCTCGCTTAGCCGATTCGTCAGCCGGCTCGGGGAGAAGGCCATGCCGCTGTACCAGCTGATGAAGAAGACAGACCACTTCGTTTGGTCCCAGCGCGCTGATGACGCCTTCAATGACCTCAAGCGAGCCTTGTCTACCGCGCCGGTTTTGGCAGCGCCAGCTCCGCGAGAGCCAATGCTGCTCTACATCGCAGCGACCCCTCACGTCATCAGCGTGGTGATCGTAGTGGAACGCACCGAGGAAGGCAAAGAGCTGCCGGTTTAGCGCCCGGTGTACTACCTGAGTGAGGTGCTCACTCTCTCCAAGCAGAACTACCCGCACTATCAGAAGGTCGCGTACGGCGTGTACATGGCGGCCAAGAAGCTGAAGCACTACTTCGAGGAGCACCCAATCACGGTGGTGAGCACCACTCCGCTCTCGGAGATCATCGGATGCAAGGATGCGTCAGGAAGGGTGGCCAAGTGGGCGATTGAGCTCGCAGCTCACACATTCAGTACAAGCCCAGGACGACGATCAAGTCGCAGATCATAGCGGATTTCTTCGCGGACTGGGGAGAGCACCAGTATTTGCCGCCGGCTCCAGACTCCACCTACTGGCGCATGCACTTCGATGGCTCCAAGCTGCTCGGGGGCTTGGGAGCCGGCGTCGTCCTTACCTCACCCAAGGGAGACAAGCTGCAGTACGTGCTGCAGATGCACTTCCGTGCGTCGAACAACGTCGCCGAATACGAAGCCCTGGTGCATGGGCTCAAGATGGCCAAGCAGATTGGAGTCAGGAGGATTCTTTGCTTTGGAGACTCCGACCTGGTAACGCACCAGGTCTCAGGAGATTGGGACGCTAAGGATGCCAACATGGCCTCCTATCGCTTCTACGTGCAGCAGCTCAGCGGATTCTTTGAAGGCTGCGAGTTCCACCATGTCCCTAGAGCAAGCAACGAGGAGGCAGACCGGCTGTCTAACATCGGCTCCACCAAGCAGGACATCCCAGCCGGGGTATCCCTGGAGATCATCCGCAAGCCATCCATCAAGCCTTCACCGGAATCCATATCCATCTACGTGCCTGGAGACCCAGCCCCGGCTCAGGTACCACAACCGGACTCGGGGGCTGCCGTCTCCGAGCTGGAGGAGGCAGCCGGCCAGCCTAGCGCGGCCGGCTCGACGAAGGACAAGGGGATTGCCGGCTCCACGCCCGCTCCCCCAGCCGGACAATCAGGCGAAGCCGGCCCGACGACGTACCCGGGGGCTGCTGACCCTCTGGTCGCCAGTGTCTTCCACATACGGGAGATACCTTCATGGGCAGAACCATTCTCCAACTACCTCATCACTGGGGACCTGCCGCAAGACGAAGCGGAAGCTAGGCGAATTCAGCGCCGAGCTGGGGCATACACCCTAATCAACAGCGAGCTGTACAAGCGCAGCGTGTCAGGCATCTACCAGAAGTGCATCGAGCCGGAAGAAGGGACAGAGCTGCTAAGAGAAATACATCAAGGGGAGTGCGGACATCACGCATCTTCCAGAGCCTTGGTGGCCAAAGCCTTCCGCCATGGATTCTACTGGCCGACGGCTAAGCAGAATGCGGAGCAGCTGGTAAAGCAGTGCAACGGCTGCCAGCGCTTCTCCAAGCACAGAAACACCCCAGCGGCAGCCCTCAAGACCATCCCGCTCACCTGGCCATTCGCTGTCTAGGGTCTGGACATGGTAGGACCATTCAAAACCGCACCCGGGGGCTTGACGCATCTGCTGGTGGCGGTGGACAAGTTCACCAAGTGGATCGAAGCCAAGCCAATCAAGAAACTCGACGGCTCATCCACGATCAAGTTCTTCAACGAGATCATCACAAGATACGGAGTACCCCACAGCATCATCACCGACAACGGGACGAACTTTGCGAAGGGAGTCTTTGCTGATTACTGTGGTCAGAAAGGCATCCGGCTGGACTTGGCGTCCGTGGCACACCCTCAGTCAAATGGACAAGTGGAAAAGGCAAATGGGCTGATCCTGGCCGGCATCAAACCAAGACTGGTCGAGCCTCTCGAACGCTCAGCCGGCTGTTGGGTCGAGGAGCTACCCTCAGTGCTCTGGAGCCTGCGCACCACTCCAAACCGCTCTGTGGGCTTCACACCCTTCTTCCTAGTCTATGGAGCAGAGGCAGTCTTACCCACGGACATCGAGTTCGACGCGCCCAGAGTTGTCCAGTACACGGCGAAACAAGCAAAAGAAGCTCGCGAAGATGGCATCGACCTCCTCGAGGAGGCTCGAGAGCAGGCTCTGGCTAGATCGGTGCTCTACCAGCAGCAGCTGCGACGATACCACAACCGGAAAATTCGCCCGCTCGCGTTTCGCGAAGGTGATCTCGTACTCCGGCTGGTCCAAAGCACTAAAGGCATGCACAAGCTGTCCTCTCCCTGGGAGGGACCGTTCATTGTCAGCCGGGTGTTGGGCAACGGGGCATATTACCTCATCGACGCACAAGAGCCCAGAAAGAACAAGGCAGACAACTCTGACAAGGAGACCGAGCGTCCCTGGAATGTCAGTCTCTTAAGACCTTTCTTCTGCTAAGGCAAAAGCTTGTACCCCGAAAAATGTGTCAATGAATAAAGGAAAACGGAGCGGCAAGTTACGGCCGACTGCGGAGAAAAACACTCTGTGCATGTTTTGCTTCCTGCGTTATTCACTTGACCGGCAGCCGGCTCCAGGCACCGAGCCGCAGCCGGCTGCCCCGAAAATGATCGATCTCACGCCAGCCGGATGAGTACTGCGTATGACCAAGGTCTCGAGCCCAACCTCCACCGTCCGGCTCCGCGTAGCTGGACGGACAGGAGCCGGCAGGCCACATACGAGGGAAAGACGCAGAGCGGAAACACAAGCGATAGAAAAACCGCTCAACCAAACGTTAAGGGCGGTGTCTGTCAACTAATCGTAGGCTAGCACGAGTCGGGGGCTCGATAGACCGAAGTACTACTTCTCACTCCGCGGCACGCTCCCACCCTAGGCCGGCATTCGGCTGCCGGCCCAAGGGAGACCAACCGGCACCAGGCTGCCGGTTGGGGGTAGAAGGGCCGAAGGGTGGGAAGATTAAGGAAAAGGTTGAGGGAACTGGGCAAATGCGAAGCCAGCGAGTAGCTGATAAGCACGGTCTTTGATGTCTGGGCTGAGAAGCCACGCCCAAGAGGTTCGAAGCTAGAGCTACCTCACTCGGCGATTGGCATCGTTCGCGAAAAATCAGTTTCGAGCTAGCTGTCAGTCCAGCTATCCCAAAACTCGGGGGCTAGGGGGAAAGGGAATTGGCCCTCAGAAGCAGGCCAGCCCCAGTACCTCGCCGGCTGTTCGAGCAGCTGGCGCAGCGACACGATCGGTAAACGAGCAGCGAAATCGAAACCTAACACTCGCAAAGAAACGGCTGAAGCTGGAAACCAGGAGGCCTACTCCAGTCGTGACTTGGAACGTGTGAAGGCTCGGGAAAGGGAGCGCGCCGGCTCCGACCCTTGCTCGAGCCGGTATAAGATGCGGTTCCTGTTCCGTTCGCGCTGGAGCCGGGGCTAGCCCATCCTTCCTGGAGCCGGCCAGCAGAAGCGCCGTTCCATTCGCGCTGGAGCCAGGGCTAGCCCACCCTTCCTGGAGCCGGCTAGCAGGAGCATCGTCCCCCCCGCATCGAAGCCGGAGGAGCCCTGCCCGAAGCGTTTGCACAGGCCAGTGACTATCGTAGTCTCTACCTGCGGATTCGCGCAACAAGCGATTTCGCTAAGGGAAGAACTGTCGCGGCGCAGCGATGTCAAGCAGAAGGCGTTTTGCGCGATGGCAAAAGTACACAGCGAACAAAGACTTGCAGAAAACTAGAAGAGTTCACTAAGGAGCCTGACGATTACAAAAGTCCCCTAAAATACTACCCTAAGGATGCCAAGGATCCCCAGGCGAGTCCGTGTCGGAATCGCCCGCAAGAGGAGCGACGAGGAGGATGCCAGGAGTTCCTCGCCCGGGAGATCCTCGCCTTCCCCAGCCCATGCCGGAGGCCGGAGAAGCCCCCGTCCTTCATGGCTGGGGGGCGTAAGTGCGGGCGGAGGGGTGGCGTCGAAGAAGCAGGCGGTGAACTCCTTCTTCCCGTCATGACGGGTGAGGAGGATGAACCAGCCCTCGTGCGCGCCGTAGTCGAAGAAGAACTTCGACCACCCGTCGCGGAAGTAGCACTCCCCCTGGCCATCGTAGTAGACTTCGACGTGGTACGACGGCTGGCCGCCGCTGCATTCCCGCAGCTTGGCGTAGGCCATCTCCTGGCCTTCCATCGAGCGTGCGAACTGGGACGGAAGGCGAAGGCGGTCCCGAGACCCGGCGAGCGCAGGAACGATGCAAGTGGACCACCCCTGGGCTGAAACATAGGTCGGCGTTTGGAGCGCCGGTCTCTCCAACCAGGGCCGCGACGGGCCAAGCTGAGGAGGGGCCGCCGCGCGGGGCCCTGTGGGGGTGGCTGCGACCCTGAGGACAGCCGGGGCCTTCTTGTTCTTGCTCCCCAGCGGCCGCCCACGACGGCGAGATGACGAGGGAGCAATGGCCGCCGCGGGAGCGGCTTTCTTCCCGCTCCCCCTCGGACGGCCCGGCCCCCGCTTCTCCGGGACGCCCGCGTCGCCTGAAGCTCCAGCCACCGGGGGCGCAGCGGAAGAAGCAGCAGCAGAGGCTTTCGCCGCGAGAGCCTCCAAGGTACTCTTATTACGGCTCCCCTTCGGGCGACCACGCTTTCGAGGCACGGGAGGCGACCCCTCCGGCGCCTCGACTTCTTTCCCGCTCCCCTCCGGGATCTTGTCATCGCTGGCAGCCGAGCCGCTAGGGGACGACATGACCGGGCTGGATTCGGAAGGGCGAAGCTCGGAGTTAGTGGAGAAGTGGGGGATGCCCTGCGTCGTTAACACGCTGGGTATTTAAAGAGGAGCGGCGAAGGGATAACTCCCGACATTTCAGTAACCTACCTCCACGTCGTGCGCCACCGCAACGGTTGCCACGGCGGATCGTGGGAGGGGTTGATGGGACACACCGCTGACGTATGCCGGCCCACCCCGCATGACAATCCGAGAAGTTATGGCGAAGGGGATTCCGAGGTCCAGGCGACTAGACGGGACACTGGCGCACTGCGCCGGCCGCTGCGTGGGAACAAGACTCGAGGCAGCACAATTTCCCAAGAGGTAATGCGTCGGTTCGCGGTCGCCAGCTGGGTCACCACCGGAGCCGGTCCATCCCGAGACGGCCGGGAAAACTCCGCAAGGCCCAGCCTCGATGACTAGATCGATCAAGTCAAACCAGAAGCCCTGGGACTTCGATGAAGACGAGCAAGACTTCGGCGAAAAGAAGAACCCGCCGAAGCCCCATGCTAGCCCATGAGACTTCGCCAGTTTCGGGGGCTAGTGTCGTGGGGATGACTTAGGGGGCGTACTACGGGCCAGGCAGTATGCCGGCTGGCGTCCCGGGGAATCCCACGGCCTCGGCGCAAGAAGACCGGCTCCGGCCGGAAGGGCCGGCTGCGCCAGCCGCCGGCTGACGACTCCACCGAGGAGGGCTGGAGCCGGGCAAAGGAGACGAAACCTCTCAACGGTTGTCTGGCCAAAAGCCGGATGGCTCCGACAAGAGCGACAGAGGCGCAGGACAGGCGTGACGAACGCCACGACCACGACCGACCAATGAGGAGACGAAGACTCTTCCCCACGGCGGGATCCTAGGCGAAGGAGATGGGATATGCTCTCCAGATGCCGGCCTGGGGAAAAGGCACTTGGTAAAGTGCCTTTGCCAGAGCGCAGCCAGAGGAGATCAAGCCAAGGACGCCGCCGCCAAGGAGCCGGCAGCCGGCCGAAGCGTTACCGAAACCTGTAACCAGGCCCCCATCTATATAAGGGGGCCTGGACCCTTAGCATAGGGGATCCGATCTTCTTCTTCCTCCTCTAGCCGAACAGCTCGAGGAGCACTGTAATTGCTACTATCCAATCAATACGAAGCAGGCAGGAAGTAGGGGTTTACCTCCAACCGGGAGGGCCCTGAACCTGGGTAAACCAAGGTGTCTCTGTTGGCACAATCCCGAGCCGGACCCATCGTCACCAACGTCGAGCCCCTCCGATAAGCCTCCCTATGGCTACTGTCTCCAAATTCCCACGACACCGATATCACCACCCCAGCGTACATCATGGGGCTTCACATATATTTGGGATCTATGTGAGGAATAACTGTGGTATGATTGTTAATCCGTTAAATACCTTAACCCGAACAAGGGAGTTATTGTAGCCCGTATGCTGATTGCTATTTGCAATAAGGACATTCTCTGGCATTAGGCGGAGATGAGTACCACAAAGAATGCCATTGAATGGGTAAGTAATGTCCTAGACATTTTGTCCACGTACTTAAGAATTTGAACTAGAGGTTCAGGTTATGAGAAATTTGCAGAATATTGCAAATAATCTGCCAAATTATTTACTGATGACAAAGGTTTCACTTTGGTCAAGTACCAGAACGAGTGGAGGTACCTAATAAACCACTCGTGCCCCCAAATGAGAGCAAGCGGGCGAGAATCCTGGTTACTTGAGACTAAGTTCTTGTAAGTTTCTGTTGAAACAAAGTAGATGGTCTCCTCAGTCAGTAAATTTGAGTCAAACTCGAGTTGAGTGACAAAAGATGGATGTGTATCATCCATAGCCCAACACAAATGTGCACAAAAATTTAAGTGTTGGGAGATTGGAACACCTTACTCCGTTGTTGTGGGAAATCACAAGGAGTTAAGAGGTTATAGAATTCCACAAAGGATATTGATTCATGAGAATCGTATATGATAAAGTCTACATATGTCGACATATATTTCTTCTTGAGAATTGCTAAAATCCTTTTGGGCCCTGAACCAAAATCCATGGAAAGTGTTGTCGCACTTATATTGGTTCAAATAAAAGGAAGCAATTGAAGAAGAGTAGAGCTCGCTCATCAAAAGAGAGGTGTTTACAATTGTAAAACCTGCTCCTCATAAGTATCTTCCGTAGGGAAGAGAATTGATTTTTCGTTTGGAAACGAAAATGAATGAGGTGGTGAGAAAAGCGAGGCTTGTAGCATAAGGGTTTCCGTAGAGACCTGACATTGATTACGATGTTGCATACTTTCTAAGGTATGAGTGGAATTATGTTTCGATAAAGAATGTTATTGGCAGTACAGATCCATGTGGTTGATGTGTGTGGTAGCTACATACTCACATGGGACAGTAAGTTCGAATATGCATATTGGAGTCACCGAAGGACTCAATATTCGGAATGCAAAGAAAATTGCATCATGAATGTGTGGAACTTCTGTAGTCATTTTATGACTTGAAGTAGTCGGATAATTGTGTGGCACGACCGACTAAGTGAGTTCTTCCTTGATAAGGATAACTCTAATATTGATGATTGTTGATGTGTATTCACGAAGAAATCCTTAATTGGATTTTACATCACATGTGTGGTGTTGATGATTTTATCATCGATGTCTAAACGACATATGGATGCACACAATCATTTTAAGACAGAGATTTGGGTCAAACCAAATTGTGCTTAAGATTGTAACTTGAAGCATATTCCCCCAGGAATAGATGTCTATCAGTCTTCATATATCTAGAAATATTGGAGATGTTCAATATGGGTATATGACATCAATGACACATAAGGTCATATTATACCTAATATTGGGATACAGATCCTTTTATAGGTAGGGGAAATGGTGGCATGATAGCTGGACATGAAGTTCCATATCTAAACACCACTAGAGCACTCAATTATCTTGCAGAATAGGTCAGGCCTGACATTATAGTTGTTGGCAAGTTATTGAGAGTGCAATTCCCCAAAGGGTATAAGATTTATGTATGGAATATTCTCATATATGTCCAAGGCACAAAATGTCTTGATTAATTCTATCATGAAAATCAAGACCAGACCATGGTGTGATATACGATAGTGGCTAATTATGTGATCCCAACGGTGCCATATCAAAGACTGGTTTTATTGGAAGAATATTCTGAAGAAAGTCTTCTGAATAGACCCTAAATGGGTCCTTCCAGTGTTTATTTTGCGGTAATTATTTGAAACATCACAAGATGTGCATGGCTTTGCAGAATGATTGGTCACATGTGAAATCATGTGGAGGTTATCATTATCTACCTAGATAATGTCACTTGTATTGCTTACGAGTTGTATTCATCCTCATGAATTACAAAAATGTAATAGGATAATTTGCAAACAACCTATTGTGACATTCACAATATCTCTACCAACGTTTATATTCTAGAATTAGGTTCATGGAATTGGTATGGGATAACCTTGAAGTTTGCAATGTTTAGGGGGAGTAAAATCCCAAGTTATAACTCGTTGATGATCTCCCGATCACTGATATTGTACTCTTTTTCCCTTTATGAGTTTTCCCTAAGGTTTCTCATACAAGGTTTTTAATGAGACAATACAAATACAAGTGCGGACATATGTCATATGGTTTCTCCTTATATTTTTCCCACTAGGTTTTTGAAGGAGTTTTCGATGGCATATTGTTATAATGTTTCTTCTTAATTTTTCCCACAGGGTTTTTTAGAAGGAGTTTTTGGATGCAATATACAGATGATAAATTGATCAAGGGGGAGTGTTGAGAAATAAACATGTGATCAATTGTATATGGGAGGGATGCCTCCCAGGAGGTGTCTGTTGGGGAAAAGGTGTCTCCCCAACACACCCCTTCACCCTGTATATAAGTGGGTTCCCCACAATGCAATAATAAAAAGAGTCTCATTTGTGTCTCTTCATTTGTCTTTTTACTTCATACTACAACAGAAAGCATGCTTAGCGAGGAAGTTGGAGCAGCACGTCGAAGTTGGAGATCCTAGGTATATGGACTGGCCCATCCGTTTTTTTATTCAGATTTTTTTTGCTTCTTTTCTCATCCTAATGTTTTTCCTTTTTCCTTTCAATTTTTTCATTTCTTGATGTTTATTTTTGGGTTTTCATGTATTTTGTTTTTTCTGTTACTTGTTTTATTTTTATTTTACTAGGTGATTTTTGTAACATTTGAACCTTTTTTAGAATCATGAATATTTCAAAATTGAGATTTTTTGAATCATGATGATTTTTTAAAAAGAACATTTTTATATCATGAATTATTTTGAAATATAAATCTTTTGACTTGGTGAACAAATTTTGAAAGTTGAAACTATAAAATCATAAACAATTTGAAACCTGAACAATTTTAAAATCATAAATATTTTTAAAATATGTACCTTTCAAAAATCATGACCATTTTAAAAATATGAATCATTTTAAAATCATAAGTTTTTTAAATCTAAATATCTATAGAATCATAAAGTAAAGTAAAATACGGAAAAGAAAAAAACTAACATACGTGGAAGAAATTGGCCGAACAGATGGCTGCTGCGGGAGAGTCTCTCCTAGGGCTCGCTAGGAGCGATACATAGGTGCTACCTACTAGCATGCCTAGTGATACTCCCTTCGATCAAAAATAATTATTGATGACTTAGTATAAATTTTATGTTAAGTTACTATAAAATTATCGATACTTATTTCTAATTAAAGAAAATAACTAACATTTTTTTGAAATCAACATTCCATTACTCAAAATGGTCCAGCCAAATCACTGGAAACCAAACCATGGATGAAGGTAGGAGCATCTTCCGGCCAAACGGCTTGGGACTCATACACCATCTTTGATCCATAATTCGCAAGGAGGTCTGCAACCTTATTACATGCCCTTGGGCAATAAAACAAAGAAAACAAACTAAAGTTTAGTCTAGCCATAGCTTTGATCTCTCTAAATAAAACTCCATTTGAGGCCAAATCATAATCATTACTTGCAATTGATAGTTGCAAAAGCTGTGCATCCGTTTAGATGGTTATCCTTGACATTCCCCATTCATCTTGTAGTGGATCTTGTAGATGATCAAGTTTCAGCTTCAGCTTGTAGTGGATCTTGTAGTGGATCTTGTAGATGATCAAGTTTACCTGCACCTGAACCAACGACAACTCCCCTTTCATCCCGAATAATAAATCCCCAACCTCCTGTTTTGTCTTGCTGATTGAAACAACCGTCAATATTTATCTTCAGTATATTTTCTTGTGGGGGCTGTGATACGTCTAAAACGTATCTATAATTTTTATGCTCCATGCTTGTTTTACACCATTTGCTTCATGTTTTGTTTACACTTCGTGGCGTTTTTATGCGATTTCTGGAACTAACCTATTGACAAGATGCCACAGTACTAGTTCCCTGTTTTCTGCTGTTTTTGTCTTTCAGAAAAGCTACACAGAAAATATTCTCGGAATTGGACGAAACAAAAGCCGAAACTTCTTTTTTTTCCCTGAAGAAGGACGAGGACCGAACGGGAGCCGGAGGGGGGCCAGAGGGCAGCCTCACCATAGGGTGGTGCGCCCCCTGGCCCATGTGGCCCTATGGTGAGGTGGCCTTGGCCTACCTCTAACGCCGCCTCTTCGCCTATATAAAGCCTCGGGACGGAAAACCCTAAATCGATCGGCGTTTTTCCCAGAACAGTTCCGCAGCACCGCCGCTGTCGAAGACAAATTTCGGGGGATAGTAGTCTCTGTTCCGGCACCCTGCCGGGACGAGGAAGTGCCCCCAGAGCCATCTCCATCAACGCCGTTGCCTCCTCTACCGTCTCCATCGACTTCACTGCCATCTCCACCAACCTTGCTGTCTCCTATGATGAGGAGGGAGTAGTTCTCCCCCGGGGCTGAGGGCTCTACCGATAGCTATGTGGTTCACCTCTCGCTCCCATGATGTGATCGTGAGCTTTGTATCTAGTTGAATTGGTAGATGCTATTATTCATATATTATGCTACTCCCGTGCTTTATTATTGTAATCTCCGGAAATACCTTGTATCATGATGTGAAGGTGACAGTGTGCGCATCGTGTGTGTCTCTTTTGGCCAGTGTCTCTATAAATTGTTGGTGTTTGTTGGAACCATCTAGTGCGTTCATGGTGATAGTGTGGGACAATCTAGTTTGGGGAAATACAAACTTTGAGGAGTGCTTCGTAGCCCTACGCATGATTAGTGTTCGTTATCCATTGGAGAATAGTTTAGAGTGGCATATTGAAGTTAGTATCTATTGGTTCAAATATGTTATTTTGTTGAGAGTAACCACTAGTGAAAGTATGATTCCTAGGCCTTGTTTCCAAGCATTGCACACTGACAAGGGTATAGATAATAGAGCCCGTCAGTTGAGTACCCCTTAGGCCCATTAAGCTAGGCCCAATTGTAACGCTAGTCGAAATACAAGTTCATGTCGTATGTCGATATTGTAATCTGTATCGGATCCCTCCTGATCCTTGAGACCTGGCCACCTATATATAGGGGCCAGGAGAGGACGATGAGGGACAGATTGAAAGCAAGCCAGGTTTACACCACATTTACTTTCGATACACACCTTGTTTGACTGATTTTACCTTCGAGTTCATCCGACGCCCTATCTTCCCGATCATAAGTCCTTCAACTAGGACATTTGTCGAGTTAACCCTCATCAATTGGCGCCGACCGTGGGGACTCTGGGCATTGGAACTATGAATTCGACGACTTTTTTGCTTTTAGCCAACAGCAATCCAGAAGTCGACGAAATCCAGATACCCTTTGGAACCGTCGATTTCCAACCTCACCAGTCAAGTTCCACGCAAGTATTCGAGAGCATGGATCAAGATATGGATTTGATGATTGGAAATCTAAACTTTCGCGTCAGATCACTAGGTTCGATTCACCTTTCAGATCCGGCGAAACCGGGTCCGTCGGCAAGCGAGTCCAAGACAATAGTAATGTCGGAATCATCAGAAGGCTCTTCCAGCAAGGTAAACTCGCCGGTCAGTCTCGCAGAAGCAGAAGAAGAAAAAATCGTAGGAGGCGACGAAACCATGGAGAATTTCGACTTAGAAGTTCAACTTGAAGATCTCATGATCTGCCACGACGATACTTCAGACGAATCAACAGACACCTGGAAGACAGGATTAGAGCTTCATGAAGATGACAGTTCGATCTTCTCAAGCTTCAACAGCAAACTCGAAAATCGATACCAAGTTCTCGCCATTATAGGAGAAAACTCAGAAGAGCTCGATGAAAACAACAACCTAGTGCTCAATCCAGCAAATGTAAACAGAGGAGTGAATCATTTAGCAGAAGGAGAAACCGCAGATTCCCTTGCAACTAGGGAAAAAATTCGACTATCAGTCGATGAGTGGAGAATAATCAAAACAGCCGTAGAGCATTGCACGACAATACCAACAAACGCCAGCAAGAATTATGCTTTTGGGGTACCACTACCCCTTAAGACAGCAGTCGAAGCAACTAGTGAAAGAGAGGATTGAAATACAGAAGAGAAAAGACTCAGCCATTGCAGCAAGCGACGCTGCTCGCAGCACGCGTAGCGACACGTCATACACAAACAACAAAAGGCATCATCGGCACGGATCAAGGTTCGAAAACCTCGAGTATTCAGAAAGGCAAAGCCTCTCCAAAAACCTCAACTCGTCCTTCCTATCGATCGACGAGCAAGGAAACATTATACCAAAGACTCCTGAAGCAGCACTGGTGGCAGCTCAAGCATACTTGCATACAACGCGACCAAATCCAGGAGACCCAAGGGAGCACATGCATCGGGCAGCACTATAGGGATTAAAGATGGTAGGCAAAAAATTATCAGTAAAGGAAGAGGAGTCATACCGCAACAAAGGAACTCATAAACCAAGAACACCACGCCGTCACAGCAGTCCTCAGCATAGAAGTGGAAGTCGATGATCTAAAACACCATCACCAGGGCGACATAAAAGTCCAAAGCATAGAGGAACCCAAAGATCCAGGACTCCTAACAAATCATACGATTACGAAGATGACGAAAAGGAGATGGGGGCGTCATGCTTTACTCATAGGGTTCGCACCACGCCAGTACCTGATGATGCCAAGTTGATGAAGTAAATGGCCAGCCAGTTGGGAACCCCAAGAGGAAGGTGCAATGAGTATAGCAGCTTGTTTTCCCTCTGTTAAGAAACCAAGGTTTATCGTTCAGGAGAAGAGCAGACAATTACGACTGAAGGTGATGCTTGCTAGTTTGCGACAGCTTCGGACAATTTATATATGGCGCCTCATCCAAGCTTTGCTTGCTAGCTGCAACGCGGAACCTGCACACAACACAACCAAGTACTTTGTTCCCAACTTGCGATGAGGTTGTCAATCTCACCGGTTTGCTTGAAACAAAGGTTATGAGCGTATTGAGTGGAAAACAGTAGAAGTATGCGAGTAAAGTAAACAGTGCGAGTAAAGTAAACAGGTGATAGCAATATGATGGAAATAGGAGCGGGGTCCACAGTTCACTAGTGGTGCCTCTCCATAAGATAAATAACACATGCTGGGTAAACAAATTACAGTTGGGCAATTGATATAATAAAGATAAACGTGATATGTCAAGAAGATCACTATGAGATTTACTCTGGGCATTACAACAAAATACATAGACCGCCATCTAACTGCATCTATGACTAATAATCCACTTGTGGCGAATCAATCCGAGAACTCCACAAGTATTAAGTTGCGAACAACAGATAATTGCATTAAGCAAAGTGTGTAATGTAAACAAAGCATATGCCCTTGAGCATATGAATGTTGTTTTCTCCCTAGTAGCAACCGCACATCTACAAGCTTAGAGGTTTCTGTCACTCCCCCAGGTTAAATAGAGGCATGAACCCACTATCGAGCATAAATACCCCCTCTTGGAGTCACTAGCAACTACTCGGCCAAGATAGCTACTAACAACGGAGAGCATGCAAGATCATAAACAACATAGAGATAACATAAGATATAATTCAGTACAACAACTTAATCATAACACCAATATTCATCAGATCCCAACAAACCAAACATGTAGAATTACATAACGGTGATCTCAATCATGTAGGGCAGCTCATGAGATCTAAACATGAAGCACATGGTGGAGAAGACAACCATCTAGCTACTGCTATGGACCCATAGTCCAAGGTAGATTACTCACTCATCGCTCCGGAGGCAAGCATGGCGATGAAGAAGACCTCCGGTGGCGATTCCCCTCTCCGGCAGGGTGCCGGGTAGAGCTTCTGGACCCTCCCGATCTTCGGGTCGACGGCGGCGGCGGATCGCGATGTGTTCTGGAAAATTGATCGGGTCCTTAGGTTTTTCCCGTCGGGGGGTCTTTATAGGCGAAGGGGCGATGTCAGAGGTGGAGCCAGGTGGCCTCACACCAGGGCGGCGCGGGCCAGGCCCTGGCCGCGCCGGCCTGGCATGTGGGGCCCCTGTGGCTCCCCTCCTACTCTCCTTCGGATCTCTGGAAGCTCCCAGACAAAATAAGACTTCAGGAACTTGTTTCATCCAATTCCGAGAATATTTCCTGTGTATCACTTCTGAAACACAAAAAGAGCAGAAAACAGGGAACTGGCACTGTGGCAACTTGTTAGTAGGTTAGTTCCGGAAAATGCATAAAAGTGCCACTAAGTATAACGAAACATTAGGCAAATGGTGTAAAAACAAGCATGGAGCATCAAAAATTATAGATACGTTGGAGACGTATCAAGCATCCCCAAGCTTAACTCCTGCTCATCCTCGAGTAGGTAAGTGATAACAAAAGAATAATTTTTGAGGTGACATGCACCTACACAATCTTGATAATATATGTAAGCATTTGTGAGCTGGGATCATAAGAACTTAAAACATGGGCATGAAAGATATAATCTTGACAATAGAAACTTAGCAACCATGTTGTAAACATGCAAATGAACACAAACAAAAGATCATGAAAATGAAACAATAAAAGTCAAACGTGTGTTCAAATCATATGGAAAAATATACAAATGGTTTTCAGCTTGTCCTTCAAAGAGAGCAAAACATAAATGCATAGGACACCTTCAAGTTTAAGAGGGCGACTAGATACAAATAATTTGAGAACAAGTGAAACCAACAATATGAATCAATCAATGAAAACTTTGGGACAATGCACATTATACTAAGAATGACAACTATGCTCTCTTAATAGTGCATGAAGATAGAAGGTGGTGACTCAACATAAAAGTAGAAGAAAGGCCCTTCGCAGAGGGAAGCAGTGGCAGTGATTGCAAGTTTTATAACCTTCAAAAATTATGGTACTTACCGGCTTTGAGCTCTCATTGCCCCCATCATAAGCATCTTGAATGGTTAAAGTTAATGCGAGAACAATTATGATGCATATGCTTGACAAATCATAAGTTGAAAACCTCGTGTCCCGTGAATACGAGTACCCAAACCTCATGCTACTTTACTTAGAGTCCCAAGCAAGGCTCTTGTCATTGTAAGTATATGCATATCATTGAGAACCGCCAATGGGGTACCTCCATGCCCGATGACATGGAACAAGCCCACATCAAAATGATAGGACAAGCAGACAATGAACACCTCGACATCTCTTTTATTTGCCATTTGTTTAGCTTTTTATTGTGAGATGCATCGTCGAATGTTCACCATGGGTATGCTGCAAATTTCCACCATGAATTATGCATGGCTTAGATTAGCGGCCCGACATTTCCCTAACACATATACAAACTCCATGATCCCCACAAGATTCCCAATTCATTTCACACCGCGGGCATCCATAAACAAAAGATCACGATATCAACTCAAATAAGAAGTGCAATGTTGAAAGCTTGCCCATGACTGCATGGCTGGGCTAGAATCCAACTTACAACTTGCAAGCATAACAACTCAACATAAGAGACCACAATGTCAAATTTTTAAGAATA
Organism: Dactylis glomerata; assembly: GCA_007115705.1. Taxonomy (NCBI): domain Eukaryota; kingdom Viridiplantae; phylum Streptophyta; class Magnoliopsida; order Poales; family Poaceae; genus Dactylis; species Dactylis glomerata. The sequence goes on from QXEO01000808.1 coordinate 323,389, forward strand.
GGAAAAAGTAAAGTGTGCCTTCCGGTTCGTGAGAGCTTTACTGACCGAATTTCGCATAACACTGGTAAGAGTTTAATTTGAAGAGAAAATAAAAGCAAGTCAAATTTACTTGGAATAGCAAATTGCTAGTAGGTATGTATGGTGGACACTTTGGAAAACTTTGGCTTTTTAGGAGTTGGATGCACGAGTAGAGCTCATACTAGTACAAGGCGAGGGCTAGCAAAAGACTGGGAGCGACCAACTAAGAGAGCAATAATGGCCATAATCATGCAAAGCGACAAAGCGACATTAAAAGAAGCATAAGATGGCATCAAAAGTCAAAAACTAAATGATCATAGAGGCTATTGGCGACTTTGTAAGAGTCTAACATGTGTGAGCATGCGCCAAGTCAACCCAAATAAAGCATCAAGGAGAAAACCAAAATAATGCTTCCAAATAATTAAAAACAATGCATGATTTTTTCAAAGGCTCATTAAGCAATCTCAGTTATTTGAGACAAGTCATGCTACAACAAAACCACAAAGCATACCATCAAAAAGACATCAAGCATGACATGAAAAAGCCTAAGCCGCAGTCTACACAAGCTCCTTCTTGTACCACTATTTTGCACAAAGCTTTTTCTCTTTTCCAACACCATTTGAAATTTTTAAAGACACCTCTTTTGATGAAAACCAATAAAGATCTGAGGCAAAAATACACCTTGTTGAAAAGATATGACAAAGTCTGAACGCAAATCAAGACGAAAATGAAAACCAAAAGCAGTAGCGGAAAAAGAAGAACACCCGGTGAAATTGTAAGAATGAAAAACGGAGTGTTCTTGGCAAATGAAAACGAGTACATCTCCTCATCAGGAAATTTGTTGGCGTCCAACCATTTATTGCAGCAAACAAACTAAACTAACTAAGAAAACAAAAACAACTGACGCTCCAATAAAAACACATAGTGCATGAAGCAATAAAAATATAGTGTCTTAAAAGGTGACCTAATTTTTGCCGATGAAGGAGGGGTGCCTCGGGGGCATCCCCAAGCTTTGACGCTTGTACTTCTTGGATATTTCTTGGGGTAATGAATGGGCATCCCCAAGCTTGAGCTTTTGTCCATTCTTCAACTCATCTCAGCATTCTCCAAACCCTACACTTGAAAACTTCCTTCATACAAAACTAAACACAATTATATTAGCAACATTAGTGTAGCATAACATATAATCAACCTCTTTTTGCTTCAGGTTTCAACTCAAAACCACCACATATATAGAAAATACTACTGTAGCAACTTCCCCAAAAGTTTCGTGATCAAAATAACTCAAAAGAAAGCGATAAAGCGGCAAACACAAATATTGGCAGAAATCTGTCAAAACAGAACAGCTGACAAAGCCCAAATTTTTGAGGGGTTTTCTGTTGCTCAAATCAAAAAGTGTTCAACTAACGAAAGTTTGGATATAACCTGGGGCATATGCACAAGAAATCGCAGGTCCAAAATATATACAGAGAATTTATACAAATTTTTACGGTGCAGCACCGAAAACAGTTTCAGGACAGCAACATCCACAAATCTTTACCTCACTCGAATTAGAGGCTTCTCTTGGCACAAAAACGAAATAAACAAGATAAGGAGCGGTCATTACAGTAGTAAAGACTTCCAAGACTCAAATAAAAGAAAAAGTACTGAAAATAAAACATTGGGTTATCTCCCAAGAGTGCTTTTCTTTAACGCCTTTGAGCTAGGCGCAGAAAATTGCGAATCAAGTAACATCAAGTGATGAAGCATCAAGCTCATAATTGGCTCTAAGAATAGAGTCAAAAAGTAATTTCTTTCTTTTCCTAGGGAAGTGTTCCATACCTTTCTTATGTGGGAATTGATATTTGATGGTGCCTTCTCTCGTATCAATGATAGCACCTACAGTTCGAAGAAAGGGTCTTCCCAAAATAATAGGACATGAAGCATGGCATTCAACGTCCATAACAAGAAAATCAACGGGAACAAGGTTATTGTTAACCACAATATGAACATCATTAATTCTTCCCAAAGGTTTCTTCTTAGCAACATCAGCAATAGGAACATCAAAATAATTTTTTTTAAGCGGTGGTAAATCAAGCATGTCATAAATCTTTCTAGGCATGATAGAAATACTAGCACCTAGATCACATAAAGCATGGCAATCAAAACCATTAACATGCATATCAATGATGGGTTCCCAACCATCTTCTAACTTCTTGGGAACAGAAGCTTTTTGCTTCAACTTTTCATCCCTAATTTTTATGAGAGCATTGGTAATATGCTTAGTAAAAGCAACATTTAAAGAACTAGCATTGGGAGTCAAAGCAAGCTTTTGCAAAAACAAAATAACTTCAGATATATTGCAGCCATCAACATCAAAATCATTAAAAGAAATAGAGCTATCATCTCCTACACTCTGAAGAATTTCAGCACTCTTTTGAGAAAAAGTTTTGGCAGTTTTAGGCTTTTTAACACAAGGAGTGGGAGTTTTCTCTACCCCAATCAAAGTAAGAGGATTGCTAGCATTAGGAGCAACATCATTAGAGGTAGTAATGGTACATACCTTCATCTCTCTAGCCATCTCATCTTCTCTTTCCCACTTGGCATGCAATTCCGCTAACAATCTAATATTTTCATCAATTCCAACTTGAATAGCATTAGCAGTAGCAAAAACATTGTTCTCGTTCACATCATTAGGCAACACTTTTAATTTCAGAATTTCAACATCATGAGCAAGGCTATCAACTTTAGAAGCAAGAATATCAATGTTGCCTAACTTTTCCTCAACAGACTTGTTAAAAGCAGTTTGCTTACCGATGAAGTCCTTGAGCATTACCTCAAGCTCGGAGGGCGCGACCCTAGTGTTGTTGTAGGAATTACCATAAGAATTACCATAACCATTACCATTGGTAGAAGGATACGGCCTATAATTGTTACTAGCAAAATTGTTCCTATAAGCATTGTTGTTAAAAATATTATTTCTAATGAAATTCACATCAACATGCTCTTCTTGAGCAACCAAAGAGGCTAAAGGAACATTATTAGGATCAACATGAGTCCTATCATTAGCAAGCATAGCCATAATGGTATTAATCTTATCATTCAAGGAAGAGGTTTCCTCAACAGAATTTACCTTCTTACACTGTGGAGCTCTCTCGGTGTGCCATTCAGAATAATTTATCATCATGTTGTCTAGTAGCTTTGTTGCGGCGCCCAAGGTAAGGGACATAAAAGTGCCTCCAGCAGATGAATCCAATAGGTTCCTCAAAGAAAATTTTAGTCCTGCATAAAAAGTTTGGACAATCATCCAAGTAGTCAATCCATGAGTGGGGCAATTCTTTATCATAGATTTCATTCTTTCCCAAGCTTGAGCAACATGTTCATTATCAAACTGAGTAAATTTCATAATATTGCTACGCAGAGATATAATCTTAGCAGGAGGATAGTATCTACCAATAAAAGCATCCTTACACTTAGCCCATGAATCAATACTATTCTTAGTCAAAGACAGCAACCAATATTTAGCTTTTCCTCTCAAAGAAAAAGGAAACAACTTGAGCTTAATAATATCACTTTCTACAACCTTATATTTCTGCATCTCACATAGCTCAACAAAATTGTTGAGATGAGCTGCAGTATCTTCAGTACTAGCACCAGAGAATTGCTCTTTCATAACAAGGTTCAACAAAGCAGGCTTAATCTCATAAAAGTTTGCAGCAGGAGCAGGTGGTGCAATAGGAGTGCAGATAAAATCACTATTGTTCGTGCTAGTAAAGTCACAAAACTTGGTGTTTTCAGGATTGGCCATTTCAGCAAAACGAAAGTAAACAAGTAAAAACAACTACCAAGGATTCTAATTTTTTTGGGTTTTTGATATAAAACGATGCAGGTAAAATAAATAAAGTAAAGCAAAACAATAACAAAGTAAAGGATGTGCATGCGAAAACTCCCCTCGCAGAAGTCTTCCACTCTTCCCCGGCAACGGCGCCAGAAAAGAAGCTTGATGATGCCAAGTTGATGAAGTAAATAACCGGCCAGTTGGGAACCCCAAGAGGAAGGTGTGATGAGTATAGCAGCTTGTTTTCCCTCAGTTAAGAAACCAAGGTTTATCGTTCAGGAGAAGAGCAGACAATTACGACTGAAGGTGATGCTTGCTAGTTTGCGACAGCTTCGGACAATTTATATATGGCGCCTCATCCAAGATTTGCTTGCTAGCTGCAACGCGGAACCTGCACACAACACAACCAAGTACTTTGTTCCCAACTTGCGATGAGGTTGTCAATCTCACCGGTTTGCTTGAAACAAAGGTTATGAGCGTATCGAGTGGAAAACAGTAGAAGTATGCGAGTAAAGTAAACAGTGCGAGTAAAGTAAACAGTGCGAGTAAAGTAAACAGGTGATAGCAATATGATGGAAATAGGACCGGGGTCCACAGTTCACTAGTGGTGTCTCTCCATAAGATAAATAACACATGCTGGGTAAACAAATTACAGTTGGGCAATTGATAGAATAAAGATAAATGTGATATGTCAAGAAGATCACTATGAGATTTACTCTGGGCATTACAACAAAATACATAGACCGCCATCCAACTGCATCTATGACTAATAATCCACTTGTGGCGAATCAATCCGAGAACTCCACAAGTATTAAGTTGCGAGCAACAGATAATTGCATTAAGCAAAGTGTGTAATGTAAACAAAGCATATGCCCTTGAGCATATGAATGTTGTTTTCTCCCTAGTAGCAACAGCACATCTACAACCTTATTGGTTTCTGTCATTCTTCCAGGTTAAATAGAGGCATGCCGGGAAGAGCTTCTGGACCCTCCCGATCTTTGGGTCGATGGCGGCGGCGGATCGCGATGTGTTCTGGAAAATTGATCGGGTCCTTAGGTTTTTCCCGTCGGAGGGTCTTTATAGGCGAAGGGGCGATGTCAGAGGTGGAGCTAGGTGGCCTCACACCAGGGCGGCACGGGCCAGGCCCTGGCCGCGCCGGCCTAGCGTGTGGGGCCCCTGTGGCTCCCCTCCTACTCTCCTTCGGATCTCTGGAAGCTCCCGGACAAAATAAGACTTCAGGAACTTGTTTCGTCCAATTCCGAGAATATTTCCTGTGTATCACTTCTGAAACACAAAAACAGCAGAAAACAGGGAACTGGCACTGTGGCAACTTGTTAGTAGGTTAGTTCCGGAAAATGCATAAAAGTGCCACTAAGTGTAACGAAACATTAGGCAAATGGTGTAAAAACAAGCATGGAGCATCAAAAATTATAGATATGTTGGAGACGTATCAGTACCCAAAGGTTTCAAACTACACCATGACCAACAAAAATATGATGGATCTCAGGAGCCACAGTCACGGCTGTCGGATTATCTACAAGCAGTAAAATTACTGGGAGAAACCAAGGAAACAACAATGCAAAGTTTGCAATTACACCTCACCAGCGCAGCAAGGTCATGGTTGAGCAAATTAGAAAAAGAAATAATTGGAAGCTGGGAGGAGCTCACAAAGCAATTCACGAGCAACTTCAAATCGACATATAAGCGGCCAGCATCCATAGAAGAAGTCAAAGCCTGCGTACAACAACGCAATGAGACATTAAGAGCATATATCCAAAGATGGAGCATCATCAAAAATTCAGCAGTCGAAGTCTCAGACGAAAGAGCAATAGATGCATTCATACTCGGGTTGAGGCGAGGAGACCTAGTCGAAGAAATGGGCAGAATCAAGCCGAAAACAGTGTCAGATTTAATGGATATAGCGAATAGATTTGCAGATAGAGAAGATGCATGCAACAACAAACAGACACGATCGCCAGAGGATGATAGAGGAAGCAGATATGGAGGCCAAAGGAGGAGATCCCGCAATTACGATAACTACGGCTCTCACAGCCAAGTAGCCGCAGGGTACAAGGATAATAGTTACCAAGGGAACGTAGAAGCTCGGGATATCATAGCTACAGAAAAGAAGACTACAAAAAGTTTTAGACAAAAGAATCCAGGGAATACAACCCATCACCAGAAGATATGCTAAACGGACCATATCACATACACTCCACGTTTGTTGATGGGAAACGAGTATCCAGGCACGCAATGAAAGATTGCACAACGTCAGCACTAAACAAGCAAGCCGAAGCGAAACGGCAAGGATATGAAGGAAACATAAACAGCGCGCCTGCAAATCAACAAGGAAACAATGGAGTCCCTCAAGGTCAAGACCAGCCGAACCAGGGACACGATGACGACGGAGGATATGTTCCATCTAAAGGGCACATCACAGCAATGATACAGCCAGTGCCCAAGTCGAACAAAGAAGAGAAAAGCATAACTCGACAAGTTAACCTCGCAATAACCTCGCCTCCAGCAACAACGGAGTATCTACACTGGTCAGACTAACCCATAGAATTCAGCAGGGATGATCACCCCATAACAGTACCTTGGCCAGGAAACGCGCCTCTGGTACTCAAAGCACAGATTGGGACATACGACGTTGACAGAGTATTTATGGATGCAGGAAGCAGAATAAATCTGATCTACGCGAAGACTCTACGAGCAATGCACATTTCATTAGAGTTCCTAAAGCCAACTGACTGTTCCTTCCACGGAATAGTCCCAGGGAGTGCCAACTATCCACTAGGTCGCATAGCACTCAACGTTTACTTTGGGAATCGACAAAATTACAGAAGAGAGAAGCTCGACTTCGAAGTCATGGACTGGCCATCACAATATCATGCGATCCTCGGTCGACCCACGTTTTCGCGATTCATGGCAGTACCTCACTACACGTACCTGGTACTAAAAATGTCAGGACCCAATGGAATTATCACAGTAAAAGGAAGCTTCGAGCTATCGGATCTATGCGACAAGGAATTTCACAAGATGGCTCAAAACTTCGGCATGATGACAAGCTACGGAGAATCCAAAGACAAAACAATAGGCGCAACTACAGGAGTCACACAACAACTCGAAGGACACCCAGCAGAGCCAGAAGTGAAAAAACTGCAGGTACAGTCGTCAGATCAAGAAAAACCTACAGGAGAAGAAGAGAAGACCTCGGCGATATAGGCGACAAGAACAATAAAAAAGTAGAGTAGAAAAATAAGGCTGTAAAAGCCATGAGCTATTCCAGGGCAATGCCCTCTAGATCTAGAACACATGTCATTGGCCGGATCTCTTGGGACACCCCATGTATCTTGTATTATAAGCATAAATAAAGACAAAGTTCCTCCTATTCGAGCTTACGTGTCCTTAAACAAAATTTGCGGCAAACGCACCAAAATTCACAATGTAAAACGCTCTGAGAATAAAAAAATTCTGACAAAAAAGTTAGAAAACAAAAACTCTCGCATTCTATACACAAAGTACATACATGAGCATCATAACATTGGGTTATCAGAATCGTCTACTCCCAGGGGGTCTAAGTAATGATGCTCGCAGAAACACGCGGCATCCTCTCGAAGCAACCTAGCTATGTGATGGGTTCGTAGCATAGAAAACAAAAAAATTTCCTACGCAAGAACACATAAACTAGCCAAGATACTCTACGAGTTGGTAGCAACGGAGACTAACCCTTGATGACCGTAAGCGGGGATTACGTTCCCGCACAAACGTTGACGATGGAGAGTCGATGAAGACGCACGTAGTTGTTCACTTGACGTAGTCGACGTAGTGGTTCACTTGACGATCACAAGATCGTGTACACGGCGCCACAAGTGGCAGCGCCCCCGTACTCGGATACACGTACGGTTCGGTGACGGCCTCCATGCCCTCGGTCCAGCGGGGCAGCGGAAGTAGGGATCCGCCGGAACTCCTCCTCCTCCACTTCTCCAAATGTTGGTGGCTAACAATTTCGGCAGCGCTTCGCTTAAGCAACGACCATGGTGTGGAGCAACAAGGTAGGGGATGGAAGCAACTAAGTGTAGGGAGAAGAGGAGCATGTCCAACATATATATAGGAGAGAGGGGGCAGCCACCCATGAGGGGTGCGGCCAGCCCCTCCCCCTTTTCTCCTCTTCATGGTGGTGGTAACCCCCTCCTTCATGGAAAGGTAACCCCCCTCATCAAATGAGTAACCCCCATTTTAATTTTGCATGACATTCATGTTAATTAAAATCCACACTTATTGAATTAATAAAACATTTTTATTTATTTAATATTTGTTAATTCAATCAATTAACAAACATTAACATTTACCCCCTTGAGTCATTTCGATAGACCGAAACAGTTTCGGTGCTTTTCTGAAACAACCCCTGTGCTGTCCAATAATTTAGCCGGAGTTCCAAATCCACTCAAAACGCGTCAGCGAACCTTAAGTGTGTCACCCTACGGTTCGTGAATAAAGTGGACATGATCGAGACTCCTCTCTGATCAATAATCAACAGCGGGATCTGGAAATCCATGATGACTCCCACTTACTCAACGATGAACTAGTGATCATGTGAACCAATAACGAACATAGTTAATTCCTTTTGTCTCGCGATATTATTACTTGTCCGAGATCCGATCATTTGGTATCAACCATACCTAGTTCGATCTCGTTCCTGACAAGTCTCTTTACTCGTTCCGTGATAATGCATTCCTGTGACCTAGTCACATGCTTGCAAGCGATTCTAATGCAATATCACCGAGAAGGGCCCAGAGAATATCTTCCCGTCATCGGGTCGGACAAATTCCACTCTTGATCCATGAGCCTCAACTAATACTTTCAGAATACCCAAATCAACCTTTATAATCACCCTGTGACGGTGTGACGTTTGATATCATCAAAGCACTCTTCCGGTATCAGTGATTAACATGATCTCATGGTCTGAGGATTAGAACTATTTTGTATGAGTTTGATATAGCAATGAACTTGATGACTTGATCGTTTTGCTATTCATACTATGGGTGTGAGTGTTCATCATATCATTCTTCTAATGATATGACCCCGTTATTAACAACATCCAATGTTCATGATCAGGAAACCTTGATCATCAGTTAATCAACGAGCTAGTATAAAAGAGAGGCTTTACTAGGAACCTTTTTAGTTTATTAATCACACAAGTATTAATGTTTCCGATTAATACAATTCTAGCATGAGAAATAAACATTTATCATAAACATGGAATATGATAATAACCACTTTATTATTGCCTCTCGGGCATATTCCCTTCACTATGATCCTTCTTGCTGGTTGAAGGGTAGCCTCTAGATGAACTCGCAAACTAGCTCCCCCTGAAGGAAAACTCAGTGACATAGAACTATAATTGAGCCTTGGATGCCACTTACGTGTCCACCCAAGAGCAAAATTGGCACCAGCCACCAAGTTGAGCTCTATCAGCCGATGAATTCGCTGACTAGATCTAAAAGCGTCGAGTAGCTGCGGAAAGCTTCCAGGCAGAGGATTGTGAGGGAACATGATAGAATACATGGTCGTCAAAGACCTTTGACAACCATCAACTGCTTCTCCAATGTGCTGAGCACGATCCTGAAGAAGCACAATGGCACGACGGCGTCGGGGATCATACCACAAACTGTCGATTCCTTCTGATGCTTTCTCGAGAGCTGCAATTCATTCAGAAACCCGACGTACCTCACCAACAAAGTCCAGGCAAGTACCTGAGATAACAAAAAGGTATTAGCCAACAATTGTGGAATAAAAGGGAAAAGAGAAAGGCTGCAAGGAACCTTACATCGCAACATCTCAAAGGCGGACTCGACAATACCAATAAGAAAGGAGTCGCATCCTTCAAGATGCACGATTTTGGCCATCAGACCCGACACCTTATCCTCAAGTGTGGATATCTGTTTCATAAAGCCGCAAGATTTGCTAGCCTTGTCCAAAGCAATCTTTGCCTGACGCTTCATTAAAGACAAACGGCCTTCGAGGTCCGAAATCCTCGACAAGTATTCACTACATCAACAAGAAGAACGAGGAGGCGAAGAAGCTCCGGAGTCGAACACATCAGCGGGAGGTGATCCACGACCACGATCTGTCGACCCACTAGCGCGCACAGGCTGGAAACCAACAGAAAGAAAAAGAAAAATATCTCAGAAACTCAATCAAGCACGACATTTCATAAAGGAAAAGTATTTACAAAGAGTACAAGCCCCTTGACTGGCTCTCGGGCAAAACATAGATAAAAGTTTACTACACCAAAAGAAATCTAGACTACGAAGGAAGACTAAGTCTACGCCACCTCAGCATCAGGGACCGTGGCGGAAGTAGGCACGGAAGAGGTAGCACCAGTGTTGGGAGGAGGTATCGACCCACTTGTCGCCGGAGTCGAAGAAACTGGCGTAGCAGAGGTCAAAGAAGCCGCTGAAGGAGAAATAATCGACACGATGCCTGGCGCGTACTTCTTCGCCTTCTCGAAGTAACCCCGCAGCTCCGACAGAGGTCGACCGCGGGAAGAGCTCACCTTCTCCCAGTTAACATCCTCGCCACGCGCATAAGTAAGCGCAATGGCCCCCTCTGCACCTCGCTTCACGGAGTGGCTCTTCATCAGAAGAATAGGATATTCGAGGGTGTTAAAAGCTGTTGCAAGCTTCTTCAGATCAGCAGCTGGCACGTCCGCTTTCTGCTTGGGCCACAACCCGACGAAAATCCGCGTTAGCACGCGGCTAGCAAACTCGAAGATCTCCTAGATAGAAATCCAATTCGACTCCAGCAAGTTAACTGCGGCCATGAGAGGATCATCGTCTGGCTACAAAGATGTCGAAGGCACCCCAGTGTGTTCTAAAGAACCAAGGGGACAAAGACAGGGAAAAAGCATACATCAACATGTTTAAGAATGGGCAAAATCAATAAAAAAGGGAAAATCATTGTATTTACCTCCACCAAGAGCCAAAATTTTATGCAGGCGTTCAGTTATGGCTTGATCCCTCTGGATACACTCCTTATTAGCGTCAGCAAGGGCTTTCTCCACTTTCTTGGCCCTAGCCAATGCTGACTTAGTGGACTTCTCAGCAGTGGTTTTGGCAGCGGTGGCGGCATCCCAAGATTTTCTGGAAGCTTCGAGTTCAGGTTCCAGAGACGATATGCGAGCGTTAGTGATACGTCTCCAACGTATCTATAATTTTTGATGCTCCATGCTTGTTTTTACACCATTTGCCTAATGTTTCGTTACACTTCGTGGCACTTTTATGCATTTTCCGGAACTAACCTATTAACAAGTCGCCACAGTGCCAGTTCCCTGTTTTCTGCTGTTTTTGTGTTTCAGAAAAGCTATACAGGAAATATTCTCGGAATTGGACGAAACAAGTTCCTGAAGTCTTATTTTTCCTGGAAGCTTCCAGAGATCCGAAGAGGAGACGGAGTGGGGCCACGAGGGCCCCACACACCAGGGCGGCGCGGCCCAGCTCCTGGCCGCGCCCTCTATGTGTGAGGATGCATCGGTCTACTTCTGACGATGCCTCTTCGCCTATAAAGACCCCCCGACGGGAAAAACCTAAGTACCCAATCAATTTTCTAGAAACACATCGCGATCCGCCGCCATCGTCGACCCGAGATCAGGAGGGTCCAGAAGCTCTTCCCGGCACCCTGTCGAAGAGGGGAATCGCCACCGGAGGTCTTCTTCATCACCATGCTTGCCTCCGGAGCGATGAGTGAGTAGTCTACCTTGGACTATGGGTCCATAGCAGTAGCTAGATGGTTGTCTTCTCCACCATGTGCTTCATGTTTAGATCTCATGAGCTGCCCTACATGATTGAGATCACCGTTATGTAATTCTACATGTTTGGTTTGTTGGGATCCGATGAATATTGGTGTTATGATTGAGTTGCTATACTGAAATATATCTTATGTTATCTCTATGTTGTTTATGATCTTGCATGCTCTCCGTTGTTAGTAGCTATCTTGGCCGAGTAGTTGCTAGTAACTCCAAGAGGGGGTATTTATGCTCGATAGTTGGGTTCATGCCTCTATTTAATCTGGGGGAGTGACAGAAACCTCTAAGGTTGTAGATGTGCTGATGCCACTACGGAGAAAACAACATTCATATGCTCGAGGGTATATGCTTTGTTTATATTACACACTTTGCTTAATGCAATTATCTGTTGTTCGCAACTTAATACTCATGGGGTGTTCGGATGATATCCCCGTGAGTGGATTATTAGTCATAGATGCAGTTGGATGGCGGTCTATGTATTTTGTTGTAATGCCAGAGTAAATCGCATAGTGATCTTCTTGACATATCACGTTATCTTTATTCTATCAATTGCCCAACTGTAATTTGTTTATCCAGCATGTGTTATTTATCCTATGGAGAGACACCACTAGTGAACTGTGGACCCCGGTCCTATTTCCATCATATTGCTATCACCTGTTTACTTTACTCGCACTATTTACTTTACTCGTATACTTCTACTGTTTTCCACTCGATACGCTCATACCCTTTGTTTCAAGCAAACCGGTGAGATTGACAACCTCATCGTAAGTTGGAAACAAAGTACTTGGTTGTGTTGTGTGCAGGTTCCACATTGCTGCTCGCAAAGCAAAGCTTGGACGAGGCGCCATATAAATTGTCCGGAGCTATCGCGAAGCTTGCAAGCATCACATTCAGTCGTATTGGCTTTTTCTTCTTCGAACGATAAACCTTGGTTTCTAACTGAGGGAAAAAATTGCTGCTGTGCTCATCATACCTTGCGCTTGGGGTTCCCAACTGCCTGGCCATAATCATCATCAACTACACGCCAGCCATCAGTTAGCCATCGCCAAATCATCTGCAGCACAAGAAAAGGAAAGAAAACTCGATAAAAGAACCACAGAAGCGCAAAATTAGGCAAATAAAAGACACATGAGGGCGAAAAGCTTACCATGAGAAGACCTCGCCGCTTTCAAAAATTCGACACATTCAGTACCCAAGGAGGCGAACTTTTTCATCAAAGTCTGTCCAAGGCAGGGCATGAGAAGAGAAGTTCAAAGCTAGTAAACAACAAAAGTATATAGCACTTTCATCATCAGTGGGGATAACTGGTCGAGGGGTGTCGAGAGAAGTACTCACCGCTGACGCTTTCTTTAGGCGTTTGGAAGCACGAAAACCAGCCTTCTTGGTATCCACTTCTAGTGATTTAGGCACCACAGCTGCCTCTTGTGAGGGTGGTTCATCGATAACTGGAGCATCAACAATAGGAGCAGTGGCAACATATTTCTTTGGGTCCTCGTTATCACTGAAAAGGGAAAAAAGAGTAAAGCACTCTAGGCAAGTCGACAGAAAGAAGATTATGTGAACAAGTTAGCAAAGAATTTACGAGTCCAAGGCGTCGACAAGCTCTTCTTCATCCTCTAGAGCAGAGGCCTCCCCGGCCATACTCTTGTGAGCGGAGGTACTCGAAGAGAGAAGCTCCTTGACACGTTTCCTTTTCTTGTTGAGACCAAGATCTTCGGAAAGTGCGGGAGGAGGCGACGTAGTCGAACTGGTCCCTTCCAGCGAATCTTCGGCTTCATCTCCGTCATGGCTGTCCTCAGCCTCGGGGGTTTCGGAGGCAGCAGAAATAGGCACATCTTGAATGGATCCTCCCTCTGGAAGAGGAGGGCGAGAAACAAGGAACTGGTGATCCTGGAAGGAAAATAAGCCGAAAGCTATAAGAAAAATAGTGATAAGATAAAAGAAAGCGAATAAATGAAGACAGTGCATGTACCACAGGCAAGGGACGCTCGAAGTCAAAGAAACCAGCGGCCAATTCTGCAATTTCATGATCTTTCATGAGAGTAGTAAGAGCTCTCACTCGCTTGTCGAGATCCTTCTTCTCTATGAGATCGTCAGATACTCGAGAAGAATCCCCCAAGCCAGAAAAAGACCAAAGTTTGGAAATGCGGTGTTGAATAGGCTGAACTCGCTGTTGCAGGAAAAACGCCATAAGTTGAGTGCCTAAAAGCGCACCCCCTCTGCCGCTCTTCAGAGCTTGGATGCGGGCGAGCAGTGGTTTGATTTCCTCCATCTCAGCTTCCATGGGAGGCGAATCCCACGAGGTCAATTTCTTGAGATCTTTAGAAGCATCAAAAGGGGCAATGCCATACTGGTCAGAAGAAGAGACTTTCCGGTCTTTAATATAAAACAACTTCTTCCTCCAACCTTGTACTAAGGTAGCCATGGAAAATTCTAGGTATTGAGACTCCGCATGAACAGAAATTACAGCCCCCCAGCTCAGGCTTTTTTGATAAAGCAACACTGGGGCGGAGTCGAAAGAGAAATTTCCAGAGAAGAAAACGGGGGTTGATCCCCAGAAAGGATTCGCAAAGGGTTATGAAACAAGCAATGTGAAGAATTGAGTTTGGTGTGAGCTGGTGAAGCTGCACACCGTACACAAAGAGAAGCCCACGAAGGAACTCGTGGGCAGGGAAAGAGAGACCGCGCAAGAGAAAGGCAAGAAACATCACTCGAAAGCCGCTTGGGGGCTTGGGGATGCGCTCGGTGCTAGGGAAGATGACCTGATCGTCGTCGGAGATGAGACCATCAGCCTGGACCTTGGTGAGATCCTTCTGCTTGAAATCAGAGGGCACCCATCTGGTCGCATTGGCAGTGTTGCTCTTTCCCATCTTGTTCTTCTGCGCAAGGGTCTTGACGCGCATCTATGAGTTGCACACGGGGGCTGTGCAGGAGCTCAGAGGGGCGCAAGGTTTGCAGCAATGGTGGCGGCGGCAGAAGCGAGGAACTGGTAAACAGTAAATTCCCCACTCTCCCCCTTATATAGCTTCCTGATGAAAAAACGTGGGCTGAGACGTGGCGCAAGGAGCGGAAACGGCAGCCCACTAACGGGCAGGAAAATTGCAAAATTACCGCGCTGCCCACGAGCAACGGTCAGCACCCAGTCAAATCGTTTAAAGAATGACTTTGTTAATGATGTCACAAGAATTCGAGTAACAGGGAAATCAGAATATGATAAGCGGTGAAAATTCAGCACAAGTATGGTATGACATATCTATGTATTAATGATGACCAAGGAAGTCGACGAAAAACTGACATGAAAGGTGCAGAGGAATTGAGGAAGAAAAACTCATTATTTGAGTCTATACCCAAAAATATTCGACTATAGCCTCGGGGGCTACTACCATCGGGAGCGCCGAGCGCGCACCCGACTATATTATCAAATAAATCCACGATCTGGTGAGTAAAAGTAGGCACAATGCATTTGAGCCTATACTCGAAATAAGTTTTTTCGAATATAGCCTCGGGGGCTACTCCCATTGGGAGCGCTGGGCGCGCACCCGGCGATGTTTTTCATGAATAATGGAGCAAAGAAGACGAAAGAAGATTTGGAAAGCATCATTACTACCATCGGGAGGGAGTTTTTATCAAATCAAGGTTGAATAACCCAAATATTTTGTACATTGAATCAGTCAAACAAGGCTGCGATATATGATTCTCGAGTTGCGTCATCGCGACAAAACTCGAATACCGTGGTTGAAATATATCACGAAGGTAAGACCCCGGGATCCGTCCTGTGTGGCCTGGTATACGCACATGGATGCGCTCTGCTGGTACTTATCCGTGTCTACGACGCGAAGAAAATCCTGCTGGACGCACTGGGTACCCTGAGAACCACTGGGATTCATTCTTTGTAAGTCCTAAATGCGGTAAAAGGATGGGTTTGACCGGTTTCCCGAATTCAAGTCCAAGGGGATTGAATGTGAAGTAGATGACAAGTATCTGCTCCGGCAGTTAACTGGCCTCTTGATCCGTTAGAGCTGTCAGGCTTGTTCACCAAAACCCCTTGCGAGACATTATAATAAAAAAAGATAAGTCGGAAGACCAAGTCAAAGATTTAAAGATATGAAGAAGTCAAGTATTGATCAAGTCGAAGATTTGAAGATCTGAGATTCAACCCGAATTTGCAATTCTGGTAGAATCTCGGGGGCTACTGATAAGGGCAGTGGCGGAGCCAGGAATTGAGACGAGGGGGGGTCGAACATATAAGGTCTAAAAAATTTAAGGCACAAAATTTATTCTGTGCAACAAAAGAAATGGTCCACAATGATCCAATTTTCATAATTCATGCAATAGAACTACCTAAAACATGAAAAGGCATATAAAAGATAGTATCATACCATTAAGTTGTATTTATATCAGGAAGACAAAATTGTCGAGACTAGCGACTAGCATTTCCATGTAGAGAGAAAGAAATGTGTAATACCCCAATGCTTTCTTCCGATTTTTTTAAACTCCGACTTTGTGAAAACATCATGTCCAAGTGAGCAGACAACCCACTGCATTGTTGGCTTTGGAGTAGTGCCTGTAGCCAGGCCTGCTGCTTGTGCTGCTACAGACGGCTGAGGCGTGACACTGACATGTTCTGCTACCGAAGGTGAGATTGGTGGAGTAGTCTGCTCCAACAGATAATCAACTGGTAGAGTAAAGTAGTTGTGCTCGGTTTCATCGGCTAGGAATATGCTTTGCCCATTGAGATTATGGAGACCATAAAGTTGTGGCCTTCCATCAAGATTCTGCTCACTAATGGTGCTCACAAATGAACTCTGAATCGGATTGTCAGGCCAAGTACAGTCGTTGGGAGCTATACCATGCTTTCCCTGTCATGAGATTGGCATTGGCATTTCACCAAACACCTGCAGAGCAACATCAAAAGGAAGCTAACAGAGCTTGTTGACGAGCTTGCCAACATTGGTGCGGTCGAGGTAGCAGGGGTGGCTTGGAGCGACACGACACTGGGGGAGAGGAGGCGTGGGGGCGAGAGAGGAGGCGCGGTGGCCGGCAGACTGCGAGGGGCAGGAGAGCACGAAGCTAGGGGAATTTGGGATTGCCTCTCTTTTTTTTACAACTTTGACCTGGGTAGCGATCTCATGATTTGTTGAGCCGGGTCGACTGACCAGGCTCGACCCCCTGGTGGCTCCGCCACTGGATAAGGGTATAGATAATAGAGCCCATCAGTTGAGTACCCCTTAGGCCCATTAAGCTAGGCCCAATTGTAACGCTAGTCGAAATACGAGTTCATGTCGTATGTCAATATTGTAATCTGTATCGGATCCCTCCCAATCCTTGAGACCTGGCCACCTATATATAGGGGCCAGGAGAGGACGATGAGGGACAGATTGAAAGCAAGCCAGGTTTACACCCACGTTTACTTTCGATACACACCTTGTTTGACTAATTTTACTTTCGAGTTCATCCGACGCCCTATCTCCCCGATCCTAAGTCCTTCATCTAGGACATTTGTCGAGTTAACCCTCGTCACACACCGTTTACATTCAGTTTTGTTACATGTTTGCTCGCAGTGATATTTATTTTAGATTATATTTACTACTTATAATCATCACTACTACTTGTATTTCACTATCTCTTCGCCGAACTAGTGCACCTATACATCTGACAAGTGTATTGTGTGTGTTGGGGACACAAGAGACTTTCTGTATCGTAATTGCAGGGTTGTTTGAGAGGAGCTTTGACCTCTTCCTCCATGTGTTCGATAAACCTTGGGTGATCCACTAAAGAGAAACTTGCTGCTGTTCTACAAACCTCTGCACTTGGAGGCCCAACACTGTCTACAAGAATAGACGCGTGCGTAGATATCAGGCTGCCATCGCGGAGTCCTTTGAGATACTCTCCTTTGTAAAGAAATCCTTGAAATCCCTTGCGGACTTGCGAATATGGAACAACGTGGTATCAAGATTAAAGGAGACGCCTTCAACATTTACCTTATTTCTCGCTAGCCACAAGTTCCAAAGCAACAAAATACCAAGTATTTTCTCCTCTTCAGGCGCCTTGAGAATGCACTCGATCAAATCCTTCGGTGAAACACTATTAATTAGCTTAAGTTGCATTTCATTCAGACCCACTTCACGCCATATTTTCTTGACTTGTACACATTTTAGAAACAGATGAGCCCCATCTTTGTCTAGTCGTTGACATACCGGACAGATGGTATCAGTTTCAATGCCTCGACGCTTGATATTTCTCCGTAGTGGCGGACTATTATGGGCACAACGCCACAGAAAATGTTGTACATTCAAAGGACAGGGAGCATTCCAACTGAACACCTCGTCCTCATTTATGCCACTACACCCAGGCTGACCCAACTTCACTTGTTTCAAACTCCTGCAGAGCTTATAAGCAGACTTCACTGTAAAGCAACCCTTGGACTCATAGTGCCATGCCCATTCATCCTCCATATCTTCACGTATTTGTATAGCAAGGATCAAATCAGCATCTTCTTTAAAGAAGATTGAATAAATTAGCTGTTTATCCCACTCTCCCGTTATAGGATTAATCAATTCTGAAACTTTTTGGATAATAGCCTGTCCTTTTGGCGTGATCGGCAATCGTGACCAGGGTCTTGGCAGCCATGGATCATTCCAAATTTCAATGGTATTACCATCACCCACTCGTTTGATAATCCCCTCCCTCATCAAAGCTATGCCTTTCAAAATACTGCGCCACATATAAGAAATACCATTTGCCGGATTTGCATTCAACAGGTTCCCATCAGGAAAATACCTCGCCTTCAGAACTCGGGCACACAACGAATTTGGATCTGTGAGCAAGCGCCAGGCCTGTTTAGCTAACATAGCCATGTTGAAATCATACAGATCCTTATAGCCTAGGCCCCCTTCTATCTTAGGCATTGACAATGTTTCCCAACTTAACCAGTGAACTTTATTATCATTCTCCTGCTGGGCTCAAAAGAAACGACACACCATCGCTGATATTTGATCACATAGTCCTTCAGTTAAGTTGAAGCACTAACATTAGATAAATATAAGCCCAAGTGGGTAAGTGGCGCCCGAATAACATGCCCATACGGGTCAATCTTGCGCATGGGCTTCAGGCCGTGAAGGTATAGAAACGAAAGTAGCCCTTTCTTAAACAAGCGTAATTTTATCCGGTGCCGAATTTGCTAAAAAAAACAAAGAGAGTACTTTTATTCGTAAGAATACCGGTTTTTAAATATTCTAGCTAATCTTAATTAATTATTATTTTATTGGTAAGAATACCGGTTTTTAAATATTCTAGCTAATGTTAATTAATTATTATTTTATTGGTTATGTTGTGTGGTAGCCTTGGTATTGCAGCAAAATATTATAGAAGTATTTACATGCCTATGATTTGACATTATGGAAGAACCTTCATTGCGGCAAATCATTTTTCTAAGGTTGATGTTAAAAAGTCTGATTTTATCTTGAAAGAATAAAGAGTTTAAAGACCTCAAATAATTTACTTATTTATTTTAGACTTTATTTTGTAATCAAAGCAACTCATTTATTTCTATTGTGCACTATTTGCTACCTCCATCCAAAATACTACTTATATTGATAATAAACGATCTACACACTAAAATACATACATCTGTTTACAAACAAGTATTTTGGATCACAAGGAGTATAAATATATTGTTTTACTGGTTGTCAATTTTTTCAAACTCACCCTATTAAAAAAACTCTCCCGATGAAACTTTACAAAAGACTAGTAAGCTTGCACGTGCAACGCACGATCCCTAGAATCGATCAATGTACTTAAAGTTCATGAATAAAAAGTAGTATATTCAATTCCAAAATATTACAATTCACGGATTAAACATTGTTTGAGAGACAAAAAAGTGATGCATTTGCCGACTCCGATGTCACATAAAATTTAAAGTTTAGAAGAACACTGTAATTGTCATTGCTACGTGTCTCATCCAACTGCTTCATCATGTTGAATTACTTACCTTAGTGCTGGACTACTATCCTTTTTTCTTTCTTTAAAATGTTATCTCCTGTTGTTGCTAAAAACAAGGGAAATGATTCTGTTCACCCAAGGACCACAGTGAATTCATACAGTTGATTCGTTGTATTCACATAATTTTGAATATTATGTAAAGTCTTACTTTTCATTTCTTTAAATATATATTTTAGAACTCAAGATGTTATCTGTGTGTATCAGTTTTCCCGGTTAAAATTAACTAATTGATATCTATATCATACGAATGAACATGTTAGGCAGTATGTGACAGTCATACTTATTCAGTTGGTCCAAACATGGGTTCAGTACGGCGGCCAAAAAAAACTTCAGGTTGTCAGTTTCGACCATCCATGTTAATATTTGCATTGTCAACATCATGAATTATTTTTAAAACCTCCTCTGGTGTTACCAGGACACACTTACAAAGAGCATCTGTCAAGATTACAGTATCACCTACAACATGTGTCGATAGTCACTTGAGCAAGCATAGAGTAATACCAGTAATCAGAACATAGCCAAATAAAGGTTACAAAAGAGGTTCAGAAGCTTTGCAAGATGGAACTTGGATTTCTCATCTTCCAAACCTGAGGAAACAACTTCTTCCCCCCTTGCCAAATTCAGTGTGCTAACACGACGGATAGCTGCAACAACCACGAAAATCTAGAAACAAGTTTAAGTGCAAATAAGTGAGATAAAAAATCATCTCAATTTGCTAGTGATCACATCAAATACATATGAAAATAGTTTGAGATACATGTTCCTGAGTACTGATGTAAAAAATATCTTTGTATGTCGCCACCTTTATAGTGGAGTGAAACAGACAAGTTACTATTTACGGTATATTGGAAGGAAGACAAAGCTTAAGGAGATTAATTAAGAGAACTTCTGGGCAGTACATTTCTGATGTAGATTTGCACCCTTTTTAAGGAGATTAATTAAGAGAACTTCTGGGCAGTACATTTCTGATGTAGATTTGCACCCTTTTTATGCACCTTATTAGATTGGGGTGCACAAAGTTGCTTTTCGGCACACCTTTTTACCTGTCAAAGCCTACTTAATTGATTGCATATGTGGTGTTGTAAATAAGAAGTGCCAATCATTTCATAAAGTATATTTTCAATCTCAAGAAGCCTAGAAAGGTGCACAAATGGAACTATCAGTCAGGTATCACATCATAAGAGGCCTACCCATAGATCATCAGACAACCCAGGGCCACAGACACCTGCCATCCCGTCCATCGTAGTTCATACTTTGAAGAAGTAAGAACAAGTGCATCATACAACCTAGAGATCAAGAGCTTTGGGGCCACATGACACCTTGAATAAAAATCTAGTTTAACAACATGAAACAAGATAAATGGGGGAAGACATAGGATAAAATATACTGAATCAAGACATGGGCTAACAGAGGAGGAAAAGTGGCAATATCACCTCACCATAGGGGTCCCTGCGTCGACGCGGCAGCCAGGGCGCGAGAAGAAGGCGAGGAGGGCCAGGCAGCGGAGCGGGATTCATGCCTAAGACGTCGACGGAGCGGCACGGACCAAGGATGCTGCAGGGAGGCAGCAGCGCCGGGCTCGCGTAGCAGTGGCGGGGGACGATGATGGCGGCAGTGGCGACGCATGTTGAGAAGGAGGCCACATGTCGTGGTCACCCTCCTTTTGTGATGGTGTGCGCTGCGTGCCACCAGAAATCGTCCTAGGATGATCTTCCACTGGAAATCAGAGCGTGGGCTGGCAGCGGCAAGGCGGCCTATGTGTGGCATGGTAGGGATCGACTACGGCTAAGGGTGGCATAGGAGCAGAGCTGGCCGGTGGCACATAGGTTAGGACGGCTCGGCGTGACCCTGGTGCATGTGAGAGAAGACGATGAAGTGCAGACTACAGAGAGAGAGAGAGAGAGAGAGAGAGAGAGAGAGAGAGAGAGAGAGAGAGAGAGAGAGAGAGAGAGAGGTTGTTCAGAGAAAGTATACACCGATGAATTCAGCTACCTCGTTATCTCGGAAGAAGGCTTCACTAATACCTTGAAAATTTTAGTAGCCGAAGGCTTCAACTGCAACTGCTAGCTTCATGAGAAAACACAAACCTGTCAAAGAATGAATACCCCAAAACTTCAGATATTCCCCACGGTGCTTTTCCCAAAACTCATCGTTTCTGCACATATTTATTCACTTATCAGTAACAAATTCAGATCTTCCATCAGTAACTTGATAGAATTGCTAATTTAGGAAACTAACCAACTAAGTAAATACAACGTCTGTTCAAGTAGAATATAACGTCTTCTGATTTCCTCTGAAATTACAATGGAGATATTAGACTGGTTGTCAGAAGACACGAACTACGGTATCAAGATTGATCTTGCTTTACAAAGTGCCCAGGATAGCAATCAATATCTTCAACAAGAGTCAAGAGTACTTTGTGTATGAAGTTATGTAAATTTTCATGACCTGTACAAGCACAAGATCGATGGAGAAGAGTATCTTAGTGTAATTTTTTAACGCATATACCACATGCCATATTATTTTTAAGATAGATTGATCTGACATAAAAAACCCATTATCTGATCAATTTAGCTATCCGATCAGAATATAGAAACACAGTAAAACTGTACCCAGATGGCATCAATTTAGCTAGACACTTTCGGCCAAATCTAACAAAAAGAAAACAATGGATGAAGACCATGTACCTCAGAAAGATTTCTTGGCGCAGAGCAGTGCGACAGGCTTGGATCCGCATGCCACCTGACCGCCGACCCTCAAGCTCCGAGCTCCTCTTGGCGTTGTACATCGCGCCCTAGAGGCTACTGGAGCCGAACACCGAAAGATGTAGGCCTAGAAAGAATTGGACTGGAGACTGGAGCATGGGCTGGCGACGGATATCGGGGGTATCCTGGCGGCTGCAAAGCGGAAAGTGCAGAGATTGACTAAGGAGAGTACACGAATTGGGTATATGTAACAGAAATCAAGAAAGCTTACACCTTTCAATCAATTGGCGTATATGCAGCCCATGGATCTCCTCGTCAATATTGCCACTGGGTGGTCTGTGGCTAGATCTCGTCCAAGCTCGATAAGTTCCTAATAACCCGAAAGAATTTTAACAAATTGGCACACACTCCGAACGAATCACGCGGGATAAATAGATCGATTTGAAGGAGAGAACACAAATTGGGCCAAACGATTTTGGGGATCGGATGGGTTGACAGTGGGGTGAACAGGAACATTCGTGCGAGTTGGAGCCAGATTCCCAGCACTATCTGTCTATAGCCTCCGATGGCAACTGAAAATGGAGTCGGAGGATTTTGCTTGCATGCGAGTGGCATATGGTGGGCGGTGTGGCGGGGACCGAGCCTGGAAGGCGGATGCGCAAGATGGGTGGCGAACACGCCATTTCGAGAGGAGCGGAAATGATGCAGAAATTAGTGGAGCAGTTATTAGGCGCGGATGTTCGCATCGCGGGATTTCAAAATGTGTTGAGTTGGACTCAACATTGGAGCGTTTTCAGCCATTTGATCAACAATCTTTAACGGATCAGATTGATTGTACCAAAACAAGTTCATGCCTTTATAAGTAGTAGAGATAGAGATAAGAACTCTCCCGTTGAAACTGTCATGTCAGCTCCGCCTCTATGCGCTCCGAGTAAATTACAAGAAACTACCACATTTGGGGCTGATATCACAGGTCAGTACCTGTTTTGGTAATTTTTTTTAAAATCTACCAGTTTTGGGGAGTGGCGTTACAAATTGGACCGATTCCCGTCTAAACGTGTTTTGACAGCTGGGCTGACCGATGGGACCCATTTGTAAGATCTGACTTGGCTGCACATGTGGAGGTGGTGCTGACATGGACGTAGAGCCCACTTGTCAGCCCATTAAAAAATAAAAAATAAAATTTTAAAAAAATAAAAAAGAGTGCGTCTTCGCGGCCTGCTCCCAATTAGCATACACGTATAATTTTTAAAAAGAAGAAAAAATAAAAAGGGTGTGTCGCAGCGCCGCATGCTCCCAATTAGCATACACGTATAATTTTTGTGACACATTACCGGTTTCTTAATTCAAAATTTAAACTGTGATGCGGTACCGAAAAAATCAACAGAGAGAGTGTGAGGGGATCCAAGATTTTCTAAGGCGAAAGCAGCTGTTACATACACGACCCCTACTGCTTTTTGGCTGAAACCCACGACATGTATTACTAGATATTATTTTTTTCAAATTTTTTATTTGCTATAAGAGGTTACACTTTATAAACATGTATGACGTTACACTTTATGCATTTAACCTTTGATGACACGTTCGCGTTGAGATATGTTTCTTTCATATATATGACAAGTATATATTTTCTAAGAGCATTTTTTAATAATCTATGTCCAGCGGATTCAAATTATTTCTTTTTTTGTTTAACAAAAAATTAGTTTGAAAATTATGTGCGTTTGCTTGGATTTGAACTCCTAAGCACCTAGCAAGTAAAAGATGCTCATAAAAAGTTCTAATAAAATCTCCATTTTATGTCTGAATGCATAATCATATAGTCGATGTATTTAGAAAGTTCCGCTAAAAATATGTAGTATTTTTGGCTACACAAAGTTGTGTATCTGAAAAGAAAAAACTCGGCATAGAGAAAATAAATTTATTTATTTTATGTGTCACATGACAATGTATTTTGTGAAAACTAGGTATATAAAATATCTTATTCACATATGCTCTATGAGTCAAAATTATATACGTAGCCTGGTGGAAAGATATCACATGAAAATAAATTTATTTTTTGTATGTGCTTCACATGAAAAATTATTTTGAGATACAAAAAACAAAAAATATACGTGTATGCTAATTGGGAGCATGTGGCACTGTGACGCACCCTTTTTTGTTTTTTCTTCTTTTTAAAAATTATACGTGTATGCTAATTGGGAGTAGGCCGCGGAGACGCACTCTTTTTTATTTTTTAAAATTTTTATTTTTTATTTTTTAACGGGCTGACAAGTGGGCTCTATGTCCATGTCAGCACCATCTCCATATGTGCAGCCAAGTCAGCCCTTACAAATGAGTCCCATCGGTCAGTCGGACCGTTAAAACACGTTTAGACGAGAATCGGTCCAATTTGTAACGCCACGCCCCAGAACTGGTAGTTTTTTGAAAAAATTACTTAAACAGGTACTACCTGTGATATCAACCCCAAATGTAGTAGTTTTTTGTAATTTACTCATGCGCTCCTCAAGCACGCAGCTCTGCCAGCGCCTCGATCGGGTGGTCGTCGGTCCACGCGCACCTCCTTCGCCGCGCCCGGCCGTTCGCTCCCCGATACGGCCGTCATCCGCAACCCGCCGCTCAACCTCTACTCCTCCTGCGCGCATTACCGCCACGGTCGGGCGTCCACAGACTGTTCGACGCAATGCCTACCAGGAACGCCGTTTCCTGGAGCACTCTGTTTAGGCCCAGAGATGTTCGTGCGCAAGCTGGAGGATGGGATCAGGCCCAAACCGGTCAGCTAAGCTTCTGCTAGGAAGAACATTGAGGTTGGAAACACGATGATGGCTGGTCACGTACGTGCAGCAGAACGGTCAGTTATCTCAAACCATGGTCTCTTTATCCAGGTTTTATTTGTCTGTGAAACTTTTATTGAGTTAATAGGTTCTAAAGGTGTTCGGTTGGATTTTGAACTTTCTTAGGTTTTTGGAAGGTTCGCAAATATAAACCATACTGTCGTAATTCAGTCTGATTCCCACCTTAACATCTTTGTTTTCAATGCTCTCCTGGAGCTGTATGTCGAGTTCATCTGTTTGAGCAAGGCTATGATCAATGTATCTATAGATTTTTTTTAATACAACGCTGTGTAAATCTTACAAACATGGACCACTTCTTCACAATTCACAGGAGTTCATTAGAATCCAATGTCCATCCACACCATTCCAACAAAAGAAGTCTTCCGATGCAACTCTTGTCCCTCCAACTGAACTAAAAAAAGGCTCATCCCTCCAAATGAAAAAAGCATCTTTGCCCATGTGATTCTACTTGGTAAATGCTCAGTTTCCACGGTTGAATTTTGTTGCTCCCAAGGCGATCGAGCAGGATGCAATGTTTGTTTATTGGAGGGACAAGATTGCTGCTCCCAAGGCGTTTACCAAGCTCCTTCCTCATCTTCACACCTAACCACATCTCCCCACTAATAAAGCTGGATCCACCATTCTGAATTTGGGAGCCAAAGTGTCCTCATCAGTGCAAGACCAAAGGCGGCTTCCAGGCTTCAGCTAAACAAGGTTCGTGTTACGTTTTTCCAGGGTATTGCTTTGCTTCTCTAGCTACCTTTAAGGTCTGCTTCCAGATCTCGCAGTGTTATAAGGCACTGATTGATAAATATTGATTTTAAGCTTATGATTTGTAATCGTGTTGTGATGTGAACATGATTAAACCCGAACCCAGCTGCATCCTCCATGTTTCTAAGATTTTTCTCCTTTCAACAGATTATCGTGAGTGGGTTTGGGAACTAATTTTCAGACTTGGAACACAAGAGACAAACATGTAGGTGAATCCCACGCACATGGAGAGGCGCTGATGGAAATGTCTAGTGCAAATGATACATGGGAGAAGAAGCTACAGGATCCAAGTGCAACTCCCATGTTTCTGTCATTCGAATTTTTGAAAGCCATCACATGTGATTTTTCCATTGAGCAGAAACTCGGCCGATGTGGCTATGGAGTGGTTTATAAGGTACGCCATGAACAACAATTTTCACTCCACTTATCAAATGTTCGGAAGCAATAGTCATTTACCAAAGACAAATACATATACTATATATGAACAGAGGTCTGACCTGCATCGCAGGGAGTTCTTTCGAGTGGGAAGATTATTGCTGTTAAGAAGCTTTTTGACTTGCATAATCTGGGAGAGGAGAAATTCCAGATCGAGGTCAGTTATCTTAGGAGGATCAAGCACCAAAACGTGGTGCAGTCTATAGATTGCTGTGCCAAATCAATTTGGGAAGCGGCAGACCTGCTAAAAAGTGGACATTTTATATTTGTTCAAAGACCAGCAATCTTGCTCTGCTTTGAGCATGTATGTAATAGAAGTCTTGACAAGCATGTCTCTCTGGTATGATTACAAAACAATTTTACGCTCTTGATTTCCTTTTATCTTTATTACTGTTCCCTGTAGTTGACATTATTAGGCGTACAAAGTTTAAACTACTCTCACAGTAGTTGATTCTGTTATTGTACCACGGTTATAATCAATAAACAGGTTTTGATTTTTTCTTTTCTTTCTTTATCAACTTAACAGCTGCGGGCCTCGAGTGGAACATGAGATATGAAATAACCAAGGGAATTTGTGAGGGTTTACATGCCATATTATTCATCTGGATCTGAAACCTGAAAATATATTGATGGATGCTACTATGGTGCCAAAAATTGCGGACTTTGGTTTGTCAAGGATCTTTCGTGACAAGCAATCTCGAATCTTCACTCAATTTTTTCTGAGGACACGGTAATCTATGGCTTCTCTTAATCTTTTATAGCATCTTATGTTCCTTCAATCCTTCTTGCAATGCCTCACACTTTCAAACTATGTTGCAGTGGATATATGCCACCAGAATACATAATTCAAGACGTAGTCTCCATCAAGGAAGACATATACAGCTTGGGTGTTATAATTATTGAGATAAACTCAAGGATATTTGGTGGCAAGCAATCCCAAATCATCACTCAAATTGACTGGGAACGCAGTAAGCTATGCCTTCTTTGTAGCATCTTCTGTTACTTCTTGCGAGGCTTTCAAACTGTACTGCAGGGGATATATGGCACCAGAATACTTAAACCAAGGCATGAGTCTACATCAAGGCAGATGTATTTAGTTTGGGTGTTATAATTTTCAAGATGCTCACGGGTCGTAGCGACTCTCACTTTTAGAAGACATCACAAATTATTTCTCTAACGATCAGGAGATTGCTACAAGTTTGTTAGGAGTGGTTTACAAGGTATGCCTACTTATTATCTGAAATCTTACAGATTTTTCAAATCTAATCCATACTTAATTTGAATGCTGTGAATACATAAAAGAACTGAAATGCCATGCGAGTTAATCCTAACAAGGGAAGTTGAATAGGGAAAGCATTTAAATGGAGGCAATATTGTTGTGAAGAGGCTTGCAATTTCAATGGGAGTTAGTGACCAACTATTTCTGGATGTGATTAATTTCCTGATGAGTGGCAAGCACGTCAACATATTATAGTTTCTAGGTTACTGTGCTAATGCACAAGGGAAGGGGCAAAAGCGTTTTTGCGATGGTGCAAGAGAGGTTGCTCTGCTTCGAGTATATATGTTACGGAAATCTTCAGATGCATCTTACTGGTATGTGGGGTGATGGGATCCCGCTTGTATTTCTGTGGATAAAATTTAGTTGATTCCTTGTGCCTTTTTTTGCTTTGTATTTTACTGATACCATTTCATCAAACTTTCTAGGAGTTATAAATTTCATGATAAATGACAGTCTATGTTCACTAAGCTAGATGCATCTGGTGGATTTGACTGGCACGCATGCTATCAAACAGTTAAAGGAATTTGTCAAGGCTTACATTATCTTCACGATGATTGTATTTCTCATCTACTCCCTCCGTCCGGAAATATAAGATGTTTTAGGTTTGTGAAGTGAATGTATCTAGACATCTTTTAGTGTATATGTTCGCTAAAAGATGTCTAGATACATTCACTTCACAAACCTAAAACATCTTATATTTCCAAACGGAGGGAGTAGATCTCAAACCCACCAATATACTCTTTGATGAGAAAATGGTGCCAAAAATATTGGACTATGGTTTTGAGTCATCAGAGCAGAAAGGAGACTAACTGTCCTTAAAATAGTTGATGGGTCAATGTAAGTGAGCTATGTTGAGAACTCCATTGTTTTGTGAGTTAATAATAGATTTGAAATACCTTTGTGACTGATATCATTATGAATTCATGCAGAGCATACATGTTAACAAAAGAGTACCTTGCTGGTGGAGAAATTACACTTAAGTCAGACATATACAGTTTGGAGGTTCTAAGTATGCAAGCAGTAACTGGACGTCATTAGCAAAAAAAGGTAGTAACTGGCTGAAACAAAGGAAACTACTCAATCATACCAAATGCAAGTCTAATTTTATCGAAGCACTTAGGTATAATGCATCATCATCGAAATGCTCATGTTACATTGCAGTTTTCCATATTATCGTTCTAAAGAACACTAGTAAATGGCACGTGCCATGCACGGTAGAGTTTAAGTATTATTGTAAAATTTTATATGTTGGAAAGGGGGATAGGTATTTTATTTAGTACATGTAAATCAAATGTCAAATTACATAAATTGTGTTTGCAAGTAAGACCCATCCAGGTGGGGTTGCGTGAGATGCGAGTGCTTTTTCTTAACACACGCTTGTATGGAAGACTTTGTAAATGTGCTAATCTCACAAAGTTTTTAGACAAACTGTAAACATATTATCCATGTAAAGTAAGCTTATACTTTTAGCTATGATTAGTGGAGTAAATCTTTATTGAATAGACAATTTAAATTGTAAAATATAGTCAATTTCGTATTTATAGCCATACAGTGTTGGTTTTACACAATTTAAAATATTAAAAAAATACCTATTCATCTAAAACGGTGAATTAGTTAAATTTCATACGGTCTAGATAGAGCAATGGAGAGAGTATTAAGTGTAATGGAGTACTCATCATTATAAATCAATTAATTATTGAAACAAAAAATTATGTAGGTTCATTGATCAAAATTTTAAACCAAAAAATATTGGTAAAACCAAGGAAAACCAGGTGCATTATATTTGTTTAACGGATTTAGAAGAGAAATTAAAAGCTAGTTAGCAAATTAAAACACATACCACACTTGTATTTTACTTGTTGTTCTCTGATTTTCATACATCGTCTCGCTAGTCCAAGCGCATGCGTTTTTCTAGATCTCTCGCTTTGGTAGTAGTACCCTACCTGATGCATGCACTGTCTAGTAACACAATAAAGTATTTGCCAGAAATTTCTAGATACCAATGGAAGAATCACGTGTGTCATACAGAGTACTTTGTTGCAGGCTGGCAGCATAGGGGGAGTTTACACCGCGAATCCCTTCACTAAGGGCCGTCAGATTTGCCTATCCAAGGGTCTGTGTTTTGACACGTAGTCATCTAGGATAAGACATTAAATATGAGCCGTCGATTAGAAAGATCCAACGGTCTATATGATCCGATATTGGTACACTATATAGGAGTATAGATATAGATATGTGGAATTCTTAAATTCCATAAATTATTTAGAGTTTTTTTGTCGATTAAATTATTTTAGAGTTTAAAATGTGGCTGAAATATTCTTTTGTTTCTCCTAGTTTGCCTGAGTGCAAACGATATACAGTTTCTCTTGTTTTTACTCATATCTGAATAGCAATGTTTTTCATATTTCAACTAGATATGTGATTTGTGATAACACATATGCCATTGATCTCTAATTCAATCTTTGACTTTAAATTCATAGATACTCGAAAGCTGGAGAAGTAGGCTGGAGTTGGACGGATCGAAGCGGCACACATTCAGAAGATGTTACCAGCAAGTAAAAGTATGCATTGAGATAAGAAGACATTGCACAGATCTTGACCCTGGGGAAGGGACCCATCACACGGCATATCATCGTTGGGCTTGATAAAATGGAAGTGAAATGGTTGCCCCTTTTCGAGAACTATCTGTTACGATATGTTGTCTTGGATCCGATCCACTTCCAGACCCCATTGTCGAGGATGACTTCGCGGACTCTAAGTTCCATCCCTCGACCGCTGTGCAAGGGAACATCGTTGTTGGTCATGCTCATGGCCTGGCGGACCTGAAAGCATGGCAAGGCGGCCGTCTTCAACAACGCGCGGCCCTCCCTCAATTTAGCTTGTTTGAATTGAGTTGTATGATGCGGTGTTTGTCCAGTTTTGAGCTTGTAGGTAAACCTTCTTTTATATCAACGCGTCGAAACAGACAATGCTTTTTGCATTTTCATGAAAAAATTGGAAGTGGAACGGTCAATCAGAGTGACCATAAGGTTTGTATGCAGATTGGTGCCCTGGCATATATGCTTAGTTTTTGCCCAATTTGAACTTTCAGCACTCACATTTCAAATAAGCGATATGCCTACGTGCTGGCTTACATTTCGGACGATTTTTTTTCCTCCGAAAGCAACATTGCATTATTAAGTGATGAATTAGAAGTGCCACCAGCATCTCCAGCACCACTGGGGGTACAATCGGCTGGCGTCGACCGTTGTGGTGAGTTGTAGAAGTTCCCTCAAACATTTGATCCTCGCCTCTATGTACCAGTCAAGTCTGGTGTATCATGTGATGCCGTAGACTTGTGAGAGCCTATGCACGTCATCTGCCAATCCAAAACTTCCCGATTAACCTCGCAGGGCGCCGCCACCACTAGTCGTGCCGGCCGGAGACAGTACAGAAAGGTTGTCGTCGCCGGATAATAGGCCGGCGGCAGTACGGAAGAAGAGAAGAAGTCACGGTCGGGCGCCGAGGACCACAGAGGGGCAGAGGGGTTCGTTGCGTGACGGGCGACTCGGAACCGCCCACCCACTTTGCCCACCTGACCACCACCGGGTCTCCAGTGGCCCTGCTGGGCCGCCCGATCCGATCCGACTCGATGGAGATCGGCACCGGTCGAAATTAACAGCCGCGGGCGCGGCCGAGCCGAGGTCCCCTACCCTTTGGCACCACCGTGGCTCGTAAATGGGCGGTCGCCTCGGGCCGGCGTTGGCGATCTTGACGAGACCACCATCGGCACGGCCGATATTTAGTTATTTACTCCGATTCCATCTCCGCTCGTCTCCTCCCAAGCCACAACGATCCTGACTGCTCCTCCGATTCCATAGATAAATACTCCTCGCAACCACCTTGTTTCCTAATCCTACCACCACTGCTCGGCGCGCGCGGCTAGCCAGGGAAGGAAGGAAGGTCGCCGGCCGATCGATCGGGTCGGAGGCCATGGGGAACGCGTCGTCGATGCTCACGCAGTACGACATCGAGGAGGTGCAGGAGCACTGCAGCTACCTCTGTAAGTACTCCGTACATCTTTTCTCCACCCCCAAATCCCCAATCCCCTGTTAATTTGGCGGTGATCGATGATCCCTGATCGGAGGTCGAAATTCAATAGTCTCGCAGCAGGAGATCGTGTCGCTCTACGAGCGCTTCTGCCAGCTCGACCGCAGCGCCAAGGGCTTCGTCTCCGAGGACGAGTTCCTCTCCATCCCGGAGTTCTCCACCAACCCGCTCTCACAGGTCCGTACCATCGCCCCGCTTCCCCGCCCAGAGACTCTCCTTGCTCCTGATTCTGTAATCATCTTCCCTCCACTAGCAGCTCTCTGTTTCCGCCCAGCCGAGTTTATTTTTCTGGCTGCTTCGTTGTCCGTTTGTACGAACTGATTTGCCGCATGTGCCGATGAAGTGGTCTTATTTGTTATATGTATTGTCCTTGGTGATTGCTACAGTACTTGGCGGTACTAGTATGATTCTACAGTTGTGCTCCTCTAATAATTGTGGGACCAATAATTTGGATCCTCCACCCCATCTAGGGGCTGTATATGAGGATTTGACACTATTTTGATATCAGACATGTATCCAAAACACCCAACCGAACTGTCAGATGTGTCGCTGGGGCATTCAGTGCCAAACAATAATATTTTTGAATATACTCGTCTTGTTCCGAAAATTCAGAAGCCACATCCTACTAACTGCTAATTCCTCAACATAAAGTTATTCTAAATCAGCGACAACTAATATGAAACAGAGTAGCAGCAAAGCTTGCTGAAGCTGATTCAGCATAGTGATGTGCCAACCTCTGAAATGCCATTCAGCTTCTTGTTGATGATCATGGTCTCTCTCAATGCCAGTCACTTGGACCTTTGGGCTTTGAAAACATCGCCATACAAACTTCTGTAATAGTTTCAGCTGTGCGTAAGACATGTGGAACCTGAAAATGCGTTTCCTGATCATCACTATGTAATGTCTATAGCTTAGATTACCTTCAGTAGAATGTAGATACGAATGGCATCATATTTTCAGTATAGGACACAAATCAGCAGCACGTCTCGGTCCAGAAAGAGTAATAACAGCATCCTGTGAAAGTTTAGTGGCTGACATAATGCTTCAGCAGTTTTACCAAAACAATGAACTAACTGACATTAGCGTACTTTCCTTCCAAGTTTGACTGTCAAAGCTATATTTTTAGATTTCACAGTGTCAGTCATAGACATGAGGCTCAAATAATTTGTCTTATTTCGTGCAGAGGTTGCTACGCATGGTTGATGGATTGAACTTTAAGGATTTTGTTTCCTTTCTCTCTACCTTCAGCGCAAAGGCCAGTCTTCAGCAGAAGATTGAGTGTAATGCTCATGTTTGAATCTCAGTATTACAGTTTGTCATGGACTCATTGGTCCTTATGATAACTCTTTTGCTGCTATTGATTTGTTGTTTGTTTCATTGAGCAGTGATATTCAAGGTGTATGATATTGATGGCAAGGGGAAAGTAACCTTCAAGGACCTGGTAGAGGTTTTACGGGACCTAACAGGGTCATCCATGTCAGAGCAACAAAGAGAGGTTCTCATTTCATACAAACCTGTATTTCATTGAACAATACATTCAATTGCAAGATGTGGCCGTTTCCTTATTTTCTCTTAAATTAATTGGCATCCTTCCATCTTAAATACATCAAGTGAGCATACATGTTTTTTCTGAAGGAGGCTGTACTGATAAATTGTAGGTTTCTTCAGAGATACAGATCTGTATGCTGTATGGATATGATACAGTTTAACACATCCCTTTACTATTAGTTCAGAAAAAAATTGGGAACTAATTCGCGACAAGTCAAAGTTCAGTATCCAGATTATATGCTCCTCTCAATTAAAAAAAAAGATTATATGTTTTTCGTACATCCTTGGGCCTTAGAATGTAGTAACTGTTACTCTATCTTTTACCATTTTCAGTGAAGAGTTTTTACTGAACATTTTGTCATAGTTCTGCATCATGCCTATTTTCTATAGTTATGAGCAGAAGTATTAACAAGATTTTGATTGATGCCTTTCAGCAAGTATTAACAAAGGTATTGGAAGAAGCCGGGTATGCAAGGGATTGTACCCTTTCATTAGACGATTTTATGACGGTACACATCCAATCCTTCCTTACTGTTCTTATCATAGATACAATCCTCGAGTAAAGAAGAAATTAGGCTTCTGCAGTTATACTATTGACCAATGCCTCCTCCTCATACATTAGTTAGGTTTAGATATCTATATTTCGCCATTATTGCTGAAATTAGCACTCCTGAACTATATGTTGCCCTCAGTTCTGTATTGCTGGCCTGTTCTGCATTGCCCTCTGGTCTGTTATGTTACACCCTGAACTCATTTGTAAACTGCTTTGTGATGATCTTCAGATCATAGACCACCCTGGTCTGAAGATGGAGGTGGAGGTACCGATCGACTAATGCAGGGCGCAAGCAGATTTCAGCAGATGAGGATGCAGGCTGTACCTGGGTTTGTCTGCTGAAAGCAAATTGTTCATAGCAAGTACAGCGTTAAACAGAAGAGAGTAGACACTCACTGTTGCTTTCTTGTGTATTTGTCCACATGCCTGTAGTAGTCCGTTACAATGCAGTGTCAGTGTAGTCCTTCCCTGTCCTTTTGATGGTATTAATGCAGTCTTAATGTAGTGAATCTTGTTACAATTCCAGAGCTTTACTCAGATTATTCACAACTCATTTCCCAGGGATTATATGCTTAAGTTACTGGGCACAGGCATGCCCAATATTGTTCAACCACGCTATTGTTAGTGGCTATGATGGATGCCCATTGGATTTAGCTATTTTAGAGTGTTTCCACCGGCGTCCCCAAAGGCCTTTTGGGATGCCGGCTGCCTTTTCGTCTCACACTGGCGTCCCCCATAGGCCACCCATACATTTTTTTTTAGCGCAAACACCAGGAGCTCTGGCTATTCATTAAGAAGAGGGAAAATGATCCGGTTTATAGGGAAACCAGATCGAAAACCATACAAAACCTAAAACCGACAAGCGGACTACTCCCAAGAAACAAACAACAACACAACAAGAGAAACCACAAAGGCATCCACAAACTGCCACAATTTCAACAATTCCACACACAGGATGCAACAAAAGCATCAATCATGTAATCTCAGTCGCCTTCTTCTTGGCGCCGACCTTTCTTCCTTTGGGCTTTTTCACCTTCTCCATCTTCTTCACAAGGGAGCCAAGCATTGTGATGGACCGAGGCGACAAAGGGGTCTTAAACTTGTCGTTGAAGGCCGCAAGGGCGTTATCATCAAACCCAGAGTTTTCTTCTAGAAGGCCCAAAGAACGCGCGAGCAACTCCTGAGTTGTAGCATCCTTACGCTTTTGCTTCTGCTTCTCGATGCGACCACTCCGGCGAGGTGTGGTGGCCACCTCAAAAGGAGCACGGGCGCGTCTAGGGCCCGGCGTAGCAAGGATAGGCGGAGGCAGTGGCCGAAAAACCAATGACAGGAAGGCATTGCGCTTGCCAGCAGCAGAATCCTTCGGATCAACTTGAGAGTCCTCCAAAGCCACGGTTGAAGGAACAAAGACACTGGCTTCAGCAGCAGGGATCTCCACCAAAGGCGCTTGCAAAGGCGACCTGGGCGTCTGCTTTTTCGAAGCCAAGTTGGCTAAGAAATCGCAAAGCTTGGTGGAGTCATCAACCTCAGGATCAACATGAGCTTCAACAAAAAGCTCTGCCAACCCAAAGCCCTCGACGTCATCAGAGCTGGAGTTCTGAAGACCCTCAAGAGATGCAACATCACCTGCATGCGCATCCGGAAGTAGGCCAGAGGAGCACTCCGGAGGCAGACGAAAGTCTTCCAAGCCAACAGTAGGCGAGCCGCAGACACGATGAATAGGCGAGAAGGGGCCGTAGATCTCAAAGAGCTCAGCATCCAACAGCCCAGCATCCGAAGCTTGAACGGGGGCTTTCCCCACACCCCTGGTAGAAGCCGCCTCCGCATGCTCCCAACTTCCGGCAGCACGCGCTAACCAGAGCTTGATCGCAGCAGCCTCGTCCCGCAGGGGCCGAGTTACCTCTTCGATGCGATCCGCAACAAGCTTGAGGAGCTCAGTGCGTAGAGAAGCAAACTGAGCCTGCAAGTCGAAGTCCGGAACGACATTGACAGTGGCATTCCTGCCAAGAGGGCAGGATGGCGAGGCTGGAGGCGACGACGGGCACACAACCTCGGCCCAGGTCCGAGAGTGTGCAGGGCGAGGAGAACCAACAATTGGAGAGCAGCTTCGAGATGAAGGAGAGCGGCCGACTGGAGATTGATGACGACGATGACAGTTACGCTCCCGGTGACCCGGACGGCGGCAACGGATGCAACGAAATGGCTCCCGACATGCGGCAACATGGTGGCCACGCTCGAGACAGCGGAAGCATCGCCCTCGAGCCCACCTCTTGAAAGCGAGGCACTGCTCCAGTGCCTCCACTTTCGAAAAAGGGGGCGAATTGGCTCGGCCCGAGCGACGGCCAGAACCCACCTGCTGCCAGCCCGCCTCATCACCCAAGCCCGCGGCAGAGGCGGCCGAGGCGATGGCGGGATCTTGGGAGCTGCGGAGGAGCCGCCTCTCTGCCGAGGAGAAGACCGTCGGCTTGAAGGGAGACGGCGGGAGAGAGCCAGGTGCCGGCGGCGGGTGTTGAAGGGGGGCATCGGGGCGAGCCGGATTGCCCCTGCAGACGGGAAGAAGAGGCCCCGCTGGCAGCGAGGCCGTGGACGGCGGCGGCGGCAGGCCAGAGGCAGGAGCGGACGCTGTCGAAGGCGAGACGGCGACGCACGAGACAACCATGCCGCCAGGGACGGCGGCACTCGGACGGCGACGCCCGAAACACTTCGACCCCCTGCAGGGGGCAGCCGCGACGAACGAGCGACGGGAGCCGGAGCCAGGGCGACGCCACCGGGGGCGGCCGGACGCGTAGCGGGGAGACAGAGGCCCGGCATCGGGGAGGAGGGGCGGAAGCTTCGGGAGCGGCCACGAGCACAGCAGGCACAGCCCCTACATGCCAGGCGAATGGCCGGGAAGAGGACGACGAGGGGAGGCGGGATCTGCGCTCAGCGCTCGGAGAGGAAGACGGGAGAGGGAGATCAGGCCGGCGGCGCCGGCAGGACTAGCCGCGTCGCCATGGTCGCAGGAGCCCTCGGGGAGTCGGTCTTCAAGGTGGGTATCGTCCACGAATACCGATCCCACCCATACATTTTGGAGCCTAACAGAATAGCTGACAACCTAACACCGACCGCTACACACAAGGACCAGACGGGGACGCATACATCTCTTTCAAAGTCAGATTTTGTCCACGAAACCCCCTTGGCAGCCGCACAGGAACACTTCTCCCCTATCTTGTCTCCTACCGCCAGAACCGCCATCATTGCCTCCTTGTGCTCGCCTCCCACACCCCACCCACTTGAGAAGCTGACATCGTCACAGACGCCATGGCCGGCCAACTGTCGCCATGATTCGGACGGAACCACCATTGGCCACGGTGCTCCAAGAGCAATCCCTCGTTGCTCCCTACTTTCGTCAAGATCCGTACCTTCTGTGACACGTCATTCGTGCCCTCTTCTGTAGCACAACACATCCTCTTGGACCCCAAATCACCGAGACAACAACGAGTGATGTCAACGCCTTTTGCCCCCCTCGCACACAAGGTGTTCGGCGATTTGCCTAGGCGGTAGTGGATAAGGACGATGAGATGATGACTGAGCTGTTGATGCAAGAGGATGCTAAAACCGGCGCTGACAAAGAAGGGGCGGATCATGGCCTTGGACGCTCTTCTGTATTACCAAGAGTAGCTCAACACCGTTCCCCAAAATGGTGGTTCGAGGGTTAGAAACTAGAAAAGCAAAGAACAGGGATCAACATCGGCTTGCGGGTGCTATGTTGCTTAACGCTGACTATTTTGCCGACGAAGCAACAAATACCCCAAGAAATTCTATCATTGCTCTAGGATGAACAAGGAGTTGTTCTGCGGATTGTGTTTGGCATCATGGAGTATGCTGACAATTTCACGTGCAAGAAAGACTACACCAGATTATGGTGGTTCTCATCGGTTCAGAAATGCATGTCTGCCCTGTGGTGTATTGCGTATGGAGGCCCTTCGGATGCACAAGATGACTACCTACGCATATCTAAGAGACTAAGACCACATGCTTATGTAGTAGTGGAGGACGCATGGATGACCAGCAGGGCCTAGACCCCTCAACATGGTTAAATCTGTTGAAGTGTATAAGTAGATTGTACTAGCCCTTTCCATCAGTTCGGACTTTTGGTTCAAGTGGCTAGTGCATGAACCTTAACATGGTATCAGAGCCCCAGGTCTCGAGTTCAAATCCTGGCTTTTCACAATTTATTCTAAATTCTTCGCAGCCTCGCAGCCGCCGCCGCCGCCCGCCTCGGTCTCCTGCCGACGCGCCCGGCCGCCGCCGCTGCCTCTTCCTCGCCTCTGGCGAGCTCCTGCCGCACCCGGCCTCCCGCTGCCTCTTTGCCTCTCTACACGTGTTGACTTGTCTTCTCGTCTCCCGTCACACGTGAGAGGGGGTGTTGAAGTGTATAAGTAGATTGTACTAGCCCTTTCCATCAGTTCGGACTTTTGGTTCAAGTGGCTAGTGCATGAACCTTAACAAAATCTTTGGTAAATTTTTGACTTTGTAAGATTTTCTTTGCAGTCCCTTTGATTGCCCCCCTCACTATCCGAAAATCTAGATCCCTGCCTCCTCCCCTGTTATGTAGCTAGGGCTATGTCAAGTGCGATTTTTCACAAACTAAATCATGTATATATGCACCTCTTAGTGTATATATACTCACTCCGATCCATGATAATTGTTGCTGACTTAGTATAAAGTTGGACTAAATCAGTTACACATATTATGGATCATAGGGAGTACCATTTTCTGTAATTTAACTTTGTCTTGCAGAAAAGACTAGAAGAAAAACACAATAATGGCTAGTGCTGGAGCTCTTCGGCCGAACTGGAACTACTACCTGCAGAGCCACTTGCGGAGGAGATGCTGCATGCCTTCATTGATGTGAATCCCTATTTAACGCTCATTGCCGGTAAAACCTATTCTCCTCTGTGTGCGGGTTCTATCTGGGACTCCGCACAGACGTCCTCACCCCCGCGTCACATGGGCCTAGCCTAGAAACTAGTTCGCCAGTTTCTTTCCTTTCTGTTTTTTTAAAGATTCCATCGGTTTATTTTTTTCTTTTTGTTCCCTTTTTGAACTTTTTAATTTGTTCATTTTTTGAATTTAAATATCTTATTAAATCTGAACATTTTCTAATTCAAACTTTTTTGAATTTGAAAAATTCTAAAATTCAAATACTTTTTGATATTAAACATTTTCAAATTTGCAAATTTTAGATTTTGAACATTTTTCGATTTTGAACATATTTTTTTAAAATAGTTTTGCAAAACACTTCTTTCAAATTTGAACAATTTTTCGATCTGAAATTTGTTTTTTCAAAATATTTTTTGAATTTGTTTTTAATAAAATAAACATTTTTATTCTAAATATATTTAAAATGTGAACAATTTTTTCAAAATTTGGAAAATAAAGGAAAAAAGAAAATTGAAAACAATACCTAATTTTTGGGTCGCATTCGCGCAACCCATGAAGGAAGATGCTGCATGCGAAGCCAAACCTCTGTTCTCGCTGGTCCATTAGTGCGAGATAAAGTGGGGCTTCATTTTTTTTGGAATTTTTGTTTTTTTAGGATTTCAGTTGTTTTCTTCGGTTTTTATTTTTTTCCTTTTTCTTCCTTTTAAAAAGTTCAATTTTTTACAAAGTTTATTTTTAAATGTTAAGTTTTTTTGAAAAGTATACAAATTAAAAATGTATGATTTTAAAATCGTTCAATTTTCAAGAAGTTATCATGTTTAAAAATATGTTTAAAAATGTTCAATTTTTGAAAATATCCAGCTTTCAAAAAAATTTGTTAAATAAAAAAGAAAAGAGAAAATAAAAAAAGAAAGGAAAAACATAGTACGTTTGTTGGGCCACGTTGGAGCAGGCCTTGAAGAAGCCGATTCAGGTGGAGGACGTTTGGTCCCGCACTGAGCAATGGTATATGCGCTCTCCGCATTGACGCCGCTCTCTCCACTTGTTTCCTTCAAGCTCCGATTAGGGTTTCCATGGGCGGTTGGGGGACTTCCACCTCCAATTTTTATGCTTTAAGTTCGCGAGGCCTCAATATTTTTTCTTCATAAGGCCTAGGCCAGCACTAGTAGAAAATGGGTCTTTGGTCTAGCACCAAAATCACATCTGTCCCGGTTGGGTTTGTCAATGGGGACCAATGATAGGCATTGGTCCCGGTTGGGTTTGTCAATGGGGACCAATGATAGGCATTGGTCCCAGTTCGTGGCATAAGGTGGTCGGTCCCGGTTCATTTCGGAGAATCGGTCCCGGTTTGTGGCATAAACCGGGACCAATGCCCCCCCCAGCGTGGCACGTGGCTCTTTGCGGAGCATTGGTCTCGGTTCATGCCATGAACCGGGATCAAAACCCTCTCCTGGCTATAAATTGATACCCAGCCCTTTGCCCTTTGCCACAAAATTTTGCTGGATTGTGTGTGAGGTGTGGGTGCTAGCTTTTTTTTTCCTTTGATTGCACACAAGGTGTTCGACGAAATGTCCATGCCACATTTAAGTTCGCACAACACGGTATCCTCGGCTGAGGTTAGCAACCTTATCTTCTTCATCTGTAACTGATACAAAAATATTAAATGTGTCCATGTAGGGTGGTCATTTCACTATTCACGATGTTATTGTAATAGTTAATTATTATAACGCAGATCGATGCAGGGATGCGATGGATGTACGGTGACCGACGCGATTTCGATTTTATTGCAGGCCTGCATAAATTTATCGATGTGGCTAAGGCAAACAAAGTGGATAATTTTATGCCTTGTCCCTGCGTCGACTGTCGGAATGTGACGGAGCACTCTGCCCCAAGAATCCTTCAAAGCCATCTGCTTCGGAGAGGTTTCATGCCCGGATATTATTGTTGGGCCATGCACGGAGAAAGAGGGGTTAGGCTGGAAGAAAATGAAGAAGAGGATGATGACAGCTATCCTATGTCGCCTAAAGAATACGATGATACTGCAATAGAAGACAATGAAGAAGAGGGAGGCGGCAATCAAGAAGAACAACAGGCATCGGATGAGCCCGCAGATGGTCTTGGTCGGGTCATTTCTAATGCAAAGCAACAATGCGATACAGAAAGGGAGAAGCTGAAGTTGGAGGCCATGCAAAAGGATCACAAAAAGTTGTTATACCCAAATTGCGAAGATGGCAACACAAAGCTCGGTACCACACTTGAACTGCTGAAATGGAAGGCAGAGGCTGGTTTATCTGACAAGGGATTTGAGAAGTTACTGAAAATAATGAAGCCAAAGCTTCCAAAGGATAACGAGCTGCCCAAGACAACGTGCGAAGCAAAGAAGACTATCTGCCCTCTAGGATTAGATATGGAGAAGATACATGCATACATTAATGACTGCATCCTGTACCGCGGTGAGAAGTACGAGAATATGGATAAATGTCCGGTATGCACTGCATGTCGGTACAAGATCAGACAAGATGACCCTGGTGATGTTGAGGGTGATGACGAGCCCCCCAGGAAGAAGGTTCCTGCTAATGTTATGTGGTATGCTCCTATAATACCACGGTTGAAACGTCTATTCAGAAACAAAGAGCATGCCAGGTTGTTGCGATGGCACAAAGAAGAGCGTAAGAAAGATGGGAAACTGAGACACCCCGCCGATGGGTCGCAGTGGAGAAACATCGAGAGAAAGTATTCGAACTTTGCAGGTGACGCGAGGAACTTATGGTTTGGTCTAAGTATAGACGGCATGAATCCTTTTGGGGAGCAGAGCTGCAGTCACAGCACCTGGCCCGTGACTCTATGTATCTATAACCTTCCTCCTTGGTTGTGCATGAAGCGGAAGTTCATTATGATGCCAGTGCTCATCCAAGGACCGAAGCAACCCGGCAACGACATTGATGTGTACCTAAGGCCATTAGTCGATGAACTTTTGCAGCTATGGGCAGAACCAGGTGTAAAGGTGTGGGATGAGCACAAACAGGAGCCATTTGACCTACGAGCGTTGCTGTTCATAACCATGAATGATTGGCCTGCTCTTAGTAATATTTCAGGACAGTCAAACAATGGATAAAATGCATGCACGCACTGTTTAGATAAGACTAAAGGTACATATTTGGAGAAATGAAAGAAGGTTGTATACCTAGAGTGCCGTAAATTTCTTTCGACCAATCATCAAGTAAGAAAAAAGGCAAGCATTTCAACGGTGAGGCAGATCACCGGAAGAAGCCTAAGCTCCCTAAAGGTACTGATGTATTTGGTATGGTGAAGGACCTAGAAGTAATCTTTGGAAAGGGTCCTGGCGGTCAATCTATTCCGAAAGACCCCATTACCGGACACACGGCCATGTGGAAGAAGAAATCTATATTTTGGGAGCTTGAGTATTGGAAAGACCTAGAGGTCCGTTCTTCAATCGACGTGATGCACGTGACGAAGAATCTTTGCGTGAACCTGCTAGGCTTCCTAGGCGTGTATGGGAAGACAAAAGATACACCAGAAGCACGGGAGGACCAGCAACGTATCAAAGACCCATACAATAAGCATACTGATCAAGGCCGTCAATACTTAAGCAGCTACGTGATGCCTACACACGCTTCTGTTCTTGTAGACAGTGTTGGGCCTCCAAGTGCAGAGGTTTGTAGAGCAGCAGCAAGTTTCCCTTAAGTGGATCACCCAAGGTTTATCGAACTCAGGGAGGAAGAGGTCAAAGCTATCCCTCTCAAGCAACCCTGCAATTACGATACAGAAAGTCTCTTATGTCCCCAACACACCCAATACACTTGTCAGATGTATAGGTGCACTAGTTCGGCGAAGAGATAGTGAAATACAAGTGGTATAGATGATTATAAGTAGTAAATGCAATCTGGAATAAAAATGGCAGCAAGCAAACAAGTAACAAAACAGCAAGTAAACGGTGTGCAAAGCTTGGAAACAAGGCCTAGGGATCATACTTTCACTAGTGGACACACTCCCAACAAATATAACATAATTGAATAAATAAATAACTTCTCTTCACTATGCTACTCTGAATTACTCTCCTATTGAATAACACTAATCATTGCGTAGTGGCTACAGAAGCACCCCTTAAAGTTTATCAAGTACTTGACAAACACCACTCATAGAGATATCCAAATCAAATCACAACTTAAGATAAATATTATTGCAACTTAGACCAAGTACTAACACGGTGCACACACTGTCAACATTACACCATGAAAGGAGGAATAGATCACTTTAATACTATCATAGTGATAATTATTCTCATAATCCATAAGAGATCACAATCGTAGCCTAAACCAAGTACCACCATGATGCACACACTGTCACCGTTACACCATGGCAGGAGGAATAAATTACTTTAATAACACCACTAGAGTACACATAATGATGAAGAGTAGCATCTACTTATTCAACATGATACAAAGCTCACGATCACATAAAGATCACATCATGGGAGAGAGAGGTGAACCACATAGCTACCGGTAGAGCCCTCAGCCCTGGGGGAGAACTACTCCCTCCTCATCATAGGAGACAGCAAGGTTGATAGAGATGGCGGTGAGCTCGATGGAGACGGCGGTGGAGATCGATGGAGATGGCTCCGGGGGCACTTCCCCGTCCCGGAAGGGTGCAGGAACAGAGACTTCTGTCCCCCGAAATTCGTCGGCGGCGGTGGCGCTACGGAAATCTTTCTGGAAAATTGCCGACTCTCCTAGGGTTTTCCGTCCCAAGGCATTATATAGGCGAAGGGGCGTCGTCAGGGGGCTGCCAGGGCCTCTTCACACATAGGGGGCGCGGCCAGGGCCTGGGCAACGCCGCCCTGGTGTGTGGGCAGCCCCTGGTCCCCCTCCGGCTCTCGTTTGGTCATCGTCCTTCGTCCGGGAAAAATAAGACTTCTAGAACTTGTTTCGTCCAATTCTGAGAATATTTTCTATGTAGCTTTTCTGAAACACAAAAACAGCAAAAAACAGGGAACTGACACTGTGGCATCTTGTCAATAGGTTAGTTCTGGAAATTGCATAAAAATGCCACGAAGTGTAACGAAACACAGGGCAAATGGTGTAAAAACAAGCATGGAGCATCAAAAATTATAGATACGTTTGAGACGTATCAGCATCCCCAAGCTTAACTCCTGCTCGTCCTCGAGTAGGTAAGTGATAAGAAAAGAAATAATTTTTGAGGTGACATGCACCATCACAGTCTTGATCATATAGGTAAAGCATTGAGTGCTGAGATCAAAGAACTTAAAACATGGGCATGAAAGACATAATCTTGATAATAGAAACTTAGCAACCATGTTATAACATGAAAAAGAACACAAACAAAAGATCATGAATAATGAAACAATAAAAGTCAAACGTGTGTTCAAATCATAAGGAAAAACATAGTAAATGGTTTTCAGCTTGTCCTTCATGGAGAGCAAAACATAAATGCATAGGTCACCTTCAAGTTTAAGAGGGTGACTAGATACAAGTAATTTAAGAATAAGTGAAACCATAGTCATGAATCAATCAATGATAAACTTTGAGACAATGCACATTATACTCAGAATGACAACTATGCTCTCTTAGACGATGCATAAAGATAGAAGGTGGTGACTCAACATAAAAGTAAAAGAAAGGCCCTTCGCAGAGGGAAGCAGTGATTAAACATGTGCTAGAGCTTTTCAGTTGTAAAACAGAGAGATAAAATTTGGTTTTGAGAGGTGGTTGTCTTTGTCAACGACTGGCAATGGGGTTCTTACTATCTTCCATACAAAAATGAAGCAAGTTTTTGAGAGAGAGATTGGCACTTTGGTGCTCCTTTATAAAGCTTGGCACTCCTCCCCACCTTTTTTCCTTTCTCAAACCATGGCTAACCAATTCCATCGGGTGCCCACCAACA
Organism: Dactylis glomerata; assembly: GCA_007115705.1. NCBI lineage: Eukaryota > Viridiplantae > Streptophyta > Magnoliopsida > Poales > Poaceae > Dactylis > Dactylis glomerata. The sequence continues at coordinate 368,091 of QXEO01000808.1, forward strand.
TTCACATACCTTGGAGGAGTGGCTTTTTTCTCTCTTTTTTTTCTCTTTTTTTTCTCTTTTTTCTGTTTGGAATAAGACAATATGGAAGATAGCAAATCCGACCACTACGTCCCCATGAGCTAAAAACAGTGTCACAAAATGAGAAGTATTTTGAAGGTTTTTTGAAAGGTAGCACATGAAAATTTACTTGGAATGGCTTGCAAATACCATGCATAGGAATTTATAGTGGACACAATGGCAAACTTGGTTTTTGGGAGTTGGATGCACGAGTAGAGCTCATACTCTGTACAAAATGAGGGCTAGCAAAAGACTGGGAGCGACCAACTAAGAGAGCAATAATGGCCATAATCATGCATAGCGACAAAGCGACATTAAAAGAAGCATAAGATGGCATCAAAAGTCAAAAAATAAATGATCATAGAGGCTATTGGCGACTTTGGAAGAGTCTAACATGTGTGAGCATGCGCCAAGTCAACCCAAATAAAGCATCAAGGAGAAAACCAAAATAATGCTTCCAAACGATAAAAACAACACATGATTTTTCAAAGGCTCATTGAGCAATCTCAGTTATTTGAGACAAGTCATGCTACAGCAAAACCACTAATCATACTATCAAAAAGACATCAAGCACGACATGCAAAAGCCTAGGCCGCAGTCTACACAAGCTCCTTTTTGTACCACATTTTTGCATGAAACTTTTTCTCTTTTCCTACACCATTCAAACCTTTTTGAGGAAACTCTTTTGAGGAAAATCAACATATACCAGAGGTCCAAATACACCTTGATGCAAAGATAAAACAAGATCTGAACAAAAATCAAGGCAAATATTGCAAGCTAAACGCAGTAGCAGAAAAAGAGAATACTCGTTGAACGATAAGAGTGAAAACTAGAGTGTTCTTGGCAATGAAAAACGGAGCATGTCTCTCTCCAAACACATGATGTGATCCAAACATTTATTGTAGAAAACAAATCAAAAGAAAACTGAAAACAAAAACAACTGACACTCCAAGAAAAATGCATAGTGCATGAAGCAATAAAAATATAGTGTCTTGAAAGGTGACCTAATTTTTGCCGATGAAGAAAGGGGTGCCTCGGGGGCATCCCCAAGCTTTGACGCTTGTACCTCTTAGATATTTCTTGGGGTGACATGGGCATCCCCAATCTTGAGCTTTTGTCCATTCTTCATCTCATCTCATCATTCACCAATCCCTACACTTGAAAACTTCCTTCATACAAAACTAAACACAATTCTATTAGCAACATTAGTATAAGCATAATAATGAATCAACCCTTTTCAGTTCAGATTTCAACACAAAACCACCACATATATAGCATATAATACTGTAGCAACTTCCCCAAAAGTTCCATGAGAGGCAAACACAAATAGTGGTAGAAATCTATCAAAACAGAACAGCAGATAAAGGTCGAATTTTTAGAGGACCTTGTATTGCTCAAATCAAAAAGTTTCAACTAATGAAAGTTTGGATATAACCTGGGGCATATGCACAAGAAATTTCAGGTCCAAAAGATATACAGAGAATTTTCACGAATTTTTACGGTGCAGCACCGTAAACTGTTTCAGGACAGCAACATCCCCAAATCTTACCTCGCTCAAATTAGAGGCTTCTCTTGGCACAACAACGAAATAAAAAGGATAAGGAGCGGTTATTACAGTAGTAATAACTTCTAAGACTCAAATAAAAGAAAAAGTGCTAAAAGTAAAAACATTGGGTTATCTCCTAAGAGTGCTTTTCTTTAACGCCTTTGAGCTAGGCGCAGTAATTTGCAAAGATGCTCATGTGGGCGCCATATAAGATCTTGAAGCAAAGGCGCCATATAAGAACTTGAAGCAATAGAGAGCATCAAAAAGCATGTATGAAACACATTTAAATCTAAACCACTTACTATGAAAAATAGTCTTGTAAAGAGACAAGTCATGAAAGCACAAAGCAAAAAGCATAGGAAGGCAAAACAAGTACAACTTCAAGAATTGCAAAATAAAGAGGGGAAACTCAATATTGTTGAGATCCGTCAAACCATATTTCCCTCTCTCATAATAACTTTCAGTAGCACCATGAATAGAACTAACAATATAACTATCACATAAAGCATCCCTATCATGAGCCACATGCATAAAAGAATTAATACTCCCCACATGAACAATCGTAGTAGGAGCAGATTCAACAGAATAATTATTCTCATCACCATAATCATCAAAAATAGGAGGCATATTGTAATCATAACTAATTTTCTCCTCAATAGTAGGTGAACTGAAAATATTATACCCATCATCATAACCATCATAAACCAGAGGTTTAGTATCATCACAAGCTAGAGAACAACTATTTCGCAAAGCATACTCATCAAACATATCATCATAAGAAGGAACATGGATAGTACTAATGGTACAACAATTATTAAGCTTAGAATTGGTACCAAAAAGATTTTCAATATCAAAAGTAGAGTGCTTTTCCCAATCATGATCACTAACATAGGTAACAGGCATAGGAACATCATCAAGATCAGAATTATCACATATGGGAGATAAAATATCATCAAAGCAAATTTTCTCCACTAAAGCTGGGGAACTAAAAATATCATGCTTAACAAAACCAGCTTCCCCAAGCTTAGACTTTCCTATAGCATTAGTAATAATAGTGTTCAAAACATTCATACTAACAACACTATTAGCATGCAAATTAAGCTCCAAAGGTTTTTCAATTTTCTCTTCAAACACTTCATATCTAAACTCAGGAAAAAGACTAAAGAACTCTTTGTTTTCCATTAAGCCTAACTAGTGAAAATAAAAACAAAAAACAAAAAGATATAATTGCAGAATCTAAAGGAAATAACTTCGAGCACTCACCAGCAACTAAAAGACTTAGTAGCCAAGGAATGTGAGTACCTTTTACCTTACCTCCCTGGCAATGGCGCCAGAAAAGAGCTTGATGCCTACACACGCTTCTGTTCTTGTAGACAGTATTGGGCCTCCAAGTGCAGAGGTTTGTAGAGCAGCAGCAAGTTTCCCTTAAGTGGATCACCCAAGGTTTATCGAACTCAGGGAGGAAGAGGTCAAAGCTATCCCTCTCAAGCAACCCTGCAATTACGATACAGAAAGTCTCTTGTGTCCCCAACACACCCAATACACTTGTCAGATGTATAGGTGCACTAGTTCGGCGAAGATATAATGAAATACAAGTGGTATAGATGATTATAAGTAGTAAATGCAATCTGGAATAAAAATGGCAGCAAGCAAACAAGTAACAAAACATCAAGTAAATGGTGTGCAAAGCTTGGAAACAAGGCCTAGGGATCATACTTTCACTAGTGGACACACTCCCAACAAATATAACATAATTGAACAAATAAATAACTTCTCTTCACTATGCTACTCTGAATTACTCTCCTATTGAATAACACTAATTATTGCGTAGTGGCTACAGAAGCACCCCTTAAAGTTCATCAAGTACTTGACAAACACCACTCATAGAGATATCCAAATCAAATCACAACTCAAGATAAATATTATTGCAACTTAGACCAAGTACTAACACGGTGCACACACTGTCAACATTACACCATGAAAGGAGGAATAGATCACTTCAATACTATCATAGTGATAATTATTCTCATAATCCATAAGAGATCACAATCGTAGCCTAAACCAAGTACCACCATGATGCACACACTGTCACCGTTACACCACGGCAGGAGGAATAGATTACTTTAATAACACCACTAGAGTACACATAATGATGAAGAGTAGCATCTACTTATTCAACATGATACAAAGCTCACGATCACATAAAGATCACATCATGGGAGAGAGAGGTGAACCACATAGCTACCGGTAGAGCCCTCAGCCCTGGGGGAGAACTACTCCCTCCTCATCATAGGAGACAGCAAGGTTGATGGAGATGGCGGTGAGCTCGATGGACACGGCGGTGGAGATCGATGGAGATGGCTCCGGGGGCACTTCCCCGTCCCGGAAGGGTGCCAGAATAGAGACTTATGTCCCCCGAAATTCGTCGGCGGCGGTGGCGCTACGGAACTCTTTCTGGAAAATTGCCGACTCCCCTAGGGTTTTCCGTCCCGAGGCATTATATAGGCGAAGGGGCGTCGTCAGGGGGTGCTACTCGGTGATGGCGCCAGAAAAGAGCTGGTGGCGTGTAGTTGACGTGGAGCAGTAAGTCCTTGTGCGTGGTGAATGACCTGCCCGTTGGGAACCCCAAGAGGAAGGTATGATGAGTGTAGCGGCTAGTTTTCCCTCAGTTAAGATACCAAGGTTTATCGAACAGGAGAAGAGAGACAATGACGACTGAAGGTGTTGTGGAACCTGCACACACACAAACAAATACTTTGTTCCCAACTTGCGATGAGGTTGTCAATCTCACCGGTTTGCTTGAAACAAAGGTTATGAGTGTATCGAGTGGAAAACAATATAGTATGCGAGTAAAGTAAACAGTACGAGTAAAGTAAACAGGTGATAGCAATATGATGTAAATAGGACCGGGTCCATAGTTCACTAGTGGTGTCTCTCCATAGATAAAATAACACATGCTGGGTAAACAAATTACAGTTGGGCAATTGATAGAATAAAGATAACGTGATATGTCAAGAAGATCACTATGAGATTTACTCTGGGCATTACAACAAAATACATAGACTGCCATCCAACTGCATCTATGACTAATAATCCACTTGTGGTGAATCAATCCGAGAACTCCACAAGTATTAAGTTGCGAACAACAGATAATTGCATTAAGCAAAGTGTGTAATGTAAACAAAGCATATGCCCTTGATCATATGAATGTTGTTTTCTCCCTAGTAGCAACAACACATCTACCACCTTAGAGGTTTCTGTCACTCCCCCAGGTGAAATAGAGGCATGAACCCACTATCGAGCATAAATACCCCCTCTTGGAGTCACTAGCAACTACTCGGCCAAGATAGCTACTAACAACGGAGAGCATGCAAGATCATAAACAACATAGAGATAACAAAAGATATAATTCAGTACAACAACTTAATCATAAACACCAATATTCATCGGATCCCAACAAACCAAACATGTAGAATTACATAACGGTGATCTCAATCATGTATGGCAGCTCATGAGATCTAAACATGAAGCACATAGTGGAGAAGACAACCATCTAGCTACTGCTATGGACCCATAGTCCAAGGTAGACTACTCACTCATCGCTCCGGAGGCAAGCATGGCGATGAAGGAGACCTCCGGTGGCGATTCCCCTCTCCGGCAGGGTGCCGGGAAGAGCTCCTGGACCCTCCCGATCTTCGGGTCGACGGCGGCGGCGGGTCGCGATGTGTTCTGGAAATCTGATCGGGCCCTTAGGTTTTTCTCGTCGGGGGGTCTTTATAGGCGAAGGGGCGTCATCAGAAGAGGGGCCAGGCGGCCTCACAAGGCGGTGGCGCGGGCCAGGGGCAGGCCGCGCCACCCCTGTGTGTGGGCCCCTGGTCCCTCACCTCCTACTCTCCTTTGGATCTCTGGAAGCTTCCGGGTAAAATAAGACTTCAGGAACTTGTTTTGTCCAATTCCGAGAATATTTCCTGTGTATCACTTCTGAAACACAAAAACAGCAGAAAACAGGAAACTGGCACTGTGGCACTTCGTTAATAGGTTAGTTCCGGAAAATGCATAAAAATGCCACTAAGTGTAACGAAACAATAGGCAAATGGTATAAAACAAGCATGGAGCATCAAAAATTATAGATACGTTTGAGACGTATCAAGCATCCCCAAGCTTAACTCCTGCTCGTCCTCGAGTAGGTAAGTGATAACAAAAGAATAATTTTTGAGGTGACATGCACCTACACAATCTTGATCATATATGTAAGCATTGGTGAGCTGGGATCAATAGAACTTAAAACATGGGCATGAAGATATAATCATGACAATAAGAACTTAGCAACCATGTTGTAAACATGCAAATGAACACAAACAAAAGATCATGAAAATGAAACAATGAAAAGTCAGACGTGTGTTCAAATCATAAGGAAAAACATACAAAAGGTTTTCAGCTTGTCCTTCAAAGAGAGCAAAACATAAATGCATAGGACACCTTCAAGTTTAAGAGGGCGACTAGATACAAATAATTTAAGAACAACTGAAACCAACAATATGAATCAATCAATGAACTTTGGGACAATGCATATCACACTAAGAATGACAACTATGCTCTCTTAATGGTGCATAAAGAAAGAAGGTGGTGACTCAACATAAAAGTAAAAGAAAGGCCCTTCGCAGAGGGAAGCAGTGATTAAATATGTGCTAGAGCTTTTCATTTGTAAAACAGAGAGATAAAACTTGATTTTGAGAGGTGGTTGTCTTTGTCAACGACTGGCAATGGGGTTCTTACTATCTTCCATACAAAAATGAAGCAAGTTTTTGAGAGAGAGATTGGCACTTTTGTGCTCTTTTATAAAACTTGGCACTCCTCCCCACCTTTTTCCTTTCACATACCATGGCTAACCGATTCCATCGGGTGCCCACCAACATTCACATTCTTTGGAGGAGTGCATTTTTTTATTTCTTTTTCTCCTTTTTTTTTCTTTTTGGAATAAGCAATATGGAAGATAGCAAATCCGACCACTACGTCCCCATGAGCTGAAAACAGTGTCACAAAACAAGAAGTGTTTTGAAGGTTTTTGAAAGGTAGCACATGAAATTTTTACTTTGGAATGGCTTACAAATACCATGCATAGGAGTTTATAGTGGACACAATGACAAACTTGGTTTTTAGGAGTTGGATGCACGAGTAGAGCTCATACTCAGTACAAGGTGAGGGCTAGCAAAAGACTGGGAGCGACCAACTAAGAGAGCAATAATGGCCATAATCATGCAAAGCGACAAAGCGACATTAAAAGAAGCATAAGATGGCATCAAAAGTCAAAAACTAAATGATCATGAAGGCTATTGGCGACTTTATAAGAGTCTAACATGTGTGAGCATGCGCCAAGTCAACCCAAATAAAGCATCAAGGAGAAAACCAAAATAATGCTTCCATACAATAAAAACAACGCATGATTTTTCAAAGGCTCTTTAAGCAATCTCCGTTATTTGAGACAAGTCATGCTACAGCAAAACCACTAAGCATACTATCAAAAAGACATCAAGCATGACATGAAAAAGCTTAAGCCACAGTCTACACAAGCTCCTTCTTGTACCACTATTTTGCACAAAGCTTTTTCTCTTTTCCAACACCATTTGAAATTTTTATAAACACCTCTTTTGATGAAAACCAATGAAGATCAGAGGCAAAAATACACCTTGATGAAAATATATGACAAGGTCTGAACACAAATCATGGTGAAAACGAAAACCAAAAGCAGTAGCAGAAAAAGAAGAACGCTCGATGAACGATAAGAGTGAAAAACTGAGCATTCTTTGCAAATGAAAACGAGTACAACTTCTCCAAAAGAAATTTGTTGGGGTCCAACCATTTATTGCAGCAAACAAACAAACCTAAACCAACTAAGAAAACTAAAACAACTGACGCTCCAAGAAAAACACATAGTGCATGAAGCAATAAAAATATAGTGTTTTGAAAGGTGACCTGATTTTTGCCGATGAAGAAGGGGTGCCTCGTGGGCATCCCCAAGTTTTGACGCTTGTACTTCTTGGATATTTCTTGGGGTGATGCATGGGCATCCCCAAGCTTGAGCTTTTGTCCATTCTTCAACTCATCTCATCATTCTCCAATCCCTACACTTGAAAACTTCCTTCATACAAAACTAAACACAAATCTATTAGCAACATTAGTGCAAGCATAACATATAATCAATCCTCTATTTGCTTCAGGTTTCAACTCAAAACCACCACATATATAGCAAATACTACTGTAGCAACATCCCCAAAAGTTCCATGATCAAAAGAACTCAAAAGAAAGTGATAAAGTGGCAAACACAAATATTGGCAGAAATCTGTCAAAACTGAACAGCTGACAAAGGTCGAATTTTTGAGGGATTTTCTGTTGCTCAAATCAAAAAGTGTTCAACTAAGAAAAGTTTGGATATAACCTGGGGCATATGCAGTTGGATGACCCATAGTCCAAGGTAGACTACTCACTCATCGCTCCGGAGGCAAGCATGGCGATGAAGGAGACCTCCGATGGCGATTCCCCTCTCCGGCAGGGTGCCGGGAAGAGCTTCTGGACCCTCCCGATCTTCGGGTCAACGGCGGCGGTGGATCGCGATGTGTTCTGGAAATCTGATCGGGCCCTTAGGTTTTTCTCGTCGGGGGGTCATTATAGGCGAAGGGGCGTCGTCAGAAGAGGGGCCAGGCGGCCTCACAAGGCGGTGGCGCGGGCCAGGGGCTGGCCGCGCCACCCCTGTGTGTGGGCCCCTGGTCCCTCACCTCCTACTCTCCTTCGGATCTCTGGAAGCTTCCGGGTAAAATAAGACTTCAGGAACTTGTTTTGTCCAATTCCGAGAATATTTCCTGTGTATCACTTCTGAAACACAAAAACAGCAGAAAACAGGAAACTGGCACTGTGGCACTTTGTTAATAGGTTAGTTCCAGAAAATGCATAAAAATGCCACTAAGTGTAACGAAACAATAGGCAAATGGTGTAAAACAAGCATGGAGCATCAAAAATTATAGATACGTTTGAGACGTATCAGGGGGCTGCGAGGGCCTCTTCACACATAGGGGGCACGGCCAGGGCCTGGGCCACGCCGCCCTGGTGTGTGGGCAGCCCCTGGCTCCCCTCCGGCTCTCGTTTGGTCCTCGTCCTTCGTCCGGGAAAAATAAGACTTCTGGAACTTGTTTCGTCCAATTCCGAGAATATTTCCTGTGTAGCTTTTCTGAAACACAAAAACAGCAGAAAACAGGAAACTGGCACTATGGCATCTTGTCAATTGGTTAGTTCCGGAAATCGCATAAAAACGCCACAAAGTGTAACGAAACACAAGGCAAATGGTGTAAAAACAAGCATGGAGCATCAAAAATTATAGATATGTTTGAGACGTATCACTACGCTCTTACCAAAGCAGAGAAGGAAATATTTTTTAAATGCCTGAGCAGTATCAAGGTCCCGGCTGGGTTCTTGTCAAATATAAAGGGAATAATAAATATGGCAGAGAAAAAAATCCAGAACCTGAAGTCTCATGATTGTCACGTGATTATGACGCAGTTGCTTCCGGTTGCATTGAGGGGGCTTCTACCGGAAAATGTTCGAGTACCCATTGTGAAGCTATGTGCATTCCTCAATGCAATATCTCAGAAGGTGATCGATCAAGAAAGTCTGGAAAGGCTACAAAAGGATGTGGTCCAATGTCTTGTCAGTTTTGAGTTGGTGTTCCCCCCGTCCTTCTTCAATATTATGACGCATCTCTTAGTTCACCTAGTCGAAGAGATTTCCATTCTCGGTCCTGTATTTCTGCATAATATGTTCCCCTTCGAGAGGTTCATGAGAGTCTTAAAGAAATATGTCCGTAACCGTGCTAGGCCAGAAGGAAGCATCTCCAAGGGCTATGGAACAGAGGAGGTCATTGGGTTCTGTGTTGACTTTCTTCCTGACCTTAAGCCGATTGGTGTTCCTGAATCACGGTATGAGGGGAGACTGAGTGGAAAAGACACGCTAGGAAAGAAAGCAATGATATTTAGGGACGGACATTCTTTGAATCAAGCACACTACACAGTTCTACAAAGTTCGACCTTCGTGGCTCCGTATATCAAGGAACACATGAATGTTGTACGCTCCAAGTTCCCGGGGAAGGATGACTACTGGATTAAATAAAATCACATGGAGACTTTCAACACTTGGTTGGAATTACATCTCATGAATGACACCACTATTGGAGATCAGCTCTACTTGTTGGCCGTGACACCATCTGCGACTGTATTGACTTTCCAAGGGTACGAGATAAATGGGAATACATTTTACATGATCTCCCAAGATAAAAAGAGCACTAACCAAAACAGTGGTGTCCGCTTTGATGCAACATGTGCGAATGGAAAAAAGGACACATACTATGGTTACATAGAGGAGATATGGGAACTTGACTATGGACCTACTTTTAAGGTCCCTTTGTTTCGGTGCAGTTGGGTCAACATGAATGGAGAAGGGGTAAAGGTAGACCAGCTGTACGGAATGACAACAATGGATCTCAAGAATCTTGGTTACAGAGACGAACCATTCGTCCTAGCCAATGATGTGGCTCAGGTTTTCTATGTGAAGGACATGTCCTCCAGACCAAAAAAAAGAAAAAATAAGGAAATGAATACATCAGACGATGAGCCCAGGCGTCACATAGTTCTTTCAGGGAAAAGAAACATCGCGGGAGTCGAGGACAAGACAGACATGTCAGCAGATTATGATAAGTTTGAAGAAATTCCGCCCTTCACCGTGAAAACTAACCCTTGCATCCCGTTAAATAATGAAGATGCTCCATGGTTACGACCTAAGAAGCGATCATAGGCAAGGGATCGAAATACGCGATGAAGGATTCTTACCCTAAACCCTAAACCCTATGTAAATCTATGTAATGTATGAAAACTATGACACGTCATTTTGTGAAGGATTTTTTATGATGTTTGCAATTTTCCAAGTTCAATATTTTTTCTTGCAGCTGTGACACATAATATGACACCACGCGAAGGTTTCACATTGTTTGGATCATTTTTGAATTTCTTGTGCCCGTTTCAAAGACTAAAGCTGTCGGTGGGATAAGGACGTGTGGGTAACCTTTAGTCCCGGCTGGTGGGTGCAACCGAGACTAAAGCTATCGGCAGGATAAGGACACGTGGGTGGATGCACTGCTCGATGAGATAAAGCATGTAGCGCACGATGCCCCTGTCGGAGGAACAAGACAAAGTAGAAGCGGCGTCGTGCCTATAAAAGGAGCATCAATACGCCATGGCAAGCAGCTCAACAAGCCAACCTAGAAGGTAGGGAGAGTTTCATCCCCATGGATGGAGGACAGGGTTGGGAAATCTCCCGTGGCGGAGCTTCTCGAAGATATCGTTGGTGCTCACGCCCTACGGCATCTTCGGAAGCTCCGCCTTGGAAAAATTTCCCTGCAAGCCCATGAAAGACTCCATCTCCTCTAACAATGTTGGGTAAAGGGTTGGAAATCTCCCGTGGCGGAGCTTCTCAAAGATGTCGTTGGTGCTCACGCCCTACGGCATCTTTGGAAGCTCCGCCTCAGGAAAATTTCCCTGCAAGCCCGTGAAAGACTCCATCTCCTCTAACAGTGTTGGGTAAAGGGTTGCGAAATCTCCTATGGCAGAGCTTCTCGAAGATGTCATTGGTGCTCACGCCCTACGGCATCTTCGGAAGCTCCGCCTCGGAAAAATTTCCCTGCAAGCCCGTGAAAGACTCCATCTCCTCTAACAGTGTTGGGTAAAGGGTTGGGAAATCTCCTGTGGCGGAGCTTCTCGAAGATGTCGTTGGTGCTCACACCCTACGGCATCTTCGGAAAAATTTCTTACATACAGTAACATCATTACACAAAAATAAATAGGAAAGTGATTTCCATATTGAGATACACAAGTTATGATCCCTATCTAGTCAAACTATATTCAAAATGGCGGACATGAAGCTTCTTAGCACGAGGCTGAGCCTCGCTAAACTTGAAGTGGGTCTCTGATGAAATAGCATGTAGTGAACCTATAAATGATTTTTCAAAAAAATTCACAAGCATTATATCCTGTACTTGTAGTTCAAATCTGGGCACCCTCCTGCCGAATCGACAAGAATTTGTCTTTTTCATGAGGGATGGATGGAAAGGTTCCTGATACACCAGTTGGGAATTTGTCCATCTAAGGTGGTCTAGTAGTTTTGAAAAATGGGTTGGTACCAATGCTAAACTTTAATTTGGTGGTTCCTTCATAGAACACCCCGATTTCGGCACCTCAAAATGGAAATTGGCTATTTTGTGCGTCGAAAAGGAAAACTTCCTCCTACAACATCGTAAGCCATCCCAAGATGCACATGTGTGCACAATATGGGCACATTATCACAAATTATGTCCTGATTCTAGCCATAACATTGGTGGTTTGACCTAAATGCCATGAAACCTCGAATATGATAGGTCATTTTGTGAAGGATTTTTTATGATGTTTGCAATTTTCAAAGTTCAATATTTTTCCTTGCAACTATGACACATAATATGACACCACGCGAAGGTTTCACATTGTTTGGATCATTTTTGAATTTCTTATGCCCGTTTCAAACGCGTTAGTGCATTTTTAATTGAAAATGGTAAAATTGTTAATAGTTTGTATAGTTAGAATAAATAATTTTTAAAACAGAACATAGTTTTGGATTAGTTATTTAAATTGAAGCACTTTTCCTGCTGAAAGTTTTTTCAAATTCCAAATTACGCAATAAATATATGTTAATGCATTTTTAATTAAAAATAGTAAAATTATTTAGTTAGAATAAATAATTTTGAAAATAGAAAATAGTTTTGGATTAGTTATTTAAATTGAAACACTTTTCCTGTTGAAAGTTTTTTCAAATTTCAAAGAAAAGAAAGTTTTTTCCTGTTAAAATGAAAACAGAAAGTTAAAACAGAAAGTTAAAACAAAAAGTTAAAACAAAAAAGAAAGTCATTAGTCCCGGTTCATCGCATCAACCGGGACCAATGGATCAACGGTCCCGGTTGGTGCGATGAACCAGGACCAATGATCCTGGGCACGTGGCGGCTCAGCAGCGCCCCCCGCCCAGGTCATTGGTCCCGGTTCATCGCACCAACCGGGACCGTTGATCCATTGGTCCCGGTTGATGCGATGAACCGGGACCAATGACCCCCAGAAATAAAACGGCCCTTCTTCCTCCCCCCACTTCCCCGCAAATCGGCCGAAACTGCTAAGGAGTTTTGCGCGCAGAGTGAAACCACACCGGCAGGCTGTTCGTCCCCACCGCGGAGAAGCTCGCCGTCGTCCTCTCGGTGAGCGCCGCCGCCGCGACCTCTCCCTCTTCCCTCGCCGCCATCCTCTTGGTGAGCGCTGCCCCTGCTCTCTCTCCCGTGCACGCCTGCAAGTCGAGCTCGGCCACTACCTAGCGCCGGCGTTCCGCGCCTCCTCCTGCCCCTCCGACGAGCCTCGGAGCTCCGCCACCTCTTCCGCTTGCTCCCCGTCGACGGAATCGACCAGCCGCCCCTAGAACCGCCGCCGATTCTTTGCCGAACCCGAGAGCGCTGCCACCAAATTTCGCCGCTGCTGCACCTCCTCCGGCCAGGCCAACCTCTCTGGCGTCCCCAGGGTAAGCCCCCGGTCCGGCTGGACCTCTCCCCGGCCTCTCCCGGGCCTCGCCGTCGTCGCCGGCGAGCCAGCCGGCCCTCTGCTGCCATGGCCAGGCTTCCCTGGCCTCTGGCCAGCGTGGCCTGCCATGTGGCCCCGGGCCCCTCCAGTCAGTGACCGTGGGTCGTTTAGACCCCGGTGTAAAAAGTCTACCCACTCATTTATTTAATTCTAGAAATTTCAGAAATTGTTACAATCTTGCAAAATTCATAGTTTATTCACTGTTTATCAGAAAAATATGAATAATATGTCAAAATGTTCAGAAAATCAAGCTCTACATGTTTAACTCACATGCATACATGTTTGCAACAAATAAAGTGGCTTCTTTAATGAATTGCTAGTAACCCCTTTCTTTATGCACGGGTTTATTTTGTAAACCCATTTAAATTGACATTCGCACATTAGGGTTAATATGGCCAACTATAATATGACATGTCATGCATATTGAATGTGCATTGCATCGAAGCCTGTGTTGAATGTGTTCTTCCTTTCCGGTATTTGGTTCTTCGCGATAGGAACCGAGCCCGAGTTCGAGATGAACACCGCTGAAGATCCGTACCCGTCCACTGAAGGACAAGGCAAGCATCATATCTGAACCTATGGTTTCAAAGTATTTTAAACTCTGCTATTTATCGCATACGATTCCAAATGTCTTTTGTCGATAGTTAGAGTTACCCTCTCCGATGCATGTTCCATCTTTGTCGCCTAAATTACCTGATCCACTGCTCCACCCCATATCGACACATATCCCGCAATAATTATGGATTATTTGCATATGCTTATTTGCATTTGATTATTTGCATTATAATAACTTGCAATTCTTAATTTGCAGACACTATGGATCTAGCACATGGCAAAGCTCAAGATGATGAATACTTCCTCCAAAGAATGATCCAAGAAAATGAAGATATCGATGTCACCAGGACGTTTCTGAATGATTCCGGTGAGGGAGATGAATCTCTCAACCGAGAGACGGCTCCGGTGAGGTGGAAGCTAAAGCCTAGGACGAGGGAGAAGCCAGTGAGGAAGAAGCCGATGAGGGAGAAGGCGACGCCTTCGGCCAAACCTTAAATCTCAAAAACTCCGGCGAGGTGTATATATGTATTTTTTGTAATGCCCAACTGTCTATATATATACATGCATATATTAACACTCTTTCTTCTTTTAGCCCTCCGGATCGAGCACTTCTTCCGTCAGAACGAAACGAGGCCCAACAAAAAAGTTGGATAACACTGTGAGATATAGGATCGAAGTGGTCGATGTAGACGGCGAACCGACAGCTCCTGATGATGTCGCAAAAAAATTTGTCAAGCAATGCGGAGTTCTTGTGAGGGACTACATCCCGATCACCGTTCAAGAATGGAATCGGCCAAGCAGCGGTGGAGTCCCGTATGTCGGCGATGTTGCCAAAGATAAGCTTTTTGACAAGCTCATGATTAATTTCCTCCTGCCGAGGCCAGATGTGAATCCAGATGAGGAGGAGAGAGCAAATAAGGAGCTCATGCAAAGAGTCAAGAAGTTTGCTCTGATCAAGATGGCCGAGGCATTCAAGAACTGGAAGAAGAAATGTACCTTAAGTTTGTCAAGTTAGACAAGACTCTGGATTTCAATCAAGCCGGCTATGCTAAGTTAAGACACCAGTGGGCTGATTTTGTGAAGTACAAGACATCGGAGAAAGCTTTGTAAAGATCGAGAATAAATAAGGAGAACGCTGCTAAGAAAATGTACCACCATAATATGGGGTCTGCTGGCTACGCCGGTTGCATGCCTAAGTGGGATGCACTTGAGGTCAAGTATATTGCTGCCGGGATCAGACCAGAGCCCACAACATGGACACCACGGGCAAGAAACTGGTTTTACGGCCATGGGGGCACGTTGGACGAAGAAGGGAGGGCAATATATACCCAGAAACACAAAGATCATCCCCTACTGCCCATCGAATATATTAGAAGTGCAGTACAAGATGTTGAAGCGGGACGGTTCGTTCCTGATAGAGATAACGACGAGCTCACACGCGCCCTTAAAAATGATGAACACACCGGACAAGCACGAGGCACACCAGGCTCCAAGCCGTGGAATGTTGCCTTCCCCGCGGAAATGAAAAGATATCCCGGTAAAAGTCATCAGAGGAGAAAGGAAAGGGAGGCAGCTGAGAAAGCGGTAGCTGCAGACCGGCTGCGTAATGTAGAAGAAGCATTAAAGCGGCAGCAGGATCAACTGGACACACTTAGCCATCAAGGTATTAGCGGCCAATCTCAGCGGCACATGGTAGAAGCTGCATTCGATGGTACCGGCGCCCTATCGAATAAGAAAAGCAGCGTCGCTTCCACCCAGCTCCAGGATGGTGATGATGATGCACTGATGACGGCTCCTCCTAAACGCTACCCAGTGGATGATATCACGGAGAGCACAACTTGTGAGCTAAAGGTGCAAGTTATAAACTTAAGGGTGACGGCGGTGGTCGGCATGTTCGTACCAATTGCGCCTAATGCAACTTGGCATTGCAGACCGGTTCCAAAAGGGTATGCTGTCGTCACGGTGGAAGATGTGAAGCAAGATTTTGAGGAGCTGAAGCTGGACCACCCTGCAGGGGAAGATATGGACCTGACTGAACTAGGAGAAGCCAAAGGGGGGGGCTGTTGTATGGCCAAAGGAGCACATCGTGCTTCCAAATTATGTGCCGCCAAGGCCACCCACTCCTCATAGTAGCAATCCACCTTCACCGCCACCTCACCATTCTCTAGCGCAACCGTCACCTTCACCGCCTCACCACTCAGCGCAGCCGTCTCCACCGCCGCGTCAGCCATCTCCGCCGCCGCGTCAGCCGTCTCTGTCCCTTGAGCCTCAGAGACTAAAGCGGAAGTATACTAAGAGGGGCATCACCACCACCAGCAGCAAGAGCACGTTCCGATCACCAAAACGTAAGCTATCGCCCCTCCCAAGAGTACCTCATCAGAATATGAAGAAGCTTCCTTGCGAGAAGACATATGAGGAAATTGCTGCGTCCGCAGATGCCCATTATGAAAAGTGGAAGACTGACATGGCTAACAAGAAAAAGCCAAAGACGACGGAGCCATTGATCTTCCCCATCACCGCAGAAGATAAAGCCAAAGCAGCGGCGCTTAAGATTCAGCTTCACCAACCCATAGCGCTCACACCAGACTATAATCGCTCTATTACCAAGTCGGCTGAGGCAAAAGAGCGGAGAGTCGGGAAAGAAGTTGCCCAGCTCGGACAACAGAAAAATCAATCGATCGAACCGCTCAAAGTGTACGATACCAATGAGTGGAGAGCCCAGGAGCGGCATGATCCGAACATTGATCTGGAGTTTATTCAACTCTACGGAGAAAAGGCCAAGTTATATGGACGGTCTATTGCTGAGTACATGAGCCGTCTGGATGAGTTTGAGGGGTACCAGCAAATAGCGTACATATACCGGTACAGGGCTCCTCTCGTCAAACCCGAGTTAGTCAAAGATCTACCAACAAAAATGCAGAGATTGCATAAGTGGTACATGCAAGCCTGTGCTGAATCCACAAACTGGATCTATGCTGGATATAAACACCACCATTACAGTCATGGAGATGGCTTCTTACTGACTGAATTTCTACAATTATTTCAGTTTTACCAACAAGACGCCCTCGACAAAACTATCGTCAGTGCCTATTGTCTGTAAGTATTATTAAGTCTTTCTAGCTCGGCTCATTCGTTGCTTGTATAATCTTACTCATCATTATACTAATTATATATGCAGAATAAAGATTCTCGAATGCAACAAAAGAGAAATCTATGACCTTGGGTTCGTTGACTGCAATTTCGTTCATGAAGATACTCTAAAAAAAAATCCAAGAGAGACAGA
Organism: Dactylis glomerata; assembly: GCA_007115705.1. Taxonomy (NCBI): domain Eukaryota; kingdom Viridiplantae; phylum Streptophyta; class Magnoliopsida; order Poales; family Poaceae; genus Dactylis; species Dactylis glomerata. The sequence continues at coordinate 385,219 of QXEO01000808.1, forward strand.
GGATAACTTGGTACAATCGTTGAAGTATTTCAACAACAGAAGGGAAATACTATTTCCTTACAACTTCGAGTGAGTGTTACTGTCTTGTACATATTCTATTTTCGCTTACTCGATGTTAAGCGTATAATTGACTCGTTATGTCTGTGCAGCTTCCACTTTATTCTGTTAATCATTAATGTTGACGAAGGAGTAGTCAAAGTCATGGACTCAAAACACACACCTTTAGAAAACTGGGCGAACATACAGGAATGCCTCCAGAAGGCTTAGAAACGGTTCACCGCCAACACTAGGGGTGTTTGGAAGCCAGAGCTTACATTTCAACCATTGAATGTAAGTACTACTTGCTAGATCCGCGCATCTCTTTGATTCTAGTTTCAATACAATTATCATGCTTGATTATTATTTTGATTGAACTCCGTTCTCGTAAAGTGCTTGAGGCAGGAAGCTGAGAATAACTTATGTGGATACTATGTCTGCGAGTTCATTCGCCAGACGACCAAAGAGAAGGGCGCAGACCAAAACTTCAAAAAACTTGAAGTACGATAAATAATAATCACAACTTTATTTTATTACCATCAACTGTGTTTAGTTTCATTCATATATATTGATCCCCTTCTTTAAATTAGATCGAACGGATGCAGGACGGTCTTTTACCACAAGAACGCGTGCAAGCAATTTAAGAGGAAATTGCCGGATTCTTATTAGAACATGTCATAGATCCGAAAGGAGAATACTATTACCCGGTTCATTTAGAAGGGTGAAGTGTAAAAAAGAAGATGTAAAATCAAATTTGTGTGAGTTACCGTTTGTAATAGCGACCAAGCACGACGGATGAGACGGTGAATAATATATTCGTGGCCATGATGTGTAATATATATAGACTAAAGTGTGGTTCCTTCATTATTGCTGTATATATGTAGTACCATTAAATTGAATACAAAACACACCAAATAAATAAATGAAAAAAACACAAAACCCTGCCGCTGTACAAAAATAGCCCAAAATGCAGAGATCAACGATCCGGTTCGTGCTACAAACCGGGACCAATGATCCACGCCCTCCTCGCTGGCGCGCGCCCACGTGGAGACCTATCAGTCCCGGTTCGTGCTGGAACCGGGACCGACATTGGTCCCGAGTAATTGATCCCGGTTCGGCAACCGGGACCAATGACCCGCACGAACCGGGACCATAGGGCATTTTTCCACCAGTGCAGCTGGCTGACTTACAGTAACAACTTGTAACCTCTCTCACATGCAATGGTTATCTCTCACTAACTTATAGTAACAACTTGTAACCTCTCTAACATGCAATGGTTATCTCTCATTACCTTATAGTAACAACTTGTAACCTCTCTGAAATGCAATGGTTATCTCTCAGATCTGCCCCCCTCGTCGTGTTAACTCTGGAAGTTGCAAATAAAAACTTCTCTCTTTGGAGAATAGGGAGAGGTCAGGGGTCTCACCCCACCGGCTCTCATCAAAGAAACCAAATATATACTATAAAGTGCAGAAAAAAGTACACGTGATAGTACAATAAGCTGCTAGGTTTGCTAATCTTATTAAAAATCACTTTGGTTAGTTAAACTCCACTTGTATGCATTGCTTAAGTCGTCTCGTCTCTATAAAGATGCAACTAATCTAGCACCGTTCAATGCAGACCACGACACACCTACTACTAGGCTACCCAATTGCTTCTGAAGTTTGACATCGTAGTGTTCTTGAAGGCCGCTCGGGCTGGCGTTACAGCATGCCGACCTGTTGTTGTTTCCTCTCTGAGGTATGCCGACTTCTTTTTTATTGGCATGTTCCAGTGCAATAAAATGGCACGATGAACTTTCTGAGCAGCGCGATGCTCTACAATTATGCTCGCAGCGCACTGTCGGTTAACTTATATACTTGCGCTCATGATGTGCGCTATATGCATGCAATCAATTGTCGAGAAAAGGATGAGCAAACTTGTGCTTGGAGAAATCAAGAACAAGGTGGGAATGTGATTCAATGTAAAATCGCAATTATAAAAAAGTGACAAATAACACCAGTAGTATCTGACTAACTCTTGGCAGAGTTTAGAATTTTGGCGTTCAAAAGATGTTTTATATATACTAGTTGGCTGCACATGCTTCGCACGTTCAAACTCGGTCATTATCTCACTGAAACATGTCTATAAGAATAGGTGGAAATATGAACCAAGGCAAATGAACTTTGTAGGTGGGTAAAATAATAAGGTTAATCTCCACTTTGATAAAGATGAATATATAGCAGTAAACAAAGATAAGCTAAGCCACGTCAAAAGAAATGTTTCTGGTAGAATCTGCACTCAGTAAATTGATAAATTATTTTTATGTCACCCTTGCACTTCCAAACTTTGATAAAAGGTTCGAGAACACGGTGGAGGCAACTCGGGGTTACTGTTCACTGCGAATCCCTTTGGGCCGTTAGATTTATGAGGCCAGCAGCTAGGATTGACACTATAAGTGAGATTCAAAATTGATACACTATATAGGAGTATAGAAACGAAGAGCAGAAGGTTCGAGAACACGGTGGAGGCAACTCGGGGTTACTGTTCACTGTGAATCCCTCAGCTTTGGGCCGTTAGATTTATAAGGCCATCGGCTAGGATTGATAGTATAAGTGAGATTCAAAATTGATACACTATATAGGAGTATAGATGTTCACCCTTGCACTTGCAAACCTGCTGTAACTCAAGAGGTCCATGGCCATGAGACATGCATAGTTCAAAAGATCTGTGGTCAGGCATGCATGGCTGCATTGGCCCGTTTTTTCCAGAAACGAATAGCAGAAGGTTTGAGAACACGATGGAGGCAACTCGGGGTTAGCTTTGGGCCGTTAGATTTTTTAGGCCAGCGGATAGGATTGACACTATAAGTGAGATTCAAAATTGATACACTATGTAGGAGTATAGATCTAAGAACAAAAGACTATACTGTAGTGTAGTACTATGACACTATTAATTTTTTATACAAATGAAATCTTATTAAGTAAAACACAGTATCAAGGCGATATAATCCCATGGTCTCCACAATTAGGTTGCAAACAAGCCGACAAATACAATCTTGAGACATACTGTACAAGACAAAAGAGTCAATAATTTTTTTAAAAAGGCCACTTCGGATCCCGGAGGACCTATCCAAAGATGAGTGGATGAAACGTTCTGTATATCAAACAAATATCATTCTTTCCTAGCCTAAAAGCTGAACATAAGAACACCGCCTCAACCTGCAAGACATGTGATGTTATGAACCTTTTACACACGTATCCGACCTCCTCCCCCACAACCCTAGCCGCCACCATCCCCAATTTTCTCCCTTGCCGCCTTCAAAGGAGGCTGCTAGGAAAAGCCCGCTGCGAATGGCGGCGGCAGGGCCCTTCTCCCCGGACGGTGCTATGGGGTTTCGGCAGCAGGATGTTGAGGACCTCTGGCGGTGATCTAGGCGCATGCAACAGTGGTGGGGGCTCCCTCTTCCTGGTGGTGCCGCCAGTGTAGCTACGGCCGAGGACATCCGGGATGGTGGCTATAGGCGGCAGAGCGGTTCGTCCGTGCTGCGAAGGTTACCTGACACCATGGTGGTGCCAACATTGACGAGCTAGGTGGCCATGGCCGTGGCGTGGTCGGATGTCACGGAGCAGCCGTGCTCGGCAGACGGCGTGAAGAATTCTCTCTGGGAAGATCGACGATGGTTGGAGGGTGGTGGCCTTCCTCTCCTGAGGCTTGGCTCTTGGTTGCGGCGCATGGGTGGGAGGCGAGGTGGTTGGACAGTGTGAGCCGTGATCTATTGCGGTTAGAGCCGAGACCTTGTTGAAAATGTTGTTGCTGTAATCGCGTCTTATGCCTAATGTTTCGAGGGAAACCCTAGATCTGGGTTAATCCTGGAATGGACGATGGCTGCACTTTCGGTGTCGTTTCCCTCTTGAGGGCATCGTTTTGGAGCACGAGATATTTGGAAACAGTCTAATGATGGAGCGGTGTTCTTCTACCGTGTTGACGACAGTGGGTCTCAATTCTCAATGGAATTGCGCAGTAGGGTCTCCACTGCGGGCGCCTGAAGATGGACGTGCGCAGGGAGGTGGTGTTGTTGACGCTGTTGTGGTGTCGATGGCATACCTGGCAATGTCGATGCTTAGATGGGTATGAGGAAGATGGAGGTGGCGACTTCGAAGAGCGCCTGATATGTCATGCGCTGAAGGTCTGTTGGACCGGTTTGTCCTCCCGGCTCGCCGTTGGGCAGTTTGTCGAGGCCTTCGGTTTTATGATGATGTACGTAGATCTGAGATCAGGGCATATGTCACTGACATGGCCACCGCCTTCATCAAGGTTGTAGGTTGCGACAACTGTCGTAGTGTGGTGGCTTCGAAATGATCTATGTATTTCCGATGTAAGAAGGCTATGCGCATCACTTTGATGTAGAGGCCGAGGTATCACCACCGTTTCGGAAATAAACCCCACCAATTTCTGAATACATTCACCCCCCTACCCCCCCTACTGGGTGTATATAGGTTTGACGACAAGTGAATTTACAGTACGAAAAGAGGTGTTTGATCGCCTCACCATGACGGCGGAAAACATGTTATTACACTGCAAGTGAACGACTGACCTAGTAAAAATACTACTGTTACTCATCTACTTGCCAACTTTGCCTGTCGTCCCGGGTCGTGTGGAACTGCTAGCGGTGTGGATCGTATTACTCTGACAGATGATTCTTATTATAGTTCCTCTTTCAGAAAAGAAATAAGAACAGTAGAGGTGATCTAGCTACTTCCATGACGTTGTATATAAACCCATGCATGCACAGGCTTTCTCCCTCAAAAGACAGCAAACCACGCCAGTAAGCATACGGAGCCATGACTGTCGTCCGGCGATCCTCATGTTCTTCATTCCTGTTCCTTTGTTTCCCCCTTCTAGTTACGTTATGCCAAACCTCCGATGCTAACCTTCCAGTCATCAAGTGTTCACCAACCGGAACCGGTGACTACGCCAACCTGAACCAACTCCTCGCCGAGCTTCTGGACAACGCCGTGTCCGAGAATGACGGCTTCTTCAACGGAACAGTCGGCGACAGCACGGCGACGGTGTATGGTCTCGCCATGTGCTACGCAGACTACTCGCGTGCCGACTGCGACGACTGCCTCAAGGCCACCGCCGATCTGCCAAATCTCTGCCCAGGGAGCACTACTGTGCTCGCCGTCTACGACAAGTGCCTCGTCCGCTACTCCGACACCGATTTCCTTGGTGCTCCTGAAACTGGTAAATACATACTCCCTCTCGGTTCTTAAATTTACATGTTCCACTATCCTAAGTTATACCCCCTCTCGGTTCTTTCATGCAAAAATGTTGACAAGTAATCATGATCCTTGAATTCCGTTTCAAAAGAAAACGCAATGACTCTTGAATTAACCGTGTTTATATCTGGCCGGTTTCTTCGATGTAATGATATTTTTCTATATATAGCCAATGCAGAATATATGTTTGATACTTTCCTATGTGCAGACATAATCTACTCGTCAGGTGGTGCAGCGCCCTCCTCGTCAATGGACTACAGTGGCAAGGTGCAGGACCGATTGCAGCAGCTAACTAGTGAGGCGGCGAGCTCGCCACAGCGGTTTGCTGCCGGCGTAACCGATCCTCCCTACGCGCTGGTGCAGTGCACGTGGGACTTGCCGCCGGGCGAGTGCCAGCAGTGCCTGGACGTTTTGTCGGCCAACGCATCCGACTGGCTTTCCATGACAGTAGAAGGCGAGCGCAAAAGCTATAGCTGTGCTCTTAGGTATAGCAACACGAGCTTCACGGTGGTGCCGTTCATGGATGCTTCTTCAGGTCCATTGCCACCCAATCCGTCATCATCACCGACTCATACCGCCACATCAGCTCCTCCATCGACCTCAAAAAGTGAGTACTGGAATAACACTATTTTTTGTTCATCAATTCATCTTCGTGTGCATAAGGCTCGTCCCAAATCATAACACTATTTTTTGTTTACCAATGCTTCTTCAGGTCCATTGCCTCCCAAGGAATCATCGTTAAATCGTACCGCCGTCACATCAGCTCCTCCATCGAGTGCAAGAAGTGAGTACTGATTTATAAATTGTGCAGGTTATATATTAATTTCTATTCTTTCTTTCTTTTGTGTGGGACACATGTGGTCATGTTTTTGATGAAATTTGTAAGCTCTCATAATATTGATTGTATTCCCAATACTTATAAGAAACTTCAGGGCCCTTCGTATGGGAAAAAAATTCAAATAGAACCCTACTATTGATAGACCCAAATTAGACGCTAGCAATTATATGAGACCAGGATCAGAATCTTAAGTAACAGACACCATGTTGCATAAGGTTTAGTACTCTCCTTATTGGAAGAAGACAATGTTTTATTTACCAGCGGTTTATCACCTTTAGTTACGTTATAACAATTCCATTATAAAACAAACTTATTTAGAGCTATATTTAAATTAATAAAGCAACCAGTAAAACCAGGTCAGCTCTGTGATAAGTTCTGAACACAAAGCCAGGTCAAATCATGAAGTTTGAGCAATTCGGCCAGGACATGGACAATGAAGCAGAAAACTAAGTCTACACAAAAACCCAGCACCATAAAAAATAGTAAAACTAGATCAGGAAGCGCTGGCGGCATCACCTACACACATGATGAGAGTCAACGTCATTTTTCATATTCACTGTGGTGATTACACTGTAAACTTACAGTGTTAACATTACTCCACTAGTTAATATAATCATATAGAGTCATTCTGTTTCGTAACGGGTAACTTGAAAGACATATTTATGTGTTCTATCTACAACATGATTTTAAAGCAAAATGTCGACGACTCTAGGTGCAACTTTTTCGATAAAGACTATATATTAATATCAAGATTATACCAATTACACACAGACCCTAATGGCAGTACGGATGCACACAGCCGATCGAAGAAAGAAAAAAAGAAACTAAGAAATTAAACTCTAGGTGCAACTTGCTCCTCGATCTAACCAAATAAACCCATCATGCCAACTTGTTTATATTCATAGTGTGAACGAGAAAAAAATGTCTCTAGAGATCAATGAAGAGTAAGTACCAAAAGTGAAGTCTTTACATTTAAAATATCACAACCATGAATGGTTTAGGTGCGATATGCTCGTCGATAACCAAATAAATGGTACAAATAAAGTCAACTTATATCGTCACCTAATCTCTTCTGGTATAATCCATATGTTTCATTTTAGAGATTAACTTGCTAATAAAAAAATTCAAATAAACTCACTTGGCTAGGGTAGTAGATGTGCAACCCGACCAACCATAAAATTTCAAGTCCTTACAAACATGAAGTTGGGTTTTTATTATTTATAAAATAAAACAAGCTATCAGGTCTCCACCACCACTTTCCTTTCAAAAAAAATACAAACAAATCAGAATGTTTGCATCACTGCGTTCTATGCATTTCACCTAAGAATTTTTAGTTTCAAGGAACTCTTCGTTAAACAATGCAGTTTGGAACTTGAATCTTCTAAATATTAAATTTAGGAACCTTTATTAATTTCAGTCTAGAATATATGATGTTACGAGGAGCTAACAAGATGTTTGTTTGTTTTTTTGATAAATTGCACTTGAATCAAATAAGTTTTTTTTTCATATTTTAAATTATGTAAACACGAACCTCGAGTGAAGTATTTACAATTTTATTAAGTACCTCAGCGGTGCAACTTGCTCCTCAATCTAACCAAGTGAATCCAAATTACTACTTGTTCATATTTATATCTCACCATTGCCCGATCTAGGTGCAACTTGCTCCTCGATCTAACCATATAAATGGCACAAGTAAAGTCAACCTCCGTCGTCACATAATCTCTTCTGATCTAATCCATACGATTCAGTTTAGAAATTTACTTTGTAATAGAAATAAAAACATGTCAGCTAAGCTCAGTTGACTAGGGCGGTGAACGTACAACCCAACTATACATGTTCAAGTTCTTGCAAACGCGAAGTTGGGTTCTAAATTAGCTAAGCATTCGCAGATGCTTTCCTTTAAAGAAAATAGACTAAATACGGAAGTTTGTATCACTATGTTCTATGCATTTCAATTTTAGTTTGCTAGGAACTCTTTGTACCAAGATCCAGTTTGGAACTTGTATCTTCCAAATTTTAAAATTAAGAATCCTTTATTAGTTTCAAGCTAGACCATATGGTTGCTGCCAGAAGCTAACAAGATTATTGTAGTTGACAAATTGCGCTTGAGTTATTTACAGTTTTAAGCATCTCAACGATGCATCTAGGTGCAACTTGCTCTTCGATATAACCAAGTAAACCCCACATGACTACTTGTTCTTACTTATTAGTAATTCTTTTGAGTTTAAGAGAAGAGTCTTAACAAGTAAAAAATTACATCTAGAGGATAAAGAGTAAAGTAACTCAAGTGAAGTATCTGCAATTTGAAATATCTCAGCAGTGCATCTAGATGTAACTTGCTCCCCAGTCTATCGAAATAAAGCTCTTATGGCTACTTATTTATATTTATATTATTTGTACTTATGAGTTAAATAAAAGGTCATAACAAGCCAAAACTGTCTCTCTATAGAATAAAGTGTTGTACCTCGAGTGAAGTCTTTACAATTTGAATTTAGCATTATTCAAGGATGAAGTTGTATTTTTTTTGTTTCTCAATGGGTGAACTGGAAGCTTCGTGACATGGTAATATATCTTGTATGATTGTAACCAAATCGTTTCTGATTTTTTCGGTGCTTCTTCAATGCTCATTTGAACTTTTCTTATAGATTCCCCTGCAAAAAAAAAGAACTTTTCTTATAGATTGGATGCAACGACTATTTTTTATAACTTTCTCCTTGTACAAGTCCTCTCTACCTTTGGCTCTAGCTGTTTGTGGTGGCTACAAGTCCTTACATCGCCCCCCTTTGCAGGTTCCCGTACAGTTGCTGTGGCGATGGGATCTGTCTCTGCTGTAGTTGTCGTGGCTTTGTTAGCTGGTTGTGCTTGGTGCGTAAGGTCATGTAGCCAGCAGAAAACACAAGGTATTGTATATCATTTTGGTGATATGTGTTGAGCCACAGATTATCGAAGCTTCGTACACTGAATTTGAACAAATGTCTTTTACTGTCTGTGTTCTTAGTGGGGGATATAAAGCCTACAAGCCAGGATCAAGCGACCACGACACTCTCCACCTTCAGTGAAACCACAGGTCAGGGTGAACCGCCCACCGTACCCTCCAGTGCAGCCACAGGTAAACTATTCTTGTAATTTTCAGTAGTAAGAGATAATTATTGTGCTACAGAGAAAATAAGATGTGAAACATAGTTTACTCAAGTTATATATCAAACACTATTAATTCACTTTGATGGTTTTATTTGGGGCGGCATGGCAGGGGAGACAATAGCTTGTTGCAATGCTCGTAGAGTTTATATGCTTTTGTTGAGATAACCTTAATTACGAAAGGGGCGTGGAGCGATCTTAACTCTTGATGTGCATGAGTTTTTTTTTTTTGAGGGGGGAGGGGGGGGGGGGGGGGGGGGGGGGTGTATTGAAGCAAAGACCCTTATTCAGAGTTGAATTGAAAATGATAAAAAGTAAGTGAACGGGGGACTGTTGTTAACTCATTTTTTATATATTTTTAGACGTTCACAACTTCACATCGACCCCAACAATACAGGGTTTATGTTTTCTAGAACCGCCACTGCATGAAACATACCGGAGCTATTATATATTTTTTTTTCTTTTTTCAGAAAACGAGAATGTTCAAGAAAGTGATACGGAAGTGTATGTTCCAAGGCCATTCACTTATGAGCAATTGGTAGAGGCTACAAGTAACTTTGACAAGAAGAAAGAGCTTGGACACGGTGCTTTTGGCACTGTCTACAAAGGTAAACTTCCAGGCATTGATATGGCTGTGGCAATAAAAGAGATCAAAGAAACATCGACAGATCAAGCAAAAAAGGCATTTAAAACTGAGATCAGAATTATGAGCAAGCTGCATCACCGGAACGTTTTACGTCTTCTGGGTTGGTGCGAGGAAGACCAACATCTGCTGCTCATCTACGAAATAATGGAAAACGGTAACCTCGAGGACCGTCTTTATCCCATTCCCAGGCCAGGTAACGCGGATAATACAACAGTTTGCGGTGTAACAGAAAATGTCACCTATTCGTCTTCGCAGCTAGGTTGGGTCGCAAGGTACGTATATGCGCAACACCTGATCTGCTTGTAGTCTTGTTAACTCAGATGAATTACTCATGCATGTTAATTCCTACATGTTTCAGGCGCAACATACTAATGGGAATAGCCTCCGGTCTACGATACCTCCATATGGACTGCCAGGATGTCATCCTGCATAGGGATATCAAGCCTGCCAATGTAATGCTGGACAAGAACTTCAATGCCAAACTGGCCGACTTTGGGCTGGTGACGCAGCACAGCCATATGCAAACCTCGCACGGTACGGAGATTGTTACTGGGACTCGATCGTACATGGATCCAGCATACATGGAGACCGGCAAGGCATCCGGGCAATCCGACGTCTACAGCTTAGGCGTGATGTTGCTCGAGATTGTCTGCGGCAAGAAACCAGTTATCCTGCCTGGTGGTAAGAACAGCCTTATCGAGGAGGTCCGGCGATGTAGAGCCGGTCGTGGGGAAAATAGTATTGTGGAGGCAGCTGACAGAGGGCTTAGAGGGCAGTTCGACGAGGAGATCAAAACTGTGCTGGAGCTCGGGCTGAGTTGTGTCCGCACGGATCGTCATAACCGTCCAGATACCGGACAAGTTGGGTATAAACTGGCCGGTGGATTACGTTCAATGACTTCTATCCCAGCCTCAGCCTCCCACATTCTTCGACCGATTGAAGAGGAGTTCCCTACAGATTCGCAAGGCGACGAAGAATCTGGCGATTTGCCCCTTCTGAACAAAAGTGGAGGCTAGATGTCGGCATCGTGAGCTCTACTTCAGTGGAAGGCTTCATTGCATGTTCAGCTTGGAAGGCACTTCTTACTCTTGTTAACCTTTTGGTAAATTCCGTCCATCTACGTACTCACCCCCTGTATGTTAGGTAATCATTCCTGGTCTCCCTAGCCAGCTAATTAGTTCCCCTGATGATTACTATTCTTCCACTGATTTCTTTTAGAATAAAAGGAAGAAGGAAGCTAGAAAAAATGAGTGACTTTGTAATTGTGTGAATTCCTCAGACATTTATCATCATAGCGTTTTCGATCATGTGACCACATATGGCACGGTACGTTGGGCTCAAGCAAGCAACAAACTCCTCTACTGATAACACTAGAAGAAAAGTGACCATCTACCACGATTGGTATTTTCGGTTGTTGCTGGGTCTATCACGATTTTGGTCGGCTTTGTGGTAGATTGAAAAAATTATTTTTTTCCTCATTTCAGAGGCCCTCTACTACCACGGATTAGGGAAAATCGTGATAGATGGTCGTCCAACGCGTGGTAGATGTTGATTTTTTGATTTCGCGTCCGATTTTGGACTATGACCAACCTTTTCAAGTTGTAGGGCCGTGATGTCAGTGTCTCTAGCAGACTTATTGTTTTCGTTCCTGCGACCTAGCTCACGTTGCTCGATGCAGCAGTCTGGACCGTGGGTCCCCGATGTCAGCCTCTCAGTTCGATTATCTGTTCCACAAGATTGCTGGCTACTTGCTTTTATTTTTTGAAACTGCTTGCCTTGATAATGTTCATAGACGATGCAGTCTGATGGGACCTCGATGTCAGCTGAACAAGAAACCTCTGCTATGCTGATAATGTTCATGGATGCTGCTATCGGGTGGGTCCTCGATGTCAGCCTCTCTGAACAACAAACATTTGCTATATATGTTGATAATGTTCATATACGTTGTAGTCGGGTGGGTCCTTGATGTCTGCCTCTCTGAACAACAAACTCATGCTATGTTGATAATATTCATAGCCGCTGATGTTGGGTGGGTCCTTGATGACACGACCTCAATATTAATCGATAACTCATGTTTATGGGTTAGAAAACCTTAACCATTATTAATCAATGAGCTAGTCAGAGGCGTACTAGGAACACTGTGTTGTTCATAAACCACACAAGTATTAATGTTTCCTCTAAATACAATTCTAGCATGGAATATAAATATTATCATGAACAAGAAATATGATAATAACAATATTATTATTGCCTCTAGGGCATATTTCCTTCAGCGGCAAGCTCTTCTCCATCCAGCAGGTTTCAACTCATTCCTCACGCATATAGAGATTATTGCCGCTATTTGCAACCCTCCAGTAAAGGTCAACAAATAAGGGCGTGTTCGACAACAGCCCAGCTTCTAGCTTCTAGTAACTTCTTGGCGGAGCACCACCGAACATCCCAAATCCGTGGAGCCAAATCTGAGAAGCCATCCCAAATTGTTGTACAAACGACAGAGCATCCCTTCCGTGATTCTCGGAGCGACAAATGCTGGAGCAGTCAATTATTACAAGAGATTGCCACCGCCAAGTCGAAAGAAAATGATTCACCCGTTGCGGCATCGATGCGTCGCCCACTCTCTCTATCCTCTTTCCCAAATGGCAGAGTCAAATCGACTCATGTGGCCGTGACCCAGCCGCCGCCCCCTATGTGAGCTCCACCCCACCACCGCCTCGCCCCTCAAATCGACTCCTGTGACTAGGAAGCTAGGCTGTTGCCGAGCACGGTGGTGGGGTGGAGCTCGCGTAGGGGGCGGCAGCTGGGTAACGGTCACAAGAGTCGATTTGACTCTGCCATTTGGGGAAGAAGACAGAGAGAGTGGGTGACGCGCCGATGCCACGACGGGTGAATCATTTTCTTTTGACTTGGCGGTGGCAATCTCTTCTAATAATCGACTGCTCCGGCATTTGTCGCTCCGAGAATTCACGGAAGGGGTGCTCTGTCATTTGTACAACAATTTGGGTTGGCTTCTCAGATTTGGCTCCACGGATTTGGGATGTTCGGTGGTGCTCCGCCAAGAAGTTACTAGAAGGTAGAAGCTGGGATGTTGCCGAACACGCCCTAAATGGAGAACACAAGTAGATTTCAGCCTGTTTGAGGATGCAAGCTCATTCTGGCTTTGTCTCCTGAAAACAATTATCCATAGTGAATAGAGGATGCTGCATAGAAGAGAGCGGGCTCATGGCCATTTCCGTGGGGCATTAGCTGAGAGATGGGTGCCACTGACATAGCAATGGTGTACATGATTTCTAGACTAATGTAATCAGGTAGCTGTCTTAGTCATGGCGTTATCTATCCTAATTAGCCATCGGGATCCAAAAATTAGCCTCATTTTGCCCCTGTTTAAGTCGGCCAAGAGGTTGATCATTGCTGGATCGCCAAGAGGTTTTCTCGTCGTAGCCTTGATCATGTGTAGGCGTGCGTCCTGTGTGATTAGGCTTCTGAGATCATGTGTACCTTGAATAGTATTAAAGTTTTTCATGGACTCATTGGTCCTCATGATAACTCATTTGCTGGTATTGATTTGTTGTTTGTTTTATTGAGCAGTGATATTCAAGGTGTATGATATTGATGGCAAGGGGAAAGTAACCTTCATGAACCTAGTAGAGGTTTTACGGGACCTAACAGGGTCATCCATGAACAGCTCTATGGTCTAAAGATAAATTTCCATAAGAGTGAATTGTTTTGTTTTGGTGACGCCCATGAGGCAGCTAGTAATTATGCAGAGCTATTTAGCTGTGGGCAAGGCCAATTCCTTATTCGGTATTTGGGAATCCCGATTCATTATCGGAGATTGAAAATCACTGAGTGGAAAGCAGTAGAGGAGAGGCTTCAAAAGTGTCTTAGTAGTTGGAAAGATAAATTGTTGTCCCTAGGAGGGAGATTGGTACTCATTAATTCAGTACTCACTAATATGGTACTGTATATGATATCTTTCTTCCTACTGCCTAAAGGAGTCTTGCATAAACTGGATTACTATCGATCTAGATTTTTTTGGCAAGGAGACAGTGAGAAAAAGAAGTATCGACTGGTAAAATAGAGTGTGTTATGTAGACCCAAAGACCAAGGCGGGCTTGGAGTTCATGACCTTGAGGTCAAAAACTTGGCCTTGGTAGTTAAATGGATTTTTAAGCTACTTACTGAAGATGGTGTTTGGCAGACCCTCCTTAAGAGAAAGTATATTGGCTCGAAGGCGTTGTCCCAAGTTCCTTGGAAACCTGGGGACTCATATTTTGGGCTGGTCTCATGGCTTCGAAGAAATTCTTCTTTCCTCATGGTACTTTCTCTATTAATGACGAATCGCAGATACAGTTTTGGGAGGATATTTGGTTAGATAATGTTCCATTCCGAGATCAATATCCTGCCTTGTATAGTATAGTTCGTTACAAAAGTGAAACCACTGATAAGGTAATGGCTACCTCACCTCCGGATGTAACATTCAGACGTGATTTATTGGGACCCAGATTAACAGCATGGAATGCCTTACTGCAACGTTTGGAATCTGTTCAATTATCTCCGGGTCCAGATGAATTCCGTTGGAACCTACAGGCCAATGGTGCCTTCTCCGTAGATTCCTTATACAATGCGCTTATGCAATCCGATATTCCATTCGATAACAACAAGAAGATTTGGAAGATGAAAATACCATTAAAAACCAAAAAATTTGGCTGGTATCTTCGTCGTGGATTGATCCTAACCAAAGACAATCTTGCTAGACGCAATTGGCATGGAAGTATGGGGTGTGTGTTCTATCATCAGGACGAGACTATTAAACACCTATTCTTCCAATGCCGCTTTGCCAGATCTATATGGTCAATCATCCAAATAGCCCCTAGCCTGTACCCACCGACTAGTGTTTCCAATGTATTTGGAAATTGGCTTCATGGTATCGATCTCAGGTTTAGAACGCTTATTAGAATGGGAGCATTAGCCATTATTCGGTCGCTATGGATGTGTAGAAATGACAAAGTTTTTAATGATAAAAATTGTTCTCTCTTGCAGGTAATCTACAGATGTACCGGTACGCTCCATTTGTGGTCACCTCTTCAACGTATGGAGAACTGATATCCCACAAGTATAGGGGATCGTGTGTAGCCTTTTCGATAAGTAAGAGTATCGAACCCAGCGAGGAGCTAAAGGTAGGATAAATATTCTCTCAAGTTCTATCAACCAATGAGACAACTCTACGCACACTAAACGTTTGCATTATCTAGGAAATAAAACTAGAGCAACAATACGGGTATGAGAGATAGCTTTGCAAGATAATAAATACAAGAAAGTAATTGTTAGTGCTGCAGCAATAAAATATACTAAGTAACCATAAACTAACAGTACCATGAGTGTGGAAAAGTGGTGGTAATAGTGGTGGCTTTGTCCAAGTTCAATTAGCGAATAAATCGGGTTCATTGTCTTCGATGCAGTTTTCTATGTGGGAGAGGCTAAATATACAAGCACTTCACTACTTGGAAATACAAGTACTATATGATTGGATTGTTAGCAAGCATCCGCAAATACTAACAATGCATTAAGGTTTCTGATACGTCTCAAACATATCTATAATTTTTGATGCTCCATGCTTGTTTTTACACCATTTGCCTACTGTTTCGTTACACTTCGTGGCATTTTTATGCGATTTCTGGAACTAACCTATTGACAAGATGCCACAGTGCCAGTTCCCTGTTTTCTGCTGTTTTTGTGTTTCAGAAAAGCTACACCGGAAATATTCTCAGAATTGGACGAAACAAAAGCCAGAAGTCTTATTTTTCCTGGAAGCTTCCCGAAGACCGAAAGAGAGACGGAGGGGGCCAAGGCCGCCCTCACACATAGGTGGCGCGGCCCAGGCCCTGGCCGCGCCACCCTGGTGTGAGGAGCCCCTGGCTGCCCCCTTATGACGCCCCTTCGCCTATATAAAGCCTCGGGACGGAAAACCCTAGGGGAGTCGGCAATTTTCCAGAAAGAGTTCCGTAGTTCCGCCGCCGCCACCGACAAATTTCGAGGGACAGAAGTCTCTGTTCCGGCACCCTGCCGGGATGGGGAAGTGCCCCCGAAACCATCTCCATCGGTCTCCATCGCCGTCTCCGCCGTCTTCATCGACCTCACCGCCATCTCCATCAACCTTGCTGTCTCCTATGATGAGGAGGGAGTAGTTCATCCCCGGGGCTGAGGGCTCTACCGGTAGCTCTGTGGTTCACCTCTCTCTCCCATGATGTGATCTTTATGTGATCTTGAGCTTTGTATCATGTTGAACAAGTAGATGTTATTATTCAGATATTATGTGTACTCTAGTGGTGTTATTAAAGTAATCTATTCCTCCTGCCATGGTGTAACAGTGACAGTGCGTGCATCATGGTGGTACTTGGTCTAGGCTACGATTGTGATCTTTTGTGGATTATGAGAATAATTATCACTATGATAGTATTGAAGTGATCTTTTCCTCCTTTCATGGTGTAATGTTGACAGTGTGTGCACCGTGTTAGTACTTGGTCTATGTTGCAATAATATCTATCTTGAGTTGTGCTTTGATTTGGATATCTCTATGAGTGGTGTTTGTCAAGTACTTGATGAACTTTAAGGAGTGCTTCGTAGCCCTACGCAATGATTAGTGTTATTCAATAGAAGAGTAATTCAAAGTACCTTAGTGAAGAGAAGTTATTTATTTATTCAATCATGTTATATTGTTGGGAGTGCGTCCACTAGTGAAAGTATGATCCCTAGGCCTTGTTTCCAAGCATTGCACACCGCTTACTTACTGTTTTGTTACATGTTTGCTCGCAGCAATATTTATTTCAGATCACATTTGCTACTTATAATCATCTATACCACTTGTATTTCACTATCTCTTCGCCAAACTAGTGCACCTATACATCTGACAAGTGTATTGGGTGTGTTGGGGACACAAGAGACTTTCTGTATCGTAATTGCAAGGTTGTTTGAGAGGGATAGCTTTGACCTCTTCCTCCCTGAGTTCGATAAACCTTGGGTGATCCACTTAAGGGAAACTTGCTGCTGTTCTGCAAACCTCTGCACTTGGAGGCCCAACAAGTGTCTACAAGAATAGAAGTGCGTAGACATCAAGCTCTTTTCTGGCGCTATTACCGGGGAGGTAAGGTAAAAGGTACTCGCATCCTCCTCTGTGAGTGCTCAAAGTTATTTCCTTTAGATTCTGCAATTATATCTTTTTGTTTCTTGTTTTTATTTTCACTAGTTAGGCTTAATGGAAAATAAAGAGTTCTGTAGTCTTTTTCCTGAGTTTAGATATGAAGTGTTTGAAGAGAAAATTGAAAAACCTTTGGAGCTTAATTTGCATGCTAATAGTGTTGTTAGTATGAATGTTTCGAACACTGTTATTACTAATGCTATAGAAAAGTCTAAGCTTGGGGGAGCTGGTTTTGTTAAGCATGATATTTTTAGTTCCCCAGCTTTAGTGGAGAAAGTTTGCTCTGATGATATTTTATCTCCCCTATGTGATGTTCCTTCTTATGATGATATGTTTGAAGAATATGCTTTGCGAAATAGCTGTTCTTTAGCTTGTGATGATACTAAACCTCTAGTTTATGATGGTTATGATGATGGGTATAATATTTTCAGTTCACCTACTATTGAGGATAAAATTAGTTATGATTACAATATGCCTCCTATTTTTGATGATTATGGTGATGAGAATAATTATTCTGTTGAATCTGCTCCTACCACTATTGTTCCTGTGGTGAGTATTAATTCTTTTATGCATGTGGCTCATGATAGGGATGTTTTATGTGATAGTTATATTGTTAGTTTGATTCATGATGCTACTGAAAGTTATTATGAGAGAGGGAAACATGGTTTGATAGATCTCAACAATATTGAGTTTCCCCTCTTTATGTTGCAATTCTTGAAGTTGTACTTGTTTTGCCTTCCTATACTTTTTGCTTTGCGCTTTCATGACTTGTCTCTTTACAAGACTATTTTTCATAGGAAGTGGTTTAGATTTAAATGTGTTCCATACTTGCTTTTTGATGCTCTCTATTGCTTTAAGTTCCTATATGGCGCCTTTGCCTCAAGCTCTTATATGGCGCCCACATGAGCATCTTTGCAAATTACTGCGCCTAGCTCAAAGGCGTTAAAGAAAAGCACTCTTGGAAGATAACCCAATGTTTTTACATTCAGTACTTTTTCTTTTATTTGAGTCTTGGAAGTTATTACTACTGTAATAACCGCTCCTTATCCTTTTTATTTCGTTGTTGTGCCAAGAGAAGCCTCTAATTTGAGTGAGGTAAGATTTGGGGATGTTGCTGTCCTAAAACTGTTTTCGGTGCTGGACCGTAAAAATTCGTGAAAATTATCTGTATATCTTTTGGACCTGAGATTTCTTGTGCATATGCCCCAGGTTATATCCAAACTTTCATTAGTTGAACACTTTTTGATTTGAGCAACAGAAGACCCCTCAAAAATTCGACCTTTATCAGCTGTTCTGTTTTGACAGATTTCTGCCAATATTTGTGTTTGCCGCTTTATCGCTTTCTTTTTGAGTTCTTTTGATCACGGAACTTTTGGGGAAGTTGCTACAGTAGTATATACTTTATATGTGGTGGTTTTGTGTTGAAATCTGAACTGAAAAGGGTTGATTCAATGTTATGCTTACACTAATGTTGCTAATAGATTTGTGTTTAGTTTTGTATGAAGGAAGTTTTCAAGTGTAGGGATTGGAGAATGATGAGATGTGTAGGGATTGGAGAATGATGAGATGAGTTGAAGAATGGACAAAAGCTCAAGCTTGGGGATGCCCATGCATCACCCCAAGAAATATCCAAGAAGTACAAGCGTCAAAGCTTGGGGATGCCCCCGAGGCACCCCTTCTTCATCAGCAAAAATCAGGTCACCTTTCAAGACACTATATTTTTATTGCTTCATGCACTATGCATTTTTCTTGGAGCGTCAGTTTTTTTGTTTTCATTATTAGTTTAGTTTAGTTTGCTGCAATAAATGGTTAGATCACATCATGTTGGTTTGGAAGAAATGAACTCGCTTTTCATTTGCCAAGAACACTGTAGTTTTCACTCTTATCGTTCAATGAGTGTTCTCTTTTTCTGCTACTGCGTTTAGCTTACATTTTTCACCTTGATTTGTGTTCAGATCTTGTTATATCTTTTCATCAAGGTGTATTTTTGCCTCTGGTCTTTATTGGTTTTTATCAAAAGAGGTGTTTATAAAAAGTTCGAATGGTGTTGGAAAAGAGAAAAAGCTTTATGCAAAAAAGTGGTACAAGAAGGAGCTTGTGTAGACTGCGGCCTAGGCTTTTGCATGTCGTGCTTGATGTCTTTTTGATAGTATGCTTAGTGGTTTTGTTGTAGCATGACTTGTCTCAAATAACTGAGATTGCTTAATGAGCCTTTGAAAAAATTATGCGTTGTTTTTATCGTTTGGAAGCATTATTTTGGTTTTCTCCTTGATGCTTTATTTGGGTTGACTTGGCGCATGCTCACACATGTTAGACTCTTACAAAGTCGCCAATAGCCTCTATGATCATTTAGTTTTTGACTTTTGATGCCATCTTATGCTTCTTTTAATGTCGCTTTGTCGCTCTGCATGATTATGGCCGTTATTGCTCTCTTAGTTGGTCGCTCCCAGTCTTTTGCTAGCCCTCATTTTGTACTGAGTATGAGCTCTACTCGTGCATCCAACTCCCAAAAACCAAGTTTGCCATTGTGTCCACTATAAATACTATGCATGGTATTTGCAAGCCATTCCAAGTAAATTTTCATGTGCTACCTTTCAAAAAACCTTCAAAATACTTCTCATTTTGTGACACTGTTTTCAGCTCATGGGGACGTAGTGGTCGGATTTGCTATCTTCCATATTGCTTATTCCAAAAAGAAAAAAAGAAAAAAAGAAAAGAAAAAAGACACTCCTCCATGGAATGTGAATGTTGGTGGGCACCCGATGGAATCGGTTAGCCATGGTTTGTGAAAGGAAAAAGGTGGGGAGGAGTGCCAAGCTTTATAAAAGAGCACAAAAGTGCCAATCTCTCTCTCAAAAACTTGCTTCATTTTTGTATGGAAGATAGTAAGAACCCCATTGCCAGTCGTTGACAAAGACAACCACCTCTCAAAACCAATTTTTATCTCTCTGTTTTACAAATGAAAAGCTCTAGCACATGTTTAATCACTGCTTCCCTCTGCGAAGGGCCTTTCTTTTACTTTTATGTTGAGTCACCACCTTCTTTCTTTATGCACCATAAGAGAGCATAGTTGTTATTCTTAGTATAATATGCATTGTCCCAAAGTTTTCATTGATTGATTCATATTGTTGGTTTCACTTGTTCTTAAATTATTTGTATCTAGTCGCCCTCTTAAACTTGAAGGTGTCCTATGCATTTATGTTTTGCTACTCTATGAGGGACAAGCTGAAAACCATTTGCTATGTTTCTCCATATGATTTAAATACACGTTTGACTTTCATTGTTTCATTTTCATGATCTTTTGTTTGTGTTCATTTTCATGTTATAACATGGTTGCTAAGTTTCTATTATCAAGATTATGTCTTTCATGTCTATGTTTTAAGTTCTTATGATCCCAGCTCACAAATGCTTACATATATGATCAAGATTGTGTAGGTGCATGTTGAAAGTACAAGGATGTCGCCTAGAGGGGGGGGGTGAATAGGCGATTTAAAATTTTTACGAGAGGCTTGACAAATGCGGAATAAAACTAACGTTTAATTTGCCAAGCATACAAAACCTAAACAAACTAGGTTCACCTATGTGCACCAACAACTTATGCTAGACAAGATAAGCAACTATGAGATAGCAAGATATATATAACTTCAAGCACGAAGGCTATCACAAAGTAAATTGCATAAGTAAAGGAGCTCGGGTATAGAAGTAACCGAGGGATGCGGAGACAATGATGTATCCCGAAGTTCACACCCTTGCGAGTGCTAATCTCCGTTGGAGCGGTGTGGAGGCACAAGGCTCCCCAAACGCCACGGAGGCTCACCGTAATCTCCTCGAGCCCTCCCACCAAGATGGAAGACCCGACCACTATGGGACACTTGAGGGCGGTCACCGAACCCGTACAAGCTTGGGGCAATCTCCACAACTCAATTGGAGGCTCCCAAGAATCGCCACTGAGGCACCACAAAGCTTGGGAAGATCTCCACAACTTAATTGGAGGTCCCCAAGTAATTGCCACGGAGGCACCACAAAGCTTGGGAAGATCTCCACAACTTAATTGGAGGTCCCCAAGTAATTGCCACGGAGGCACCACAAAGCTTGGGAAGATCTCCACAACTCAATTGGAGGTCCCCAAGTAACCACTAAGCCACTAAGCCGTCTAGGGTTCCAAGAACCCAAGAGTAAAAAGCTCAACGAACTTTCACTACCGAATCTCCGAGGAGAACTCAAACCGATGCACCAAATGCAATGGCAAGAACACACGAAGTGCTCAAATCCTTCTCTCCCAAATCCTACCAAAGCAACAAATGCTATGGAGGGATATGAGAGGAAGAACAAAGGAAGAAATCCACAAAGAACTCCAAGATCTAGATCCAATGGGTTCCCCTCACAAAGAGGAGAAAGTGATTGGTGGAAATATAGATCTAGATCTCCTCTCTCTTTTCCCTCAAAGATATGCAAGAATCATGGGAGGAATTGAGAGATGGGCAAGCTTTCCAAGGTCAACAATGGAGGGAGAGAGAGGGGAAAACGAGCTAACCCAAGCTTGAAGAAGGGGAGGGGTATTTATACCCCTCCCGGGATTGTAGCCGTTGCAGTACAGCAGGGCCGGATAATCCGGTCCAAGTTTGGACCGGATAATCCGCCCCCCTGAAAATGGCTAAGGACCAGAAGTTGGCAAAGTGCGCGTCACTCAGATTTAAGGCCGGATTTTTGGGCCGGATTTTTCCAAAACTGGGCCGGATAATCCGCCCAAGAAAAGTGAGCAACACGAAAACAGCGATAACTTTTGCATCCGGACTCCGTTTTCGATGATCTTGGGCTCGTTGGAATCACCACGATGAGCTCTACACCATCATCCATAGAAACATCATAGTCCAACAAAGGAGGATGAAACCAAATGATAAAAGGTTTGACTTAGCTATAAAGATGAACCGGTAAAACCTCCAAACACTAAAAATGCAATTAGAGTTCCATACGAAATCCGTTTTTGATGAGCTAGAGCTTGTCATAGAAATAACCACAAGCTCTAGAACCTCACATGGATAAAAGCCAAATAAGAACCAAGAAAGATAATGCCAAGTATGCAAAGGTTTGAGCTCTCTCCGAACAATACGAATAAGTTACTCACTCGAGAGCCCCTCTTGATAGTACGGCTATCGATCCTAAAACCCGGTCTCCCAAACACTATGAGACCGGTAAGAAAGAAACCCTATCAAGATCATACCTTTTCCTTGCGCCTTCCACTTGAGCTAGATAGTGACGATCTTGACACCCTCAAGTGACACCCTCAAGATTGAACACCTTTCTTGATCATGCTTGCTTGCACGAGCTTCATGAAGACATCTCAAAATACTCCCCCATACACCAATATGGGAGAGCCTTGCTTAGCTCAATCTTCAATAATCCATTGCAAGCTTCAATCAAATGATATCTTCCGAGATGGATCATATTGAACTTGCACTTCATAGTCTTCTAGAAGTGTTGATCAAACATGACTTCATTCTTCAAATTACAACCTTGAAGCCAACATATGGCTCAAACATTATCTATGGACATGTCCTACAAATATAACTCCATGCAATCATTAGTCCATAGGGGTTGTCATTAATTACCAAAACCACACATGGGGGCACATGCTCTTTCAATCTCCCCCATTTTGGTAATTGATGACAATCTCTTTGAGAGGGTTTATATAATGAATGTAAAGAACTAAGATGGTTACACTAACATCAAAAACTACAAAAGTATGTGATGTTAGTAGAACCATCATATATAGAGCAAACTCCCCCACAATATATGCACATGTGAATGAACTTGAATTCATTGCATATATTGCCAACCAAAGTTGTTGGTGGAGTTTCCACTATATATACTCAACCATGCACAGCATGCAAGGCAAATGCTTAAGAACAAAACCAAAGCATGAAGCCTAATTCCCTTCAAACCCTCAAAACTTCTCCCCCATTGGCATCCATTGCCAAAATGGGCGGAAAGGCTTAGAAGGCCAATATAGTGAGAGTTCCTTCTCAAGGTGTGCATGGCACAAAAAAGGTGAAAACACATGCACAAATTCAAGGACAAAAATTTGAAGGAAATCAAACTATATTGAGGACCAAAGATTGCAAACAAAATAGGATGACATGATGGTTAAACTTCCAACAAATGAAGATACAATCAAAAGATCCAAATAGCGAATCAAATAAAGATATTATGAGAAGACCAAAACAATGCTCTAAATAATATGAAGAAGCTCCCTAAGATTTGTGCACAACATATTCCATTTGAATTAAAGTATAAGATGCACAAACATAGAATCATCACTCCCTCGATATTATTCAAAACATAATGATACCAAGTGACATCAAATACTATGATAACCATAAAATGGTGCTTTAAAATGAAATGAGGAAGCTCCCCAAGGTACATGCACAAGATAGAATGTTTGCGTTTGAATACAATTTGCACAACATGGAATCCTCACTCTCTCAAGACCATTTAAAAGGAACCATTAGCAAGAGACCATAGAAAAGAAATCAAGCTTAACACTTGCATCAAGGAAATGGTTGAGCAACAAATAAGGAACCAACATATTAAATGGCTCAACCAAAGGAATGTGTGATAGGAATGACAAAGCATATTATAAGACTAGTACAAAGATGTACATAGAGCATCCACATAGTCCTCAATGAATGATATTGCTTAGCATTCCATCCCAACACACAAGGTTTAAAAAGATATCAAATAAGGAGATATCATCTCTCATATGTATAAGTTTCTAAGTAGACAACATCACAAAGATAATTATCACAAAGAAACATATACACATAAAATAGATACAAAGAATAGAACATGATATCCAAACAAGTTCATGCAATATACCAATGAGATTTTTACTTTTAAAGTATGGCCAAAGGCTCAATTTATCTTATTGCATAATGAAGAACTTCAACCACAAACATGTCAAAGACATCACAAATATCAACAAGGGAAAGAAGATAGTTGGGATGTTTTGAGAAAAGCAACAAGTATCACGAATAAGTATACCAAAAGAAAGAACTAAATTTGCACTTTTATCAATATTGCACATATGAGGAACTTGAGGAATTGATATGCAATAAAATTGCTAGATAGACATATTTGGGAAGGGTGAATCATGAGCATGATTTTATATATTCCCCAAAATATGCACTCATCTCAAATTACTCACATTTTCAATAGAGAGGTTTCATTAAGATCCTTGCAAATAAAGATTTTCATGCCATGAAATGACCCACACAAGGTTAGATGCTAGAAAAGTATGCATGAATAAGATACTTGTTACCGAGATACCATTGGAAGGATGTAGTAGATAGGAGTTCTTCCATAATCCTAGCTTGCCACAAATTATCAATTAGTCACCGCTTCATCCTTATTATTGAGACAAGCACCAAAATATCTCCCATGTACCTAAAACATATTCAAGTACAATATGGTCCCCAAACTCATTGGGTCCGAAGTAGTTAGAGACACTACAATATATAGGATAAGCTCCACATAAATATGTGCATATAGATATGAACTTGAATTTCATGCACATCTTAGCCAATTTAGGATTTATTGGAGTTTACCCTATATATTGGATCAAAGAAAGCAAA
The DNA here is from genome assembly GCA_007115705.1 of Dactylis glomerata. Taxonomy (NCBI): domain Eukaryota; kingdom Viridiplantae; phylum Streptophyta; class Magnoliopsida; order Poales; family Poaceae; genus Dactylis; species Dactylis glomerata. The sequence goes on from QXEO01000808.1 coordinate 409,964, forward strand.
GCATGCCATAAAATATGTAGTAAGTAAATATGCATGCTAAAAACTTTCAAGAGCCAAAGGGAGATACAATTTGGACGAAACACCAAGAAGACCAAAGAGTCACACGAAGGTGTGAAAACCCAAAAGTTGTCCAAATTATATCAAAGGATCAATTCAATCATAATATTGACTCCAAAGTCCACCAAGTGAACAAAGCAAACGCCAATGAGCATAAAGGATCACTAAAAGACACATGCCCAATGACTTATCTCATTTTAAGAATATAGAGCAAAATCAAGAAAAGAGATAGCCATTCTCCCAAAGATAGCAAGGTTCCAACAAACAAACCAAACTCTCCACTCTTTTTATGATGGCACACTAAGTACCAAAAAGAAAAGATTTGTCTTCCAACAATAACCAATACCAATTGAAATAAGCCGCAAGAGTATGTTATAGAAAATATAGGAGAGCTCCCCCAAGATTAGTGCATTATTTATGATTTTGCATTTGAATACAAAATACACACAAGTGGGATCATCATCTCTACCTACATTAAAAATAACACAAAACAAGTTCAACAAAATCAAATGGACTCACAAGAGTTAAGGAAGACAATGGGAAATAAAACAAATACATTCCTTGGCAAGAGATAAGGTGAGTACATGTTACCGCAAAGAGGAACATTGGATATATGATATAAACAAGATAATCCAATTGACTTGACTTGAGACAATATATTGATGAAGATCCCTTAATTCTTCATGATATAGCCAAGTCTCCAATGCCCTCCAACAAACACCTATTGATCAAGTTTTGGTGTGATGGTCCCCAACTAAGTTGGGTCCTAAGAGGTTAGTCACAATAGGCTTGGCCACCCAAATGGTTCTTTTCTTGACACCACATGGAGTACCAACAAATTTGGCAAACACATTGCCAACCTTATCCTTGCAAAGGGAATAAGCATCATCAATTATGATAGGGTTGGATGAGTTACCCATAGTGCATGAAGAAGAAAGGTGACCCTTCTCACGGCATATGTAGCATGTTCTTTTCTTCTCCTTCTTACTTGATTTCTCCACAATGGGAGCATTAGCTTGATTCTTCTTGGGAAGTGGCCTTTCTTCAAACCGAGGTTGAGCATGACCTTGACCTTGAGGCCGCTTCCCTTGTTGCTTCTCAACTAGTGCCTTCTTCTTCAAAGGGCAAGATCTCACATGGTGCCCTTCAATTTTGCACTTGAAGCAAACAATCTTGGCCGGATCTTTGACTTGTCCTTGGCCCTTCTTCTTCTTGTTAACCGTGGACTTCTTCTTGTTGTTGGAGATAAACCCGAGTCCACTCTTGTCATTGGGGGATTTTTGCACACTCAACATATTGTCGAGTTTGGATTTTCCTTCATGACTCTTTACCAAGTCTTTCTTCAAAGAAGAGACTTGGGCCTTGAGCTCTTCGATTTCCTCTACATGGTTAGTAATAACACAAGTACTAGAGGAAGTAGAAGCTTCATTGTTAGAGCAACAAGGAAAGGTAAGTAATTCATCACAAGATGTAGCAATGTTATGAGTGGATGAATTACTAGGACTAGCACAAGGCAATATGGCATTTTGAGAAGTAGTGCAAATGTCCACATGAGGCTCACTAGATGTTACCTTTGACATAATAGCCTCATGAACTAATTTTAGCCTATCATGGGAAGCTAGAAGATCCTCATGGGAGCTTGAGAGCTTTCCATGGCTTTCTTCCAATTTCCCATAATTGCTAGTTAGCAAATCAAGTTGAGCCCTTAGCTCAACATTCTCCTTCAAAATAGATGCTTCACAAGAATTAGAGTTAGTTGCACAAGCATCATCATTAATGGAAATAGGAGAAGGCAATTTAGTAAGCTCATTTGAGTTTGAAGCTTTAAGTTGCTCATGCGACTCGGTGGGAATAATGGGCTTACTCAAAACGACCCTAGAGTCATTTTTAAGAAGCTCAAAATTCTCAAGGAGTATAGCGTGAGTAACTTCAAGCTCATTATATTTTATTTCTAAAGCATTTGCCACCTCAAATGCTCCTTCATGGGATTTCTTTACTTTAGACAATTCTAGAGTAAAGGTCTCCTCAAGAGATTCTTTGGTGGTTTGTGCTTCTTCAAGAGCTTCTTTTAGATCCGCGATCTCATCCGCATAATCACGGGCATGATCTTGCATTTTAAAGATGGTATTTTCATGCTCCTCAATAATTTTATTACTCTCGGTGGCAATAGCTAAAATCTTATAGAAGTAAGAGCAAGCAATTTTATTCTTATGAATAGCATGAAAAATCATTTCACTCTTCTCAATTAAAAAAGCAAGATCATCATCCTCTTCTTCATTATCCTCATTATCATCATCACTAGATATATTGGGTTCCAAAGTAGGAGATACCTTTGAAGCCCTAGCCATAAGGCAAATGTGGGAAGCACTAGATGATGATGAATAAATACTTGAAGCTCCAAGAGAGACCATGTCTTGGCCAATAGAATTTCTGGTTTCCTCTACATTGTTAGACACACAACAACTAGAGGAACTAGAGGTATTTATATCATGGCAACAAGACGAAGTGAGCATATCATTATGAGATGTGTTCAAGGAGCATACACATGATATGCAAGGACTATCAACACAAGCATGTAAAGCATTTATGGTGCTAGAAGTGTTTAAGTCCAAAGATGAATCATGGCAATGAGATAGAGGAGAATGATCATCACAAGTAAGCTCACTATCAACATTGCAATTTCCATCACCACTCACCATAGAGTTACCTTGTGTGTTGCTACACTTTGGTGAAGTGGAAGAGAGTTCATCACGACCGGAAGTGGAGGAAATACAATCATCCTCAATCTTGTTGGACATATCATATTTGTCTTGAAGCTTTGTCCAAAACTCATGAGCGCTACGGAAAGGCATGATTGCAAGAATAACTGCATCACTCACAAAATCAACAAGCACATTAGTAGCTCGAGAATTAAGATAAGAGTTTCTCTTCTCCTCTAAAGATAGACTTTGGGGATCCTTAGGAGGAGAGAAACCCATATCTAAAATTCTCTCTATATTTGGGTCCATATCTCGAAAGTGGATAAGCATGCAAGTTTTCCATATATCATAATTAGTGCCATCAAATATAAAAGTGTGATTGTGCACTAATCCCCTAGCCGACATCTTTGCTCTCAAGGCGGTGAAGCCTAAAAATGAGAGACCCGCTCTGATACCAAATGAAAGTACAAGGATGTCGCCTAGAGGGGGGGGTGAATAGGCGATTTAAAATTTTTACGAGAGGCTTGACAAATGCGGAATAAAACTAACATTTAATTTGCCAAGCATACAAAACCTAAACAAACTAGGTTCACCTATGTGCACCAACAACTTATGCTAGACAAGATAAGCAACTATGAGATAGCAAGATATATATAACTTCAAGCACGAAGGCTATCACAAAGTAAATTGCATAAGTAAAGGAGCTCGGGTATAGAAGTAACCGAGGGACGCGGAGACAATGATGTATCCCAAAGTTCACACCCTTGCGAGTGCTAATCTCCGTTGGAGCGGTGTGGAGGCACAAGGCTCCCCAAACGCCACGGAGGCTCACCGTAATCTCCTCGAGCCCTCCCACCAAGATGGAAGACCCGACCACTATGGGACACTTGAGGGCGGTCACCGAACCCATACAAGCTTGGGGCAATCTCCACAACTCAATTGGAGGCTCCCAAGAATCGCCACTGAGGCACCACAAAGCTTGGGAAGATCTCCACAACTTAATTGGAGGTCCCCAAGTAATTGCCACGGAGGCACCACAAAGCTTGGGAAGATCTCCACAACTTAATTGGAGGTCCCCAAGTAATTGCCACGGAGGCACCACAAAGCTTGGGAAGATCTCCACAACTCAATTGGAGGTCCCCAAGTAACCACTAAGCCACTAAGCCGTCTAGGGTTCCAAGAACCCAAGAGTAAAAAGCTCAACGAACTTTCACTACCGAATCTCCGAGGAGAACTCAAACCGATGCACCAAATGCAATGGCAAGAACACACGAAGTGCTCAAATCCTTCTCTCCCAAATCCTACCAAAGCAACAAATGCTATGGAGGGATATGAGAGGAAGAACAAAGGAAGAAATCCACAAAGAACTCCAAGATCTAGATCCAATGGGTTCCCCTCACAAAGAGGAGAAAGTGATTGGTGGAAATATAGATCTAGATCTCCTCTCTCTTTTCCCTCAAAGATATGCAAGAATCATGGGAGGAATTGAGAGATGGGCAAGCTTTCCAAGGTCAACAATGGAGGGAGAGAGAGGGGAAAACGAGCTAACCCAAGCTTGAAGAAGGGGAGGGGTATTTATACCCCTCCCGGGATTGTAGCCGTTGCAGTACAGCAGGGCCGGATAATCCGGTCCAAGTTTGGACCGGATAATCCGCCCCCCCCCCCTGAAAATGGCTAAGGACCAGAAGTTGGCAAAGTGCGCGTCACTCAGATTTAAGGCCGGATTTTTGGGCCGGATTTTTCCAAAACTGGGCCGGATAATCCGCCCAAGAAAAGTGAGCAACACGAAAACAGCGATAACTTTTGCATCCGGACTCCGTTTTCGATGATCTTGGGCTCGTTGGAATCACCACGATGAGCTCTACACCATCATCCATAGAAACATCATAGTCCAACAAAGGAGGATGAAACCAAATGATAAAAGGTTTGACTTAGCTATAAATATGAACCGGTAAAACCTCCAAACACTAAAAATGCAATTAGAGTTCCATACGAAATCCGTTTTTGATGAGCTAGAGCTTGTCATAGAAATAACCACAAGATCTAGAACCTCACATGGATAAAAGCCAAATAAGAACCAAGAAAGATAATGCCAAGTATGCAAAGGTTTGAGCTCTCTCCGAACAATACGAATAAGTTACTCACTCGAGAGCCCCTCTTGATAGTACGGCTATCGATCCTAAAACCCGGTCTCCCAAACACTATGAGACCGGTAAGAAAGAAACCCTATCAAGATCATACCTTTGCCTTGCACCTTCCACTTGAGCTAGATAGTGACGATCTTGACACCCTCAAGTGACACCCTCAAGATTGAACACCTTTCTTGATCATGCTTGCTTGCACGAGCTTCATGAAGACATCTCAAAATACTCCCCCATACACCAATATGGGAGAGCCTTGCTTAGCTCAATCTTCAATAATCCATTGCAAGCTTCAATCAAATGATATCTTCCGAGATGGATCATATTGAACTTGCACTTCATAGTCTTCTAGAAGTGTTGATCAAACATGACTTCATTCTTCAAATTACAACCTTGAAGCCAACATATGGCTCAAACATTATCTATGGGCATGTCCTACAAATATAACTCCATGCAATCATTAGTCCATAGGGATTGTCATTAATTACCAAAACCACACATGGGGGCACATGCTCTTTCACATGTCACCTCAAAAATTATTCTTTTGTTATCACTTACCTACTCGAGGACGAGCAGGAGTTAAGCTTGGGGATGCTTGATACGTCTCAAACGTATCTATAATTTTTGATGCTCCATGCTTGTTTTTACACCATTTGCCTACTGTTTCGTTACACTTCGTGGCATTTTTATGCGATTTCCGGAACTAACCTATTGACAAGATGCCACAGTGCCAGTTCCCTGTTTTCTGCTGTTTTTGTGTTTCAGAAAAGCTACACCGAAAATATTCTCAGAATTCGATGAAACAAAAGCCAGAAGTCTTATTTTTCCCGGAAGCTTCCCGAAGACCGAAAGAGAGACGGAGGGGGGGCCAGAGGCCGCCCTCACACATAGGTGGCGCGGCCCAGGCCCTGGCCGCGCCACCCTGGTGTGAGGAGCCCCTGGCTGCCCCCTGATGACGCCCCTTCGCCTATATAAAGCCTCGGGACGAAAAACCCTAGGGGAGTCGGCAATTTTCCAGAAAGAGTTCCGTAGTTCCGCCGCCGCCACCGACGAATTTTGGGGGACAGAAGTCTCTGTTCCGGCACCCTGCCGGGACGAGGAAGTGCCCCCGGAGCCATCTCCATCGGTCTCCATCGCCGTCTCCGCCGTCTTCATCGACCTCACCGCCATCTCCATCAACCTTGCTCTCTCCTATGATGAGGAGGGAGTAGTTCATCCCCGGGGCTGAGGGCTCTACCGGTAGCTATGTGGTTCACCTCTCTCTCCCATGATGTGATCTTTATGTGATCGTGAGCTTTGTATCATGTTGAACAAGTAGATGTTATTATTCAGATATTATGTGTACTCTAGTGGTGTTATTAAAGTAATCTATACCTCCTGCCATGGTGTAACGGTGACAGTGCGTGCATCATGGTGGTACTTGGTCTAGGCTACGATTGTGATCTTTTGTGGATTATGAGAATAATTATCACTATGATAGTATTGAAGTGGTCTTTTCCTCCTTTCATGGTGTAATGTTGACAGTGTGTGCACCGTGTTAGTACTTGGTCTATGTTGCAATAATATCTATCTTGAGTTATGCTTTGATTTGGATATCTCTATGAGTGGTGTTTGTCAAGTACTTGATGAACTTTAAGGAGTGCTTCGTAGCCCTACGCAATGATTAGTGTTGTTCAATAGAAGAGTAATTCAGAGTACCTTAGTGAAGAGAAGTTATTTATTTATTCAATCATGTTATATTGTTGGGAGTGCGTCCACTAGTGAAAGTATGATCCCTAGGCCTTGTTTCCAAGCATTGCACACCGTTTACTTACTGTTTTGTTACATGTTTGCTCGCAGCAATATTTATTTCAGATCACATTTGCTACTTATAATCATCTATACCACTTGTATTTCACTATCTCTTCGTTGAACTAGTGCACCTATACATCTGACAAGTGTATTGGGTGTGTTGGGGATACAAGAGACTTTCTGTATCGTAATTGCAGGGTTGTTTGAGAGGGATAGCTTTGACCTCTTCCTCCCTGAGTTCGATAAACCTTGGGTGATCCACTTAAGGGAAACTTGCTGCTGTTCTGCAAACCTCTGCACTTGGAGGCCCAACAAGTGTCTACAAGAATAGAAGTGCGTAGACATCAAGCTCTTTTCTGGCGCCGTTGCCGGGGAGGTAAGGTAAAAGGTACTCGCATCCTCCTGTGTGAGTGCTCAAAGTTATTTCCTTTAGATTCTGCAATTATATCTTTTTGTTTCTTGTTTTTATTTTCACTAGTTAGGCTTAATGGAAAATAAAGAGTTCTGTAGTCTTTTTCCTGAGTTTAGATATGAAGTGTTTGAAGAGAAAATTGAAAAACCTTTGGAGCTTAATTTGCATGCTAATAGTGTTGTTAGTATGAATGTTTCGAACACTGTTATTACTAATGCTATAGAAAAGTCTAAGCTTGGGGGAGCTGGTTTTGTTAAGCATGATATTTTTAGTTCCCCAGCTTTAGTGGAGAAAGTTTGCTCTGATGATATTTTATCTCCCCTATGTGATGTTCCTTCTTATGATGATATGTTTGAAGAATATGCTTTGCGAAATAGCTGTTCTTTAGCTTGTGATGATACTAAACCTCTAGTTTATGATGGTTATGATGATGGGTATAATATTTTCAGTTCACCTACTATTGAGGATAAAATTAGTTATGATTACAATATGCCTCCTATTTTTTATGATTATGGTGATGAGAATAATTATTCTGTTGAATCTGCTCCTATCACTATTGTTCCTGTGGTGAGTATTAATTCTTTTATGCATGTGGCTCATGATAGGGATGTTTTATGTGATAGTTATATTGTTAGTTTGATTCAAGATGCTACTGAAAGTTATTATGATAGAGGGAAACATGGTTTGATGGATCTCAACAATATTGAGTTTCCCCTCTTTATGTTGCAATTCTTGAAGTTATACTTGTTTTGCCTTCCTATGCTTTTTGCTTTGCGCTTTCATGACTTGTCTCTTTACAAGACTATTTTTCATAGGAAGTGGTTTAGATTTAAATGTGTTCCATACTTGCTTTTTGATGCTCTCTATTGCTTTAAGTTCCTATATGGCGCCTTTGGCTCAAGCTCTTATATGGCGCCCACATGAGCATCTTTGCAAATTACTGCGCCTAGCTCAAAGGCGTTAAAGAAAAGCACTCTTGGGAGATAACCCAATGTTTTTACATTCAGTACTTTTTCTTTTATTTGAGTTTTGGAAGTTATTACTACTGTAATAACCGCTCCTTATCCTTTTTATTTCGTTGTTGTGCCAAGAGAAGCCTCTAATTTGAGTGAGGTAAGATTTGGGGATGTTGCTGTCCTGAAACTGTTTTCGGTGCTGCACCATAAAAATTCTTGAAAATTCTCTGTATATCTTTTGGACCTGCGATTTCTTGTGCATATGCCCCAGGTTATATCCAAACTTTCATTAGTTGAACACTTTTTGATTTGAGCAACAGAAGACCCCTCAAAAATTCGACCTTTATCAGCTGTTCTGTTTTGACAGATTTCTGCCAATATTTGTGTTTGCCGCTTTATCGCTTTCTTTTTGAGTTCTTTTGATCACGGAACTTTTGGGGAATTTGCTACAGTAGTATATACTTTATATGTGGTGGTTTTGTGTTGAAATCTGAACTGAAAAGGGTTGATTCAATGTTATGCTTACACTAATGTTGCTAATAGATTTGTGTTTAGTTTTGTATGAAGGAAGTTTTCAAGTGTAGGGATTGGAGAATGATGAGATGTGTAGGGATTGGAGAATGATGAGATGAGTTGAAGAATGGACAAAAGCTCAAGCTTGGGGATGCCCATATATCACCCCAAGAAATATCCAAGAAGTACAAGCGTCAAAGCTTGGGGATGCCCCCAAGGCACCCCTTCTTCATCAGCAAAAATCAGGTCACCTTTCAAGACACTATATTTTTATTGCTTCATGCACTATGCATTTTTCTTGGAGCATTAGTTTTTTTGTTTTAATTATTAGTTTAGTTTAGTTTGCTGCAATAAATGGTTAGATCACATCATGTTGGTTTGGAGGAAATGAACTCGCTTTTCATTTGCCAAAAACACTCTAGTTTTCACTCTTATCGTTCAATGAGTGTTCTCTTTTTCTGCTACTGCGTTTAGCTTACATTTTTCACCTTGATTTGTGTTCAGATCTTGTTATATCTTTTCATCAAGGTGTATTTTTGCCTCAGGTCTTTATTGGTTTTTATCAAAAGAGGTGTTTATAAAAAGTTCGAATGGTGTTGGAAAAGAGAAAAAGCTTTATGCAAAAAAGTGGTACAAGAAGGAGCTTGTGTAGACTGCGGCCTAGGCTTTTGCATGTCGTGCTTGATGTATTTTTGATAGTATGCTTAGTGGTTTTGCTGTAGCATGACTTGTCTCAAATAACTGAGATTGCTTAATGAGCCTTTGAAAAAATTATGCGTTGTTTTTATCGTTTGGAAGCATTATTTTGGTTTTCTCCTTGATGCTTTATTTGGGTTGACTTGGCACATGCTCACACATGTTAGACTCTTACAAAGTCGCCAATAGCCTCTATGATCATTTAGTTTTTGACTTTTGATGCCATCTTATGCTTCTTTTAATGTCGCTTTGTCGCTCTACATGATTATGGCCGTTATTGCTCTCTTAGTTGGTCGCTCCCAGTCTTTTGCTAGCCCTCATTTTGTACTGAGTATGGGTTCTACTCGTGCATCCAACTCCCAAAAACCAAGTTTGCCATTGTGTCCACTATAAATACTATGCATGGTATTTGCAAGCCATTCCAAGTAAATTTTCATGTGCTACCTTTCAAAAAACCTTCAAAATACTTCTCATTTTGTGACACTGTTTTCAGCTCATGGGGACGTAGTGGTCGGATTTGCTATCTTCCATATTGCTTATTCCAAAAAGAAAATAAGGAAAAAAGAAAAGAAAAAAGACACTCCTCCATGGAATGTGAATGTTGGTGGACACCCGATGAAATCGGTTAGCCATGGTTTGTGAAAGGAAAAAGGTGGGGAGGAGTGCCAAGCTTTATAAAAGAGCACAAAAGTGCCAATCTCTCTCTTAAAAACTTACTTCATTTTTGTATGGAAGATAGTAAGAACCCCATTGCCAGTCGTTGACAAAGACAACCACCTCTCAAAACCAATTTTTATCTCTCTGTTTTACAAATAAAAAGCTCTAGCACATGTTTAATCACTGCTTCCCTCTGTGAAGGGCCTTTCTTTTACTTTTATGTTGAGTCACCACCTTCTTTCTTTATGCACCATAAGAGAGCATAGTTGTCATTCTTAGTATAATGTGCATTGTCCCAAAGTTTTCATTGATTGATTCATATTGTTGGTTTCACTTGTTCTTAAATTATTTGTATCTAGTCGCCCTCTTAAACTTGAAGGTGTCCTATGCATTTATGTTTTGCTACTCTATGAGTGACAAGCTGAAAACCATTTGCTATGTTTCTCCATATGATTTAAACACACGTTTGACTTTCATTGTTTCATTTTCATGATCTTTTATTTGTGTCTATTTTCATGTTATAACATGGTTGCTAAGTTTCTATTATCAAGATCATGTCTTTTATGTCCATGTTTTAAGTTCTTATGATCCCAGCTCACAAATGCTTACATATATGATCAAGATTGTGTAGGTGCATGTCACCTCAAAAATTATTCTTTTGTTATCACTTACCTACTCGAGGACGAGCAGGAGTTAAGCTTGGGGATGCTTGATACGTCTCAAATGTATCTATAATTTTTGATGTTCCATGCTTGTTTTTACACCATTTGCCTACTGTTTTGTTACAGTTCGTGGCATTTTTATGCGATTTCCGGAACTAACCTATTGACAAGATGCCACAGTGCCAGTTCCCTCTTTTCTGCTGTTTTTGTGTTTCAGAAAAGCTACACCGGAAATATTCTCAGAATTGGACGAAACAAAAGCCAGAAGTCTTATTTTTCCCGGAAGCTTCCCGAAGACCGAAAGAGAGACGGAGGGGGGCCAGAGGCCGCCCTCACACATAGGTGGCGCGGCCCAGGCCCTGGCCGCGCCACCCTGGTGTGAGGAGCCCCTGGCTGCCCCCTGACGATGCCCCTTCGCCTATATAAAGCCTCGGGACGGAAAACCCTAGGGGAGTCGGCAATTTTCCAGAAAGAGTTCCGTAGTTCCGCCGCCGCCACCGACGAATTTCGGGGGACAGAAGTCTCTGTTCCGGCACCCTGCCGGGACGAGGAAGTGCCCCCGGAGCCATCTCCATCGGTCTCCATCACCGTCTCCGCCGTCTTCATCGACCTCACCGCCATCTCCATCAACCTTGCTGTCTCCTATGATGAGGAGGGAGTAGTTCATCCCCGGGGCTGAGGGCTCTACCGGTAGCTATGTGGTTCACCTCTCTCTCCCATGATGTGATGTTTATGTGATCGTGAGCTTTGTATCATGTTGAACAAGTAGATGTTATTATTCAGATATTATGTGTATTCTAGTGGTGTTATTAAAATAATCTATTCCTCCTGCCATGGTGTAACGGTGACAGTGCGTGCATCATGGTGGTACTTGGTCTAGGCTACAATTGTGATCTTTTGTGGATTATGAGAATAATTATCACTATGATAGTATTGAAGTGATCTTTTCCTCCTTTCATGGTGTAATGTTGACAGTGTGTGCACCGTGTTAGTACTTGGTCTATGTTGCAATAATATCTATCTTGAGTTATGCTTTGATTTGTATATCTCTATGAGTGGTGTTTGTCAAGTACTTGATGAACTTTAAGGAGTGCTTCGTAGCCCTACGCAATGATTAGTGTTGTTCAATAGAAGAGTAATTCAGAGTACCTTAGTGAAGAGAAGTTATTTATTTATTCAATCATGTTATATTGTTGGGAGTGTGTCCACTAGTGAAAGTATGATCCCTAGGCCTTATTTCCAAGCATTGCACACCGTTTACTTACTGTTTTGTTACATGTTTGCTCGCAGCAATATTTATTTCAGATCACATTTGGTACTTATAATCATCTATACCACTTGTATTTCACTATCTCTTCGCCGAACTAGTGCACCTATACATCTGACAAGTGTATTGGGTGTGTTGGGGACACAAGAGACTTTCTGTATCGTAATTGCAGGGTTGTTTGAGAGGGATAGCTTTGACCTCTTCCTCCCTGAGTTCGATAAACCTTGGGTGATCCACTTAAGAGAAACTTGCTGCTGTTCTGCAAACCTCTGCACTTGGAGGCCCAACAAGTGTCTACAAGAATAGAAGTGCGTAGACATCAGTTTCCCCAACCATAGCCTTAAGTTAATGGTCCTCTTACTCCCATACGTGCAACGTTCCAGTTTGTGTCCTCAGGTTTCTGTCACTCCGGCAGAACTACCCCCTTCCTTTTGCACATACTACTAACCCTAAGATGTTTAATCCATGCGCGCATAAATATAATGGACACCAAAGGACAGTACCATATCAACATACAACTCTAATGAACCAAAGACATTCAACAAATCAATCTAAGAACAAATAAACTATGCAAACATGACATAGATCATAGGATAAATATTATAGCATCAAACACCATGTTTACATAGGACGGTACAGAGGTGCGTAGGAGGATGAACCACTGTATAATAGGAGGAGTTGGTGATCGAGATAGCGGTGAAGATAACGGAGATGAGCAGCGAGGGGCACGGATGGCGACGGCGGAAGCGGCGGCGGCGCTAGGGACTCCCTCGCCGCCGGCATCATGGGGAGCGCCGCCCCTTAGCTCCCTTCCTTCATGGCTTCATGGGAGCCCTCCCCCATGGAGATGGGATCCATGGGGGAGGCAAAAACGTGGCTCTGGTGGCTGCAAATTCGTGGGAGGAGGTGTCTCCCACGAGCTAGGTTTCCCCCCTTTATATGGTCTCTTGGATTCCCGTCTTTCCATCTTGGGCCGCAATGGAGCGGGCTTATCTCGGCCGTCCGGACTCGGAATTAGGTGAATTTTATGTCCAGAACGTTTGCCGTGAAATTCCCTACAACTTTGTAATTGAAGAGTTTTCCGTTTGACACCGTCTTCGACCAGTAACGTGACCATCTTCAAAAAGATTTCTGGAAAGTCCCAATTTGACTCCAACAAGGTTTCCACTTGTATTCTTGGTAATTCCTATACATCTCTACTAATAAAATTGCAATGTGACGGTACGTTGGTAGGAACGTCGGTCGTGATATTTTACATATAACCCCTTCATCTTTTGGAAATCCACCCGTAGTCCACATCTTATCTACACGACCCGACCCAACCTCTCCTCCTCTCCTCTATCAGCGGCGAACGACAGGATACACGGCGGCCGCCTGCACCATGCCCCGAGGCAAACCACCCATCGATCGGATCTGAGGGAGAAGATTAAGAGGAATTGGCTGAGCCAGAGAAAGACGCGGTCGATATTTGTCTCATGGGAGCCAATTTGTTCCACGGGAGAGACTAGAGGCTTCGGACGGTCAACCTGCTAAAGAGGCAGTTCACCGGAGGAGGCAACCTGTATTGTGCAATCTATGGGCAACTAGACATATTAAAGTCCAATTTCCAGTCCGGATTTCTCCCTTTGGATTTCCGGAACACCACCGGCTCCATCACGAACGCAACCTCCAGGCTGTTGCGAGCGTCTCCTTACTCTTTCCTCTACTGCGCGGTGCCTTCAGGAGAGGCGTTGACGCAGCGGTGCCCTACAGGCTGCGCTAGGTGTGCAGCAGCAAAGGTTCAGCGAACTCTATCCATTTGGTTCAGTTTTGACCAACAGCTCTCTTCTAACATCGATTCCGGTCAACACAATGGTCCCAACTCGCATGAAGAAAAGAGGATAATCGGCTGAGAGTTTTTTTAAGTACAATCAGGTGAGAGTTAATTCGTATATATGCTGTGATTGGGATGAAAACGTAGGTAGTAGATGGAGAGAGATAAACAAAGATTAGAGCGTGGGGATTTGGAGACGTGAGTTGCTTTGGCTCAGCCAATTTGTGCCCACAAAGAGGATGACAATGGAGAGCTTATCTCTTCCTGAGTTTTTATTTTAGTCGCGTCGTGCTGCTGTCTGCTGGAGCTAGACGACGGAACTTCTTCTTCTTGTATCCTGTAGTTTAATGGGTATCCTGCTTCAACAGTCAACACTCCACGAGCTGGTGATTCTCTTAGCAATCAGGTCAGTGCAAGGTTTTGCAGCACTTCAGATATGGTTGACGATGCACTCTTTCTTAATATGTTGCTACATATCTCGTACGCTTATCGAGTGGAAGAGGAGCCTAGCAATATACGGGGTAGATAAGATAAATTGCCAGCTTAATTTTTCAGTTTTTCGCTAATCTGTGTATTGTTCTCCTGAAGGTGGCTAGCAGGATAGGCCGTTTGTATATACATTTGATGTCATTAATCATCGACTTGACTTGTCATATTTAAAGTGTGCGAGGAAGAAGATATAACCTAATAAAATAGCATAATCTAAGCCATTACTTTACTGTCGTATATCTTCCATCAAAATACACTTCAACAATATGGCTTCTTCATGTTTTATAATATTTTTGATGATCTTTTCTATAAGCATGAGAATATCCATGTGCATTATATTCACATGAGCTATAAGGAATAATAATATGTCGTGGCAACGTCATTCCGAAATTGCCCCTCAACTTGACACAAATTATGGCGATAAGCCACCGCCAAGTATAGTAATACATATTCATTTTTTCTTTTCTCCCTGCCCTCCATCACCGACCGAGCGACAGAGTAACAGAGCCGCCTCTTCGGTTTGCAGCAATAGCACGAGGACTGGACGATGGGTTCCTCTACCATAGTCAATGTCAGGCGGGATGTGGCGGAGATGGATGGGGAGCATCTACAATCGTCCATGGCAGGAGAGATGCGGCGGAGACGAACAGAGCCGATCTTCCCTTGTCCATGGAGATGCGACAGATATGAACAGAGCTGAGCTTGCCCAGGTCCATGGCGGATGGTGGCGGGCGGTAGGCTGCGGAATCAGCCGCCAGCCGGAGTGGATCTCTCCTTTATCTATGGTGAAGATGGAGCAATGGATTTGTCCATAACAAGCCGTGAACGGGTGAGGGAGGTGGCAGGGAGGCGTCGGTGATGGGAATCGGGGCGGGCCGGCGAGGCTCAGCCGAAACTTGGCCGGCGGCAGCGGGCAGTCACCACGGACTCCTCCCGCCCCATCGTCCGCAGAAGGGAGTACCTCCACATCCCGCTCTCTCTCAATCTCCCTTTCATGATGGGGTGCAGGCAGCCATGGCGAGAGATGGCCCTGATCCAGCCGAGCAGCATCTGGTTGCTGATGTATTTTGCCCGTTCATTTTGCTGTCATATCCAGAGTTCTGTTCTAGCATTCTAGGGGCAGTATGTATGTTTTCACTGGAATTTGGACTTCGCTCACCACATACTGTTTGGGGAAAATATCAAGATATTTGATTAATTGTTAAAATCAAGTGAAATCAGGTGCATTTCATATCTATTTTCGAAGTTCATTTCTAGGGAATTTTAGGTGTACAGGACTATGTTAATTGAACCTGTAGAATACTATGCGGAATGAAGCTTGAAAAAAATAATCAAGTACAATTGATCCGGTGCCATCAGATCTACTGGCATCAAAGTCACTTGCTTATCTCTGTATTTCTGAAATGTATGAATTGCTTTCGTTAATTATTAATTATAGTTCCTTTTTTGAATCTGCCTTGATTCAGAATTGATATTAAGATAGGCCAGAGGCAATGCTGTTGGAAGGAACTGAAAACCATTGTGTTTTATACAGCGAAACTTGAGTTGGGCGAATATCTAAAATCATCGAAAACTCTATATATTTAACATAGAAGTAATAATTTTTGGTGTTATACAAGAAATATTTGAACACGATCAGGAGTAGATCTTAGCTAGCTAGAAATGAATAGTTGAGTACTTGTTTTCTATGCATGACATCCAATTGTAAGTTTTATAAAAATACACTTTGACAAAAGGGAAATTTCATTTTTTTGTATAGTATTATGTAGCTATTGTTTCTATACACATGATTTTTGTCACAGACGTTAAAGAAAATCGGTAGGCCGCGGAAAGAAACTTGGTCGACCATGGCAACATGCCTGTTTTCATCAACCATTTACATTTAATAAAATATAATTATTTCCTAAATACATGGGCTGAGCACTTGGTCTACCCGTAGCAACGCACGGGTGGTGTGCTAGTCAAAGTGTAAAACAAGAACATTGTGCACTTTTGCAACTATTAGTAGGTTAGTCCAAATAAATCATAAAAGTGCCATAAAGTGTAGATAAAACATATAGCAATTGGTGTAAAACAAGCATGGAGCATCAAAAATTATAGATACGTTTGCAACATCCCCAAGCTTAACTCCTGCTCGTCCTCGAGTAGGTAAGCGATAACAAAAGAATAATTTTTGAGGTGACATGCACCATCACAATCTTGATCATCTAAGTAAAATATTGAGTGCTGGGATCAAAGAACTTAAAACATGGGCATAAGAGACATAATCTTGACAATAAAAACTTAGCAACCATGTTATAACATGAAAATAAACACAAACGAAAGATCATGAGTAATGAAACAATGAAAGTCAAATGTGTGTTCAAATCATATGGAAAAACATAACAAGTAGTTTTCAGCTTGTCCTTCATGGAATAGGAAAACATAAATGCATAGGACACCTTCAAGTTTAAAAGGGCGACTAGATACAAATAATTTAAGAACAAGTAAAACCATAGTCATGAATCAATCAATGATAAACTTTGGGACAATGCACATTATACTCAGAATGGCAACTATGCTCTCTTAGACGGTGCATAAAGGTAGAAGATGGAGACTCAACATAATAGTAAAAGAAATACCCTTCGCAGAGGGAAGCAGTGATTGAACATGTGCTAGAGCTTTTCATTTGTAAAACAGAGAGATAAAAATTAGGTTTTGAGAGGTGGTTGTTTTTGTCAACGACTAGCAATGGGGTTCTTTCTATCTTTCATACAAAAATGAAGCAAGTTTTTGAGAGAGAGAGATTGGCACTTTAGTGCTCTTTTATAAAGCTTGGCACTCCTCCCCACCTTTTTTCCTTTCACAAACCATGGCTAACCGATTCCATCGGGTGCCCACCAACATTCACATACCATGGTGGAGTGCTTTTTTTTCTTTATTATTTTCTTTTTTTTTTCTTTTTGGAATTTAGCAATATGGAAGATAGCAAATCCGACCACTACGTCCCCATGAGCTGAAAACAGTGTCACAAAATGAGAAGTGTTTTGAAGGTTTTTTGAAAGGTAGCACATAGAAATTTACTTAGAATGGCTTGCAAATACCATGCATAGGAATTTATAGTGGACACATTGGAATAACTTGGTTTTTGGGAGTTGGATGCACGAGTAGAGCTCATACTCAGTACAAAGTGAGGGCTAGCAAAAGACTAGGAGCGACCAACTAAGAGAGCAATAACGGCCATAATCATGCATAGCGACAAAACATCATTAAGAGAAGCATAAAATGGCATCACAAGTTAAAAACCAAATGATCATAGAGGCTAATGGCGAATTTGTAAGAGTCAAACATGTTGTAAGCATGCGCCAAGTCAACCCAAATAAAGCATCAAATGAGAAAACCAAATAAATGCTTCCACATAATAAAAACAACGCATGATTTTTTCAAAGACTCATTAAGCAATCTCAGATATTTGAGACAAGTCATGCTACAGCAAAAATCACTAAACATACTATCAAAATGACATCAAGCATGGCATGCAAAAGTCTAAGCCATAGTCTAAACAAGCTCCGTTTTGTACCACTTTTTGCATAAAACTTTTTCTCTTTTCCAACACCATTCAAACATTTTTGAAACAACTCTTTTGATGAATACCAACATAGACCAGAGGTATAAATACACCTTGATGCAAAGATATAACAAGATCTGAACAAAAATCAAGGCGAAAAACGAAAGCTAAACGCAGTTCTAGAAAAAGAGAACACTCGTTGAATAATAAGAGTGAAAACTAGAGTGTTGCAAATGAAAAGCGAGTACATCTCCTCCAAAAGAAATTTGTTGGGGTCCAACCATTTATTGAAGCAAACAAAACAAAAGAAAACTGAAAGCTAAAGTAAAGACGCTCCAAGAAAAATGCATAGTGCATGAAACAATAAAAATATAGTGTTTTGAAAGGTGACCTGATTTTTGCCGATGAAGAAGGGGTGCCTCGGGGGCATCCCCAAGCTTTGACGCTTGTGCCTTTTGGATATTTCTTGGGGTGACATGGGCATCCCCAAGCTTGAGCTTTTGTCCATTCTTTATCTCATCTTATCATTCTCCAATCCCTACACTTGAAAACTTCCTTCATACAAAACTCAACACAATTCTATTAGCAACGTTAGCATAAGCATAATAGTAAATCAACCCTTTTTGGTTCAGGTTTCAACTCAAAAACACCACACATAAAGCATATACTACTGTAGCAACTTCCCCAAAAGTTCTGTGATCAAAAGAACTCAAAAAGAAAGCGATCGAGAGGCAAACACAAATAGTGGCAGAAATCTGTCAAAACAGAACAGCTGACAAAGGTCGATTTTTTCAAGGACTTTCTGTTGCTCAAATCGAAAAGTGCAAAACCAATGAAATTTTGGATATAACCTGGGGCATATGCACAAAAAATCGCAAGTCAAAAAGATATTCTGAGAATTTTCACGAATTTTTACAGTGCAGCAGTGAAATCTGTTTCAGGACAGCAACTTCCCAAAATCTTACCTCCCTCAAATTAGAGGTTCTTCTTGGCACAACAACGAAATAAATAGGATAAGGAGCGGTCATGACAGTAGTAATAACTTTCAAAACTCAAATAAAAGAAAAAGTACTGAAAAGAAAACATGGGTTATCTCACAAGAGTGCTTTTCTTTAACGCCTTTGAGCTAGGCGCAGAATAGAGAACCAAACAAAGAAGCAAAACAAAAGGAACTATTTTTGTTGTTTTCAATTTATAAGTGAAAGTAAAGAAGCAATAAAAACAAAATAAAGAGCCTAATAAAATTAAAGAGGATAAAACCAAGACATATAAAAGCAATTATAATACAAGTTAACACAATACATATCATATGGATGCGTAATATAGAGCATGAAGGAGACAACCTTATGTTAATTGATGAATAGGGGGATGACTCGGGCATCCCCAAGCTTAGATGATTGTATCTTCTTGGATATGTTCTTGGGATGCACCTAAACATCCCCAAACTTGAGCTCTTGTGTCTTCTTGTTCATCTCATATCACCATATTGATTAGAACTTATGAGAATGATGTTTTGGCACATGGGAGCATATGCTCCTGATTTTTAAATTTTGATTTAAATACATTTCAAAACGTCAAAAAAATTGGACACAAAATTTGACGCGTATGTCTCGACATTCTATATGCTTACAAAGTCGTTCCACGAAAAACCGACATTTTATGTGTCGTGTGTAAAAAAGACAAAATTTAGTCTTAAAAAATGGCATTGTATGAGACATTTCTTTGTCTTTTTTACACAAGCTACAAAAAATGTTGGTTTTCGGTGAAACTTGGCGTGCACACTTAAAATGTTGAAACGTACATGCGAAATTTTAGTTTAGAATTTTTTGACATTTCAAAATAGTTTTTCCCGGCGCGGGAGCATATGCTCCCATGTTCCGAATTGGATTTCCGAGAACTTATAAGCTACATCCACATAAAACTTCACAAAATTCATTAGTACGGTTAGTACTCATTAAGTAAAATCCACTCATATTCAAGCATTGACAAGTTTCATAATCTAAACTCAACATTTGCCACTGTATATACTAAGGTATTCATGATTTCCGTCGTCCGTCGAAAAACTAATGAAACTAATAACACCAAGTACAATATTGAATAAACTAAGAAATCTGTCAAAACTGAACAGTCTGTAAAGATGACACTCAACAAGATAGTTAGGTAGCTCAAATCGAAAAACTCTAAACTAAATAAAGACAGATCATAATCTCAGGTTTATGCACAAAAAAATTTCAGATCAAAACACTACTCTGAGATTTTACACGATTTTTTATAGTGAAGCATAGAAATCTGTCTAAACAGAACAGTCGGTGAAAATCGAATTTTTTGAGATAGCTACGTAACTCAAATCAGAAAAAGTTAGTCTAATGAAAGAAAGACAATAAGCATTACTTTGCACTCAAGAAATTTCAGGTCAATATCACGTTCTAGTGATTTTAAACATTTTATACGGTAAAGCACATAAAATCTATTTTTGGACAGCAAAGCAAAACTATCAACTTCCAAGTAACTAGGAACTACAATTATCACTTTACTTTTATGGTACAAAGGAATATGTACAATATATACAATATATACAATATACACAATATGTACAAGTTTTTAACTAAAAAGCTTCCATGGAAAGATTTGTTTTGGTTTTATAGGCATGAACACAAGTGTTCAAGGTCGACCCCCACTTAACCATTACTCATCTTTCCAATCACTTTCCTTTTTGAAAACGTTTTTAGGTAACAAGTACAACTAATTTTTTTTTTTTTTGTAATTTGCATTCCCTATCCATACTAAGATAGAGAACAACTTAAAACTGGAAGTAAATCTATTTAGAGATAAAGCAAACAAGTGCATACAAGAATATTCACCCACACGCTATTGCTCCCCGGCAACGGCGCCAGAAAAGGTCTTGATATCCCACAAGTATAGGGGATCGTGTATAGCCTTTTCGATAAGTAAGAGTATCGAATCCAACGATGAGCTAAAGATAGGATAAATATTCTCTCAAGTTCTATCAACCAATGATACAACTCTACGCACACTAAACGTTTGCATTATCTAGGAAATAAAACTAGAGCAACAATACGGGTATGAGAGATAGCTTTGCAAGATAATAAATACAAGAAAGTAATTGTTAGTGCTGCAGCAATAAAATATACTAAGTAACCATAAACTAACAGTACCATGAGTGTAGAAAAGTGGTGGTAATAGTGGTGACTTTGTCCAAGTTCAATTAGCGAATAAATCGGGTTCATTGTCTTCGATGCAGTTTTCTATGTGGGAGAGGCTAAATATATAAGTACTTCACTACTTGGAAATACAAGTACTATATGATTGGATTGTTAGCAAGCATCCGCAAATACTAACAATGCATTAAGATTTCCCCAACCATAGCCTTAAGTTAATGGTCCTCTTACTCCCATACGTGCAACGTTCCAGTTTGCGTCCTCAGGTTTCTATCACTCCGGCAGAACTACCTCCTTCTTTTTGCACATACTACTAACCCTAAGATGTTTAATCCATGCGCGTATAAATATAATGGACACCAAAGGACAGTACCATATCAACATACAACTCTAATGAACCAAAGACATTCAACAAATCAATCTAAGAACAAATAAACTATGCAAACATGACATAGATCATAGGATAAATATTATAGCATCAAACACCATGTTTACATAGGACGGTACAGAGGTGTGTGGGAGGATGAACCACTGCATAATAGGAGGAGTTGGTGATGGAGATAGCGGTGAAGATAACGGAGATGAGCAGCGAGGGGCACGGACGGCGACGGTGGCGCCGGCGGCGGCGCTGGGGACTCCCTCGCCGCCGACATTATGGGGAGCGCCGCCCCTTAGCTCCCTTCCTTCATGGCTTCATGGGAGCCCTCCCCCATGGAGATGGGATCCATGGGGGAGGCGAAAACGTGGCTCTGGTGGCTGCAAATTCGTGGGAGGAGGTGTCTCCCACGAGCTAGGGTTCCCCCCTTTATATAGTCTCTCGGATTTCCGTCTCTCCATCTTGGGCCGCAATGGAGTGGGCTTATCTCGGCCGTCCGGACTCGGAATCAGGTGAATTTTATATCCAGAACGTTCGCCGTGAAATTCCCTACAACTTTGTAATTGAAAGTTTTCCGTTTGACGCCGTCTTCGACCCGTAACGTGACCATCTTCGAAAAGATTTCTGGCACAGATTTCTGAAAAGTTCCAATTTGACTCCAACAAGGTTTCCACTTGTATTCTTGGTAATTCCTACACATCAAAGTGTAAAACAAGAACATTGTGCACTTTTGCAACTATTAGTAGGTTAGTCCAAATAAATCATAAAAGTGCCACAAAGTGTAGACAAAACATATAGCAATTGGTGTAAAACAAGCATGAAGCATCAAAAATTATAGATATGTTTGCAACGTATCAAGAACCGAGGCCTATTTACGGAGGTCTGTACACGATTGGAGGCTACGACGAGGGATATTTTTCCCCACATGGGTGGCCGCATAATCTCAGGATAGGGCCACCACCATCACCTTAGGCGATTTACAATTGCCCGTTACGATATGTATTTTTGCTTTCCTTTGTGTTTTGGACTTGGTTACTGGACGGCTGTGTGCATCTTGTATGCAGAGGCCGGGTGTATTTGCTTGACTAAGTAATAAAGCGCCCATTATAAAAAAAAGGGTCATCCATGTCGGTGCAACAAAGAGAGGTTCTCATTTCATACAACCCTGTATTTCATTGAACAATACATTCACTTACAAGATGTGGCCGTTTCCTTATTTTCTCTTAAAATAATTGGCATCCTTCCATCTTAAAAACATCAAGTGAGCATACATGTTTTTTCTGAAGGAGGCTGTACTGATAAATTGTAGGTTTCTTCAGAGATACAGATCTGTGTGCTGTATGGATATAATACAGTTTAACACATCCCTTTACTACTAGTTCAGAAAAAAAATTGGGAACTAATTCGTGACAAGTCAAAGTTCAGTATCCAGATTATATGCTTCTCTCAATTAAAAAAATATTATATATTTTAATTGGTGACTTTCAGCAAGTATTAACAAAGGTATTGGAAGAAGCCGGGTATGCGAAGGATTGTAACCTTTCATTAGACGATTTTATGACGGTACACATCTAATCCTTGCTTACTGTTCTTATCATAGATACAATCCTCGAGTAAAAAGGAAATTAGGCTTCTGCAGTTATACTATTGACCAATGCGTCTACTCCTCATACATTAGTTATGTTTTGATATCTATATTTCGCCATTATTGCTGGAATTAGCATTCCTGAACTATATATTGCCCTCAGTTCTGTATTGCTGGACCTGCTCTGCATTGCCCTCTGGTCTGTTATGTTACACCCTGAACTCATTTGTAAACTGCTTTGTGATGATCTTCAGATCATAGACCACCCTGGTCTGAAGATGGAGGTGGAGGTACCGATCGACTAATGCACGATGCAAGCAGATTTCAGCAGATGAGGGTGCTGGCTGTATCTGGCTTTGTCTGCTGAAAGCAAATTGTCCATAGCAAGTATAGCGTTAAACAGAAGAGAGTGGACACTCACTGTTGCTTTCTTGTGTATTTGTCCACATGCTTGTAGTAGTCCGTTACAATACAGTGTCAGTGTAGTCCTTTCTCTGTCCTTTTGAGGGTATTAATGCAGTCTCAATGTAGTGAACCTTGTTATAATTCCAGAGCTTTACTCAGATTATTCACAATCACAACTCATTTTCTGGGGATTATATGCTTAAGGTACTGGGAACAGGCAGGCACAATAACCACGCACTGGGCACGCGCTTGCTATTATCAGTGGCTATGATGGATCTTTACTATTGGGGTGCGCACTGGATTTAGCCATGTTAGAGCGTCTTCACAGCCAAGCAAAAACTAAAAAAGAGCGCCTTCACCGGACGCCCCCAAAGGCCTATTGAGGTGCCGGCTGCTTTTTGGTCTCACACCGGCGTCACATCGACCGCTACACATAAAGACCGGACAGGGGCGCCAACACATCTCCTTCAAAGTCAGATGTCATCCACGGAACCCTCTTGACAGCCGCACAGAAACACTCGTCCCTATCTCACCTCCCACCGCCAGAATCGACATCACCGCTGATGCAGTCGCCTCCTTGTGCTTGCCTCCCACCCTACCCACCTAAGAAGTTGGCACCATCGTCGGACCTGTGATCGAACCGGTGAGGCTCGTGGTTCAGGTTTTTAGTGACCGGACCAGTGGTTGACTGCCTGATTTTTTAAAATATGAAATATTATATTTTACTTGTAAATGCTAGAAAAAATTACTAATTATATATGCAAAAATATTCCAGAAATAACGGTTAAGGGTAAAATACCCTTACACTCGGTGGATCAGATCCCCCGCCTCGTATGATCGACACGTGTCCACTTCCATTGGCCCGGGACCACTTAATCGTACACGAAACCAATTCCCCCTCTCCCCATGGTCAACGCACAACATACACAAGGCCGTCCCCAATTTCCGTCCGCCCCGCCTGTCGCCGGACGCTAGATAAGACGTCGCAGGAGAACATCTTAGCCGACAACTTGTAGAGGCTTTGTCAGCCGCTCATAGCACCGCCGGTCATCCCTCAAGCACATCGGGAATACGTGTTTGGTACCTGTTAAGGTAAACATTTTTCTTCTGTTTACCAGTAGAGTGGCCATATTTGTTAAGAGCAATTATACTACTCCCTCCGATCCATATTACTCTTTGCTAATACGGATGTATTTATCACTAAAACATGTCTAGATACATCCGTATTAGCGAAGAGTAATATGAGTCGGAGGGAGTAGAAGGAATTTGCATGGGAATGATTCTATATTATCTCATTTAGAAAATTAAGAACATCCAAAATTTTCTTTTCATGTTCTGCATGTGGTCAAGGCTGCCTGAGGAATTGCAAGTAAATCTTCAGTACCAGCAGTAAGCCAACTAACTTTTGTTAATAACAGCGGGTTAACCTGATTTTTTTATTTTCTTATGAAAGAAAATGTATAAGATTCTGGCTACTGATGTACAACTTATTTTTTCTATCTTATTGTCAAAGCAACATATATGTCGTGTTCATTAGAAAAAGTAGCATGCGTTCGGTGTTGGTGACAGGCAGTGCAAGAAAAATACAACACTTTCTCCTTTAATTACGAGTTTGTCAAAGCTATGTTTAGTTTCTCTCTACTTACAGCGCAAACAGCCTTCACCAAAAGATTGAGGTAAGGCTTATGTTTGAATTTCACTATTTTCTTCTTGTTTATCTTCAATACTATATACTATAGTTGGTTATGGACTCTTTGGTCCTCACGATAACTCATTTGGTTGCATTGATTTGGTTTTTCGTTTTATAGAGCAGTGTTTAAGGTTTATGATATTCATGGCAAGGGGAAATTAATCTTCATGGACCTGGTTGGTATTTTGTGGCGTGCTTTCAGATCATGCATGGGGATGATTCGATGGTAAGAGCAATCATACTAGAAGGAATTTACATGGGAAGATTCGATGTTATTTCAGTTCAGAAAATTAAAAACATCCAAAATTTCCTTTTCATGTTCTGCATGTGGTCAAGGCTGCCTGAGGAATTGCAAGTAAATCTTCAGTAGCCAGCAGTAAGCTAGCTAAATTTTGTTAACCTGATTGTCGGTTTCTTATGATAGAAAATGTATAAGATTCTGGCTGCTGCTGTACAACTTATTTTTCCTATCATACAGTGAAAGCAACATAAATGCTGTGTTCATTAAAAACAAGGAGCATGCGTTCGGTGTTGGTGACAGGCAGTGCACGAAAATACAGCACTTTGTCCTTTAATTACCAGAATAGCTGAAAGTTTGTCAAAGCTATGTTTCGTTTCTCTGTACTTTCAGTGCAAAATCCAGCCTTCAGCAAAAGGCAAATTCTTATGTTTGAATTTCACTATGTTCTTCTTGTTTATCTTCAATACTTTTTTTCGATAATGGGCTTTTATCTTCAATACTATATACTATATATAGTTGGTTATGGACTCCTTGGTCCTCATGATAACTCATTTGCTGGCATTGATTTGGTTGTTCGTTTTATTGAGCAGTATTATTTAAGGTGTATGATATTCATGGCAAGGGGAAAGTAATCTTCAAGGACCTGGTTGATGTTTTACGGGGCCTACAGGGTCATCCATGTCAGAGCAACAAAAGGAGGTTCTAGTTTATTTTACATCAACTTCGAAGTATGTGACAGTTTTTTTTTAAAAGGCAGCCATGTGCATGAAGCTCCTGCTTTGCACGGGGTCCGGGGAAGGGTCGGACCACTTATGTGACAGTTTTCCTCTTCAAATAATTGGTATCCTTAAATTATAAACACATCAGATGAGCATAACACTTATTCTGAAGAGGGACCCTCACACTATATTTTAGGTTTATTCAGAGCTACAGATGCTCGTAGTAGAATGCATTGTTTGCAGTGTAAATGTATATGTTGTATAAATATAGCACACAGTTTAACCCATATTTTACTATTAGTTTGAAATATATCACTATTGAAAACTCACTTGTGAGTAGTTAAAGAGTTCAGTATCCAGATGATATACCCTGTGTTTGTCCTTAGGCCTTTGTCAGCTTTTACCATTTTTTATAGACTTTTTACTGTCATTTTGACCCTTTTCTGCATATGCCTTTATTCCAAGTTATGAACAGAAGTAGAATCTTAAATTACGATTTTAGTTGATGCCTTTCAGAAAGGAATTAGAAACCGAGTATGCAATAGATTCCATGCTATCATTGGAAGAACTTATGATGGTACACGACTGATCCCTGCTCAAATAACTGTTATTTTGTGGTGTACTTTCAGATCATCGACCACCCTGGCCTGAAGATGTAGGTGGAAGACTGGAAGTACCGATCGACAAATAAACGGACAACGCAAGTGATTTCAGCATATTTGAGGATGCAAGCTCATTCTGGCTTTATCTCCTGAAAACAATTGTCCATAGCCAATAGAGGATGCTGCATAGAAGAGAGCGGACACTCACTGTTGCTTTGTTGTGTATTTGTTCAGCTGCCTAATCCTAGTTTGCTGCAATGCATTGTCAGTGTAGTCTTTTTTCTTTCTGTTTCTGGAGAATCTAGTGTCAATGTAGCAAACCCTTGTTACAATTGTCATACTTAATTATAATAATTGTAAACTTCCACTTGTAATGGGATCACAAATATGGGTTTACCATGAACTAACTGGTCATTCACAACGGAGGTCAATATAAGAAAGCATCAATCCTATCTTGGGTTCATATGAACAAGATGTAACTTGAAGAAGATCGTATGTAGTAGAAGTTCAATAAGAAAGTAAAAAATCAAGCATGAGAAATCATGCACATGTGAAATTTGCAAAAAAAAAAAACTTTGCCGCCAACACTAACTTCTGAACTTTGCCTGACAAGTTATGCAATCTCTATTACTCCTAGTTTTTCTCATCTAAAAAAATGGTCATTTTTGTTGCCAAATTTCTCATTTAGGTGCTCCTTGATCCCCAGACAAATTCCGGTTATGATAGCTCTTAACCAATGTGGCACCTCTACTAGTAAACAGAAACTACATGTTAGCCTTAACAGGTACTTCAAACTGAAGTGCAATCCAAGAAGCAAACGGATTTCCGAATCATCACATCCTCAAAGATATGGATATTGATTGTTATGCCATATCCTACAGAGCTCTTTCTCTTAATATCCTACTAGTGTTAAACCTGTGTTTTGTCACACAAGAAGGCTGAAGGGATAAAGTTGCTATGATCAAGCTATCTGATAAAAAGTACTTGTTGCTTAACACGCGGAGTAGATAAGAGACTGTGTTGACATCTCCAAGGGAAAGAGAAAGCACAAGTGCTTTGCATTACTATGTATGCATGGAATACAATATAACCAGATAACTAACAGTAAAATCCTCAGTGGAAGTTCAGTCAGCGCATCTATCAGAAAAGTAGATATCCATGATAAATTGGCAAGGATGTCATTGCTGAAACAATACGATACTACTTTTGTACTCCGCATCCCCTTCCAAAGTTAGCGCGGAAGAAATCATGTACCACACAAGAACTAAATGGTAAAAATAAGTCAGTTAGGTTAAGAAACCGAAATGATGGAACACCCATTGCTAAAACAAGAGCAGCATCTGACGACAAAGATCTAAAAGCCATGGGCTACCATTGCCCAAAACCTTCCGACCATTATATGCCGTCTGATTTCAATGTACTTTATGGTTAACTGACACAGCTGCAGAAATGCAATGAACTGATAAAAAAAGGGCAAGATGTGCTCTAATACCATTATAATATCAGTCACTCAACTAGAGCGCATGACATGGTGATCACCTCGACCATAAGAGACGGGCAACTCTTGCTGAGATGCTGGAAGCCGTCGGTGGCCACGACCGCCCTGAGATTCGCCGGAGCGGAAAGAAAGCCGAAGCACGCCTTCTTCAGCCCCACGCAATGGTGCTGCTCGGCAAGCGCCAAGATGATCGCCGCCGAGCCCACGTTTATGTACTGGCACAGCTTCTCCTCGCAGATGAGCTTCAGCCGCTCCATGCCGTACCTGTCCGCCGCGACGAGCAGATGCTGGTATGTGAAGTCTTCGTCTTCCTTCCGTGTCTCCGGCAGCGAGCCCGTGTACACGAAATGGAGCAGCGCCTTGAACACCTCTGCATTCATGTCTTCTATGCGCACCACAACGCCCGCGGCATTGCCCTCCCTCATCGGTCCGAAGAGCTCGGCGCCGAAGACCGAAGAGCGGGCAGCAAGCACGCACCGGTGCGCGGCGACCGTCTCGCCGCCGACCTCGAACACCACGTCGGCGCCCTTCTCGGTCCGGAGGAGCTCGCCGAAGTGACGGCGCAGGTCGCAGGGAGGCACGGAGACGAAGGCCGGCGCGTCATCCGACGCCCGGTAGCTGTGGACGACGACGATGTCGCACCGGATGACGAAGGAGTCGTTCGTCAGATGCATGGACCGCTCCAGGCGCTCCCTCTTGACGAACATCGGGTAGAACGAGACGCCCCGGGAATAGAACCTCTCCACCGACGCCGATGCCAGCGCCGCCACGTTTTCCGGCTCCTCCGCCTCGCCGGCGAGGCAGAAGTCGTACTGCGCCTTCACCGCCTCCTCCGCGACGTCTTCGTCGAGGTTCAAGGAGAGGGATACGTAGTCCGCGACGCCCGACCGTATGCCGTTGGGGTAGTAGTCGATCCTCCAGCGGTGGCCGCAGATGGTGAAGGCGCTGGACCTCACGCACTCCCCGGTGGGGATGCCCTTGGTGCGCGAGTACCCGTGGATCGTGAGGAGGTGGTACCCGCTCGCCGTCTCGGCCACGATGGCCGACGAGGACATCGACGGATTGTCGCATGCGCCGGTGGGCGACATTGCCAACCTGCTCCGCGGATTTGGCCTAGGGTTTACCGCAGCCGCCGAAAGGGGAAGAACAGAGGAAGGAAATGGAGCGGATGGCTCCCGGTGGAAGTTTCGCCAAAATTTCCCAGCATGGGGTCCCACATGTCATAGTCTGTTTTCTACTTGTTGAATCTATTTTTCTTTTTTTAATGAAATATCTGAAGGCATTTTAGATCTGATTTTATGTTAGCGAATCAATTAAGGTTGTGTTAAAAAAGGAAACAATTAAGGCTGGGAGAAATCAACGCTCCAAAATTAAGCGACATTAAAACTCCAAAGGTTGATCCTCATTCCTCAGTCTGTGCCTGTGGTTGGTGGATGGATCGGATCATTTTGCCGACCAAAACCTGATTCCTTTCTGGACGGGATGGCGAGGATCATAGCAGTGCTTTTGAGTAACTGGCACCCGCGGTCTCACAACTTGTAACATGGGTGCACTTAAGTCACACAAGTTGTAAAACAAATTAACCGGTCACTCAACTTATCAATCGTGTGCATGCCTGGTCACAAATGTAGCTCGAGCTACATATATAGCTTGATTTTTGAAAAAATTTAAAAACATATTTTAAGTTTCCAAAAAATCGACATTAGACCGTTTTGTGACTAGACATGCACACAATTGACAAGTTGAGTGATCGGTTAATCTGTTTTACAAATTGTGTGACTTAAGTGCACCCACGTTACAAGTTGTGAGACCGCAGGTGCTATTTACTCCGGTGCTTTTACACCGGATAAATGAAAGGACCACATCTGCTACATTCCTACAATCTGCTATTTATCGGGCGGTGAAAGAACCACAAGGCCACAGGATGTCAAATCTGCTATTTTGCTTCTTGACGGGCTGGATAGAAGTTCTTTGATATTTTTTTTCGCGAAAACGCAAAAAACTTTGCGTTTCGATGCGCATTGATAGAAAAGAGAGAGTTTTTACATATGTACAAGCTCAGAAGAGCTAACATCACGCCGTACAACTCAACCCACTAGACCTATACAGCGGTGGGGATCAAAGCACGAATGTCGATCGCTCCCGCGGTCGCCCAAGTGTGAGCCTCGTCACGGATCATGTCGGAGAGACTAGCCGTGTTGGGAATTGCGGCGTCAAAGACTACCGCATTGCGAAGCTTCCAAATCCACCACGCCGTGAGCATGATCAATGACGAAGTCCCCTTGCGTAAAGCACGGGGGGTAGATCGTGTAGCTCCGTGCCACCATCCCACGAAGTCATCTCCCCTCCTTGGCGGTCTCGCTGTGGATCGGACCCATGATAGCACCTCATGCCACACCGTCCTGGAGAATGGGCAGCCAACCAAAAGGTGTTCCGTGGTCTCTTCCGCCTGGTCACAGAGTGGGCAGCGTGGTGGATGTGGGAGCCCCCTCCGCGCCAATCTCTCTCCGGTCCAGCATCGATCTTGGCAAGCCAGCCAGATGTGAAACTTGACCCTCTGGGGGGCCCATGAGCGCCAGTTAAGCCTCCAAGATCTTGATACGATTGCCCCCTGAAAGAGGAACTGGTAGCAAGACTTGGAAGAATACTGCGCATCTGTCGTCCATCGCCATAGCAACTTATCTGGCGTCAGTAGAAGCTGCACATCCCGCATGCGGATCCAGAGCTGCACGTACTGCCAAAGGGCAAGCGAGCTCGTGGCACCCTGAATGTCAGAAATCCACCTGCGCTCAACCAGCGCCTCTCTCAAAGTGCGACGCTTTCTAGCGCGGTTTGGGATCAGCGCGAAGAGGTCAGGCGCTATGTCCCTAATGGCTGTGCCATCCAACCATTTGTCCACCCAGAAAAGGGCAGTCTCTCCGTCACCCACCACCATCCTTGTGGAGACGTCGAAGACCTCCCGCTCGATAGAGGAGAAGTGCATGTCTAGGCCGCGCCAGGAAGTTCTTTGATATCAGGCGTCAGCAGATGCAAAAACAAACAATAATGGACGTTAAGGGTACCAAGGAATGCTATCTCATCAGAAAATTAAAACATCCAACATTTTGTTTTCATGTCCTGCATGTGGTCAAATATGCCTTTGGAATTGGAAGTAAATCTTCAGTGGCCTACAGTAAGCCAGTTAATTTTCGTCAATAGCAGTGGATTTGCCTAATTTGCTCTCAATTTAATAAAACAGAAAATGTATAAGAGATTCTGGCTGCTGATGTACAATTCTATTTTTCCCTATCATAAATGAAAGCACCACATCTGCTGCATTCGTAAAAAGGAACATGTCTTTTGTTTCGGTTTCATGGTGAGAGGCATTGTCAAGAAAAAAATACGAACTTTATCCTTCAATTACCATAATTGCCTGGAAGTTTACATTTTGTATCCCTTTTGATCATTCCTGCCAACCTGTCTTTGGTATGCCATTTCTCTATCCAAAATGACATTGGGATGACAAAAATTAGAACACATTTTTTCTTTCATTTCCTTTTGGGTGCACAAACTTTCATAAGATTTTGTTTCCTGAAACAATGATGAATCACAAATATTTCAGCCTTTCAGCTTACTTCATTTGCAGGTGAGCATGCTTTGCTTCTCACCCACACTTCCCCTAATCTACAATAACAGAATCATTTCTCACCAAAACCAATCAGTAACCTACCTACAGGCAGGAGCATAGAAGCTGGGGATGTGGGCAAACACAATGGAGTAAGGGCCCACGGTTATGGGCTGTGTTCCCTCCACCTGCACAGGTTCCAGCTTGGGGATGCCTCCATTTGCATCAGTAGCCAACACATTGCCATTTAGCAGCATATGTTGGCTCTGCAGGTTCCCATCTTTGGGAGTGAGGTGGTATTCCTCTCTTGAGAGCTTAGCAGCTTCACTGAGCTTTGGAAAGTATCTGAACCTTCTGTTCTCCTTCTTCGCGTTGTAGGGATGCACGCCCTCAAGTGTGCCCTCGCTGGTCACATAGATATGGTTTGTAGTGTTGCCACTGAGGTTGATCAGGAGCAGGGTGATCCCTTCCTGGAAAATTCAACGGGAGAAAATTAAGAATGGATTAGTTGGTTAATACAGTGAGGGGTACCAAAATGGAAGGGGGTCATGATTCGCCCGTGCTTGTTACCGAATCTCTTGCGCAATGTGTATAAGCACGGATCTTGTTTGTGCCGTTGAATGTTGTGGAGAGAACCTTGGTTCCCATGAGACGATGCCATAGCAAAGCACTGCAGAAGAAGGCAGGAATAAATCGCATGAAGATGGCAAGTTTGGCACCATGTTTCACTCTACAAGATTGCATTCAGTGGATGGAACCAATCCTTTGCTTTGGCACCAAGTATTTGGTGTCAGATCTAAAAATTGGAACACATGCTTTGCTGTGTTCGTGGTCTCGGAATAAAAGTAGTAATTTCTCTTGCTGCACATTTTTTCAAGAAATTCAGGGTATGCCAGTTTACCTGTAGTAATCGGGGTTTGGTTCAAACGTTGTTGTGTTGAGCAGGCCGTAGTTCCCTCCAACCAAGGTTTGCCTGCAGTAACTCTTTGTGTCATACTTTGCTGACATCCCCAGCTGATCCAGGTACCTGAAACATCAGCATGTCGTAGTTGATGAAAGCTACTTCAGAATTCAGATTGTAACTTAAACTGCTGGTCATTCTTGGATTACCAGAAACTGAACACAAATGCATCAGTTACAAGGTGATGGCCACTGTTGTAAGCCCCTCCAGCTTCGCCGACCCATGCGACGGCGGAAGTTCCTCCGGACTTCAGTATCCCCTGAAGACTACTGAACGTGCTTGTCATACCATCAAGGTAAGATGGGTCGAGAATCTTGTCAATCAGATGCGTGTCAACACCTGATACACCCAAAGTTGTATCCATTTATGCAGATTCCAAGCTTTCCAATTCATGTGCCGAATTGATGTTCAGGCATTGAGCATACCAGGGCCTAAATTGTAAATATGGTGAGTGATGACGTCCATTTGGTTTGGCTTTGTTTTGGCGACGAGCTCAGTGAACCAACCCGCGTCGAAGAAGCCTCCTGGTGCAAGTACAAGTGGTTTTGATCCTTCATAGGCTTTCTCAACAACTTGGTTCAGAGTAATAACATCTGCAGCATATTGGTCCGCACCAATTCGAGCTCCAACTCCAGTGCCACTGAGCTCGTTTCCTACAATGAAAGCACATTAACTTCCGAAAACTCCTGTACAAAAGGTACTGGAAAGATTGCTTAAACTTTAAAAAGTGAAATGCAGGGTATTTCCTAAAAGTGTCCCTTTTGTACATTGACGCGTGAAAAAAGCCAAGGTAAGCATCATTTATGATCACCCCTTGCTCTTTACAAGTGATGATAGCTCAGCAGTACCTAATCGATACCGACATTCCTGTCTGAGATTTCTTTTGTTCAGACGTATCAGGATTTGTTTTAGTCATACTTACCAGGATTTCTTTCCTACCGTAAAGTAACTTCAGAATAATATTATAGCTAAAGATAAAAAGTTACTTTTTGTACTAAATTATGTTGATAAACATACCCAGCTCCCAGCCATGGATATCATATCCCTTCTCGACGGTGTAGCGAATGAAAGATTCTGCATTGGTGTAATCCCATGGCCCTCCCAAAGAGCCATCGGGCATTGGAACCCGGCCATTGAGTGCATTCAACCCAAAGATTATCTGTGCGCTGCAATCATCAAAAAGTCGGTGAGCCAATAAATTTCAAATATTTATTTTTCATTTATCTATTTTACTTATGTTTTCATCAGAAAAATAGTCACTGAGTTGAGGTGTTTAAATAGTATGAAAAATACCCAGATCTGTGGAAGAACGCATTGAGCTCGTCCCATCTGTGCATCGGCAGGCAACCCTGCGTAAACCCGAACATCGCCGACGTGTTCTTGGTAAACGGAAGACATGGCTCACCGGTATTGCCGGTGCCGTAGACCAAGAAGTCCTGCAAGGAGCCGCCGAGCCGGAGCTTGATAGGGGAGAACGCTGCAAAGAAAAATCATCACCGGAATTGGCTGGTACCGTGGAGCTCACTCAAAAGAGATGCTATTCCATTTCATTTTTGATGATTGATACAAGCATTCATGAAAGCGAAAGCGGTGGCCGTGGCTTACCTTTCACGGCATTCTGCAGGATTTTGCTGGAGAGATCCTGCAGGGTGGAAAGCATTCATGGCATGTGTCAATTCATAT
The DNA here is from genome assembly GCA_007115705.1 of Dactylis glomerata. NCBI lineage: Eukaryota > Viridiplantae > Streptophyta > Magnoliopsida > Poales > Poaceae > Dactylis > Dactylis glomerata. Next base: position 444,207 of record QXEO01000808.1, read on the forward strand.
GGCCATTTTTGGGACGCATGAATAGATGTTCAGAACAAGTTTACATAACTTGCACACAAAAACTTCATTTCCCGCGGAAACTGTGCCAAAGGTAAATAAAAACTACTGCTAGATAATTATGCTAATTAAAATCTAAATGAACATTTTTTAAGGATTGTTAGGTTACTGTAATAGTTTATTAATGGCCAGTAGGCACTAGGCTTTTGCATTTGCACATGATTGGTCCGGGCAGAACAGGAAATTGCTCGATAGAATTCCTATCTGTTCCAATGCACCCCCCAAAAGATCCGTGCCGTTGCCGACACACAAAAAAAATCAACCAACATTCTTGGAAGTTGGAAACGCTGCCGTGTTCTGCATACTCTAGAGAAAATTACGCCGAGTTGGAAAAACTCAATTTGAAAGCATTTGAATTTGTAAAGTTTAGTTTCAGACCTGATGAAAAAATAATCTACTCCCTCCGACCCGAATTACATGGCCCCTGTATGTTTTGTAAAAATAACCTCCACAAATTTCCGACAAACTTTCCTTCCCCTTCGGCTCGCTCGCTCACTGACGGACTCCTCGCTCCCCGCTGAAACTTCTGACCTCGCTCGCTCACCGTCGACCACGCCGCTCGCCGTCGACCGCTGCTGCTCGCCGTCAAACGCGCTGCATGCCGACGCCGCCTCATCGGCCGCCACGCCCTCGCTTGAGCCTTGAGGAGATCTAGCCACCCAAGTTTGCATCTTGGAGGCTGCAGCGCGGAACCATGTCGATCTCACCGCCGCCGCTGCCGCCCGCCGGATTCTCTCCACCGGCACTCTGTCCCGCCGCCGCACGTCTCGATCCTGTGCGCCGACCCCTCCCTCCCCTTTGCCGTGGCGCTCCATTTAGCGGAGCGGCCGGGCGGCCGGTGCGCGAGCCCAGCTCCGGCGCGTGCCCAGCTCCGTCCCTGATTTCGAATTTGGGACCAACGGGGAGAAGAAACAGTCTAGGGAGGGGGTTTTTGCAAATATTCTGTTTAATGGGCTGGGCCGCTTGGGGGCCATCTAATTCGGGCCGGAGGGAGTACTAAAAAGTATGAGCTCCCTAATTCCAAAGAAAAAGTTACTCCTACTTAAAAGAGAAGGACAGAGGAAGTGACGTCAGACAAGTACCAGGTTAAGGAGGGAGGCGAGGCCCCACGCGCAGGTGCCGTAGTCGCACTTCGTCGGCGGCCACCAGTCCAATGTCGCGCACACGAACGCCTCGTCCGTCTCCGCCACGGCCGACCGCGCGTCCACCGTCACCGCCTCGCAGCCTGCCGTAGAGGCTGGGGCTGGGGCGGCGGCGATAGCGGTCGTGTTCACTGCGGCGGAGACGGAGGAGCCGCCGAGCGAGAAGACAGCCCAGAAGCAGAGCCCGACCACCCGCAGCAACAACCCCGCCGCCATTCCGCTCCGCGGAGGACGAAGCTAATTAAACCAGAAGAAAGAAAACGCAATGTCCCTTTGGGAGGAGGGGAGCTGGTTGCCGCCGCCTATGCCATGGAGAGCATCGAGATGAAGCTCGGTGGGGAGGGAAAGCTCACGAGAGCAGCTGCTGGCCTGGGGTGGTGGTTTCTTGAGGGGAGATGGAAGATATTAATGGGTTTGCTTGTTTGGTGGGGAGAAGAAGCTTGGAATCTTTATATGGGGTAGGAGGGAGCTCGGGCAGGGAGAGGGCAGAGCAGGTTGGCAACAGAGAGAAAGCACAGCATTGGCCATTGGGGGGGTAGAGCAGAGCATTATTATACCAAAACAAATATTCAGGTATTTTGGGGTGTACTATACAACAATTGTTGTATCCCTTGTACGGTTACACTTGTTCTCTTGCACCGTCAGGGGTCGTATGTACCTTGTCTTAGCACTTCGTCTTGAGAAAAAAAATTCTTTGGTGTTCAAATACTACTACTAGGACAGTAGTAGTACTACCAATGATAAGCAGTAAGCACAAGTTCAGCAGTGGATAGTGCTCCGGAGAAAAATCACAGGTAACTAAGGAAGTTCTCTTCTTCTTTTTCGTGTCTTCATTCATGCAAGTGGCGTCATGGTCCATGGACCTCTTTTGACGAAGCTGCCTTTGGAGTTTGGAGGAGGTTGCAGAGCTGGAAAGCTCGTCGTCTCTGGCCGGCGGCCGCGAGGATGGACTAGACAGAACACAGGACAAAGCTACCAGAGCAGAAAGGTTCTAGGAATACAATCAACCGTGCTGTACAGCTAGCCGCATGCACGCACCTGCAGCCTCTGCGGCTTAATTGTAATTTATCCAGTATAAAGACACTGCTATGATCCTCGCCATCCCGTCCAGAAAGGAATCAGGTTTTGGTCAGTAAAAATCCATCCACCAACCACAGACTGAGGTGAACCGAGTGGTACTCTTTTTTTTACAGTGTCATTTTTGTTCTATGTTGGGAACAGGTGTTTAAAGTTGGCAATTTTACTCATAGGTTTGAATATCCAACCCGCGTTAGTCAGAGTAAGATTTCTTGTCCATGTATAAAACTAATGAATAACCAGATTAGTCGAGGATGGGGCATCAACATCGTTTGTCACATATTGCATGGTTACCCATAAGTCGCTCAATAAGTATTCATAGTAAAAGGGGTTTTATTTTAGAGTAAATTCTACTTTAAACCCCCTAGTTTGTCATTTGTGATCGTAATTACCCCATTTAGTAGAAATTCTTCCGACTTCCCCATTTAGCAAAACTTCTGCCAATAATTATCACATTTGGCAAAAATTGTGCCAATTCTTACCCAATTTAGTCGTCAGGGCAAAATACCTTCCCACATCTCAAGCATTATTTTTTTCGGACATGTTGTATCCCTGGTGATTTCCATTCCCAATACTCACCCGGCTCCGTTTGCGTCATGATCGCTCGCATTGCGGCTCCCGCTTGTGGCATGGTTTTTGTACAAGTCTTCTGACACTAGCTGGGCTTTGGAGATGTATCACAATATGTTGCTCAACCCAAAGCGGTTGCGCATGATCTCCAACCTGCCATGCATGGCGGTGTGCCGCCATCTCACCTCTAGGGGCCATGCATATCGTTACCGACCTGAAGAATCGAATCGAAACTAGCGGATGATACATCACCTGTCGACCCGGGGCAACTACACAGCCCTGACGATGAATATCCTTGAATATTTAGAAGAAAACATCGGTTCAGTTGAGAGCTTGTTCAGGTAGGAATTGATAAACTTTGTTGCACTTAGATTTTGACAAGAATGAGGTGTCCCTACCATGAAATCGATCTACCTGAATTGTGTTGCACACTTGCTTATTTGTTATTTTAGCATTATATTATTATTTGTGTTGATTATTGTATACTTCAATTGTTACAATTTTCTGCTATTTCTTGAGGTAATATATATACATCTTGAAATAGTCCAATAGATATCCTTTTGTGGATTCAGGCATCAGTTCGATATTGTTCGACCCAACCCTTTACCACATACATTGATTGATGACCAAAATCATGCATCATTATACAGCTCATGTCAACTTCTACGAAGAAGGCAGTTGTGTTTGTTTGTTTTTGGTTATTATCTCAACCCGGGCGTGTGGACACAATAGCAAGTGTAAACAGTGTGGTAGTCGCAACAAAAAAGATTCATTGAAAGCTAACCCATATGTTGCCAGTTTCTTAGATACCTCAAAATATTAACAAGACACATGTCAAATTAATGTTGTGGTTAAGCAATTAAATCAACTAATTATCCTCATCATCACTCTTTAGGCTAGCCATAGTGCTAGTATGTTAGCTAGTATCATGTATCTTAGACCCACTAAAATACTGATGTGGCAGCTAATTAAGGAAGAGAGAGGATTAGTGTATCATAAGTAGATATTGTATCATAGCACATATTACGAGAAAATTTAATGCTAGATTAATCTTATACATTGTTTTGCATTGAGATTCTACAAATCAATAAATATAACAAAATTATGATAGTATAACATGATACCATCTATTATAGAAGTAGTATCATATGCATGATACTACTATATAATACTATGCACTATGACCAGCCTTTGTAGTACTCACGCCTTTAAGATATTCCTTCATGTATATTAGATTCATCCAAAATAACATAACCAAGGAGCAGTAAATACTAAACCATATATTAAGTGTCATATGTTAATCACCATGTTACTAATGTCACCACAGTGAGATGCAAAACTAGAAAGAAATTATTATAAACGTAGTTGTTTCCTTTAACTAAGTCATGTTTATTGATCAACTGAGATTTTATCAAGTATATTCCTAGTTAGGGATATTCCAATTAGGTATTGAGTCTTGAGGGTTTTAAAGTGAATAGTATTTACACTGAACTTTTAGACTTATTTAAAATTTATTTTTATTACATTACACATTATATTAATGTGTTATTTTGTACTTAGTTATCATAATTAAACATGTAATAATGTTGCTAATATATTAATTATTTCTCCCATGTTATATAGTTATATCTTCCATGTCAATCATTGAAAAAGACGTTAGCGGCATGCTAATTTAATATTTTTGTAAGAAGAAAGATCTTGAATGTTTTAATCCATTGCCCCTTATTTATCTTCAAACCAAACAACCTTGAATATGAACTAAATAATAAGAATACCAAAATTGCTTGTAGATCAATTTATGACAATCTGGTTACATAAATTTAAGTTTCCTTAAATATCTTGGTGAAGATTTTCAAAATGGATAGTCTAACAATATCTTAATAGAGTCTCGGCTTGCAAAAATGTTCTAGCCAAGTTAATTAGTCCACCTAGTGAATTCCAATTCGAGAGCCCTTCACTCCTATCCTATAGATGTGGCGACTGAGTTTATTCGAGCAAGCCGATGCTTAGCTTGTACTCCCTTCATTCTATAATTTTTGAATCTAGACAAAGTTGAGTAAAAAATTATGGAACAGATGAAGTATCTTTTTGAGAGGCTTTTTGAAGTCACAGTAAAAAAAAATTGCTAGTTCATATTATTTCTTCTATGGAAGCAGGTTTTGAATAAAGAGAAAGCATAGTAGAGGCCGCCTAGTATTGCAAACTGCTGTGTGTGGTTCATTTGAGCTTAGATAGTGCGAAGTGCGATCGACTTAGGACGTACATGCATGATCATGTGCATCTTTTCTTTTTTGCAAAAGAATATTTCAGTTAGGTAACCATCGACCCCTAACCTCTTTTGCAAGATCAATCTTTCTGCACGTACAAGAGACCATCATTTTTGTAACAGAGAGATTCATATGTAACTGTCATGCATGTGACAATGCGCATTACGCCTTTTTCCGGGATATGAAGAAGATATCTCCTGCCTTTGCTACTGCATACCCTTCCTTTGCTTGGGTTGTGGGCGAGAGCGACAGGTTTAGCCCCCATCCATAACCGAACGATCAGGTGAAGCGATGGGCAAGATAAGCTTAGATTGATAGGGTTTGGTTGGTCCGTTGTTCAGACGCGAGCCATGGAAAACTGACGCGGCACCTAACCGAACTCAAACACTAGTAGAAAACTGGCCTTTGGCCTGCACCCTTTAGTCCTGGCCTCCATCTGGGCCGGGACTAAAGGCCCGGCCACGTCGCCCCAAAATGGCCTAGCCGTTAAGGAGGCTTTGGTCCCGGCCCGTAACTAGCCTTTAGTCCCGGTTTGATACACAAACTGGGACTAAAGGGCTATGCGCTGAGCGGCCAGCATGTGCGCCCCCTTTAGTCTCGGTTTGTGTATCAAACCGGGACTAAAGGTCCCTGCCTATATATACTACGCCACAGCCCCTCTCTCCCCTCTTCCTTGCATTTTTCTTGGATGGAACAGTGTGGGTGTGTGCTAGCTCTCCTTTTTTCTTGGATGCACTAGAGGTGTTTGTTGAAATGTGTGTTAGAGCGATGCCGCTTCAGTTCACCGAACACAACTACGATATGAGATGCCCGAGCCACGTTTAAACCTCTTCCTCTTTATTTTCACTTATTCTAAAAGGTTAGCAACTATATTTTCTCGTTTAGACCGTGCGGTACTAATTTTTAGGATCGTGATTGTGTTTGATATACTGTCGTATGACGCAGATGAGCCATCCATGGATGTACGGTGATCGACGCACAGCCGCTTACAGAGAAGGCGTGCATTCTTTTCGAGATGCGGCCGATGCGAACAAGCATGGTGGTGGCTATATGTTTTGTCCATGTGTTGAATGTCGGAATGAGAAGGATTACACTTCCTCAAGAGTCATTCAGAGCCACCTGCTTCGGTCCGGTTTTATGTCGGGCTATAATGTTTGGACCAAGCACGGAGAAAGAGGGGTTATGATGGAAGACGACGATGAAGAAGAAGAGAACGATGATGACAACTACCGATCTATGTTCCCTGAGTATGCTGATACCGCAATGGAAGACAATGACGAAGAAGATCAGGGTGAAGAACGGGAACCAGATGAGCCCGCTGATGATCTTGGCCGGGTCATTTCTGAAGCACGGCGAGGCTGCGACACAGAAAAGGAGAGGTTGCAGTTCGAGCAGATGTTACAGGACCATGATACGTCTCAAACGTATCTATAATTTTTGATGCTCCATGCTTGTTTTTACACCATTTGCCTATTGCTTCGTTACACTTAGTGGCACTTTTATGCATTTTCCGGAACTAACCTATTAACGAGTTGCCACAGTGCCAGTTCCCTGTTTTCTGCTGTTTTTGTGTTTCAGAAGTGATACACAGGAAATATTCTCGAAATTGGACGAAACAAGTTCCTGAAGTCTTATTTTACCCGGAAGCTCCCAGACATCCGAAGAGGTGTCAGAGGGGGGCCACCAGGGCCCCAGACACATGCCCGGCGCGGCCAGGGGTCTGGCCGCGCGGGGCCCGCGTGTGGGCACCTGGCCCCTCCTCCGACGGTGCCCCTTCGCCTATATAAAGCCTCGGGACGGAAAACCCTAGGGGATTCGGCAATTTTCCAGAAAGAGTTCCGCAGCTCCGCCGCCATCGCCGACGAATTTCGGGGGACAGAAGTCTCTGTTCCGGCACCCTGCCGGGACGGGGAAGTGCCTCCGGAGCCATCTCCATCGGTCTCCATCGCCGTCTCCGCCGTCTCCATCGACCTCACCGCCATCTCCATCAACCTTGCTGTCTCCTATGATGAGGAGGGAGTAGTTCATCCCCGGGGCTGAGGGCTCTACCGGTAGCTATGTGGTTCACCTCTCTCTCCCATGATGTGATCTTTATGTGATCGTGAGCTTTGTATCATGTTGAACAAGTACATGTTATTATTCAGATATTTTGTGTACTCTAGCAATGTTATTAAAGTAATCTATTCCTCCTGCTATGGTGTAACGGTGACAGTGCGTGCATCATGGTGGTACTTGGTTTAGGCTATGATTGTGATCTCTTGTGGATTATGAGAATAATTATTGCTATGATAGTTTGAGTGATCTATTCCTCCTTTCATGGTGTAAAGTTGACAGTGTGTGCACCGTGTTAGTACTTGGTTTAAGTTGCAATGATTTCTATCTTGAGTTGTGATCTGATTTGGGTATCGCTATGAGTGGTGTTTGTCAAGTACTTGATGAACTTTAAGGGGTGCTTCTGTAGCCACTACGCGATGATTAGTGTTATTCAATAGGAGAGTAATTCAGAGTACCTTAGCAAAGAGAAGTTACTTGTTCATTCATGTTATATTGTTGGGAGTGTGTCCACTAGTGAAAGTATGATCCCTAGGCCTTGTTTCCAAGCATTGCACACCGTTTACTTGCTATTTTATTACTTGTTTGCTCGCAGCGATATTTATTTCACATCACGTTTGCTACTTATAATCATCTATACCACTTGTATTTCACTATCTCTTCGCCGAACTAGTGCACCTATACATCTGACAAGTGTATTGGGTGTGTTGGGGACACAAGAGACTTTCTGTATCGTAATTGCAGGGTTGCTTGAGAGGGGTAGCTTTGACCTCTAACCTCCCTGAGTTCGATAAACCTTGGGTGATCCACTTAAGGGAAACTTGCTGCTGTTCTACAAACCTCTGCACTTGGAGGCCCAACAAGTGTCTACAAGAATAGAAGTGCGTAGACATCAAGCTCTTTTCTGGCGCCGTTGCCGGGGAGGTAAGGTAAAAGGTACTCGCATCCTCCTGCGTGAGTGCTCGGAGTTATTTCCTTTAGATTCTGCAATTATATCTTTTTGTTTCTTGTTTTTAATTTTCACTAGTTAGGCTTAATGGGAAACAAAGAGTTCTGTAGTCTTTTTCCTGAGTTTAGATATGAAGTGTTTGAAGAGAAAATTGAAGAACCTTTGGAGCTTAATTTGCATGCTAATAGTGTTGTTAGTATGAATGCTTTGAACACCGTTGTTGCTAATGCTATAGAAAAGTCTAAGCTTGGGGAAGCTGGTTTTGTTAAGCATGATATTTTTAGTCCCCCAGCTTTAGTGGAGAAAGTTTGCTCTGATGATATTTTATCTCCCATATGCGATGTTCCTTCTTATGATGATATGTTTGAAGAATATGCTTTGCGAAATAGTTGTTCTTTAGCTTGTGATGATACTAAACCTCTAGTTTATGATGGCTATGATGATGAGTATAATATTTTCAGTTCACCTACTATTGAGGATAAAATTAGTTATAATTACAATATGCCTCCTATTTATGATGATTATGGTGATGAGAATAATTATTCTATTGAATTTGCTCCTACTACTATTGTTCCTGTGGTGAGTATTAATTCTTTTATGCATGTGGCTCATGATAGGGATGCTTTATGTGATAGTTATATTGTTAGTTCTATTCATGATGCTACTGAAAGTTATTATGAGAGAGGGAAACATGGTTTGATGGATCTCAACAATATTAAGTTTCCCCTCTTTATGTTGCAAATCTTGAAGTGGCACTTGTTTTATCTATCCATGCTTGCTACTATGTGCCTCGTTGATTTATTTTCTTACAAGATTCCTATGCATAGGAAGTGGTTCAGATATAAATGTCTTTCACATTTGCTTTTTGATGCTCTCTATTGCTTTAAGTTCCTATATGGCGCCTTTGCCTCAAGCTCTTATATGGCGCCCACATGAGCATCTTTGCAATTTTCTGCGCCTAGCTCAAAGGCGTTAAAGAAAAGCACTCTTGGGAGATAACCCAATGTTTTATTTTCAGTACTTTTCCTTTTATTTGAGTCTTGGAAGTTATTACTACTGTAATGACCGCTCCTTATCCTTTTTATTTCGTTGTTGTGCCAAGGGAAGCCTCTAATTTGAGTAAGGTAAAGATTTGGGGATGTTGCTGTCCTGAAACTGTTTTCGGTGCTGCACCGTAAACATTCGTGAAAATTCTCTGTTTATCTTTTGGACCTGCGATTTCTTGTGCATATGCCCCGGGTTATATCCAAACTTTTCTTAGTTGAACACTTTTTGATTTGAGTAACAGAAAATCCCTAAAAAATTCGTCCTTTGTCAGCTGTTCAGTTTTGACAGATTTCTGCCAATATTTGTTTTTGCCACTTTATCGCTTTCTTTTGAGTTCTTTTTGATCATGGAACTCTTGTGGAAGTTGCTACAGTAGTATATGCTTTATATGTGGTGGTTTTGGGTTGAAACCTGAAGCTAAAAGAGGTTGAATATATTTTATGCTTACACTAATGTTGCTAATGAGATTGTGTTTAGTTTTGTATGAAGGAAGTTTTCAAGTGTAGGGATTGGAGAATGATGAGATGAGATGAAGAATGGACAAAAGCTCAAGCTTGGGGATGCCCATGCATCACCCCAAGAAATATCCAAGAAGTACAAGCGTCAAAGCTTGGGGATGCCCCCGAGGCACCCCTTCTTCATCGGCAAAAATCAGGTCACCTTTCAAGACACTATATTTTTATTGCTTCATGCACTATGTGTTTTTCTTGGAGCGTCAGTTGTTTTAGTTTTCTTAGTTAGTTTAGTTTTGTTTGCTGCAATAAATGGTTAGATCACATCATGTTTCTTTTGGAGGATATGAACTCGCTTTTCATTTGCCAAGAACACTCCGTTTTCACTCTTATCGTTCATCGAGTGTTTTTCTTTTTCTGCTACTGCTTTTGGTTTTCGTTTTCGCCTTGATTTGCGTTCAGATATTGCCATATCTTTTCATCAAGGTGTATTTTTGCCTCTGATCTTTATTGGTTTTCATCAAAAGAGGTGTTTATAAAAATTTCAAATGGTGTTGGAAAAGAGAAAAAGCTTTGTGCAAAATAGTGGTACAAGAAGGAGCTTGTGTAGACTGCGGCTTAGGCTTTTTCATGTCATGCTTGATGTCTTTTTGATAGTATGCTTAGTGGTTTTGCTGTAGCATGACTTGTCTCAAATAACTGAGATTGCTTAATGAGCCTTTGAAAAAATCATGCGTTGTTTTTATTGTATGGAAGCATTATTTTGGTTTTCTCCTTGATGCTTTATTTGGGTTGACTTGGCGCATGCTCACACATGTTAGACTCTTACAAAGTCACCATTAGCCTTCATGATCATTTAGTTTTTGACTTTTGATGCCATCGTATGCTTCTTTTAATGTCGCTTTGTCGCTTTGCATGATTATGGCCATTATTGCTCTCTTAGTTGGTCGCTCCCAGTCTTTTGCTAGCCCTCGCCTTGTACTGAGTATGAGCTCTACTCGTGCATCCAACTCCTAAAAGCCAAAGTTTTCCAAAGTGTCCACCATACATACCTACTAGCAATTTGCTATTCCAAGTAAATTTGACTTGCTTTTATATTCTCTTCAAATTAAACTCTTACCAGTGTTATGCGAAACTCGGTTAGTAAAGCTCTCACGAACCGGAAGGCACACTTTACTTTTTCCTGTTCTTAAAAATTTGACATTGTGGTCTTTTATGTTGAGTTGTTATGCTTGCAAGTTGTAAGTTGGATTCTAGCCCAGCCATGCTGTCATGGGGCAAGCTTTCAACATTGCACTTCTTATTTGAGTTGATATCGTGATCTTTTGTTTATGGATGCCCGCGGTGTGAAATGAATTGGGAATCTTGTGGGGATCATGGAGTTTGTATATGTGTTAGGGAAACGCCGGGCCGCCAATCTAAGCCATGCATAATTCATGGTGGAAATTTGCAGCATACCCATGGTGAACATTCGACGACGCATCTCATAATAAAAAGCTAAACAATATAGCAAATAAAAGAGATGTCGAGGTGTTCATTGTCTGCTTGTCCTGTCATTTTGGTGTGGGCTTGTTCCATGTCATCGGGCACGGAGGTACCCCATTGGCGGTTCTCAATGATATGCATATATTTACAATGACAAGAGCCTTGCTTGGGACTCTAAGTAAAGTAGCATGGTTTGGGTACTCGTATTCACGGGACACGAGGTTTTCAACTTATGATTTGTCAAGCATATGCATCATAATTGTTCTCGCATTAACTTTAACCATTCAAGATGCTTATGATGGGGGCAATGAGAGCTCAAAGCCGATAAGTACCATAATTTTTGAAGGTTATAAAACTTGCAATCACTGCTTCCCTCTACGAAGGGCATTTCTTTTACTTTTATGTTGAGTCACCACCTTCTTTCTTTATGCACCATTAAGAGAGCATAGTTGTCATTCTTAGTGTGATATGCATTGTCCCAAAGTTCATTGATTGACTCATATTGTTGGTTTCACTTGTTCTTAAATTATTTGTATCTAGTCGCCCTCTTAAACTTGAAGGTGTCCTATGCATTTATGTTTTGCTCTCTTTGAAGGACAAGCTGAAAACCTTTTGTATGTTTTTCCTTATGATTTGAACACACGTTTGACTTTCATTGTTTCATTATCATGATCTTTTGTTTGTGTTCATTTGCATGTTTACAACATGGTTGCTAAGTTCTTATTGTCATGATTATATCTTTCATGCCCATGTTTTAAGTTCTTTTGATCCCAGCTCACAACGCTTACATATATGATCAAGATTGTGTAGGTGCATGTCACCTCAAAAATTATTCTTTTGTTATCACTTACCTACTCGAGGACGAGCAGGAGTTAAGCTTGGGGATGCTTGATACGTCTCAAACGTATCTATAATTTTTGATGCTCCATGCTTGTTTTTACACCATTTGCCTATTGCTTCGTTACACTTAGTGGCACTTTTATGCATTTTCCGGAACTAACCTATTAACGAGTTGCCACAGTGCCAGTTCCCTGTTTTCTGCTGTTTTTGTGTTTCAGAAGTGATACACAGGAAATATTCTCGGAATTGGACGAAACAAGTTCCTGAAGTCTTATTTTACCCGGAAGTTTCCAGACATCCGAAGAGGTGTCAGAGGGGGGCCACCAGGGCCCCAGACACATGCCCGGCGCGGCCAGGGGTCTGGCCGCGCGGGGCCGCGTGTGGGCACCTGGCCCCTCCTCCGACGGTGCCCCTTCGCCTATATAAAGCCTCGGGACGGAAAACCCTAGGGGATTCGGCAATTTTCCAGAAAGAGTTCCGCAGCTCCGCCGCCATCGCCGACGAATTTTGGGGGACAGAAGTCTCTGTTCCGGCACCCTGCCGGGACGGGGAAGTGCCCCCGGAGCCATCTCCATCGGTCTCCATCGCCGTCTCCGCCGTCTCCATCGACCTCACCGCCATCTCCATCAACCTTGCTGTCTCCTATGATGAGGAGGGAGTAGTTCATCCCCGGGGCTGAGGGCTCTACCGGTAGCTATGTGGTTCACCTCTCTCTCCCATGATGTGATCTTTATGTGATCGTGAGCTTTGTATCATGTTGAACAAGTACATGTTATTATTCAGATATTTTGTGTACTCTAGCAATGTTATTAAAGTAATCTATTCCTCCTGCTATGGTGTAACGGTGATAGTGCGTGCATCATGGTGGTACTTGGTTTAGGCTATGATTGTGATCTCTTGTGGATTATGAGAATAATTATTGCTATGCTAGTTTGAGTGATCTATTCCTCCTTTCATGGTGTAAAGTTGACAGTGTGTGCACCGTGTTAGTACTTGGTTTAAGTTGCAATGATTTCTATCTTGAGTTGTGATCTGATTTGGGTATCGCTATGAGTGGTGTTTGTCAAGTACTTGATGAACTTTAAGGGGTGCTTCTGTAGCCACTACGCGATGATTAGTGTTATTCAATAGGAGAGTAATTCAGAGTACCTTAGCAAAGAGAAGTTACTTGTTCATTCATGTTATATTGTTGGGAGTGTGTCCACTAGTGAAAGTATGATCCCTAGGCCTTGTTTCCAAGCATTGCACACCGTTTACTTGCTATTTTATTACTTGTTTGCTCGCAGCGATATTTATTTCACATCACGTTTGCTACTTATAATCATCTATACCACTTGTATTTCACTATCTCTTCGCCGAACTAGTGCACCTATACATCTGACAAGTGTATTGGGTGTGTTGGGGACACAAGAGACTTTCTGTATCGTAATTGCAGGGTTGCTTGAGAGGGGTAGCTTTGACCTCTAACCTCCCTGAGTTCGATAAACCTTGGGTGATCCACTTAAGGGAAACTTGCTGCTGTTCTACAAACCTCTGCACTTGGAGGCCCAACAAGTGTCTACAAGAATAGAAGTGCGTAGATTATTATTTTGATTATATATATTCTATTCTCGTAAAGTGCGACCAGCAGCCACGGGGGACGCATCTATGCGGATACTATGTTTGCGAGACCATTCGCACATTTACCTCTGAGCACAAGGATTATAGATACGACGTAAGCAATGAACATTCACACCTCTATTTTTACCCGTCATTCTTTGTTATCATGATTGATATTCATATTCATCTCCTCTTCTTATATAGTACACGGCCATGAGGGAGAAGTACCTACCAGAGCAACGCGCGATTGCTGTTGTAGAGGAGCTAGCGACCTTTCTGAGGACGGAAGCTATAGATGACAAAGGACAATTTAGTGTAGCTAGGGGCCATTACTGATGTTGGTCCATGTAATCGAATAGACGGGCTTTAGTCCCAATAATTCTGATCTCCATATAATTGTATATATATGCTCGCTTGTAAGATAAATTAATCTTATATATATGCATAAACTAATTCCCGAACACCAAACAAGGCACCAAACGAGGCATCACGTTAATCCCCCGAACACCTGAAACCCTAAAATCCCTAAACCCTAAAACCCTAAAGCAAAAAACAAAAATCTGCAGATGCCTTTAGTCCCGGTCTATGTTACAAACCGGGACTAAAGGTCCTGGCCCTGATGCGCTCGGAGCCGCCCACGTGGACACCCTCCAGTCCCGGATGGTAACCTTTAGTCCCGCCTCTGGAGTCCCGGTTTGCAAACCGGGACTAAAGACCTTTACGGGCCGGGACTGGAGGCCCTGTCCCCACTAGTGAAATAAACTCATGTCTGCCCGTCAATCCATTATCATCATCGATCAAGACGGCAGGCTCCGGGGCAGGACCGCCCGCCCGGGTTCGTCACAAATCGGCAATCGCACACAGTGAAACACGTATATAAAGATACTAGATGAACTTGATGAACTTGATCGATCGATCGAGATGTGTACTCAACCGCGCGTCTGTCTGTCTCGATCCACCGACGAAGAGTGCGTACGTAGCGGGCATGGTAATTAAGCTAGCGATTCGATGGGCAAGTGTCCGGGGAGGCAACACCTGGGTGTTATCTTTGCACTTACGATGTGCATTTTGATCTGGTGTGTTATCAGTCAAATATATATGCTCGATGGGCTCAGCAACAGTAACAACGCATACATACGTCAGCATTAACTATATCTCAACAATATTATTAAGATCGAAGATCATTTGCTACATATGTCAAATGCCAATCATGGGATAAAAAAAGGTTAGAAGGAATGTTACAAGAGAATGGGCTTCACATTCGGAAAGCGATATAATGCGCATTGGATTGGAACGTTTCAGAGCAGTGAACACTTGACTGTAGTGCGACTCTACTTTTTTTTTGAAATAATACCATGATATATTATAGCAATGAACAGTACATGGTAGAGATACATAAGCTGTCTTCAGCAATTACAAAACAAAGTCTAAGAAAAAACGAGCTAATCTTCGAGGTCTTCAAACTCTTCTTCTTGCATGACACAATCTTGTATTTTTCTGAAGGCAGCCAAAAGATAATGGCGCAGATATCAAACCATAAACCTGTAAATACCAACAATGGTTCTCCCTTTTTTTTAATTAGAGCCGCAATGCCAAGGCTACGTGCACGCACGCAACCATTAAAGCAATCATACAACATCGGCAAGAGTACCAACACCAGTATTTCAGGGAAGAGAAACCGAACAACCTTGTCAACGTCGCTGGAAAGCCGAGAGTACGAATCACCATTGCCGAAGACGTAGCAGTCGGGACAAATATTGCGAGGATAACCGTCCTCGCGGCAACCAGGAGAAACAATCCAAAACTGATCAGGCGAAGCAAGATCTTAAAGACCGTACCTAAAGAACTGTAATCTTACAGCACCATCATTGACGCCGGGAAGAACATCTCGACGCCGAACGAAGAGCTGAAGATCACTTATTATGAACGGTGACATCTCCATGGACGTAGAAGAAACGAAGATGACTACCAAAACGCTAACCTAATCTTTAGAAAGTACTACTTTTATTGAAATCTCCACCCATAGATCGGGTTCCCCACCCCTCCCGACACCGGCGAGGCCGGCCGGAGGAGGGGGAACCGATCTATGGAGGAGGCGGAGCTTGGAGGCGGCGGCTAGGTCAAAGAGACGGAGGAGAAAAATAGATCTGTTGCGGTCATTACGACTTTTGAGAGGACTTGATATGGACCCCGAGAGCTAAATAATTGTTGAAGAATTAGTTGGTGAGAAGACTACCTCATCATGGAACTGCTACACACCCCGAGTCCCTCTTTCAAACGAACTTTCAAATGAAAGGACCATAATTCACAACCTTTCTGGTTAGCCAAGTCCACAAGGGGCAGTTGGAACTAAGGGCCCTTGTCTTCCTATATCCATGCCAGCCTTTAGGAAATCATCGATCTTCCACTGGTCTTAGTTATCTTATCTGATAAAATGTGCTAGAAAAAAAAGATAATTGTTCTACAAATTTAGACTAGCTTTTTTTTAACGGGGAAGATCAGGCCTGAAGGGCCCCGGAGCTGTATTATGTGGCGGTAAATATTACAAAGAGGCCCATATTACACTTAGTTTTCCCGTAGGGGTCCTCGACATTTGCAAGAAAGACCGAGACAAAAAAACTGAATAGGAATTAGGTCCTTCTTCTTTGCCGCTTGTGCTCTTGGATGAACTCCGCAGTAGAGCAATACTTGCCAGGATATGCATCTTGCACATCCTCTTCCCGCGCCCAAGTAAGCAGTGGCTGCCCGACAACCATAAGATTTAGTGCCAAAACGGTTGCCAACCGTCAAGCTGACGCCAAGGAAGAACTCCCTTGGAGTTGCTGCCTTGTTGGAGCTGACATCGTCAGCACTCTTGCCATCAAGTTGCTGCTCCGAGCTACATAATCTTGAAGGTTGACCTGCCATGTCTGTCGGCCGGACAGGGATGTAGACTAGCTTATGTTTGCTAGCTACTGAAAGATAATGGCAATTACACCTCTAGGGATCATGCATATGGATACCGATCCGAAGAATCAGATCAAACTAGTGGAGGAGCCATCACCTGTTGACCCGGGGTGGCTAGCCAGCCCTAACGATGAATCTGCTTCAGTATCTAGAAGAAAACATCAATTCAATTGAGGGCTTGTTCATGCAAGAATTGATCAACTTTGTTGCACTTAGATTTTCCGATGCGATAAGAATGAGCTGCCCCGACCACTTATTCGACTTACCTGAATTTTGTTGCACAATTGCTTATTTGCTATATACCATTATGTTATTATTTGTGTCAAGTGTTGATTATTATATATCTTTTAATTGTTAAGATCTTTCTGTTCTTTCTTGAGGTAATATACATACAACTTTAAATGGTCTCATAGATATCCTTTGTGGATTCAGGAATCAATTCGACATTGTTTGATGCGCGACCCAACCCTTTACCGCATCTAGTGGTGTATACATTGATTGATGACCAATGTCATGCATCGTTATACAACTTAGTTATGTGAATGTGTCAAGTTGTACAAAGAGGCAGTTGTGTTTTTATTTGTTATTATCTGAATGTG
Source organism: Dactylis glomerata (assembly GCA_007115705.1). NCBI lineage: Eukaryota > Viridiplantae > Streptophyta > Magnoliopsida > Poales > Poaceae > Dactylis > Dactylis glomerata. The sequence continues at coordinate 461,289 of QXEO01000808.1, forward strand.
GGCTTGTGGACACAATAGCAAGTGGAAACAATGTTGGTTGCAACAAAAAAATATCCATTCAACATTAGCCCATATCTTGGAAATTTCTTTGATAATTGAAAATATTATCATGAGTCTAATTTCAAATTAATTTTGTGGTTATAACTATGAAATTAAATTAACTAATTACAATCAAAACCAATTCTGAGTAAACAAGCAGACCTAAAGTGAGAAATTCCTTCTAGTTTTTAAGATTCATCTAAAAGGTCTTTGAGTGTCTTAATCAACCTATCAATGATAGATTTGATTGTCTTAGCTAGCACCAGACTGAGATAAAAAAAATAGATTTTTTTTAATGTAAACATAGTTGTTTACTCAAACTTACCAATAATTCATGATCAATTAAGTTATTATTACCTATGTGTCTAGTTAGGTTTATTTCAATTAGCTACTAAGTTTCACACGGCTTAAAATGAATATTATTTACACTAAACTTTTAGACTCATTTATAATTTTTTATTAATTAAACATAGAATAATGATGCTAATATATTAGTTATTTGTCCCAAGTTATACAGTTGTATCTTCTATGTTAATCATTGAAGAAGATAGTATAGCCATGATAATTTATTTTTATAAAAATAAATGTTCCTGAGACATTGCCCCTTATTTGTATTCAAACCAAACCACCTTGAATATGAACTAAACAATAAAAATGAAAAAATCGCATGTAGACTAACTTATGAAAATCTGGTTTGTTATATTTATCTATGTGTATCGACATAAATGTTAGTGTCCTTAAATATCTTGGTGGAGATATTCAAAATGTGTGGTCTCACTAAATATCTTAGGCCTTTCACAATGCATAGTTTCTTAGCACGTTTTCATAGGAGTAATTAAAAATTAGGATACAACTTCTCCAATGCATTGTTTCTTAAGGGTTGTCTCTTAATTAATGATTTTGGTCTCATGAATGTATATGATAGGGCTAGAAACATTTTTTGCCTATGAACTCGTGCAAGTGTTGTATCTTAGCTAAGCTACAACACCACTCTCTTTCCTCTTTTAATATAGTGCCACATAAGCAAAGCACCTAGGATATCACGCTAAGAAACTTCCATTGTGAAAGACCTTAATAGAGTCCCCGCTTGCAGAAATGGTCTAGGCGTCTAGCCAAGTTAACCAGTCCACCTAGTAATTCTAGTTCGAGAGCCTTCACTCCTATAGAAGCGGCGACTGAGTTTATTTGAGCAAGCCGAGGCTAAGCTTGTCTCTTTAAAAGTCCCCGATGAAATATTTGCTAGTTTACACTGTGGTTTACTTTGACCGATTTGTATTTGTATTAAGGCATGTTTTGAATAAAGAAAAAATGTAGGGATGCTGAAGGACAAGATTTTGACAGTGAATTGTTCTTTTCTCACTGTTAGAAATAAAAGAATTGCCATGTTTGGACTGAAGGATTCTAAAACTATACATGCATGGGCGAAGTAAAAAAAAAAAAGGTCGGCGGGTCAACACGAAAAAGTAGGGAGAATTTTTTTCCACAATATGTACCACTAATGTATATGCGTGTAGCTCACACGGATGTGTAGCTGGCATTGAGTAATAATATTAGGACGTTGCTACGCGGTGCGCGGTTACTGGTTTGTCTACCACGGTGCCCCCCCTGTCCGAAAAGTTGCTTTCCCGATTTAGAAAGTGGTCCCACTGCCGTTTTTCATCTCGTTTTCTCGCGCGGAGCTCTCGCAATCCTGGCTCATGGAGGGCGCGTCCCGTCCACAGAAATACACCGCCAGGTCCCTGGCCTGTCTATCCCCCCATAGCCCATACCCAACCTTACCTAAACCTACCTAACCTGTCTTCATCCTCTAACCGCCGGCGGCCAGTTCTTCTCCATGGTTGAAGTATAGCTTTAGAACAGAAAAATTACATCTACAAACTGAATCTGATCTAGCAAAAAAAGATCCAACCCCACATCCTTAGATATTTTGGACACTGCATGGTAGGTAGGGATGTACTATCAGTACGAAATCCTACACCCCCACAAGTAGAACATGTAAGCATTCATGTTACACCAGAAAATCTAAAAAAAAAGAAACTGCAGATTTGTATGTAAAAAAATCTCAGGAGAACCCATACAAAGAAATTTGAGCAACTTTGTCAATTAATCCACATGTAAAAACCTTCTGCATATAGAACTGTAGACTTGCACATGACAAGAATCTCATAAACATGTTCGCATGCATGACGAATAGAGATTCTAGAAAAAAGGAAGCCTGGCTTGCATGTAACTTCTGCTTAGATCCTGAAGGTAGGACTGTAGAATTGCAAATGATAGGATTCTCATATTCCATGCATGTAAAAAAGAATTGGTGATTACCCATCCATGCGTAATCAATTTAGAGAAACATAGGACCATAAACAAAAAGAAACACATGTTTTGCACAATTAACAGCCTCCAGCATAAGGTGCAGTACTCGGACAGGATCGAAGAATAACTGCTGAACCAAAAATCACCGAAAAATGCATGTACAAAGAGCTGCATGTACTTCACTAGTATTACGTGTTTCAGTTGACGCCATTGGTCTAGTTTTTGCAAGGCATCTTCCTGTAGTCTGAATTGTGACAAATATGAGCAAAAAACATAGTCAGATGCAAATTATCATTCTTTATCTGTATATATAGAGTTGTGTTTCATGCTACAAGATGAAAATGTTTATTTTTTTGCAAGAAAGGTTTGAAAAAATACCAGAAAATGAAAATTACTTGTGGAATGAGAAAATGAAAAAATAGCATCAGCATGTATGAGTGTGTGTTGGTACCATGTATATCTCTTAGTACATCTGTGTTAAATAAGCAACATGTTTGGCCATGTTTTGAATATGAACAACAAACAGAAGCAATAAGTTGCATTTTTATGCAGCTATAGATATAAACTATCCTCCTGATGGGCTTGATCTGAATGAACCATTAATGGATGATGATGTAACAATGTCACTGGACAAGGAGAAGCATGTTCCTGGCAAGAACTTGGAGGCAGTCACCAAGGAAACTGTAACAAAGTTGGGTGAGCATGACAAGCAAGTTTCTAGGAACACAACAGGACCATCCGCTGAAACTGGGGCAGGGACAGGTGGCAGGGATGGGTCAGACACTGTCAAGTGATGATTCAGAAGGCGACGATGAAGTGGAGGATGCAAAAATGTACACCCTCAAGCCAAACAGATTCTGAAGACATACCTAGGCATGATATTTGAAACATGGGAGGATGTAAAAATGTGCTACAACAGGTATGCTAAGCTGGTTGATTTTTTGATCAAGAAACTGTAGCATCGCTAAGAAAACCAACTACAACGTCTTAGAGTTCAGAGGAATATATTGGGGTATTACATGCGATGCTCGGTTTATTACATCCTAGACTCACTTAATGACAAATATACATCTATTACTGGATCGAGTAATCGGTTTAATACATGCGATGCTTGGTTTATTACATCCTAGACTCACTTAATGACCAGAAATATACATCTATTACTGGATCGAGGGCTCGGTTTAATACATGCAATGCTCGGTTTATTATATCCTAGACTCACTTAGTGACCAGAAATATACAACTATTACTGGATCAAGTGCTCGGTTTAATACATGTGATGCTCGTTTTATTACATCCTAGACTCACTTAATGACCAGAAATATACATCTATTACTGGATCGAGGGCTCGGTTTAATACATGCGATGCTCGGTTTATTACATCCTAGGCTCACTTAACGACCAGAAATATACATCTATTACTGGATCGAGGGCTCGGTTTAATACATGCGATGCTCGGTTTATTACATCCTAGGCTCACTTAACGACCAGAAATATACATCTATTACTGGATCGAGGGCTCGGTTTAATACATGCGATGCTCGGTTTATTACATCCTAGGCTCACTTAACGACCAGAAATATACATCTATTACTGGATCGATGGCTCAGTTTAATACATCTAGTGAGCAGATCAATTAGTACACCCTACTCAGGGATCCAGTGCTTCTATTCAACAGCTATGCAGCTATGGGCAACAAACATCCTACATGACAAGCAATATATTGGGGTTTTACATGCGATGCTTGGTTTAGTACATCCTACACACGCTTCATGACCAGAAATATACATCTAGTACTTGATGGAGGGCTCGGTTAATACATCCTAGTTACAACTAGTGAGCAGTTCAATTAGTACATCCTAGTTAGGGATGCTAAACAGTACGATTGCCTCCGTGCATGGTAGATACTAGATAGCAACACACGAGTAGAAATCATGGGCGTCACTGTGCAACAAAACAAATAGCACGGACGCAAGCATAACTAGCAGAGGGCGAGCGAGATTGAAGAACGGGAAGAACTCACCAACTTATGCACACAATACCGCCGATCCTCTCCCCCTGCGATTGTCTCAGCTCAGCAAACCAGTCTCGGATGCGTCAAAAATCGCAAATCCTCGCAGCAGATACTTCTTCACAAGCCACCGCGAGATGGAAGGCTCGCCTTGAACGAGTTGACCCGCGGACTCGGGCCTCCGAGTAAGCAACCTGCGTCGCCCACGGATGCGTCGATCTGAGCCTCCGACGGCAACCCCTTTCACCACGACGAACACACCTCCGGGTGCATCGATCTTGCGAGTCCGCGCCGTCGACGCTCCCCCACAACTGCTCCCAACAATCACCCAGCTACGCCGGTACATCCCCCGCGGAACCCTCGCCGCGGACGCGGTAAATCACAACGGCGGAGATGGGGGAGGAGAGCGGTGCGGGGGATAGAGGAGAGGGGAATGGGGAAGACGATCCCCAACGTTTGACCAGTCGACGGGCAGATAGAAGGGTTATCTTTTGTTTTTGTTTTTTGACTTTACCGGATCGAACCGTTCAGTCTTGATCCAACGCACGAGAGAGGTGGGCACGGTGTAAGACCAGGCGGTGCCCAGGCAAGAAATAGATTTTGCGATAATATTATAATATATTTTTAGAAAACTCACATAATTAAAAACAATAATTATCAATATATAATATGAAATTCAAATTTGATCACAAAATAAATTATCTCCTTATTTCTTTAGGCCTCGACGGTCTTTCATCTGGAGAAAGCAGTCTATCACATATTACGTGGAGTTGAATATTGAAGCAACATTGCGCGCGTCCGAAACCTGTACGACACGAGATCAGACGGTATTGGACTGCGCAGGCTGCTGCGCAAACGGCGGAGGGGCAGCGTCGTACAGTTTTTGTACGTAAAAAGTCAGTACGTGCAGCGTTGATTGAAGTCTTTGTTCCAAGAAGCAAATAAATGGAGGGGAATATAATTGTGCTTCAGCAATAATGTTACGTTTCTTTTATGTAATTATTTTTCTTCTTTTTTAATTGTGTGTATCCATAAGCTACTAGGGCATTACGTTATTGCGGAGCCAAGCTGTATAGATGAAAAACTAGAGAGTATCTTTACAATATTATTAATATATACTCTTTATCGAAAAAAGCAATAATGGCACGTGCTATATGCAGTGCGCCATTGAGTTACTAAAGACGAGATTCGAGGAAACATGGGACTGTCACCCATGGCCCATGGGATGGGCAAGATAGCTCAAATTGATAGGGTTTGGTTGGTCCGTTGTTCAGACGCGAGCCATGGGAAACTGACGCGGCACCTAACCAAACTCAAATAAACTCATGGCTGCCCGTGCAGGACCCTGCGCCCGAGTTCGTCACAAATGCAACCACACACAGTTAAACACGTTATAAGCTACTAGAGTACTAGATAACTCGATGGATGGATCATCGAGATGTGTGTACTCAACCGCGCGCGCGCCTGTCTGTCTCGATCCACCGACGAAGAGTACGTACGTAGCGGGCATGGTAAGCTAGTGATTAGGCAAGTCTGAAGAGTCGCTCCGATGTGCAAGTGTCCGGGGAGGCAACACCTGGCTATGATGTGTACTTGATCTGGTGTATCGGCCTGATATATACGCGTCAAATCCTATATATGGACTCACTAACAGTAACAACACATATATACATGCGTAAGCATTATCTAATTATCTCAACAACATTATTAAGATCGACGAAGTGTATATCATTGTGTCGTTGTGCTGTATGCATGTGTCAAAATGTCAATGCCAATCATGGCATCAAAAAGGTTAGAAGAAATGCTACTTTCCTCCGATTGGAAATAAGTGTCGGCAATTTTATATTAGCTTAATACAAAATTTGTGCTATATCTTTCCAATCGGAGGGAGTACAAGAGAAGGGACTTCACATTCAGGCCACGATATAATGTGCGTTGGATCAGAACGTTTGAACACTTGACAGTTACAATACGATGTAATTATAGTTTATAAAGGATACATAGCGATCTCGATCTTTGCTGTGTTTAAGTGTGGGGGGAAAGGGTATAAGCCGTATATAACACTTACAATACGATGCAATGGAAAGAACATGGGACCTCTGTAAGAATAAAAACATAATCAACCGTGATAGTTATAGTTAGACCAAATCTAGTTGGTGCGTCCGCTACGCTATTTAATTAATTCTAAAGACTAATGCTTGTAGCACAACCTCACCTTGCCTGTTTAGGATAAACATGAGAACTAAATAATTGTTGTAGAATTAGTTTGTGAGAAGTTGACTACCCCATCATGCAACTGCTACACCTACACACCTCAAGTCCCTCTTTCAAATGAAAGGACCATAATTCACAACCTTTCTGGTGAGTAGAGAAGTCCACAAGAGGCAGGAACTGAGGGCCCTTCCGCTGACCTTAGTTATATCTTCTCTGATAAAATGTGCTGGAAAAAATAGTCTGGAATTTCAGACTAGCTTATGTTTGCTAGTGAAAGGTAGTAATGGAATAGAGCCTAGAGGCTTTCTTTTCGAAGAACAATGATGTGTCAATTAGTGTTATTATCTAGGCGTCTCATTCAAGAAGGCTTTTCACGAAAGGTTAAATTTTGGTCTGCACAACCATACAATCACCTAGTAGCTGCTAAGCAGCTGGCAGCACTCAATACTGAATAGATTTTCGTAAGCTAGAAGAAGAAAAAATATTGAAGTGGAAATGTAGCAGGGCTTCAGGGGACAAAACACAGGATAGATGACAAACAGCAGGCCTATCTTGAAAGCTTCACTTTGTAACTTTGTGCAGTCGCGTTGCCCGGCTTCGTGTTTGTATGTGCCAGTTTGTATGTGCCAAGAGGACAAGGTGATACAAGTTAGTGTCTTAGTGGGAATCAATAGCCTGAACAGTGCAGTACGTATACATGATTAGCAAAAATGTAGTACACCAATAACAACACCAGCAGCGCAGCACTAACAGCATATCTCGATAACAACATTAAGATACAGAAGTAGCATTGCGTTGTGCTGCGTGTATCAAATCTCGATCATGGAATAATAAGGCACTACAGGAACAAGGCTTTGTGCCGACGGCCAGATGCTACGCCGACGGCCAAATATCGGGGCCGTCGGCGTAGCCCGTCAGCACGGACGCCTGACAACCGGGCCGTCGGGCCAGCTTTGCCGTCGGCGTAGACCAGGCAGACCCGACGGCATGCCGTCGGCATAGACCGGCCGTCGGTTCAGCTACTCGCCGTGAGCCAGCCGTTCGGGCCCGCTCAACGGCGTTATCATGCAGGGCCTGACCCGACGGCATGCCGTCGGCTCAGCCTCTGATTTTTTTCTTCAAAAAATCGTTTATTAATATGCATATTTTTAACTGATTATTATAGTATAATTATATTTTTTAGGTATTTTTGTTTTCTGGGCCTCCGAAGCCTGTTCTGGGGTGAAACCCTAGCCAGCAGCACCCGCGCGGTCTACCCCCTAGATTTCTCCGGAGGGCGGCACTAAGGTGGGGTAGTGTGTTCCTTTAGCTTTGGTTAGGACATATAGACATGGTAAGCATAGGTTTATCCATTCCTAGGACAAGGTTCCCCTCGGTGGAACCGACGTGGGAGTTTACACCTCTAAGTCATGAGTCGGGAGCGATAGGTACGTAGGAGGCACGTGAGAGCGGCTGGGGAGCTATAGCTATTGAATCCTATCAACCCACCAACACACATGCACACACATGTTAGGTCCGCATGCATGCTCTGGGTAGCATGCGGGCCCCCGAAGCCCGATCTGGGGCGAAACCCTAGCCAGCAGCACCCGCGCGGTCTACCCCCCTAGATTTCTCCGGAGGGCGGCACTAAGGTGTGGTAGTGTGTTCCTTTAGCTTTAGTTAGGACATATGAACATGGTAAGCATAGGTTTGGCCATTCCTATAACAAGGTTCCCCTCGGTGGAACCGACGTGGGAATTTACACCGCTAAGTCATGAGTCGGGAGCGATATGTACGTGGGAGGCAGGTGAGAGCGGCCGGGGAGCTATAGCTATTGAATCCCATCAACCCACCAACACACATGCACACACATGTTAGGTCCGCATGCATGCTCTGGGTAGCATGCGGGCCCCCGAAGCCCGTTCTGGGGTGAAACCCTAGCCAGCAGCACCCGCGCAGTCTACCCCCCTAGATTTCTCCGGAGGGCGGCACTAAGGTGTGGTAGTGTGTTCCTTTAGCTTTAGTTAGGACATATGAACATGGTAAGCATAGGTTTGGCCATTCCTATAACAAGGTTCCCCTCGGTGGAACCGACGTGGGAGTTTACACCGCTAAGTCATGAGTCGGGAGCTATATGTACGTGGGAGGCAGGTGAGAGCGGCCGGGGAGCTATAGCTATTGAATCCCTATATATATTGCATGTACCAACCTTGGGTCACACCTATACACATATGTTAGGGACACATGCATGCAAGTTTTCTAGGGTGGACGATGCTCCGGTGGTCTTTATCCGGCGAAACCCTAGACCGGGGGGGTCGGAGATCTACCCCCTATAGCTTTCTCCGTATGATGCCTCACCGATGGATCTTCTGCTTTATTTTGGTTTGTTTAGAACATATATACATGGAAAGCAAAGGTTGGGCCCACTGTACCATGAAATAGGCTCCGGTAGACCCGTAGCGGGAGTTTCCACGTACAGATCCTGGATTTCACCAAGTGTTAACAGCCCATGTCTCTGAAAAAGGCCATGCCCGGGAACTACCTATATTACATGTACCAACATTGGGTCACACCTATACACATATGTTAGGGACACATGCATGCATGTTTCCTACGTTAGACGATGCTCCGGTGGTCTTTATCTGGCGAAACCCTAGATAGAGGGGGTTCGGAGATCTACCCCTATAGCTTTCTTTGTACGAGGCATCGCCGATGGATCTTCTGCTTTATTTTGGTTTGTTTAGAACATTTATGCATGGGTGGGAGGACGAGGACGAGTTGGTGGAGAGTCACCTCTGTCTGACCTACCCTCCGCTTCTGGCGACGTGGCTTCCCACTCGCGGTCTATGGAGGCGGAGGAGACGGAGGATACACAGGAGGGGATGGAGGGGGAGGGGATGGAGGGGGGGCGGTGGGGGTTCCGCAGCCCAAGAAGCACAAGGTTCGTGGGGAAGCGACGGTTCCACATCCGAGCAAGGAACCTACCACCGAGGAGGGCAAGCTCCTCATTGAGCCTAACGGCGTTGAGTAAGTGTCTATAGTAATTTTTGAACATGTAATTTCATTCTTGGCATGTACTAATGTTTGATTATTATGCAGCAATTGGATCGTTCTGCCGGGGGCCCGACTTCCTAATGGCTTGCTTGGAGCTGCCATTAGGATGTATTGGCCGGGCTTATACACAGTGGTCCCCGGCGGCGTGCCTAAGCTTGTCGTCCATTGGGCGGACTATGAGGCCGCAGATTGTGTTGGCTTTGGGAAAGCTTCTGATGCTGTGATTGCCAAGTTTTGGGTAAGTGCATATACTTTATGAATTCCATTCATAGTTCATGACCTCACCATGCTAGCCCATGACCCTCACAAATTTTTATGCATGATGTGCAGAAGTGGCACAGGGTGCTTCCAGAGCATCAGGAGTTGGCGAACGCGACTTTGCGGAGGGCGTGTCAGAAGCTCACACGCCAGCAGTTCTACAATCAGAAGCACACATCCATGAACCACTTCTTGGCTGAGAAGCTCGGCAGGACGATGACGAAGCATGAGCTTATCAATGATCCGCCTCCGATGACGCTAGATGATTATGTATCGGTAAGTAAATTGGCAATGTGCTTCCAAGTTGCAATTGCATTATCTGCTCCTCAACTGACTCCGTATGTTCATTTTTCAGGTTCGCCCCTTGTGGACCGATGAGAAAGTGGAGGCATGGAAGGAGCTTGCCCTCAGGTGGATGGGGAAGGACGATGCCTTCAACGATGTGAGCTCGCGGAACAAGGCAAACCGCGGCACCGAGGGAACACACAATGCGGGCAACAGGAACCATGATCGCTTCAAGGCAAAGATGGTATTTATTTACCCTCAAACAACTTGTATTTATTTCCTCTCATTTACCTACTTGATAACCGTTACATCTCTTTCGCGATGCAGTTTCGTGAGACCGGCGTGATGCCCACCGACATGCAGGTGTGGCTGGCGATGAGGCTTGCGCCTCCCGACCTCCGTGAGCCTCAGCCTGCGCTCCCTCTGTTCTACGGCAACACCGCGGAGGACTTCTCTTCGTACTCGAGTACTTTGCAGGGTTTCCATCCAGAGGTGGATGACCCCGCGGCGGTCGAGGTTGACGAGACTTCGGTGATCGTCTCGGGGCGTGGCCGGCAGCATGGCCGTTACCGCGTTCTTAATGCGGTGATCCAGCCTACCACGACCCTCACGCGTGTGAAAGCTACCCTCACCGCCGACTGCCCCTCTGTCCCGCCACCGCCACCTCGCAGGACTACTACACGGGTCGATGTAAGTTCTCATTTTCATCATCTTTCCGACATTCATCCCTAAAATGGCCAAGTTGACGAGAATTCATGAATTTTGACATTGTAGCATGAGTTCGAGGCGGCATACGATGCCTACTATGCGGGATATCGGGCCGAACTAGATGCGTGGGAGCAGAAGAGACGTGCCTTCGATACGTACCTCCTAGAGTCCACCGACGTAAGTTTCAAACCTTTGCAAAAGATGAGCCATCTTGTTCTTATCCTAGCTACTTTGAACCTTTATCTTTGCATTATCTGACATCCAAAATATCTTACAGGCGGTGAAGATGTTCCTTAGAACTGGAGAGCGGAGCGCGGCGCTAGACTCAGAGCGGCCACCTGAGCCGGGGCCTAACCCAGTGTGCCTACACAAGGAAGCCTTTGCTGCCCAGTACTACGCACAGACCCCGGTAAGTTCTTCTCCAACATGCATACTTGCTCCTTCTCTATGCCAACGTGTCGCAAGTTGCTAACTCTTGTTCAAAACATGTAGAGAACGGGCCGTTCTCGGAACGCCGAGTTTGGTGGTGACGGGGCAACGCCGAGTACGTCACGAGAGATCACGCCGATTCATCCAAGTGCTCGTCGTACTCATTCGGCTTCTCCTGGGTCTTCCGTTGGAGATACGGCGACCGCGGCCGACGAGCGCTTTCCAAATTTCACTAGGTCAGAAATGGGGTCATCGCCGAGTAGGTAGTGCGAGCGTGTGTGGGCGGTACTATGTATGCACGATGTTGGATATGTGATACTATGTATGTATGCATGATACTATGTGTGTGATATGTGATACTATGCATATGAATGTGTGATAACATGATGCATTTATATATTTGTTTTATTATATTGCCTGCATGCTAAATATCCTGCTAAATATCGAGCTGAAAACCTAAATTTCAAAAAAAAAAAATTGCCAGGTGCTATGCCGACGGCATTGCCGTCGGGTTAGCCCTGCCAATATGGCCAAATGGCAGTGGCTAACCCGACGGCAATGCCGTCGGCATAGCCTTTGGCTGCTAATCGGGCCGAATCCTGTGCCAGATGGGCCGGCCAGCCTGCTAACTTGAGCCGACGGCAATGCCGTCGGCGTAGACCCTGGACGGCGTTAACCGACGGTGGGACCCTCCGAGTGCTAAGCCGACGGCAAAAGTGGACCGACGGCATCCGGCCGACCGTCGGCGTGAGGCTGACCCGACGGCTCTGCTCTGACCCGACGGCCTCAGAGGCTGGCCCGACGCCGGATTACGCCGACGGGGCTACGCCGACGGCTGCCGTCGGGTTAGCCTGGCCCGACGGCCTTCTGCACCTGACCCGACGGCCCTCGGCCGTCGGCATAGCTCCTGTGTGCTGTAGTGAGGGTTGGAAAAAATGCTACAAGATAATGTACTTCAAATTTGAACGACGATGCAAGGCGCTGGATTGCGGAAATCTGCTTCTGGTCAGACGGCCGAATCCGTGGCAATGGCGTATTTATAAGTTTTAGAAGTTTCTGAAATAATCATGCACTTTACATACCACATTGATACTTACTCGTGTAAATTTTTAAGGGAAATACAACTAAATGTCTCTTACAAAAAAAGAGAGAAAATGAAACTTGCACAATGTTTGTGTAGTCCTTGTACTGTTCCTTGGTCACTTTGTCATTTTTGGTCAACTTACAAATTTTGTATTTAATTTCCAAACTTCTCATTCACGTACCTGCATACATCCTCTACCTGCAAAAAAATATTTTGTATTTTTAACATTACTTAGTAGTTTTACAATTTTAATGTTTACCGCGGGATCAACAGTACCCAGGTTCTGAAAATTCTCCTCCATTGATTGGAATGTTTCCGAAGTCGTAGCGGTGGTCTTAATAAATGGACCACAAGATCACACAACAGTTGAGCCACACTCCCTCCGTTTCAATAAACAAAGTTTATATATTTTAAAAAAGTCAAGCAAAATAAACTTTAACTAAGCATTTAGAAAAACTATCGAGAACTATAATATTATATAGATATCATATGAAAATATATTTCATGATGCATCTAACATTATTGATTATTTATTGTATATGTTAATAATTTATTTTAAAAACTTGGTGAAACTTTACATAGTTTGATTTTTTTTAAAGAATATATAGGTCTTATTCATTGGAACAAAGGGAGTAGTATATTACAGTCACATTTGTCTTAGTTTCAAGAAAATTTTCTTTGCACTTATCTTGTGCTTCCAACCTGGCAGGTAATGGCTCATGGATCTTGGACTTTTACAATTTTACTTACTTGTGGCGATGTTCTCGCTCCTCCACCTAGGATTATCCAGAAGAAAACCTATATCGTCCCACACGAATCGAGTGAGGTGGCGCTCCTGCATTGTTTGCCTCTTGGTGTCTTGCATTGGACGTTCATCCGGTTGGACCAACTAGTAGAATGAGTTTGTGGTTGGCATTAGTGAACCGCAACAAAATCATGGCTACAACAACTAGGCGGACCCGACTCCAAGTTTGGTGAGCTCTAGGTGAGAACCCTGTATTGCCTCACTAATGTTGGCGATGGCGGCGCTCTTCGCCGCTCCCCTCCTTGGAGGGATCATTGTGGATACCCTTCGCCTCCCATGGTGGTTCCGGATTTGTTCGTCGCTTTGGCCTTGTCTGGTTTCGTCATCTGCTAGCCGGTGCATTGCCTTGGGATCGGTGTGGATGTTGGAGCGGTGCCGCCGAGTTGCATTGAGGTGCTTGGGTGTCGACATTTTTCGCTTGGGCGACTTAGTCGTTGGCTCATTTGGGAGCGCGGCCTCGAGGCCGACGTAGTGTGTTCGGTGTTGTATCGGGTTTTCGGCTGCTTTTCCTTATAAACTGTCCAACCGTCTTCCGACTTAATCAATTATCAAAAATATATCGCCTATGTTAGAAAAGAAAATAAGGATTTTAAATTAAGAAAAGGTTGAAACATATTTCAATGTTGTGTAAGATTGCTTCATTCCTGAAGATTGCCAAATATATACCAAACCTGCGTCTGGTACGCGACACATTCTTTGGAAATTCTATCTACTATATGGTCGACCAGTGGCCACGACCACAACGGGACACCTGCTCCGTCCAACACATAACGTTGATGCACCTGCATTCGTCGTCGATTCCTCATGAAAACTCATAATTTGCGGCGCCGGGTTACCAAAACCGCAGTAGAATAATCGTTTCTGTGACATTTGGTCAGGCCGTCAATCCTTCAGTTTTTTTATTACTTCCTGAAGGAAGGGATCGGATAGAGTAGAAATGAAGACGTTGGAGATTAGCAAATGATGGGGATTGGTACGGCTGCTCCTGCTCTACGTGACCATGACCAGAAAATTTTCCATTTGTTATCGGAAAGGGACCTATATGTTTTTATGCAAGAATTACCTGCAAGAAGAGTGTATGGAAATGAGAAGAGGATAATAGAGGTCCGACAGAACACAAAAGCACGTGGTAAATTATTCATGCATGGTACCGTGGAGAGTGGAACGTCCATCGCCATTCGGCGCCTGCCCTTGTTAGTTGCAAATAATAATTCGGTGGTGGCTCAGGTGATGGAACGTATCATTGTGAATCGGTAGGTTGCAAACTTGCAACACATGGTGCATCATCACTCGGCCTGTCCTTTTTTGGAGCTAGCATTGGGCAGAAATGTAAGGGTGCGTGTCAGCAATAATGGCACGTGGTGTTTTGTTGTAGTATATGCAACTTTGCTACGTGGCATAAAAGCAGATCAGATCCGAGGAAACATGAGTCACCCATTGGCCATTGTTATATGCTCTCTCCGTTCCACGTTACTTATGGTCAAAGTCCAGTTTTGCAATATTTAATTAAGTATATATGGCAAAAAATACATAATATCAATGTGTATAATTTCATTTCTGCTTCGGCAAACCCCCTTCTCAAAGTAAAAAAGGGTCTTTTGCCCAAAATTAGATAATTATTCTGCTTAAATTAATATGGCCCTCAGGATCTACATACAAGCCCGTATACACCCACGTATCCGCCCCGGGTGCTCCTCCCGATCGCATCCCCGTAACCTCGTCACCGCCAGCTTTGGGAGTTGCATGGAACATATCTTATTGATATTTTGGGGTGTATGGAGAAAGTGGTAGATGGTGGCTCAAATATTTATGCCAGATTATAGGGGAGTGGATATTGACATATAAATCAGCTCCTGGTATTATGAGGAATATAAGATAGGCATAGGTGGGCAAAACAAATCCTTTATCAATAAATATATTTCAAAGATTAATGCTTAGTTTGGAAATATTGCATCGGACTATGCAGTATATTTGCATGGGTGGTTTACATATGGATAGGGTAGTTTCATATATTTTGTGGAATTTTCCAAACTAGGAATATGATGGTTCATTGGAATATTGGGATTTAAAGATCCAAACATTTAGGTTAAAATCTTTTTGAGGAAAAACCAAACAATGTACTAACATTGGCAAAAGTAATGTAAGAAATCTTTGGAATTCAAGCACAAAGAAGCAGATGAAAATTTGAGATAGGAGGAAAAGTGTGTGGGTATGTTCAAATAAAGTGTATGATGTAAATGGATCTAAATTGAATGGGCCTTTTGAGTTTCAGTAGGACTCCATGCTCTGGTGTAAGAAATTTATTAATGATCATCATACCCTCAGTTATGAAGGGTACGGAGTGATATGTGTTTAGGGAGGTGTATCGAAGAGGTAGTGAATATGAAAACATATTTTATTATAATTAATAATGATTTGATATTTGTAGATATTGATAGTATATTTTCTATAATTATTAGTCAAACTTCAACATTTGACTTTGCAAAAATCAAAATTACATGCAGAATAATATTGTCAATATTTTAATTGGATTAGCTAGCTAGCATAGCACCCCCAATACTAGTAATTGTACAAATTAACCTCTGCGTGCTTAAGTTAAGCTAATGCAATGCTACTCCGTACTACATGAGCATGTGCATTCCTTTTCTTTATGCAAAACAGAAAATTCACACAAACACCCGTCGATCCTGTCTTCACAGATGCAACGGACATGCAGGCCATCGACGGAGGGATAAACACATATCTTCACGCTACAATGTATACATTTGCGATCCAGCAGAAGATGCCTGCTTGAATTTGCTTGGGTTGTGGGCGAGAGAGAGACAGACAAGCTTAACCCCATGTATCCATCCTCCAAAACCGAACGATCAGGTGAAGCGTTGGCACGATGCGTTAGAAGATAGATAGATAGGGTTTGGTTGGTTCGCTCGCGGCTCGCAGAGACGCGCCATGGCGAAACCGACGTTGCACCTAACAAAACTCGAGGCTCCGGCGCCCGTGAACCCGGCCGGCGGCCGCCCAGGTACGTGACAAACCAGCACTCGAGATGTCTACGCAAACGTACCAGCTGTCTCAATCCACCCACTAAGCTAAAGTAAGTAGCGGGGAGGGCAACACATTCGATCATCGAGCAAGACACGTATGCGATGTTGCCCTAACCGGAAGCACGCGTAATACGTACGTACACAAGTGAGAACTGATTAACTCATGCCTCATCTTCCTTTTAAACTTAAACACAACAATAACTGAGATCGTTTTATACCTCTTCATAACTAAGGGTATAATAATTATTAATAAATTGATATCTTATCATTAACTAATTATTAAGTGGTAACTTTCCCTGTAGATAGTCCAATCAAACATGTACATGTATTTATAAAATACCACCGATCTATTAATAATCATCAACAGCAGTACAAAGCATTCCAAAAGTAATAAAAATTACAATTAAGTCACTGGACCACCTAGCGACGACTACAGATACTAGCGCGAGCCGAAGGCGCGCCGCCGTCCCCACCTCTCCATCACTGGAGCCGGGCAAATCTTGTCGTAGTAGAGCTTGTTGTAGTAGACAGATGGGAAGTCGTCGTGCTAAGGCCCCAAAGGACCAGCACACTAGAGCAGCAACCATCGCCAATGATGAAAACCGTAGATCGGAAGAGACTGACCTGAAACCACACCAACGAACGCAAAAACCGACCGGATCCCGTAAAATCCGTCGGACACACGACTCCACGCCCCCTCCGCCGATGCAAGATGCACCACCGGAGCGAGGATAGGACGGGAAGGACCTTATTCTGACTTCAAGATGTAGCCGCCGCTTCACCATCTTAACGAAGAAGACACCGAAAAAAAGCCTAAACAAAAAACGAAAACCCTTCCATCGGCGAGAGGCCATGGTCCACTATGCCTCCAAGGACCTAAGGCCACTGGAGATGGGACGGACCGACGACGTCACCGACGAGGAGAACAGAACCCTAGATGAGTTTCACAGCCGCCACAGGATCGGCTGTCCTCGAGTCCCCGTCCGTACCGGTTCGTATCTGCTTCGTTAATCAAACATGTACATGTATGTAGATACTAATTTATGCAATACATATACGTATGAAATCATGTGGCCTTTGGTGGTGTCGAAGGAGGAGGATAGACGCTGGTTTTTTTGCATAGGTTTATCCTATCTTTTCAGTTCTGTAAGGTCTGTTCGTTCGTAACTTGTAACTTATTTTTATCTTATGAATAAAGAGCGGATTACAGTGTCAAAAAAAAAGTTTAATCGCCGGATTACTAGTGCGTGTGTCGCACGGCACCAAGAACTTCAGCGATGTCAACCTCGCCGGTAAAATCGAGTGGTATCGTTTGTGACATTTTGTGTTGTGCTGTGTGTGTCAAATGCCAATCATGTAGACTAGTCGAAAGGTTACATGAGAATGAACTTCACATTTGAACCACGACATCATGCGTTTGGATTTTTTTAAATTCGAAATGGGGAACAGCTGGCCAGACCTTTGCATAGAAAGGATTCATACGATCTTTATTTATTCAATAAAAATTATAAAAAAACTTTACATCGATCATACAAACTGAATTCACTAAATAAAGATGTCAAATCACCATCAAACTAGTATAACACTAGAGAATTAGGTAAAGTCTTGTGCCTCCACCGCGCTATCAACGACTCCCATGTAAAAACCGAAGAAAGTGTCTTATGCGCCAGCTCCATAGGTCACCACCACCTCTTTCCGTTCGCTATTTGTGTGATGATGATGTGATGCTATTTGTTCTGATTATATGTTGTAAATTGCTATCAATATATACTGTAATTTGTTTTGATGATCATGTGCTATTTATGTCCAGAACCAGAAAAAAGAAACTGGCACCGCCTGTGCCGACGGCTTTGCCCTGGCGTGTGCCATATGGCAGGGGCTATGCCGACGGCAATGCCGTCGGCACAGGTGGGCCCCAGGATTTGCGCGCGGACGATCAGGAAAAGGCCGGCTGGAATTTTTTCGCGCAAAAAATTTAAACTGAGCTATGCCGACGGCATTGCCGTCGGCATAGCTGCCGCCGTCCGTTAGTCCAAGTGGGGCCCCCTGTCGTCTGTGCCGACGGCCGTTTGTGCCGACGGCGAGGCTTTGCCGTCGCCTCTGAGGCTGTGCCGACGGCTGGGTCTGTGCCGACGGCCATCTGGCCTCGCCCGACGCCCACGTAGCCCGACGGCCTTGTGCCGACGGCGGCCATCGACACAGCTTGTGCCGACGGCATCAGTGTCTATGCCGACGGCTCGGGGCCGTCGGCCCCTTGGCTGTGTGCTGTAGTGACGTTTTTTTCTCTCTCAAAATGAGAGCGATGCCCCGGCCTCTGCATGTATTCTCGTCACGTTTCTTTGCTCACCAACTTCCATACTTCCAACCCAGAAGACAATGGCTAGTATTACATCAGCTACTAGTACTATACTACTCCCTCCGGTCACAAGTCCTATGTACACTGCTGGTCAATAATGCATGGGAATGGAAAGAACACTAGACCTCTATCTGGATAAAACATGAGCAATCATGACAGTTAAACCAAATCTAGTTGGTGCGGCTACCACTCTATTTAACTAATTCTGCCAAAAGGAGAAGACTAGGGCTTGTAGCTTCCACCTGACCATGCTTGTTTAGGATAAACACGAGAATTAAAGAATTGTTAAAGAATTAGTTGGTGAGAGGTTGACTGCCTCCTCATCATGCAACTGCTACACCTCGAGTCCCTCTTCCAGATGAAAGCACCATAATTCACAACCTTTCTGGTTACACTATAGTAGTCCACGAGAAGCAGGAACTGAGGGCCCTTGTCTTGGTATATCAATGCTGGCCTTTCCGGTGTCAACTAGCAAATCATCTCCACCCTGACCTTATCGTATTATTCAAATGTGCTGGAAAAGAGGCAATTATTCTGCAATTTCAGACTAGGAGCGATTGGAGCTAGCTTATGTTTGCTAGTGTAAAGGTAATGGGATAGAGCCTAGAGGCGTTCCTTCTTTTCAAGTGACAATGATGGGCTCGGTTAGTGCTATCTGGGGCGTCTCATGCAAGCAGGGCTTTTCACTAACGGTCAAATAGAAGCCTGCACAATTGTTAGTTAGTTAGTAATTTCCCTCCAAACATTAGCATCCCCAAGTAGATGCTAAAGCAGCTGGCATTATAAGTTTACAACGACTAGTACGAGTTTGGTAAGCTGGACGAGTTTTGTACGAAGTTAGTTAGTACGAGTTTGGAATGGTAGTACAAATGTTGCAGGGGACAAACCACATGATAGAAGACAAACAACACTACAATGTCGAAAGCTTCAGTTTGTAACTTTGTGCAAAGTCAATCCGAAAACATTTGTGCAATGTGTTACAAAATATATGACAATCCATGTTTATCAGAGTAGAGATTTAGTGCACATGATCCCATTTATTTAAAAGTTCCAAATCATATTTTCATTTTTCAGAAGTTTTTGAAAAAAATACTCGGATGTAGCCAACTATTTATACCACAAATGTGCAAAAATTGTGTTCAAGTATTCTGTTCTGAGCTACACAAACCTGAAAAATGTGTAGCTCTGAATATGTATATTTTCAAATTTTCAAATTTATCAGATTTTATTTTTTTTGTAGCCCACGATACAGTAAATTTCGTAATAAAATTTTACATGCTTGTATTACATCATTGACTATGTTCATAATTAATTTTGTAATTTTTAAAACTTATAAATAAGATTTTTTTAAAAAATAAAATAAAATAAAGGGAGCCCTCGGGCTCAAGAGCCAAAAGCACTTTCCGATGTTTATCATTTCTTCTTACGACTATTACACATAAAACGATTGAGTGTGCAAGTATTACATTTTTCTATTTTCTTTTTAAAATTTTATTTCTTTGAATGAAAATTGGATTCGGTAATTTTGCACCATGGTTTTTGCGCATGCTTCACAATAACTCACTGTTGGCGCATACAAAATATAAAATGATTTCGTGAAATAAATATAGAGACCCTTTGACAACATTATTAAGGATGCAAACCAAATACAAGCACATTATCACAAACTATACCATAAACATAGCCATGAAAACGTTCATTTGTCTTGATCAACCATGAATTCATAGTGATAGTTTGTTGTGTGAACTTTTTTTTTACAAAAATGCATTTTTATCATTTTTTATTTGCAATTATTATACACATAAAACAACCTAGTGCGCAAGTTTTACATTCTTTATTTTTTAGTGTTACCTATAGTTTTAAAAATATGGTCAAAATTAACTGCATGACCATTCATAAAAAGTTTAAATATTGCAAAAATCATAGTAGGTCTCTCTTATGTAATGTTACTTCTATACTTTAAAATATATTTGTGCAAAATTTAGAGCAAACTATCACGCACCTCTAGTTTGAATTTGGCCTATTTTGTATAAATCGGCCAAAAGTCATTTAAATGGAGAAAAATAACTAGAAAGTTTGGAAGTTCATGAATGTTGAGAACTATCCATCAAATGTGGTCCAAATTAATGAAAATTAAGTGGTGCCATTTTGCACCATTTTTTTGCATTCCATTCACACACACAAAAATCCATTTTTACAGTTAAAATCTGGAAAAGGATTTATAAACTGGAGGTAGAAACAAAGCGGATTCGCTGGTCTGCTGGAACCAACAGCGCGAAACATGAATAAACCAAATCGAGATCAAGATTGGATGAATATGGCCTGTCAGTGAGACGTGTATCTTTCTCATTTGAGTGAGGAGTCGAGATGTGGAGTCTCGATCTCAGTGTGATACCATTTTGTTATTATTCTACCCATCAAATCTTTCATGCGCAGGGATAAAACAAAACAAGATGGAACCGCGTAATCACATGAGTCGATCGGCCTCCAGCTTTCAAGGGGCTACGAAAACTTCAAGTTGACCTCCACGGCAGGCGTGCACCCATGTTTCTTTCTCACTTAATGTGGAGCATGAACCGCGGGTGCAATGTTGATATTGTCTAAAGTCTAAACCTCCAGATCTAGCTTAAGAGAACATGCATGGTACGAGTATTAGCACGAGGCTCATACATTTATTTCCAAGGTTTGGACATTCAAACATTAACAATGTTATCATCCCTGCATTTTGATGTTTAGAAGACTACCAGAAGTAATCTTGAGATTGCAGAGAAGTATCGTAGGGTGTAAACAAAACTTTTTGTCAGAACTGGCCGGACAGCTAGAACATGAAGTGACCAAGATCATAATGTATAAAGCAGAATTAGCTGTGTGATACTACCATATCTGTTAATTAATTTGGAAGTCCTCGTCTGTACCTCGTCTTGCTAGTGCCAAGATAAGGAGATATTCACCTGATTGTACCTGCAGATTGGCATGTGGCGATAGTCGGGTTGCTTGATAAGTTCAACAGAGTCGGAATAAGGATCAGCACAGCTACCGGAAGAAAACTCCGAAGAACCTTCACACTAATGAGTAATGTATCAAGATTTTATCTGTCCCCACTGCGACCTTGGTTATCTTACCTCTAAAATGTGCTGGAAAAGAGGAAAAAATATTCTGCAATTTTCAGACTACTAGGAGAAGGAGGTAGCTTCTGTTTGCTACTGCAGACTGCAAAGTAATGGGATAGAGCCTAGACGCTATCTTCTTTTGCAGTGACAAGAATGGGCTAATTATTAGTGTTATTTGGGGTGTCCCATGCAAGCAAGACTTTTGACTAAAGGCTAAATCCAGGCCTGCAGCGTTGCTAGTTACTCCAAAACTTAGCATCTAAGGGTGGTGCCAATCCAGATGATTAACACTGTGTAGCCTGCAATTGCTTAGCTACTTACTTTCCTGTGGCTGGACGGGGACGCCGTACTCGTTTGCTTCTGCTGTGGACGCGAAGACAAGCAGCAGGCTTCGGTTTGTAACTTTGTGAAACCGTGTCTGCTTGTTGCCAAGAGGATCGTACAAGTAGATGCATTCACCTGATTGTACACATAGACTGGCACATGCTAGTGTTTTTTTGTGTTGCTTGATCAGTTCAACATATATAACACATCCGATCGCGTCAGGACGCACAGAGGCACTGACGCAAGAGGCTTCGGTCCAAGCTGCTAGTTTTGGTTTGACGATGCAGGGTATTCGCAAAAACTTCACTAGTCTTCTGCCCAGTCAGGAACTAGGAAGAACCTTCACACAAATGGATCATGATTTATCTATAACAGAACCGCATTGCTTCCTAGAATTTCATACAAAAAAATATTTAGCAGGAAATATATAATTTCAAATTAACTTTGCAAAAAAATAGTTCAATTCGTATTCTGGCATTGTTTGGTTATCTGATGAGAATTATCTCTGGGAATTTGAGAAGATAATGTCTCCCCTTGTTCGGTTAGAGAGAATTCACGAGAGATTGTCAAACAAGGATGAGAGCATGGAAAATTATGAAGAACCGTCAAGATGTTCTCTGCAAAACAATTCTCTCTAATTCCCAACCCCTCCCCTGTTATTAAAAGAATTAGACTCATCTCACTTGCTCATGTCTCTAATGTTCTCATTTTCTGCAACCAAATAGATGATTTTTTTTTATCTCACAACTCTTTCAGTTCCAATTCCCTCCAACCAAACAAGCTGCTAGGAAACTTTCTTTGAGCTTGATCCAGAAAAATAAGAACAAATAAACCAGTCCATGGGCCTGCTGGGCCACGCTTATAGACTATCAACAAAAAAAACTCGAGTTGAAACAAAGCTGGGCCTATACAGTATTTTAAAATTCGGGCAGTTTCAGGAAAATAGTCTCAACTCTGAAAGGACCAGGGCGACTCGGCGGCGACTCTTTGTCGGCGAGGCTTTGGAGCGCCGATCGGCTTGGGATCGCTCCCTCTTCCTCTCGGGCTGATCCAGGGGTTGTCGTACACAACCGCCCGGCCTTGGAGGGTGGTGGAGTTGGCTCTCTAGCCGGCGGCAGATCGGACCGATGGCGGCTAGTTCGTCGGGTGCACGGAAGGGGGCGGGCGTGGAGGACCTCCTGCGCAAGCTGAAGCTCAGCGATGTGGAGAAGGACGGCGTGTTTCTGGCAAAGGAGGACCGCGGGAACTTGCCGGAAGTGAAGTGGATGGCGGTCGGCAAACTGTTGACGAGGAAGAATTTCAGCGAGGAATCGCTGTGAAGGACTATGCTTGCGGCATGGAATACAGGTCGCGAAGTCACTTTCCGAGCGTCGGAAAGGAACCTATTCACGATCCAGGCACATTGTCTTGGAGATTGGAAGAGGATTATGGAGGAGGGGCCGTGGCTGTTTAGAGATTGTGCCCTTATGCTGGAGAAATTCGACGGCGCTACGGCCACGCCCTCGGTGATTCCGCAGAAGGTTCAAACATGGATTCAGATCCACAAAATTCCCCCATTGTACCGCACTGAAACAATTTTGAGGCAGCTTGCTTCTAAGGTGGGGGAGGTGGTCAAGGTTGAGATGCAGGTGATTTCTTTTGGGAGTGGGGAGTTTCATAGAGCCCGAGTCGATCTGGATTCGGAGAGACCACTGTTGCGTGTGGTGAGCCTGTCACCAGAGGGAAGTGGTAGCTTATTCATGCAGGTGTTGTTTGAAAAAATGCCAAAGTTCTGTGATCATTGTGGCCTTATGGGGCATACGGTGCTGGAGTGTGGAACGGGAGAGTTCACTGAAGAGCAGTTGCAATATGGAGACTGGATGCTGGCGCCAATGACTACCTGGCACCCGGAAACACCACGGGTTCGTGGAGGGTTTGCTAGGGAGAGGGATGGATCGGGGGGAGGGCGCGGTATGGATGGTGGGCGCTCTGGAGGTAGATCAGGGGGTCGACCATATGGAGGTGGCCGGGGCTGGAACACGGGTTCTCGAGGAGGAGGCCGTGATGCAGTGTGGAAGGAGAAGCCAGTGGTGAATGCGGACAACAGTTCGCGGAAGAGGACGTCTGGTGATGCTGGCCTGGTGACCGACAAGGGGGATGAGCTTGTGGATTCTGCCACTAGCCCACTTAAGCCAGGCGGGGGAGTTGAAGGGAGTGATCGGGGACAGACCAAGGTGCAGAGACAGCTGCTGCTGCTTGGGAGTGTGGAGGAGGCCGAGGCCGTGGTGGGGACCCCGCCGCCCCCACCGGAGTATATCCCACCGAAAGAGCTCAAGAGGCAGAAGAAGTCGGGCAAGGGAGGAAGTGACCAAGTGAAGCAAGCATCCAAAGAGGCGGGCTCCGCTCCGAAGCACCGCCGGGACCAATGAGTTGTGCAAGCTGGAACGGTCGTGGTGTGGGCACCGCTACGACTGTTAAGGAGCTTCGCGATTTCGCGAAGAAGTATGCCCCTACCATACTCTGTGTAGTGGAAACCCATGTACACCGAGTAAGGGCAGAAGGACTTAAAGGTACTCTAGGTTATGATAAATCTTTTGCGGTCAGTAGTGCTGGTCGGAAGGGCGGCATTGTAATCTATTGGAATAATGACACTAGTGTGGAGATTTTACCATATTCGCAATATCATCTTGATGCTATTGTTTCAGTGGCTGGAGGTGAGCCATGGCGGCTTACATGTGTCTACGGGGAAGCGCAAGCGCACCTGCGCTCCAAGACGTGGGATATGTTAAAATTTATAAAGTCGGCCTATCCTCATCCGTGGATGTGCATTGGTGACTTTAATGAGGTGTTACATCAATCGGAGCATGTCGGGGTGCAAGAGCGCAGTTTGGCGCAAATTGCTGGGTTCCGAGAGATGGTGGATGTGTGCGGACTTCGTGACCTTGGTTACGAGGGGAGAAGCTGGACGTACGAGAAGAAGGTGGTTGGGGGATCCTATTGCCGAGTTCGGCTTGATCGGGCGCTAGCCACGGCGGACTGGTGTGCAATGTTCCCCAATGTTTCAGTGGAGAATTTGACGGCAACCTCGTCTGATCACGGTCCTATTCTTTTGAGATGGGCTCCGAGGCAAAACATGAGGGCGAGGAATACGGCGCATGGAGGCTTCAGGTATGAACTAATGTGGGAGACTCATGCCGAATTTTCTCCAATGATGCAGCAAGCTTGGCAAGATGCGGGCAAGGCGGTAACAGTTCAAGAGCCGCAGAAAAAATTAACAGATGTTGCCGGACAGCTGCAGCGATGGGGTCGTAATACTTTTGGCCACGTAAGACTTGAGCTAAAACAACTCAAGGCGGAGCTCGAGAAGTTCCAGGCTGATCCGAATCGGATTGGGCCTTCGCATGCAGAGATAAAGGTGTCTGATCGGATTGTGGAGCTAAACCACCGCGAGGAGGTGATGTGGCAACAGCGCTCGCGAGTGCAATGGCTACAGGCGGGGGACAAGAACACTAAATTCTTCCATATGCGAGCGTCACAGAGAAAGAAGAAAAACAAGATTAGCCGGCTGAAGCGGCCTGATGGCTCGGTGACCGAAGATGTGAAGGAGCTGGGCTCGATGACGACGGGGTTTTACAAAAACCTATATCGGTCGGAGGGGACACAAAACATGGAGGGTGTGCTAGGTACGGTCCCGGTTAAAGTCACTCCAGCTATGAATGATGGTCTTTTGAAGCCTTTTGGGGAGAAAGAAGTAAAGGAAGCATTGTTTCAGATGTTTCTGACAAAGGCTCCAGGTCCAGACGGTTTTCCTGCACATTTCTTCCAGCGGCATTGGGAGGTGTGTGGTTCTGAAGTTACCTCGGTGGTATTGCGTATACTGCGAGGGGAGGATGATCCTTCGGTGATTAATAAAACTTTCATTGTTTTGATTCCGAAAGTGGCAAACCCGGAGGAATTGGGACAGTTTCGCCCAATCAGTTTGTGCAATGTGTTGTACAAAATTGCTTCCAAAGTGGCTGCAAACAGACTGAAAGTTATCTTACCCCGATTGGTACAGGAACCGGACTCGCTGAGTTCACGGATCTTAAAGGCTGTGTATTACCCCGATGGAGAGTTTCTGGAGGCTGAGTTGGGGACGTCGCCCTCTAAAATATGGAGATCCATTCTTGATGGCCGTAATGTGGTGAAACTGGGAATGATTAAAAGAATTGGAACCGGGGAAGCGACGCCGATCTGGAATACAAATTGGATCCCAAGGGATGGTTTACTTCGCCCAGTGACGTGCGTGATGGATGCAAACACACAGGTGCCGCCTCAGCAGGTATGTGATCTTATTGATCAAACCACTAATTCATGGAACCGGGAGCTACTTCATGCAGCGTTCTTGCCCATGGACTATGAGGTTATTGAGAACATCCCGTTGAGTACCCGGCGCCAGGAGGACTTTTGGGCATGGCATTACGATCGTAAAGGTATCTTTACTATACGATCGGCTTACAGGTTGCTGGTGCAAACAAGGGAGAAGTGGTCTGCGTGGGTGGATGGTATCGCAGCCACTTCGAACACCAGGGAAGAAGAGAAGAGCTGGACCATTTTGTGGAAGACTAAAGTACCTTCGAAGTTGAGGGTTTTCCTGTGGAGATTGGCAAGACAGTCCTTGCCAACAGCGGATGTTCTCAATCATCGCAATATGTCTACACATAGCTCCTGTGTTGTTTGCGGAGATCAGGACTCATGGCGCCATTCCTTGGTGGAGTGTCATCAAGCAAGGAGTGTGTGGGCCTTGGCACCGGAGGAAATTAGTGACTATGTCGAAAACCTCCAAGAACCCCATGCACGGGCTTGGCTGGCATCGGTGCTCAAGGACCTTTCTACTCATGAATCGAACCGGGTGATTGTTACTCTATGGGCGCTATGGTATGCGCGGAGGAAGATCATCCATGAGGGGGTTTATTAGAGTCCTCTATCTACACATCTTTTCTTGGGGAGGTTTCTGAATGACTTGGAGGTTCTGGAACCTAAGCCAGCGGTGGCTGGAGTAAGGCCGGTTGGTGGTCGGAAGTGGATCCCGCCCCCGGTAGGCTTGGCCAAGATAAATGTTGATGCGGCGCTCTCCAAGAACACAAGTAAAGGTGCTCTGGCAGCTGTTGCTCGTTCGGCTGACGGGACCTTCTTGGGTGCTTCAGTCATGGTTGTGGAGGGATACACTGACCCTGAGGTTTTGGAGGCGATGGCATACAGAGAGGGATTATCCCTTGCAGCGGACCTTCTGCTAGCAAGGTTTAGAGTGGCTTCTGATTGTCTTAATGTGATCAAAAGCTTGGAAGGAGAAGGATGGGGCGTTTATGGCCATATCGTCAAGGAAGTCAAGGCAAGAACGGGCGATTTTCAGACCGTTCAGTTTGTCCATGAAGGAAGATTGTCGAACGGCGACGCACATCGGCTAGCTAGAGGCTCTATTTCGAGGGATATTGGATGCCATGTGTGGTTCCAAACTCCACCCGAGGGTGTTTGTACAAACCTTGTTTTAATTCAATAAAGGGGGTGTGTGTTCTCAAAAAAAAAAAACTCTGAAAGGACCCAGAAACAGAGCAACAAGCAGTATTAGAGGTCCAAAATTCAAACATAAGGACGTTACATTCCACGTTAAGAAATTCAGACTGATGCAATACCAGTAGTTCTCACCTTTCACCAATCCATCATACAGTGTAATGACTGGTATAGATGCTGGACGAGATCTGGTAAATGCACACATGCTCTACTGGACAGTAATTCAGTAGCAGCCTCCCTGATATTTAATACCTGAGCAGCGGTCTGAGAAATTGCCTGATCATTTTGATTAGAAGCAGATCCGCAAACAATTAAATCATTTGCAAATATGAGAGGATGATTAGGAGCACGATTTGGACCCAGAGAAATTTCACTAATCTGATCGGCACTTAAGAGTATCCTCTAGCCATCATGATGCATATTATTTATTGATGCTCCAAACATTACCCACCTTAGGCAACACTAGCAGTGCTTGTCAACCAACCTCTGTACTCTGATGATCATGAACCAAACCAAAAAAGGTGACATTCTACAGAAGCAAAGCAACATAAAATGACAGGCTACAAAACAGGCGCACTATATTCAGAAGTACAAGCTTCTTATATCACAACACCCTGACTATTTCGGGAAATTCAACTAATCTGATTGGAACTCAGAGTATCCTGATCACCACGATGCATAATCTTTCTCCATGCTCCAAACATTACTACCTTAGGCGACACCATCAATACTTGTCACCCAACCTCCGTATTATCTGATGATAATTGATCAAACTGACAGAGGTGGCATTCTACAGAAGAAAGCAAAAGAGAATGACATGCTACGAAGCAGCCGTGATATATTCAGAATCAGAATCACATGGCTATTATATCACTAACACAAATGGTACCTGCAGATTGCCATATGGAGATAGTTGGGCTGCTTGATTAGTTCAAAAGAAACGGAATAAGGATCAAGGAGGCTATCAAAAGACGTCCAAAGGCACTGCGGACGTAAGCTACAGTTTGATCTGTTCATGTAGACATATGAACAAATTTCCAGTATACAGACTTATGCAGAAAATTCCATAATAGCCTTAATTTCTCCGGTGCCAACAAAGCGAGGAAAAATTCTATATATTGACATAATACAATACCGCGTATAGAAATTCCATAATGTATGATTGAGTTGATCATTCAATTTTTTTCACATATTAATTCCATCCAAGGGAAAGCATGTATGATAAAGTTGATCATTCAGTTTGTTCACAAATTGATTCCATGCAAGGGAAAGCACATAAAAGCTGATTAATTAGGATCTGGTAAATGCACACATGCTCTACTGGCTAGTAATTCAGAAGCAGCATCCCTGATATTTAATACCTGAGCAGCGGTCTGAGAAATTGTCTGATCATCTTGATTAGAAGCAGATCCGCAAACAATTGCAAATATGAGAGGATGGTTAGGAGCACGATTTGGAGCCAGAGAAATTTCACTAATCTGATCGGCACTCAAGAGTATCCTCTAGCCATCATGATGCATAATATTTATTGATGCTCCAAACATTACCCACCTTAGGTGACACCAGCAATGCTTGTCAACCAACCTCTGTACTCTGAAGATCATGAACCAAACCAACAAAGGTGACATTCTACAGAAGCAAAGCAACAGAAAGACAGGCTACAAAACAGCCGCACTATAATCAGAAGTACAAGCTTGTTATATCACAACACACTGATTCTTTCAGGTAGTTTCAACTCTTATAGATACTCATGGTAGTTTAAATTTGACATATCTTGAGATAATGGATGCCTATAAACTAAACAACGCGACTTTGCAGTAGAAAAACAGTAATTCCGTAAAAACTCCAATCATGAAACATATAGCTAACAATTAGTTCATCAGCGGAAAGGGTCATCGACGTTGATATTGAATGCTTTAGTGGGGCACCCGAGCACCTGCAGGCTGGATGTGGAGGCGATTTTTGAAAACTCGCTGGAACGGACCTTATGGCGCCCGCACCCAATCGCGCACCGTACACACCTGTTGGAGATTCGTGCGGGGCATTTTTATAGAAAACTCCCTGCCTTATTTCGCCCTATCCCGCAGTCCACCTCTCCCGCCGGTATATAAACCGTCCGGGCGGGTTGAAACCCTAATCGTCCTCATTCCCCCCCTCCTCTGCCTCTCCCGCCACCGCGCCGCCTCGCTCTCCCGCCGCCGCGCCGCCTCGCCGCCACCGTCCCGCCGCCGGACGCCTCGAGCGGCACCGTGACGCCGCCGCCGGCCACCTCGCCGCCGGACGGATCTGGGCCGCCTCGCCGCCACCGCCCCGCCGCCGGACGCCTCGAGCGGCACCGCGACGCCGCCGCCGGCCACCTCGCCGCCGGACGGATCTGGGCCGCCTCGAGCGGCACCACGACCGCCCCGCCGTCGGACGCCTCGCCGCGGATCTGCCCGCCACCGCCGGATCTCGCCGGGATCTCGCCGGATCTGGCCGGGATCTCGCCGGATCTCGCCGGATCTGGCCAGGATCTCGCCGGAGATGACCAGATCTCGATCTATTTCTTTTTTGAGATCCCGATCTGTTTCTTTTTTCAGATCTTTGTAATAGAATCTAGGGTTTCATTTGGAGAAGGAGGATGAACTTTTCAGATTGTATGGATTTCCGTCCGTATTTGAATGGATCTTATTAGATTCACTCTATGTTACTAATTGAAATATCCAAAGAACTTTACAGATCGGGATAAAAATATGCATATAAACAAGTTCTTTACGAAGACACTTGCGGATACGATTAGAAAATGGCAAAGAACCTTATCTTGATCTGAAAAGTTCTCTGTAAAGACAACCGCTGGTGAAAATGGAAGGACTTCATTGTAAAAATTCGGATATTCTTGGGGGGCTTTTTTGTAAAATTATCTTACCACTTCGAACTTATGCAGTTACTTTTTTGCAAAAAGTCACTCACCAATCTTGATGCACACCCCACATGCAATGGCAGGAGATTAAGACCGGGCGCCATAAGGTCCGGACAAATTGCGCGTTCGGCGATCTTGGCTCTGACGAGATGATCTCTAACGTTGCGCAGGTTCAAGAAGACGAGCCGCTCGAGGAGCGGCGCCTCCACCACCGCGAACTCCTCCACCAGATTAGCTAGCACGCACCGGAGGCTTCGGCTGCGGAGATGGAGGCGCCTTATGCGGGAAGTGATCCAAAGGGTCTCCAGAACGGGGCTGGCAGCGATCAGGTGGTCGAGGTCCTGGTCGGACATGGTTACCCTTACCAAGCTGAGCCTCCGGAGGTGGGAGAATGCTAGTGGGGTGTGGGGGAAGTGGTCAGGTAAGGTCCAAAAAGCCAGCAAGAGCTGCTCGAGCGAGGCGCAGCGGAGGATGTCGGCAGGGAGGCACGGGGAGGTGCGCTGAGCCGCGGTGAGGTTTTCGTAGGTGAGCATGAGTTCCCGGACGGGCTTGGCGGCGAGGAGGGGTGGAATCTCAGCGAGCTCAGGGGAGAGGGGGAGGAGGAACAGGACGATCCTGTGGAAGGGGCCCGGGTGGTCGGCGAGGATTCGGGCAGCGGCGGCGGCACGCGTGGGCTTGGGGAGGTGGTCGTCGATTAGGACGAGCGGGGTGGAGCGCCAGACGTGGCGCCAGCGGGAGGCGAGGGCGGCGGTGCGGGCGGCCTCCTTGACGGGG
Source organism: Dactylis glomerata (assembly GCA_007115705.1). Lineage (NCBI taxonomy): Eukaryota > Viridiplantae > Streptophyta > Magnoliopsida > Poales > Poaceae > Dactylis > Dactylis glomerata. The sequence continues at coordinate 492,501 of QXEO01000808.1, forward strand.
AGGCGGGAGATGATCATACCAAGGAGATCGTCATGGAGGGCACTGATGAGGTCATCCTCGCCGTCGCTCATGGTGGCGAGCGCGGACGGCGGCGAAAGATCCGAAGATTTCGGGCGCTGAAGGGTACGGCGAGAGGCGGCGGCGGCGGCGGCGGCGGATGGAATCGACTAAAATCCACTTCGGTCGGGCTGTTGTTTGGCGTCAGGTATTTGTTTGGGCTTTCTTCCCTGATGAAAATGAAAGCTCAGGAAGCCTAAATGAGCTTCGGCCTTCGTCTCGTCTGGTTCACAATGGCCTCCTTCTCACCTTCATTTCTATGAGAAAAATATCTTGAATATCCAGATGTCCATAGAGTAGATAAAAAAACATTTACTCCCTCCGATCAAAAATAAGTGTTAGCAATTTTATAATAGCTTAGTATAAAAATTATACTAAGTCCCCAACAGTTATTTCCGATCGGAGGGAGTACAAGTTTCATACTGTACTCCCTCCGTCGTCCTCCGAAGAAGAAGAGTGTACTTCCAGCTTTACTGGAGATTCAAACTCTTTTAAACTTTGATTGAGTTTATGCAAAAATACAGTACTCCCTCCGATTTATATTACACTTCGCTAATACGGATGTATCTACCATTAAAATGTGTCTAAATACATCTATATTAGCGAAGAGTATTATGGATTGGAGGGAGTAATATTTATGAAACTAATTAGCTATATGATGAAAATATATTTTATTATGATTCTAATGATACTAATTTTATGACATAAAAGATGATGAATTTTTGTTTAAACATAGTCAAACTTAGAAAAGTTTAGCTCTCCAAAAAACAATTGGAAGTACATTTTTTCGGAACAGATTCTTTCGCGAACGCAGAGAGTAAATAGAGTACATGCCAGCCTGCGAGGAGAGTACATCCCTCTCTCACATGAACGGATGAACGCAAAGAAAGCACGTACCACTGTTGTTGGCCCGACACTACAACCTGTTATTAGCCATGATACAGGAGGCGGGTGGTGCTATGAGATTGGATGCAGCCCTCTTAGCTCCATCAAAGAACCGCAGCGGAGGAAGGCCGACTAGTAGCCGAGATAAACCACCATATGAGATAACTTTGGGACTGCATTAAAGGATTATTAAAGGATTCATAGGTGGTTCTCCATTCAAACTAAGGGGGCCGATAGTAATGTCCTAATATAATTGTGCGTGCATCTCTAACTGCATACGGCAGGAGTGGTTGGCTGGAGGATTCGTGTATTTCCTTTGCCCATCAGTAAGATACGGAATAAGATACGCTGTGGAGGAATGCATGATACCCGGAGCAACCCAGCTCGGGTTGAGTTCAGATTTTTCGCTCTTTCAAGTGAAAGCACCATAATTCAAAAAGTCCGACTTGCTTCACACAAATGGAACAAGTTTTAAGAAAAAACCGACTTGCTTCCTGGAATTTCATACAAAATACATATAAAATAGAATACCCCACTTCATAGGCCCCGCAAAAAATAAATTCCCAGGAAGCAGTTCAATTCATATTCCAGCAGATACCAAGAAATTTCTGCGTCACGAGAAAACCAAAGAAACTTTCTTCCAACTTATCTACTCCCTCCGATCGGAAATAAGTGTCAGATGATTTAGTATGACTTAGTATAAAATTTGTACTAAGTTATTTCTGGTAAGAGGGAGTAGAAAAATACAAACCAATAAACCAGTAGGGGCAATCCCTGGGCCTGCTCGGCCTTGTTTATAGACTATCAACTCACATAAATTTTTGGCATGAAAAGAGCTGGGCATAGACAGTATTTTGAATATCTGCCAATTTAATGAAAACAGTCCAACTATGTAAATACCCAGACGCAGATCAACAAACAATATTAGAGGTCCGAAATTTGAACGGAATCACATTACAATGGATGTTGAGAAATTCAAACAGATGCAATACCCATTAGTTTTCACGATTCACCAATCCATGATACAGTCTAATGACCAGTATAGATGCTGGACGAGGAGCACAACGTATAGTATACATGGGTGGAATCAATTGAAACTAGGGCAGACAGGTCCCTTCGAAAGGCCAAGGCGAACCTCCATCCCGTGGTGCATATCCGGAATACGGAGGCTGTCAGAGTCTTGGGGCACTGCAAAGTAGCAAGGAAAGAAGAATATTAACGCAGGGATCTGAAGACATTTCTACAAATAGAGAAAATGGTTAGACATTCAATGACAGAAATGGAACAGAACGCTATCGAAGCAAAATTCATAGTGGTAAGCACGAATGATCATTGATTAACAAGATGCGCCACACAAGCCACGCCTAAGATAGCTATAAACTATGGGGCACAAGTTGAATCATCAGCACGACAAAATTGTGAAACATTTTGCTGATCATTGTTAAATATATACCTTTAGAAACCATTCGAGTACCATAAGCTACAGCTACCTACCGTGTAGATACAGTTGTTTTCCATAATGTAATTATCATCACCTCTCCAAATATATCCTACAGCACCAACTCTATACTGCTTAACTGTCAAAAAACCCTCAATACTACTTGGATTAACTAGTCGGAGGTATGGCATGTTAATACAATCTTGATTTTCAAAGATCACATCACGATGTCAGATTAAAAAGATCTACTCAACTGCATTGGACATGACAGTCCTCCCTAACTCAGACAAAGCAGTTCGTATGCTATAATGCTAACAAGTTACTGCACAAATGCTTGCACCAAATTATGAAATAGCAAGCACGAGGATTGATGGAGAACGAAAGGATAGCAATCCTTACTGTTAAGATAATCTTCAAATCCAAAATCATCCAAGGAACCTGTGATTGCCTCATATCCTAGCATAGATGATGGCAACGCACCTGGGGGCCTTTGGAACCTGGCAATACAGAATTCAGTCAGACAAACATTTTTAACACCTATCACCTATATAAACTTCCAGAAAGCCAATTGGAAACATGTGCTCAGGATTTCAAAAGAAAGATCACAAAAAGATAAGAAGTGCATCATCATGCTGCTTCACATTGGAACTGCATTACTGTATACTTGTTAGCCACAGGGAAAATGTGAAAAAAAAAACCTCACGATACGATTGTGCATCCGGATAGAGCAACCAAAGTGACTCATTCTAGACTAATGGCATCTCAAATACTATCCTAGGGTGATCTATGAAAATTCTTTTAGATACAACCAACCAGGTATTCTTGAATACTATCCTAAGGAAGATTAACAGAAGACCTCATGCAACAGTCACAGATTGCAATAGTTCACTGACGTAAGCAATCATACAATTTCAGATACAAGCAACCATGCAGCACAAGGACAAATGGAGTGTCTGCCAAGTACTTGTATGGTGCAAGGAAAAACAACATAATGCAAACAAAACAGAGCTAATGATAACCAATAAACCACGAGCAATAGAATACATGTCAATAGGAGCACCGGATTTGCAGTAAAAGCAAAATATTAAAATCATAACACGTTATTGCCATCATTACTTTGTAGAAAACTAATTTACAAAATTACGATACAAAAACGCATGAAAGAAACCCATATTGGCAAGCCAGGTATCCCCACACTATCTCAGCTGCTGCCTACTCCAGCATGAGCGAAATCCCGTAAGTAAAGTAGTTGACACACAGGCTATCTATCTACCACAGCACACCGGAAAGCAATCATATCACTAACACATCTCATGCACAGAGCACGGTCACCCGAAATTCACAGCGTCACCAGCAATTGCAGCAACCCCGCGAAACTTCTCTATTGCCCACATCAGCTCCCACCGACTATGAACTGACGAAAGCGATATCGGAACCCTAAAATTTTCAGTTGGGGAGATGACCGAACTGCTACCTGGAAAGGATTTGGGCGTCGAGATCCTTGCGGATGTTGAAGGCGGATCCGTAGATGGCCTCGGTCCCGAACTTCTTCTTGTCGTCCCAGAACTTGGTCTCCTGCGCGCGCGATTCAACAGCACGGATTCAGCGCTAGGGTTTCGGGGGGACGCGCGCGGGGAGATCGGAGAGGGAGGGAGGGGGGCGGCGGTTACCGATTGGACGGTGGCCTGGAGCGGGTGCGGTGGCGCGAGGTCGCCCCTGACGCTGTCGTTGACGCCGAAGCGCAGCACGTCGTGGCTCTCGCCGAACTCCTTCTTCGTCATCATGCCGCCGTTCGCCATTGTCGCTGCTGAGCTTTCTTCGGAATTTCTTTCTTTGTGAAGAAGAAAGGGAAGAGGCTTGCAATATTATGTGCGTGCGAGGTGGGGGCTCGTCTTCTAGACTTTATTAGCTGTGTCCGACCCGTTGTCTTCTCGTTGGGCCGGCCCAACTGCTGCTCCTCATACTTTCCGAGAGAAAAATCGTTCTCCGTATTTGTTTGACTTTAATCAAAACTGAGCCCAGAATTCTAACTGTTTTCACAAAGTGGAATTTTAAGTGAAACGCGAGAAATAGAGACATTCTTTTTTACCAGAAATGATATGAAAAAATGACAATACGTTCGTATTTCACGAAGCAATTTCCTCAAATCACACGACAGTCTGTAAATCTCTGCAAGTCACAATGCAGCATCGTGCGTCGAGGTACAGTAAGCAGCTGTGAACAGCGATCAGGTTCCAATGATCTTACCGTCAAAAATCTATATATACATCTCGTATTTCATGTCAGTTCGACCACACTGTGCACCAGCAACTAGTTTCGACATTAAAGTTCTGCAGCCGCAAAGCTCAAAATCATGAAGCTGGAGATCGATCCCGTGCGCAGGAGAAACGGAGAAGCTCATGGTCTCTCGCTCATTGCTTCAGTAGGCAATCCTTGAAGCCTATCTCCAGCTCTTCACGCTTGAGGTTCCTGCCGATGAACACAATCTTGTTGATTTGTGGCTCGTTTTCCTCCCAAGTTCTGTCGGGGGATCCCTGGAAAATGTCGTGCACTCCCTACCAATGGGAAACAGGGATGCGGTTAGGTCAGGTTGTACAAGAAATCCACGCACCATGAGTACACAAAAGGACAGCCGAACAACGAAGACAGGTACACTAACAACAAGATTAGTAGAGTGCCATTTTGGAGCACAATGGTTCCACCAAATATCGAAATGGCAAGAGTGAAATTGCAAATAGGAACATTAAGGAAAAGACAGGATGCTTTTTTATAAAAGAGAGATGCCTTAGCTACCAACAAATGCTTGCATAACATGTCACTACAAGAAATCGTTATTGCTATTCAAAAAGTGAAAATGGCAGAACAGGACACTAAATTGAACTGGATAGGCTAGAGTTACAAAATCTGGAAGACAAAGGGTTGAACTGGATACACTAAAGGCTAGAGTAACAAAAACCTGAAAGACAAAGCGTTGAGGCATTCCACTGACAGAGAGTATCCCCTTCATCCGGTATATGTCATCACTGCGTTCCAGCAGTAGGTTCCCCAACCACATGTCAGCCTGCACGAAGTGCATGTAAAATGCCAGTCCCAATATACATAGCGCCCCATCATGTGCAGGACCATAAATAAATATCTAGAAATTTATCTTATCTTAGCCATTGTGAGAAATTATATAAATGCCTGCGGCAATATTAAGTCTGACCTTTTCAAGATCCATCTCCCCTTCACAAACAATGCTTACGGAAGAAACACCAGGATCATGGGTGTGATCATGCGCATGATGGTCTACAAGAAGCAACCAGCATTGAGTTCACTTCTTCATACTACTGAGGTATACTGTATTTAAGATTTTTACATCATCACAAAAGTAAGGTCTGCAGAATTAAGAGACTGTCTCGTGAAAAGTTCCAGTATATATATTATGGCATTATTACCAAGACATTAGATATGCCATATTAAGTTTAATGCAATTAAGTGAAACATTAAAACTGTTGCATCTCTCGTTTTGAACAGCCCCCAAGCAGAGGGTTCTGATTCCAAGATAAAGTAACGATGAGGACTTAACAATGTTCCAAGTACCGCTATCAGCAATGGAGACTCCTGGACTCGTGAACTCAGAGTCATGTACAAAGATCTAATTATTTATTTGGCAAAAGCATGCCATGGAATCTCACTTTGTACAAGGTTATTATTGTACGACAGAACTTTACATGAGAATATGAGATTTAGCATCAGCAGTTATAGTATTTTCATAGACAGTAGGTCGCCGTTAGTGTAGAACTGTATGTTGCATAAAGAAGTGTCAGTCCAAAATAATATGTACTGGAGAGTGGGTAACCATTTTCCTTTTGGAATGACTGCTGTCCTGGCATCCAGGTGATAGTAGACCAGTTATGATCAAGGCATGGATACATGTGTCTATAAAATAATCTGTAACTTTAGCTGCATCCATATTAAGTCAAGAAGCAGACTTGGCACATTTTCTCCTCACAGGTTGCTCTAGTCACTACATGTTACTCTTCGACCCTCCGACCCATATTACTCTTCGCTAATACGGATGTATCTACCACTAAAATGTGTGTAGATACATCCATGTTAGAGAAGAGTAATATGGGTCAGAGGGAGTATGATTTTTACGCTTCATAATTTTAGTGGTAACCACATTTAGGGGTGTACAATAATACTATGCTCACCATGTTTGTGGTCATGATCATGATGATGGTGATCATGATCGTGGTTGTGGTCATGGTGATGTTCATGCTCATGGTCATGGTCATGTTCATGTTCATGCTCATCATTTGGCTCTTCAGTGACAGCACTCTCAATCCTGAAACAATAACAAAATCCAGTTTCCTTTATGGCCAACACTTCCTAATTAAGTAAATAGAGCTAAGTTTGAAGAGAAAATAGAAAACAATATCTAGGTGTGCAGACATGCACAGCTCGGTGATTGTAAAAAGCTAGCTAAACCAGATGCTGACATATTTTTTAAAGGAGTAAATAACAAGTATCTGTCAAGTGTAAGAATTAATACATGGAGTACTGACAGTATATGCCCGCAAATAGCTAATTATATCGGATTAATTCATCTATATGTAGAAAAATAATTGGAGGTTCAAATGCATGTATAATTCATTGATGACATAATTTAAAATCAACTCTAGAATAAATATTTCCATCTTTCAATTCTAGTAGAAACAGTATGCCCAATATCAAGTATCAAGTACCTATACTAATACATTTAGCATAATGTGTCATTTCATTAAGGTTAAAAAAATCATGTTGCTCCGTGCACCTAAAAAGAATGGATCTCTCAGTGCTAGAAGCAGCTCCATGTGGCTCACATCTACTACAGTTAAAATTGCAGGAACAATGTATCATTCCAGTGTTCTTGAATAATGTAGATAAATTTCAGTATGTGATGTGGTTATCTTGATGGCTTTCTTTATTTTTCTTTAAGGTATACGACAGCTTTAGGGGCACATAATCATCTGAAAGGTGGTACTCTGTTCATAAAAGCAAAAGGTCCAAATAAAGCATGATGAAAGAAAGGAACCTCTCCAAATCAAAGCCTCCAATTCCAAGCACATAATCCAGATCAACTTTGCCATACTGAGCTCTTTTCAGATTAGCCATGCGATTGATACTCTGCATGCACAAAGCCTGTTGTAAGAAACAACCACATGGCAAAAAAAAGAGCAAAATGAATATACTGTAGTACTGTACTAACCCTTATACGCTCAACCAAGGAAGAAACTTCAGGCTCGCTAACAAGATCAGTCTACAAGAGAGAAAGAGATTAGTTCTCCACCGGCAAGGATCAAAATAATTAAAAGGCCTAATAATTAGGGACACACTAATATACAGTAAACTGCATGTATTTGTTACAAAACCATTACCTTGTTAATGATAATTCTGTCAGCATACGCAATCTGCTGAACTGCTTCATTGACTATACCCTTGGGCTTTACTTCATCTAAATGTAACCTTGCATGCTTTGAATCTACTAAAGTAACAACACCATCCAGCTTGACATCATTAAATACTGTATCTTCTGCATAGAACGTCTGTATGATTGGTGCTGGATTTGCTAAACCTGAGTATACATATGGACACAGGGTAAGAGAAGTTTACATGATAAAGCAATGAAGCAGTAATTTAAAAAAAAAAATTGAGGCGATTTTTTAACCTCAAAACTTTTACACCTCGAAGATTTCCTTGATTGTAGTGTAAATCCTAGCAAGTTGCTTACCTGTGGTTTCGATAACAAGATGGTCAAACTTTCCCTTCTTCTTGTCAACCAGTTCACCAATCATTCGTACTAAATCACCACGCACAGTACAGCAAAGGCAACCATTGTTCAGCATCATTATGTCCTCAGCTCCAGCAGTTTGTGCCGCAACTAATGAACCATCGATGTCAACTTCACCATACTGCAATATATAAAATTCATCAAATCAGCTTTACTTTGCCTACTTTAGCTGGTGTCATGGCGCTTCTAAAACGATTGCTCACTGATGTACTAATTAAATAAATTAAGATGGATTTTTCAGATTGAGAAGACTGGCATGTGAGTGAAAGGCTAACCCTGCTCAATACTTCAAGAATAAATGTACAACAACAAAATTGCTGCTACATCCGTACCTCGTTCTCAATGACAGCGATCCGCTTTCCATGGTGAGCTGTCAATATGTGATTAAGCAAAGTTGTCTGAACATAAACAAAAGGCAAACCATGATTATAACAAGACACGGATACATGCTAACACAGCTCATTAAATACCCAAAAATGATAACATTATGTACACTGTGCGTGTGTATAAGTAGAACTATTTTATGGTGTTCCAAATTATGTCCTAAGACTCTAAGAGGTAATGTGAGTATTTTGATCTTAGCCATCCATCAATGAAAGGGTTAAACATTCGGCCTACGGAAAGTTACTACTAGATGCTATGTGAAATGGAATGTTCTAAAATAAAGGAAAGTTCTATACGAATCGAATTCCCCCTTTCCAACTTAATAAGGATTTGCACGTTTGAGGCTGCACTGCAAAATTTAACTGCATGTTGAAGTGCCAAAGGTGACTAGCTACAGAATTAGACTTACTGTCATTTTCCGATTTGCCAATTCATGCTTTAGAGGCAATTAGATGAAAACTATTGCTGAACGACGCTTACTGCTGATTCTTGGTGTTAACTAACTTAGACTGTACTACAAGTCTACAATCCATATAAGCATTTACGATAACAACAATACTGCATCATCTGGGAGCGGGCAGGGAAAATGGAACTACTAGTACACAATAATGTGCCAATCTATCAGTAAGGCTCGCAATATATGGCAGCGGGTGAGAAGACACACGTTTCGGATGAATCATGACATATTGACAAGCTCGTCCGCGTAGAAGCTGCATGGGGAGGGGGGGGCTAACCTTCCCGGAGCCGAGGAAGCCGGTGATGATGGTGGCCGGGATGCGGTTGTCGGGCGGGATCATCGTATCGACGTCCGAGTCCTCGTCCGTAGTGGAAGCGGCCGACGAGGCAAAGCACCGCCGCCCTCGCCACGACGGCGCCTTCCCGGCCGCGGACACTGCCCGCGGCTCGGGGTAGCAGGAGAGCGAAGCGGCGCGCAGGCGCAGGCGCAGGCGCAGGCGGAGGAGGGAGAGGGGCGAGCGTGAGGAGAGGCCGAGGGCCGCGGCCCTGGCGATGGCCGGCGAGGCGGCGGAGCAGAGCGCCGCCATGGCTGTGGGGTGCGGCCGAGCGAGCGAGCGGAGCAGTGGATATTGCGGTACGGACCAATGGTGGTGTGAGCCCTTCGCTTGGGGCGTGCTGGAAGTATCTCGGGCCCGGCGAAGCGAACGTGCAAGTGGCTTCGTTCCGAGGCCTAGACTGCGCAATGGGCTGGCCGTGCAAATGGGTCGGGCCGTCGGGGTTCGATTGGAAATAAGTACTCCTTCTGATCGGAAATAACTGTCAGTGATTTTGTACTAATAATTTAGTATAAAATTTATACTACATCATCGACAGTTATTTCTGATTGAAGGGAGTATAAATTTTTACCCTTAAGAAAAATTCGGCATCTGCCACACCACAGAACAACACATCTGCCTCACCACTAGAGAGACGGAAGACAAATCCCACTCGACCACACCGTTGGGGACGCTGTGCAGAGATGGAGCTGAGACTAGGAAAATTTTATTCCAACCACCAGTGTTGCTGCCATCGATGCGCTGTTGTGGGAAACACGAAACCTGATCCTAACAAAGCAGCCAAAGCAGGAGCCGGGGTTCCCCCACCCTGCCGGAGCGGCGGATGGAGGGAGGGGGGAACCCACGGCCTTGTCGGCATGGTGAGGGAGAAGAAACGGCCGCCTTCGGCCTCCCTTATCGCCCATAGAGACGGGAAACGAGTGGTTGTTGATGAAAGGGTATAACTTTGTACTAAGTTAGTACAAAATTACCGATATTTATTTCTGATCAAAGGGAGAGTACCCCTTCTACTTCGTTTGTAGTTCTAACAATGGGCCAGCAGTAAGCTGGTGCTGCTATAAAGATCCAACATTAAAGTAGAGCCTGATTTATTTTTTCTAAGATAAACCGGATACAATGTAGACACACAAACGTGCAACACTCACACAGGGTCTTGCTCAAGAAGGGAGTAGCAGAGACTCAAATTAATGAAGTCACAACATGTGCTTTGCTATCTATGTGAAAATCGTTTCCCGCTAAAAAATATATTGTCTTTATGAGGCATGAATAACCTCAAACATGTGCAGATCCGTGGTGTGATAGGGGTACAACAACTCTCCTGGGCACCCGACACAATTTTGGTTCACCCCGCAAGAAATAGCTATATCAACAACAAATTAACAATAAACCACTAATAGTTAAAAACATATTTCCTCGTCTTGAAAATAAACGATCGTTAATATATACCCTGGCCAAGATGTAACTTGATAAATATACTACGCCATCCAAAATATATGCCATTTTAGAGCTAGGCACAACTTATGGTTCTCCCTCCTGGAGTTCTAGTTGCAAGATGGGGCCGCAAGTTTGTCAAGCATTGGCAACATGGTGAAATTTCTTTCAAGTTGGATGGTGAAATCAGTTTGTTCTGCTCTGGGAGAGGATTCAGAGTATTCAACTAACCAATGAAGCTGACTCCATTGTCTGGAGCATTACAGCTGATGGTCATTACTCGGAGCTTCGGCTTATGGGATACAATTTGTGGGGAGAATTGAGACACCTGGCCTGGCCAAGACCTGGAAATTGCAAGCGGAAGGAAAAAATCAAATTCAATATGTGGCTGCTATTGCAGAATAGGTGGTGGACAGCGGACAGGTTACTCAAGAGAGGTTGGCCTCACCAGGACAGGTGCAACCTTTGCGACCAAACGCTTGAGTCGGCTTTCCATTTGGTGTTTGCCTGTCCGTTTGCGAAGGAAGTTTGGAATGAGTTCTCGCAAACTGAGCCGGTGATCGCAGAGCTAGCTGGGAGGGCTATCTCCACAGGAGAATGGTGGCATGAGATTCAGACAAGGTGCACAGGGCCTGGAAAGAAAGTGAGTATTTCCATGGCCGCTTATGTAGTCTGGAATGTGTGGAATGAGAGGAATAGAAGAATATTCCAAGATAAGAGGTTATCTCCTAAAGAGGTAGCCGGTAGAGTTAGAGAAGACATTTCGCAGCTAAGGCTGGCGTTCTGTAGATAGTGTCCTGTATTTTCTTTGATTCCTTGAGTTCTGTAACTGTAACTTTGGGTCTTCCCTCTTCTTAATGCATAAAAGCAGAGCTCCTGCTGTTCACGTCAAAAAAAAAACACAAATAATATGCAGGCAACGAACACAAGAACCTGTAACTTGAACGCTGTACAATCATGCAGGTATACCGTATACGGCCAAATAGTGCAGTACATATAATTAGAGGAGCACAACTATACGATCATATGTAATGCAGGTTGCAGGATCAAGCGAGTATATATTTGAAGATCCGCAGCACGCAGCTATATATATGCGGACAAAGTTCAGTATGCATGATTAGAGATCCAGATCCTACACAAAGTAAGCCGATTTAACGACACACCCGCTCTTCATTAAGAAATGATTCGCGCGCTGAGGTCTGTGAGGATGAGGGCATGAACCACGCAATGCATGATGCGGTGCATGGAGCTGGCTAACGAGGGCCGGCCGAGCACGTACGGTAGCTGTATCAGATCCAAACGACAAGGTGTGGCCAGAAACAGAAACAAAAATTCAGCTCTAGTAACCCCCGTCCATGCAGAACAGCAGAAACCGCGCGCTGCGCTGTCCCACGCGCAACCACACCACGCACCCTTTCCCCGCCGGACGCACGCAGCGACATCTTGTGCGGGCGCGGCGTCCGGACGTGTATTAACATGTGGTACTGAGCTGTGGAATGTGCTCCTTTGCGATCTCCTGAACAGTGCTCCCCTCACCATTATAGTTCTGCACTTCACTTTAAGAAAGTACAAGGTTATGCCAAATCAGCGGCATTTATTATGGATCAAAGGGAGTAACAGTTAGATTTGTCCCGTGCTAGTACGTCTGGTGATAAGTCTAGCATCATGGAAACAAAGCACCAATAAAAGCATCTAAAGTCGCATTTAAAACAATGTCCTACAAACACGCCAGACATGTCGAAAGGGGACATCGGTATGGGTTGCGCAATGGAGGCCCGCTCCGCTCAGTCGTGGGTCATAGGTAGTGATAAAAGAGAGTGTTGTTGTATCTTAGTTAATTAGTTAAGATAAAAGAGAGTGTTGTTAAGATATAACCCTTCCACGAAGTCATAGATATAACCCTTGCACGAAGTGATAGTTAACTAAGATACAACAACACTCTCTTTTATCACTACCTAATTAACTAAGACAAGCATTGAAGATATCCTTATTAGGCCACGGCGGACTGAAAATATATTTAAAACGTGAGCTGAGCGCGATCCGTACATTGAGTAACCTTTGGGCGCCTTTTGGGGACACGACTAGGATGCTCTAAGCGCTGCAGACAAGCATTGCATCATACAGCTGTAATTAGGCCTGCAATTTACTTACTAATTAAGACTTAAATCGACGCAGAATCCGAGGACGATGTTGTCCAGTCAGATCTTTTGCGGAAGAGTAAAATAGAGTAATACTAATCCCAAACAAATAAGAAAGCGAGAGAGACACGGATATGTGGCGAAAGCGATGGCACGTTCGCTCCTTCTTCTTCTTCATTTACGTATCGACCAGAATAATCAAGGTACTCCAAACGAAGAGCAAGAGCGTAACAGCGACCAGAGAGCTGCACCATATCACCACGCGCTCGCGCTTTCCTAGCTTCTCGCCGAAAGCGAGCGCCACCATCGACACACTCGCAAGATGCTTCGGCGCCGAATCAGCGATGGACACGGCCATTTGCGACTGATGCTAATGCTAGTGCCGATCAGAGGCCGGCCGGGTTAATTTCAAGCGAAGCTGCGGAGGATTCTAACATGGGCACTATGGAAGAACCTGTGGGTACTGCACACAGGAAACAGATCGGCATAGCTGCCGAATTCCATTGAATCGGCACATGGGGCGGTGTGCTAAAAATGCACTGCCGCGGCCGAATATGGTTCTCCGTGAGATGCTTGTGCACGCCAGACCTTTCTCATGGAAAATCCATCCACATATTCCTAGTCTTGTTGCACCGAATGCATATTCCCGGCCACTAACGGCTACTGTTACCAGAAGAAAAATGTAAACCTAACAACTGTAGAAATCATTCGCATAGTACTAGATAGAGATAAAAACGGAGTGGAAACTTTCTGACTTTTCCACAGAAAAACAGAATGAAAATGTGGAAACAGAAATTAAATTTTGCAAAACAGAAATGAAAACAGAATTTTTTATGTGGAAGTGAAAAGGGAAACGGAACAGCGTTTTTCGGCGGAACAGACACAAAAATGGAATTTCCGTTTTACTCTAGTTTGCATGGTCAATGTATCACACCCAATACATGACCTTATCAAACCAAACCACCAAAACAACCCTTGCTCTACTCTCTATTACACTAAGCAATCATGATAGGGTTGGGGAACAAATTAGTCAATTTATTTGAGTTGCTTGGATTTCTTTGCATAATTTAAATAGTTTCTTGGTTCCGGTAATTATTTGCTTTTCGTCCATGTTTGCGTCGTATTCAATCTGTGTCTGTTTCCGTCAAGATCTATTTTCGTATTTCTGGAGTTTCTGTATCCATTTCCTCTTCTGCCCAAAATATAAAAACAAATGTGGCACTAGATGTTTAACGCGTTCGTTTATTTGTATCTAATGGAACAATCAAAATACGACTAAGAATAACTTATATATTTAGGTAATAGAATATAGTCAGTCAGTACTGCTTTGTAATGCTAGAAATTGACTATAACATTGCCTGGAAATTTTCAGAAGAAGTTGGCATATGGAAGCCAAGAATATTGGGGAGTGGACCTACTTTGACCCGAATCTAGGACCCTTTCCACTGTGCTGCGTTCCGGGCCCATGGTACAGCCACCCACTGCTTTATCATGCCCATAACCCAAGTTTAGTTTGTTTAATCCGACCAAACTTAAATCAGTCAAATTACCTAAGTGCCCCTGGTCTTTCTCAGCTATATATCAGCCGATCCCTCCTCTGTTTACACTCCCGCTCCCGCAAACTACATAGACACCAAAACCTCCGCTCCTTCAACTGCTCACGCTCCCTGATTTCTCATGGCGACCGCAGCTTCAACTCGGCTCAGCGGCCCGGTCCTGTCGATCCCCAACTACGGCTCCGCCTCCCCCAACCGCGTCAACCTCACCTCCGCCCGCTCGCCGGCCAAGTCTGTCAGCTTCTCGTCGCCGCCGGCGTCGCCCACCGCCACCAAGGGCCGCCGCTCCTGCATGTGCTCCCCAACGAACCACCCGGGCTCCTTCCGCTGCAGCCGCCATAAGGAGCGCAAACAGGAGGTCCCAGCCGGCCACGGCCACAGCACGCCCGCTCCGGGCGGCCACGGCCACAGCAAGCCCGCCTCCCCGCCTTCCCCGCCGCAGCCCGCCGCCGTCTCGACCGGCTCCGGCGCGGGCGCGGGTAGCCGTATGTTGGTCCGAAGGGCCCTCGCACCACCCTCGCAGTCGCCGCACCAGAGGCGCGTGGTCGGCGAGTTTCGCCCCCGCCCCCGGACAAGCCGCCTCTCCACCGTATCCCTCGCTGGGGACCGGGCCGGCGACTACCGCCAGTGAGCAAACCAACCAACCCGTCGACATGCCATAGCAGCAAGATGCTAGTACATACTGTGCATAGGAAAGAAACTGGGGAGAACTTCCCCTAATAATTCACCGGGATCTCTGTAAGTAAGTAAAGCCGGTGGGATCAGGCTTGAAGACTGGAGTTTTCGACCAATTGGTCCGGCCCTGATCATCAGCCCGTCCAGTGTACATAGTACATACTGCCAGTGTATATAGTACATACTGCCAGTGTAGTAGATAGCACAGCAGAGTCCAGTCCGTCGTCCTCTCCGATGTGTATAAGCCCTATGTATGGTTTTGGATATATTCATATATACATGAGTGACTAAATGGAGACATTTCGATGTATACACATGTTGTGTCTGATGATCTGGTCAGGCTTATCCACCATGGATGATCGTTGCCACAACAGCTTTCTGCTTCTGTTTCAGTTTCTGGAGTGTGGCGACGTCTCGCCCCTGTTTCGATCGGTTTTGGATAAGCTATGCATGCGCAGCCCAGAGATCACCGGTGGCGTCTCGCCGTCGCTTCCCCCGTCACGCGACACCCGTGTGTGCTTTCCCCCACCCGGACGGATCAGCCGAGGTTAGCAGCTTGGATCACGGGGAAGTTTCTGGAGAGCTCTCTGTAAAAGTTTGCGATGTAACCGATGAACTGAGTTGTTTTGTACTGCTCGTGCTAGTTTACTGTTTTTGGTTAGATCCGTGCTATTTTCTTACTGTCGACCCAAATAATGACGGCGGATTAGTTAGGATTCCCTCCAAACTCTTGAACTTGTGCAAGAAGATGTGTGGGAGAACGGTGGGCGCGCGCACGCTGCTGGGAATCCGTCTGTCACCTGCTTCTTGCTAGTTGTGGAAGGCGATACTCCTTAATCCATTCAGTTTCTTCGTTAGATATCTGTTCCTGCTCACACCAATACAAGATACCACATGCTGGCGAGTAGCATCTCTCTACAAAACTAGTCGTGCTATTTTGCAACGCTTCCCCTAGAAGTACTCTATAAGAGTCCAAGTCAACGTCTAATGTCTTCTTCATCTCCCTCCCATGGGTAAACGGTTTTCTTACCCGGAATCACAAGTCTTGAAGCATGAATCAACAGCAGAATTACACCGGTAGATAGCAACCCTGGTAAAAAAATCTGGTTAACTCTCATTTGGCTTGGATATGTTCGCTAATAACAAGTTGTGATCCTACTATGCAGCTTTTGCAAGTGCATATGCTAAAGTTTACATCTTGGGCAAGTTCATGTATCACCAGGGCAATCTCCCATATTCACGATTTTTAGGTATGTACTTGGGTTCCATATGCCATGATCTCAATTTTTAGGTATGTACTGCTTTGTATGTACCGAGTCAGATCTCAATTTTCACTGTATCTTTCAAAAGATTCGGTTTGTTTTTGGCAAGCACTCAATTTTGGTGGTTATTTAGATTTGTAGGGCTGTTGTTGCCATACTGGAATAGGAGATCTATAGGTTTTCAATTGAATATTCACGATTATGTACTGCCATAGGGAGAATGCAATCTGGTTAAAGAATGGACACATGCTGGTTCTAGATCAAACACAATTAAAAATAATGCAATCTGAACTTTGGTTGGTGAGTTGGTTGCCCGAGAAGTGTGAACTCCGTTACTTTTCTTTGCATTTGTACTTAAGAATCCTGATATGTTTTCTTTGATTTGGCAGGTTCTTTTGGTTGCCGATCAAGAAGAAACTTACATTGAGATAATCAATCAATATCTGGCAAGGAATGTGGTTATATATTTTGGAGACATACTTAGTATAGTGGTTTTTATACTATAAAATCGTGAAGAGAGGCGGAGAGAAACACGTTTCTTCATGAACTTGCAGCTACAAGGTCCTTTTGCCCATTCATATTTTAGTCTTTCTAATCGTGATGATGGCGTGGTAGATGTTTTGGTTCAGATTTCCAGAAAGATGCTATATATTAGCAAGGCCGAGTTAAGACTTAAGAGTTTATACAATTAATTTTGATTCTTTGTTTTTGCAGTTTACTTTATTACAAAAAAAATATGCAGGAAGTCTATAATACATGGTTCAAAAGTCTATAATGCCAAATTCACGTTATGTCTGGATGCAATTTTGTATTGAGTACGCCAGAGTACTACATGGCTACTGAAATTGTATTTGAATTTTGCATATGTGGTAATTAAGATAAGCAAACAAAATCTTAATATTACACCTGCGTGCACGTACACGTTTACTAGTCTATAACTCTATATTAAGATAGTAGATATCCCATGGCCGAGCAATTCTCAGTCCTCTGATAGCACTTCAACGCACAATACTAAGACATTGATAAGTTACCAATACGATTGACGTGATAGTGGAGCAGTAGAGGTCAATACCATAGAGATGGTGCTGTAATTTGTCACTGTGGCCATAGTCTAGTTTTTCACTCAACTCATTGTGCTCTTAGTGCCTCACATGACTGCACCCTAACGAGATAGCTAGCATGACAACTTTCACAACACGAACACTACACGTCGGCCAGCGGCGACCTTAGTGAAGGTACATTTACCATATCTACTGTTCTTTTGTGCACTTATACTCACACACGACCATGCGATAGCTGTCTTTGAGCAGTGACAGTGCAAGAATTTTTTAGATGAAATGCAAACATAAATAAGGCAAGGCATCCGATGCATCCCAGGAAATTGTGTATCCGTGCATCCGTCCATCCTCGACCATCAGATCCAAATCGTATGTGCAGCCTCCAAACCACGATTATTTTGCGTTTGCACGCCCGCCTGACCATGAAGTCGATGTAATTTTTTTGTAAACCCCCTTACAATTATTCTCCATTCATAGATAGAAGCCATAGAATAGATCCACTGATGGAGATAGAAGCCATAGAACATATCAGATCAGGTTATTCGCCGGCGATGACTACAAAACACAGCTGTCCGGCATGGGATCACAAACATTGAGAGTTGAGACCCTGCAATTTTCGGTGGCACGACGCAACGGCCGAGAGGGGCGACACAACACGACAAGTGATCGACGACAACCACACAGCAGAGGCAGATCACTCAACGCCCCAGCGGAGTCTTCAAGCTTAGTTGCCACAGTCGTCATCTGAAATCCATGCATATTCTACGAGTAATATAGACTGCGGCGGCTCTATCTCTAGTTCTGAGAGACATTCTCACATATTCAGCGTACAGGCAATGGAACTCACCCAATTTTCCTGAACATGCATGACTCATGTCTGCTTCCCCATGTGATTGAGCACAAAAGTGGAAATCACAGATTAACTAATTCTAGGTCTGATTAGTCTGGATAGCACGGACAGTAGCATGTTACGATTCCTTCTGGATTTGCTGGTGATTGCCGGTGGCCTCCGCTTTGTGTTTTTGTAGCCGGCATCAGATGGTACTGTGTGTTCACCATCGCCAGTGACTGTCGTGTTGCATGGCCGCCGCCCAGTGCCCGCCGTGTTGCCTCCGTCGGCCGCGGAAACCAGCATGGTCTTCACATTTGTAGTCGCATGCCGGCTGCCGCTCCGTAGTCGCTGCCAGCATATATACTGATCTGATCGGTTTCATTAAGGGGTTTAATTCAAAATTTCATCAACTTACGCGTTTAGGCTAGCGTGTAAGCGCAAAATAATCATGGTTTGGAGGCTAGGCATATGATTTGGATCTGATGGTCGAGGACAAATGGATACACGGATACACAATTTCATGAGATGCATAGGATATGTTGCCCACAAATAATAACATTTTATACTAAACTTCTATACTTCACGATTCATGCTATAATATTTAGCCATTACTGATTAAAATTTTTAGTTTCCTAGTTGGCATAGTGTCATAGTGAACCACATAGGATTGTTGATAAAGAGAGAATGCAATTTTATTTGTTAGGCAATTTCATGCATTTTTCTTTTAATGAACCTGCATTGTGCTTACTTTAAACTTTATTTTATAAGAAATATTTTTCTTGAATTATGTTTTGACAATTGCATAAAAAGATATAGTGTATATGTATTTTTGGTAAATATCTCTAGAGCAAATGATGTAACAAATATCTTAATAGTTGTTTCTAGTGTACAATTGGGAGAGATTTTTATTAAATGCTCTAGCCTATAATTAAGTCAAACTATTGGCATAGTATTGTTTCCTAGGTTTTTCATTGCTACTTATACGTTACAATGGATCTTGTAGTAAGAAGGTTCTTTTCTAAATACATCATTTAAATTGAAGATGACCCGATTAGCAGTCCATCTAAGAAGGTTGGTTTTAGTGATGTGGCCTCATGATCTGTAGATTTTTATGTGGTTTTCCATGGTTGAGAAAATATAAATTTACCTTTGCTACATTTTTAGCACAAAGTTCAACCCAAAACATTTCGGACATAAGATGAGGCCAATAAAGCAGGTTCATATGAACAAAAAAGATAACAGCCACAAAAGTTGTACAAACCCATGCTAAGGCTTTGTTCGACTGCATGGGGTTAGATTACCTAGTGGATCTAACACATGCAAGGATGGGTGAACCCCAAACATCACCTTAATCTCCGCTAACCCATTTCCCCGCATTCCGTACTAGACCCTGGAATTTGGTACCATTCGGTTAGTCCTGATATCAGCAAAGGAGCACATGGGGCAAGCAAACTGCAAACGACTAAGCCAACAGCAACATACAAGCGATATCCTTTTTTTTTACATCAACTTTGAGCACAACAACATAAGTACAAAATCTTGATTATTTCAAGGTGGAGTTGAGGAAAATTGTGACAGGACAACTATCAATGTTCAACGAATGAATATATGCAGTCTTTCTTATGTAAGGCTCACACGAATTGTTTGCCAGGGGCACCCTTGATTTTCTACTTTTGGAGCTTCTAAATTCTAGCTCATTTTCCCTCGTCACGTACTTATAATTTAAAGAGAAAAATGTAAGCACGTGGCCCAAGTATTAAATGGTACCAATGTTGAGAAGGAGACCACATGATGTAAGCACACAAGAATTATATCTTTATAAATCAACTCCATACACCAGTAAATTTCTCAAAGAATACTTTATCTCTTGAAGTATGAAATGCTAGCATGGCTGGACATGGAGACGAAAACATGTTTCTGCTTCTAGAGTGTAATTAGTCTGCTAATGTGAAGGAGAGAACAAAACTGCAACTTGTTGTGGGCGAACCTGACTCAGAAAGTTATTTGAATAGTAAGTTTCATCTCAATTTGATTATGCTATTAATCCATGATCAGTGTGATAATGACCAGAAGGCATGAAATGCTGCATGGAGATGTTGTGTAATGCGACTGATCGGTGTCTTGAATGCAGATAACAGTGAGAGCATGCTGTCCTAGGATCTAGAGATTTCTAGTTTCCAATCATGCAAAGTTTCAGCAATTTCGCTCAAGTTGGGTGATAATACCAAATAACAGGTAAAATTTTGTCACCCAATGCTCCATGCATCAACTACATGAGTGGTTAAACAAATCAGGAGTATAAACAGATCAACTACATGAATAATTACCAATGCTATTATTTTGTGGTGCACCTTGCCAACGGTGAGAGAGCTAGGTTTTGGTGCGGTCGGTGGTTGGATGGCGCTAGGCTAGAAGATATCGCCCCCAACCTGACGGCCAAGGTATCGACACGCGTTACAACTGTATGTACAGTCAAGGAGGGGCTCTCTAGTACATGGATCCAAGGCTGTGGGCCGAACATGGGTGAGGAAGCACTCGTGGAATTCTTCATCCTATGGCAGGTGCTTGCGAGGGTTCAGCTAACCCCAGAATGTGAGGACGCTCTTTTGTGGAGTTGGTCAGACGATGGGCTGGGTCTACTCGGTAAAGTCGGCTTACAACGCCTTCTTCGCAGGTCATTAGCGGACTACAACCATATCGCAGGTTTGACGCTTGAGGGCCCCTTATGGATGCAATTTCTTTGCATGGATTGTCTCGACGCAGCATTGTTGGATAGCTGATCGCCTCGAGCATCGTTGCCTTCCACGGCCATGGGCATGTCTACTTGAGTGTGTGGTAGCCTGGGAGGTTTGGGCTTGGGCCCTTAACCGGTGGGATAGGCTGGCCTGGTTTCCAATAGCCAACACGGACCTACTACAGTGCTAGGCCTTGTCCCAAGGCAACGCAACGGGACCTTTTGACCTCCATCGATTTGATATTCGGGTGCATCTGGCGGCACCGCAATAATGTGTTCTTCAACAGACCTCGTCGGATGTTGATGTCATCGAGGCACAGATTAGAGAGTACAACAGGTGGCGTTTAGCTAGGCTTTTTCGTAGTGATTCCTTTGCCTTTCTAGAGCTGATGTCGTGAATTGGTGGAGAGTAGAACTTGTGGAACTCGACGAGCTGTCACCTCTTGTTGACAGTAGTTTGCTGGTCTTCGGCATTGTCTCTTCTATATGATTAATAAAGAGATGGATGTATTCTCAAAAAAAAAATTCTCAACCAAGCTATAAAATACAAAATCTAAAAGACCACTAAAACGGATTGATGTTTAAATTACCTCCATTAAGTGACTGCACTACTAATTGGCCTCGAGTTGACTAGCATCTCAAGTAAGCAAGTAGTATCTCCTAGGACATTCTTTAACCCGAATGTATGTATGCACAACATTTGAACAATATCAGCCATGCAAAGGTGTTTAAATACTGTCTGGTAGGAGAACTCAAAAGACAAGAGCTAGGTAAATAAATAATAAAGCTACATAAGGACTCGAGCAGCTAACAAAGTAACATGTATATCAATAACGAGAAGCATCAGCATGTGAGTGTAACAAAGTGTCTCATGAGTCCAACCCCGCAAGAAATGCAGCCAAACATACTACGTACTACTCTGTCTGATACACTATCGATTGGGATGGCGCCCACTGCCCAGTCAGCCAGAGCATCGGCCACAACTACATAAAAAATATGAGATTTACCGGTCCTTAGGGCGCCAGGGCCATATCGGGCACCGTCCATCTCGATTGGAGCTTGTCATTTCATCTTTGCAAAAAAAAGTACCTGCAGTTTTATGAATTCAACCCGTTGTCCAGGAAAAGTGGGCTATACAAGTGGCAACCATCCCAGAAAACCTAGCCAGATCCTGATTCGCCATGTGCTGACGGTGGCTCGCTGTTTTCTCTCCTAGAGCCGACGAAGACCACCTCCCCTCGCCCTCTGCTGCACCTCGCCTGGCGCCGTCGTCCTCTGCTCCACCACCATCGGTCGCCGTCCTCTCCATCGCCCTCCCTTCCTCTTCTAGCTGCGACGCCAGGCAGCCTCGTCGGCGAGAGGCAGGCTCAAGGAAGCCTGCTCCGACCACCATCGGCCGTTGTCCTCTCCGCCGCCCTCCTATGCTAGATCTTGCATGTAGTAGTGAGATTTGTTGAATCTGTTTGTAGATCTTGGCTTGTAGGTTCTTGATCTGTTGGATCTATATTTTTTTTTTTGTGTTGGATATTTGTAATTTTATCTATGGTTCCGTTTGAAATAATCTGAAGAACTTTGCATAAATCTTGTTGGATTTTGTTGAAAACAAATGGTTCCGCTGCATCTTGTTGGATCTTTTCATACAAAAGGATGTTTACTAATCAGAAAATATGAGAAACTTTTTAGTGTGTTTATTAGAAAGATTATAAGGATCCACACTGCAAATTCTTGAGAAATTTATAGACAGGCAGGATAAGCTGATAAGGAACCGATAAAGCTCAGGATCTTTTTCACAAGAAATTAATCAACAATCTTGATGCACAGACTGTATGGGATGGTGGGTGATAAAGACCGGCGCCGAGCCGAAAATAATCCGGGATGCAACTGCATGCATGTACGTCCGTGATGCGTCTCGCCGTTCTGGGGACTCAGCATAAAGTATCGATGCATGCACATGCATGGTAAATTTGATCCTAGTCAGCTCGATGTCATCACTCCACTCCCACTTGGACGGTCGGAAGTGCCCCGAGGGCACTGCGCAAGCCCAGGACCCCATGCGGTCAATGCTGATCGACCTGGCCTTGACTTACTTGGTCAATGCCGACTCAGTGGACTAGCTGAGTCACTTGTGTTGTTTGTTCCGCTAGCCTGCTAAGCAAACTGCCACAATGCCAGATGCTCACTTCTGTAATATCACAGCGCATCTTCTTTACCGAAATGATAAAAGTAAAATTCTCTCACTTGTAATACCAAGTTCTGAGTAAAACACGTCTCCTCGGCTTCGTTCGTCGATGTCATACAAGCACGGATCAAACTGATCTCGTGATATTTCCGAAAAATATCGTCCTGCGCGTCGATCGGCTCTTCAAAAAGGGGAAAGCAAAAGAAAATCTACCCATGCATGTTCCTGTCTGAAATCTTTGGAAATTAATGGATGGCATGGTTCGAATCGTCCACACCTCAATTAATCTACCGGGCACCGGCCAGTTTCTGAAGTTACGTTTAACACTTACGACATTCATCACACACGATGGAGATGCTTGATCTTGATCTCATGTGACAGTTGCAGTGTCTTAACTCCACGACGACCTAGATCTCGCAGATCTCTTTCATGGGCTCCACCGGAGATGAAGAGGGGAAAAAACAGAAGCAACATTTCAAGTTGCCTATTCCAATTTTAGGCGCTTGCTCGAGTTATATATGTCTCAGTTAATCCTCTTGTTATACCAACTTTTAGCACGTTCGGTTCATGCACGTTCATATATAAGTAGGTAAGTACCTACTGGAGTTAGATATAGACCAACCTTAATCCCTTGGAATATGATCATAGGATTTATGCATCAGCCAACTATTTTAAAAGTCTGTTTAAACTGATGAAAAGAGACTAGTCAATATATTTATATATAACACACTACAACTCGTGCATATTTTCATCTATGGGCGGTACACAGAAGAGGGAAGGAAGATATTCGCACGATAATTAATCGGTATCGAGATATTTAATATCCACAGAAAGATCTTGTGTGAACAATCCGTGCTAAAGATCTACGGTAATTAATCCACCCGGCAGCCAAATAAGGAGGACTTCTTTTGGGTTTTCAGGGCAACTTTGAGGCCATGAAGAGCTGAAGCCCAAAAGAATTATCTAGCTTAAACATGTCTTATTTCCACCATTAAGCTAGCCTTGTGTGCAATTTCAGAATCTGGGTCGGAGCAATTTCCCGAGCTTCTCGCTTTAGAAACCGAAGTAGTATATAGAATTGTCCCTCTATTTTGGTTCTATTTCAGCACTGCCACCACATTGTCTGGAAATGAAAAAAAAACGTTATTGCCACGAACCTACCATCCGGCATCACGTTTCAGACCGTGCGATAGGGTTTGGCCCATCGGGCGTCGCCATCCGTCGCTCCTCCGCCGACCACCGCAGCCCCAGCGCCGCCTCCACTCAGCCCCCGAATCTGCGCCGCCTCCCACTAGTAGAAAAAGGGTCTTTGGTCCAGCACCCAAATGTCATCTGTCCCGGTTCGGCTGGCCATTGGGGACCAATGACACTTATTGGTCCCGGTCCATGCCGCCTGGAGATTAGTCCCGGTTCATTTCGGGGTATCGGTCCCGGTTTGTGGCATTAACCGGGACCAAGGCCTCCCCAGCATGACACGTGCCTCTATGCGGGTCATTGGTCCCGGTTCATGGCATGAACCGGGATCAAAGACCCTCCCCTGGCTATAAATTGATACCCAGCCCTTTGCCCTTTGCCACAAAAATTTGCTGAATTGTGTGTGTGGTGTGGGTGCTAGCTTTTTTTTCCTTTGATTGCACACAAGGTGTTCGACGAAATGTCCATGCCACATTTAAGTTCGCACAACACGGTATCCTCCGCCGAGGTTAGCAACCTTATCTTCTTCATCTGTAACTGATATAAAAATCTTGCATATGTGTCCATGTGGGTGGTCATTTCACTATTCATGATGTTATTATAATAGTTAATTATTATAACGCAGATCGATGCGCGGATGCGATGGATGTACGGCGACCGACGCGATTCTGATTTTATTGCAGGCCTGCATAAATTTATCGATGTGGCTAAGGCAAACAAAGTGGATAATTTTATGCCTTGTCCCTGCATCGACTGTCGAAATTTGACGGAGCACTCTGCCCCGAGAATCCTTCAAAGCCATCTGCTTCGGAGAGGTTTCATGCCCGGATATTATTGTTGGGCCATGCACGGAGAAAGAGGGGTTAGGCTGGAAGAAAATGAAGAAGAGGATGATGACAGCTATCCTGAAGAATACGGTGATACTGCAATGGAAGACAATGAAGAAGAGGGAGGCGGCAATGAAGAAGAACAACTGGCATCGGATGAGCCCGGTGATGGTCTTGGTCGGGTCATTTCTGATGCAAAGCAACAATGCGATACAGAAAGGGAGAAGCTGAAGTTGGAGGCCATGCAAAACGATCACAAAAAGTTATTATACCCAAATTGCGAAGATGGCAGCACAAAGCTCGGTACCACACTTGAATTGCTGAAATGGAAGGCAGAGGCTGGTTTATCTGACAAGGGATTTGAGAAGTTACTGAAAATAATAAAGCCAAAGCTTCCAAAGGATAATGAGCTGCCCGAGACAACGTACGAAGCAAAGAAGACTATCTGCCCTCTAGGATTAGATGTGGAGAAGATACATGCATGCATTAATGACTGTATCTTATACCGTGGTGAGAAGTATGAGAATATGGATAAATATCCGGTATGCACTGCATGTCGGTACAAGATCAGACAAGATGACCCTGGTGATGTTGAGGGTGATGACGAGCCCCCCAGGAAGAAGGTTCCTGCTAAGGTTATGTGGTATGCTCCTATAATACCACGGTTGAAACGTCTGTTCAGAAACAAAGAGCATGCTAGGTTGTTGCGATGGCACAAAGAAGAGCGTAAGAAAGACGGGAAACTGAGACACCCCGCCGATGGGTCGCAGTGGAGAAACATCGAGAGAAAGTACTCAAACTTTGCAGGTGATGCGAGGAACTTATGGTTTGGTCTAAGTACAGACGGCATGAATCCTTTTGGGGAGCAGAGCTGCAGTCACAGCACCTGGCCCGTGACTCTATGTATCTACAACCTTCCTCCTTGGTTGTGCATGAAGCGGAAGTTCATTATGATGCCAGTGCTCATCCAAGGACCGAAGCAACCCGGCAACGACATTGATGTGTATCTAAGGCCATTAGTCGATGAACTATTGCAGCTGTGGGCAGAACCAGGTGTAAAGGTGTGGGATGAGCACAAACAGGAGCCATTTGACCTACGAGCGTTGCTGTTCGTAACCATCAATGATTGGCCTGCTCTTAGTAATATTTCAGGACAGTCAAACAAGGGATACAATGCATGCACGCACTGTTTAGATAAGACTAAAGGTACATATTTGGATAAATGTAAGAAGGTTGTGTACCTGGAGTGTCGTAAATTTCTTCCGACCAATCATCAAGTAAGAAAAAAAGGCAAGCATTTCAACGGTGAGG
Organism: Dactylis glomerata; assembly: GCA_007115705.1. NCBI lineage: Eukaryota > Viridiplantae > Streptophyta > Magnoliopsida > Poales > Poaceae > Dactylis > Dactylis glomerata. The sequence continues at coordinate 519,068 of QXEO01000808.1, forward strand.
CAGATCACCGGAAGAAGCCTAAGCTCCCTAAAGGTGCTGATGTATTTGGTATGGTGAAGGACCTAGAAGTAATATTTGGAAAGGGTTCTGGCGGTCAATCTGTTCCGAAAGACCCCATTACCGGACACACGGCTATGTGGAAGAAGAAATCTATATTTTGGGAGCTTGAGTATTGGAAAGACCTAGAGGTCCGTTCTTCAATCGATGTGATGCACGTGACGAAGAATCTTTGCGTGAACCTGCTAGGCTTCCTAGGCGTGTATGGGAAGACAAAAGATACACCAGAAGCACGGGAGGACCAGCAACGTATCAAAGACCCATACAACAAGCATACTAATAAAGGCCGTCAATACTTAAGCAGCTACGCTCTTACCAAAGCAGAGAAGGAAATCTTTTTTGAATGCCTGAATAGTATCAAGGTCCCGGCTGGGTTCTCGTCTAATATAAAGGGAATAATAAATATGGCAGAGAAAAAATTCCAGAACCTGAAGTCTCATGATTGTCACGTGATTATGACGCAGTTGCTTCCGGTTGCATTGAGGGGGCTTCTACCGGAAAATGTTCGAGTACCCATTGTGAAGCTATGTGCATTCCTCAATGCAATATCTCAGAAGGTGATCGATCGATAAAGTCTAGAAAGGCTGCAAAAGGATGTGGTCCAATGTCTTGTCAGTTTTGAGTTGGTGTTCCCCCCGTCCTTCTTCAATATTATGACGCATCTCTTAGTTCACCTAGTTGATGAGATTTCCATTCTCGGTCCTGTATTTCTGCACAATATGTTCCCCTTCGAGAGGTTCATGGGAGTCTTAAAGAAATATGTTCGTAATCGTGCAAGGCCAGAAGGAAGCATCTCCAAGGGCTATGGAACAAAGGAGGTCATTGGGTTCTGTGTTGACTTTCTTCCTGACCTTAAGCCGATTGGTGTTCCTGAATCACGGTATGAGGGGAGACTAAGTGGAAAAGGCACGCTAGGAAAGAAAGCAATGATATTTAGGGACGGGCATTCTTTGAATCAAGCACACTACACAGTTTTACAAAGCTCTACCTTCGTGGCTCCGTATATCAAGGAACACATGAATGTTGTACGCTCTAAGTTCCCGGGGAAGGATGACTACTGGATTAAAGAAAATCACATGGAGACTTTTGGCACTTGGTTGCAATTACATCTCATAAATGACACCACTATTGGAGATCAGCTCTACTTGTTGGCCGCGACACCATCTGCGACTGTATTGACTTTCCAAGGGTACGAGATAAATGGGAATACATTTTACACGATCTCCCAAGATAAAAAGAGCACTAACCAAAATAGTGGTGTCCGCTTTGATGCAACATGTGACAATGGGAAAAAGGACACATACTATGGTTACATAGAGGAGATATGGGAACTTGACTATGGACCTACTTTTAAGGTCCCTTTGTTTCGGTGCAGTTGGGTCAACATGAATAGAGAAGGGGTAAAGGTGGACCAGCTGTACAGAATGACAACAGTGGATCTCAAGAATCTTGGTTACAGAGACGAACCATTCGTCCTAGCCAATGATGTGGCTCAGGTTTTCTATGTGAAGGACATGTCCTCCAGACCGAAAAAAAGGAAAAATAAGGAAACGAATACATCAGACGATGAGCCCAGGCGTCACATAGTTCTTTCAGGGAAAAGAAACATCGCGGGAGTCGAGGACAAGACAGACATGTCAGCAGATTATGATAAGTTTGAAGAAATTCCGCCCTTCACCGTGAAAACTGACCCTTGCATCCCGTTAAATAATGAAGATGCTCCATGGTTACGGCCTAAGAAGCGATCATAGGCAAGGGATCGACATACGCGACGAAGGAGAATTACCCTAAACCCTATGTAAATCTATGTAATGTATGAAAACTATGACATGTCATTTTGTGAATGATTTTTTATGATGTTTGCAATTATCCAAGTTCAATATTTTTCCATGCAGCTATGACACATAATATTGGAGTGATTCAGTCATAGTCATGCCTAGCCCTATAAACATCGCCACTGTAGTCGTCGTAGTCGTCGGAGTCGCGGTAGTCGAACCTCGGCGGGTGAGCACGCGTGGGCTGAGACTAAGGGTAGCACAGGCGGGGGCCACGGTAGGCCATGACGCTCTGGAGAGTCCGGCCGCGCCACCACAGCCGATGGCTGGCCTCGTTGAAGTTCGAACAAGGCGGGCCGTCCTCCTCGTGCCTGGCAAGCGCACTCTCACGCCGATTGATGAAGAAGGCGTCCCAAGTCGGGCTGTAGTCGGGATGCCACTGGGGATTCCTCCGCTGCTCTGGCGTGAGCTCGAAGTAGTAGTGGTTCGTGATGGCCATCTGACGCGCCACACCTAGAGGGACAGGAGGGACCGGTACGCCTCCGACGCTCAGCATCCAGCCGGTTGGGACGCGGTAGCCCGGCGGGCAGGGGTAGTTTGAGGCGCAAAGCGCCTCCGCCTCCTTGGGGGTTAGAGATACGATGGAGGCCATGGGAGAGAGTGATGAGGTTTGCAGATATGAGTCTAGATGTGATATGTAAATGGAGGCCAAGCCTACATATATATAGTGAAAAAATGGCGGGAAGACGGAGGCGGGAAAAGGTGGAAAGCGCGGGAAGAAAATAGGCGGGAACGCAGTGGCGCGGGAAACTATCTAACCTTTAGTCCCGGCTGGTGGGTACAACCGGGACTAAAGTTGGTTTTTGTGTCATCTAACTAAACTGTCGGTGGGATAAGGAAAACTTTCTCCTGCAACATCGTAAGCCATTCCAAGATGCACGTGTGCACAATATGGGCACATTATCATAAACTATGCCCTGATTCTAGCCATAACATTGGTGGTTTGACCTAAATGCCATGAAACCTCGAACATGATAGGTCATTTTGTGAAGGATTTTTTATGATGTTTGCAATTTTCCAAGTTCAATATTTTTCCTTGCAACTATGACACATAATATGACACCACGCGAAGGTTTCACATTGTTTGGATCATTTTTGAATTTCTTATGCCCGTTTCAAACTATATTCAAAGCGGCGGGCTTGAAGCTTCTTAGCCCGGGGCTGAGCCTCGCTAAACTTGAAGTAGATCTCTAGTGAAATAGCATGTTGTGAACCTATAAATGATTTTTTTAAAAATTCACAAGCATTATATCATGTACTTGTAGTACAAATCTGGGCACCCTCCTATCGAATCGGCAGGAATTTGTCTTTTTCATGAGGGATGGACGGTAAGGTTTCTGATACACCGGTTGGGAATTGGTCCATCTAAGGTGGTCTAGTATTTTTGAAAAATGGGTTGGTGCCAATGCCAAACTTTAATTTGGTGGTTCCTTCATAGAACACCCCAATTTCGGCACCTCAAAAATGGAAATTGGCTATTTCCTGCGTCGAAAACGAAAACTTCCTCCTGCAACATCGTAAGCCATCCCAAGATGCACATGTGTGCACAATATGGGCACATTATCATAAACTATGCCCTGATTCTAGCCATAACATTGGTGGTTTGACCTAAATGCCATGAAACCTCGAACATGATAGGTCATTTTGTGAAGGATTTTTTATGACGTTTGCAATTTTCCAAGTTCAATATTTTTCCTTGCAACTATGACACATAATATGACACCACGCGAAGGTTTCACATTGTTTGGATCATTTTTGAATTTGTTATGCCCGTTTTAAACGTGTTAGTGCATTTTTTATTAAAAATAGTAAAATTGTTTAGTTAGAATTCATAATTTTGAAAACAGAAAATGGTTTTAGATTAGTTATTTAAATTGAAACACTTTTCCTGTTGAAAGTTTTTCCAAATTTTAAATAGAAGAAAGTTTTTTCCTGTTAAAATGAAAACAGCAAGTTAAAACAGAAAAACAATGGGCACGTGGCGGCTCAGCAGCGCCCCTCGCCCAGGACATTGGTCCCGGTTTGTGGCATCAACCGGGACCGTTAATGGGCACGTGGCGGCTCAGCAGCGCCCCTCGCCCAGGTCATTGGTCCCGGTTTGTGGCATCAACCGGGACCGTTGAGTCATTGGTCCCGGTTGGTGCCACGAACCGGGACCAATGACCCCTCCAAATATAACTCGCCCTTCTTCCTCCCCCACTTCCCCCCAAATCGGCCGAAACTGCTAAGGACTTTTGCGCGCGGAGCGAAAACACGCCGGCAGGCTGTCCGAGTTTCCTGCCGCCGTCCTCGGAGAGCGCCGCCGCTGCCGCCGTCCTCGGTGAGCGCCGCCGCCGCCGCGACCTCTCCCTTTTCCCCCCGCGCCGCCGCTCATCACATTCTCTCTCTGCAGGTGGCCTGCGCCGCCGCCCCCCCCAGCGTCGCCGCGACGCCCGGCCCCGTGCGCCCGCCCCGCACCCCCAGCGCCGCCGCCCCCTTCGACGGTGAGCCCGGCCGGCCAATTTTTTCTTTTTTTTAAAAAATTTCGCATTTAAATTGCCGTAGGCAAATTTTTCATTACTTATATATATATAATACATTGAAATTAAAAAAACATAGAAAAATAAAAATAAAAAATAAAAATAAAAAGCCCTCGTCGGGGCGGGCACAGGGGCGTCGGCGTCGTCGTCCTCGCCGCGGCCTACTCGTCGTCCTCGTCGGGGAGGATGATGTAGGGCCCCTGCGGCCACGGCCAGTTGGCCGCAGGCGGTGGAGGAGGACCTGGTGGAGGAGGCGGCGGTGGAGTCGCCGCACGCGGTGGCGGCGGCGGTGGGCCTGGTGGAGGAGGCGGCGGTGGAGTCGCCGCACGCTGTGGAGGAGGCGACGGTGGCCGGCCGTGCTGCTGGTGCACGGACATGGCCAGCGCCGTGTCGATGCCGGCCCACCGCCTCTTCTCCTCCTCCTCGGAGACGAGGACGGCGACCCGGAGCTCCTCCTCCTCGGACATCGGTGGCGGGGGTGGCGGCGCCTCGCCGTGGTCCATCGCGTCGAGGATGCCGTAGGCGACGCTGCCGACGAAGTCGTCGGTGTCGTCCCTGGGCTCCTCGCCAGGGATGTCGTCGCCGCCCACCTCCGGCGGCGCCTCCTCGTCCTCCTCGTCCTCCTCCATCTCCTCGATGAAGGGATCCGCCTGCGGCGGCTCTGGCCCCGGCTCCGGCATGTACACGCCGGCGTAGGGGTTGGGGGCGACCTCCCCTAGGAAGGCCGCCCGCCGCACCGGGTCGCGCTCCCGCGGCCTGAAGTTGTCCCACCATTGGCTATCGTAGCCAAAGGCGGGATCGGCGCGGAGGCGCGCCGGCATCAGTGCGCGCCGGCGGCGGATCTCGGCGACCCGCTCCGGGCCGAAGCGCGGCACCGGCGGGACCGGCACGCGCCGGCTGTTGAGGTGCCACCCGCCGGGGAGGCTGCAGTCCGGCCAGTCCACGCTCTGGCCGCACTGGTACAGCGCCTGGCAGTGACTCACCGGAATGTACCGGCGGTCACGCTGGCGCTGCGGCGAGGCCGTCCTGGCGCGGCGTGGAGGAGACTGGCGGCGTGGAGGAGACTGGCGGCGCCCAGACCGGCGCGACCCGCCAGCCTCGTGGTCGTGGCTGCCCTTTCCCTTCTTCCAGAACCCCATGGCTGCTGTGGTGGCCGGGATGTGGTGGCTCTGGCGGCTGTGCTGGCTATGGCGATGGAGGCTGGTGGCCGCGGCTCCATTGGCCTCCTTTTAAAGGGGCCAGTGGCCGGGCGTCCAGCGGCCGCAATGAATGCCACCGAGCGGCAGCCCAATCGGCACACCGGCGTTGATGCCGCGGCAGGCATTGAAGGTGACGGCGGGGCGCCCAAAGCACTGACGCGGCGGGACTCGAGGCGACGGGCACTGACGCGGGCGTCGCGTTGGAGAAGACGTACTGACGCACTGACGCGGGCCGACGCGGTGCTGTTTTTTTGGGCCTCTTTTGCCCGCTGGTGCTGTTTTTTTGGCCTCTTTTGCCCGCTGGGTGCTGTGGGCAATTCCTATTTGATGCGCACCCCCCACAGACGTTAAAATCTTAGTGGGCTGGCCCAATAGAAATAAAAATCTATTATTTTTGTCCGGTCAAGAACATGCCTTCAGGCGTCCACCCGTAACAGGCGCTTGAAGCGCCGAATAGGAATGCCCTTAGTACTTAGTTAGAAGTTAGTGTTAGTTTGTTAGTTAGAATTAGAATTAGTTAAAATTAGTTTTAGCGTGCATTTTGAATATATAGCGTGTATTCTAACTAACAAATGTCGGTATATTGCAGAAACTATGGATCCAGCACATAAAAAAAGTCAAGATGATGAATACTTCCTCCAAGGAATGATCCGAGAAAATGTAGATATTGATGTCACCAGGACATTTCTGAACGATTCCGGTGAGGGAGATGAATCTCTCAACCGAGGAGACGACTCCGGTGAGGTAGAAGCCTGGGACGGGGGAGAAGCCGGTGAGGGAGAAGCGGACAAGGGAGAAGGCGACGAGGGAGAAGCCGACGAGGGAGAAGACGACGGCTCTGGCCGAACCTTAAATCTCAGAAACTCCGGCGAGGTGTATATATGTTTTTTTGTAATGCCCGACTGTCTATATATATACATGCATATATTAACACTCTTTCTTATTTTAGCCCTCCGGATTGAGCACTTGTTCCGTCAGAACAAAACGAGGCCCAACCAAAAAGTTGGACAACAAAGTGAGTTATAGGATCGAAGTGGTCGGTGTAGACGGCCAACCGCTAGCTCCTGAAGATGTCGCAAAAAAATTTGTCAAGCAATGTGGAGTTCTTGTGAGGGACCACATCCCGATCATCGTTCAAGAATGGAATCGGCCAAGCAGCGGTGGAGTCCTGTTTGTCGGCGACGTCGCCAAAGATAAGCTTTTTGACAGGCTTATGCTTAATTTCCTCCTGCCAAGGCTAGATGTGAATCCAGATGAGGAGAAGGAAGCAAATAAGGAGCTACTTAAAAGAGTAAAGAAGTTTGCTCTGATCAAGATGGCCGAGGCATTCAAGAACTGGAAGAAGAAACTGTACCTTAAGTTTGTCAAGTTAGACAAGACTCCGGATTTTAATCAAGCCGGCTATGCTAAGTTAAGACACCAGTGGGCTGATTTTGTGAAGTACAAGACATCGGAGAAAGCTTTGGAAAGGTCGAGAATAAATCAAGAGAACGCTGCTAAGAAAGTGTACCACCATAATATGGGGTCTGCTGGCTACGCCGGTTGCATGCCTAAGTGGGATGCACTTGAGGTCAAGTATATTGCTGCCGGGATCAGACCAGAGCCCACAACATGGACACCACGGGCGAGAAACTGGTTTTACGGCCATGGGGGCACGTTGGACGAAGAAGGGAGGGCAATATATACCCAGAAACACAAAGATCATCCCCTACTGCCCATCGAAGATATTAGAAGTGCAGTACAAGATGTGGAAGCGGGACGGTTCGTTCCCGATAGAGAGAACGACGAGCTCACACGAGCCCTCAAAAATGATGAACACACCGGACGAGCACGAGGCACACCGGGCTCCAAGCCGTGGAAGGTTGCCTTCCCCGCGGAAATGAAGAGATATCCCGATAAAAGTCATTAGAGGAGAAAGGAAAGGGAGGCAGCTGAGAAAGCGGCAGCTGCAGACCGGCTGCGTAATGTAGAAGAAGCATTAAAGCGGCAGCAGGATCAACTTGACAGACTTAGCCAGCAAGGTATCAGCAGCCAATCTCAGCGGCACATGGTAGAAGCTGCATTCGATGGTATCGACGCCCTATCAAATAAGAAAAGCAGCGTCGCTTCCACCCAGCTCCACGATGGTGATGATGATGCACTGACGATGGCTCCTCCTAAACGCTACCCAGTGGATGATATCACGGAGAGCACAGCTTGTGAGCTAAAGGTGCAAGTTATGAACTTAAGGGTGACAGCGGCGGTCGGCATGGCCGTACCAACTGCGCCTAACGGAACTTGGCATTGCAGACCGATTCCAAAAGGGTACGCTGTCGTCACGGTGGATGATGTCAAGCAAGATTTTGAGGAGCTGAAGCTGGACCACCCTGCAGGGGAAGATAGGGACCTGACTGAACTAGGAGAAGCCAAAGGGGGGACTATTGTATGGCCAAAGGAGCACATCGTGCTTCCAAATTATGTCCCGCCAAGGCCACCCACTCCTCATAGCAGCAGTCCACCTTCGCCGCCACCTCACCATTCTCCAGCGCAACCGTCGCCTTCACCGCCTCACCACTCACCGCAGCTGTCTCCACCGCCGCCTCAGCCGTCTCCGCCGCCGCCTCAGCCGTCTCCGTCCCCTGAGCCTCAGAGACTAAAGCGGAAGTATACTAAGAGGGGCAGCACCACCAGCAGCAGCAAGAGCACGTTCCGATCACCGAAACGTAAGCTATCGCCCCTCCCAAGAGTACCTCATCAGAATATGAAGAAGCTTCCTTACGAGAAGACAGATGAGGAAATTGCTACGGCCGCAAATGCCCATTATCAACAGTGGAAGACTGACATGGCTAACAAGAAAAATCCAAAGCCGACGGAGCCATTGATCTTCCCGGTCACCGCAGAAGATAAAGCCAAAGCAGCCGCGCTTAAGATTCAGCTTCACCAACCCATAGCGCTCACACCTGACTATAATCGCTCTATTACCAAGTCAGCTGAGGCAAAAGAGCGGAGAGTCGGGAAAGAAGTTGCCCAGCTCGGACAACAGAAAAATCAATCGATCGAACCGCTCAAAGTGTACGATACCAATGAGTGGAGAGCCCAGGAGCGGCATGATCCGAACATTGATCCGGAGTTTATTCAACTCTACGGAGAAAAGGCCAAGTTATATGGACTGTCTATTGCTGAGTACATGAGCCGTCTAGATGAGTTCGAGGGGTACCAGCAAATAGCGTACAAATACCGGTACGGGGATCCTCTCGTCAAACCCGAGTTAGTCAAAGATCTACCAACAAAAATGCGGAGATTGCATAACTGGTACATACAAGCCTGTGCTGAATCCACAAACTGGATCTATGCTGGATATAAACACCACCATTACGGTCATGGAGATGGCTTCTTACTGATGGAATTTCTAGAATTATTTCAGTTTTACCAACAAGACGCCCTCGACAAAACTATTGTCAGTGCCTATTGCCTGTAAGTATTATTAAGTCTTTCTAGCTCAGCTCATTCGTTGCTTGTATAATCTTACTCATCATTATACTAATTATATATGCAGAATGAAGATTCTCGAATGCGACCGAGGAGGAATCTTTGACCTTGGGTTCGTTGACTGCAATTTCGTTCATGAAGATACTCTCAAAAAAAAACCCAAAGAGACAGAGGATAACTTGGTACAATCGTTGAAGTATTTCAGCAACAGAAGGGAAATACTATTTCCTTACAACTTCGAGTGAGTGTTACTGTCTTGTACACATTTTGTTTTCGCTTTACTCGATGTTAAGCTATTTGACTCATTATGTCTGTGCAGCTTCCACTTTATTCTGTTAATCATTAGTGTTGACGAAGGAGTAGTCAAAGTCATGGACTCAAAACGCACACCTTTAGGAAATTGGGTGAACATGCAGGAATGCCTCTAGAAGGCTTGGAAACGGTTCACCGCCAACACTAGGGGTGTTTGGAAGCCAGAGCTTACATTTAAACCATTGAATGTAAGTACTACTTGCTAGATCCACGTATCTCTTTGATTCTAATTTCAATACAATTATCATGCTTGATTCTTATTTTGATTGAACTCCGTTCTCGTAAAGTGCTTGAGGCAAGAAGCTGGGAATAACTTATGTGGATACTATGTCTGCGAGTTCATTCGCCAGACGACCAAAGAGAAGGGTGCAGACCGAAACATCAAAAAACTTGAAGTACGATAAACAATAATCTCAACATTATTTTATTACCATCAACTGTGTTTAGTTTCATTCATATATATTGATCCCCTTCTTTAAATTAGATCGAACGGATGCGGGACGGTCTTCTACCACGGGAACGCGTGCAAGCAATTCAAGAGGAAATTGCCGGTTTCTTATTAGAACAAGTCATAGATCCGAAAGGAGAATACTATTACCCGGTTCATTTAGAAGGGTGAAGTGTAAAAAAGAAGATGTAAAATCAAATTTGTGTGAGTTACCGATTGTAATAGCGACCAAGCACGACGGATGAGACGGTGAATAATATATTCGTGACCATGATGTGTAATATATATATATAGTGTGGTTCCTTCATTATTGATGTATATATATAATACCATTAAATTGAATACAAAACACACCAAATAAAACCCTGAACCCTAAATGGGAAAAAAAACCCTGGATCAACGATCCCGGCTCGTCCTACGAACCGGGACCAATGACTCAGGCCCCCTCGCCCCGCAGCGCGTCCACGTGGAGACCTATCGGTCCCGGTTCGTGCTGGAACCGGGACCGGCATTGGTCCCGAGTAATGGATCCCGGTTCGGCAACCGGGACCAATGGCCCAAATGAACCGGGACCATAGGCCCTTTTTCCACCAGTGTCCACTCAGCCTCCCAATCTACGCCAGGACAGGACCTTGCCGCCGGCCTCCCAATCTGCCGCGTCTCCTAGCCGAGCTGACCAAGCTTGGTGCGTCTGGACGGCAGATGATGGCCAGTAGGAGCATCAAGGCCAGCAAATCAATTGTTTGGTCTCACCATCAGTAATTTATTGAAAATTACATCATAGGGGCTTCCCCTACGGTATTTTAGTCAAAATTATTGAAAATTACACCGTAGGGGCTTTTCCTACGGTATTCCGGTCCAAAAAAAAACCATCAGGAATTTATGTTTGTTTCGACATGACTGTGTTTCGTAGCAAATCAGTTCTTATTCATGGCATTTTGCGACAGTACCTCATCAAACTTTTCAAGAATTGTCCCTCTATTTAGGATACATATCTAATATAGAGGCATTATAGACATTGTACGACACAACATATTTTTGAAAGGATACGACACAACATATTAAATAAGCCAAATTTTAGAAGTCTAAAAGAAGTCTTACGTGGGATTCCCAGGAGCTTGTAACTATAGTTTCTCCCCACCGTTTCCTATAAGCCAGCTTATGCATAAGCACAAGCATAAAAAAAAGTCAGCCTAAACTGTGACGTGTATATGCCGATGAAAAAAAACTTACATTTGTTTTATGTTGCTAGAGGTTAGTTGAGTTAACTCTACTTTGTTTGGAACACTCCCCTTACAAAACCTATTGATGGCTAAGAGCATCTCCAGCCGTCCCCCCATACGGGTGTCGACGGAGGCTGATTTTCAGCCGCATGGGGGGCGTTGGATGTTGTCTCTCTATGGGGGAGGAGAAATTCCCAGCCTTTCAACCCCCCATATGGAGGTTGACGATGATGCTGTCGCCGCTCACCATGGCCGCCGCGGTTCATCTGTGCCCAGCTTCCTTTCCCAGCACACCACCGCCTTTGCGCCGTCACAACGCACACCACCAGCGTCCTATCCCAGCTCGAGGCCGAGCGCCACGCTGTCGCAGCACACACACGACGTTGTGCGCTAGGTCCTTGCTCCGGGTGAGGTGGGATCCGGGCGAGGCGATGGCGGGTGAGGCCAGCTTCGGGTGAGGCGAGGCGGTGGCGGAGGAGGCCGGCTCCGGGCGGCTCCGAGTGAGGCGAGGTGGTGGCAGCCGGCCAGCTCTAGGCGGCCCTAAGCGAGGCAGTGGCAGAGGTTGCTGGCCCGAGGCCCGAGCGACGCGGCGGCGAAGGCCGACTCTGGGCGAGGAGTGGCGGAGGAGGCCTGCTCCGGCGATGCGGTGATGGAAGATGTGGCTCGGCTGTGGCGGAAGATGGCTCGGTGGTGGCCTGGCTCTGCCTCTCCATGTGCGGGACAGCACGAAGGAGTGGATAGAAAGAAGAGAGAAATGGGGAAAAGAAGGAGAGAGAAAGAGAAGGGTGGGTGACAGGTGGGCCATCTGTATGTAAAAAGCCGCGCCGGTGCCCCCGCTCCCTCCTGTGCACGGGGAGTATGTAGGGTGCGCCGGATGAAGATTGTGCAATCGTCGGACGAAAAGCAAATTTGGAGACCCCGGCTGGGAACAATTTTGGCGTCGGCGCCCTCAAATAGCGTTTGGGAGGGGGGGGGGGCTAAGTGGAGATGCTCTAAGGGCGCGATTGGTAGCTTGCACGGTGGTAGGTAGACTCGTATGAGTGGAGAAGATTCCATTTTTTGTGGGCTGCCAAACGAGAGGGGTCTCAATAAAACGGCTCGCACGCGCATTAAAACACCTCTGGGGTAGACCTCGTAGAAACAAAGGAATTGAGCGTTTCCCCAGGACCAGGTCGGGTGCACAAAACAAAGTAGAAAGATGCTCTTTTTTTCGTCAGGTTGCATGGCAGTCTCACATGATATGCAGAAAGTCGCCAAAACCAAACACGACGGCTGCGGATGCCACAAGAATCTATCTACTTCCACGTTATCTACCAAATAACTTGATAATATTTTTTTGCATCGTTTCTACCGGGCCAAATCCCTCCGAAGCTATACGTAATACCAATCATGCCCTAAGACACTATCCGTACGTCTAATTAAACCGGCATTTACGCCGTATAAATTCTGAGCAGTGTGTGACAATGTGACGGGAACTGCAAAGCACGCAGCCAGAATCTAGTCTAGTCTGGCCACAGATTTAGATACGGCCGGCGTGCCTCACCAGACGGTACAATTAGATTTTTTTTAGAGAAAATGGCTCTTCGATGGTTAAACGAGCTGCCATTCATATTTATTAGTCTGTTCTGAGCTACGCGTTTTCATGGTTACTTTGTTCTGTCCGTAAATAAACATGTCATCTCAAGAAAATGATCCTACGTGCCATGATCTATGTGATTCTACCCTGACAGCTAGTGGTACATCAAGTATTTGAAAATGGCTCGCCTGCCCATTATGTGATCATGTAGTTCACAATGAAAATATCTACTCCCTCCGATCGAAAATAACTGTCAGGGACATAGTACAAACTTTGTACTAAGCTAGTACAAAATTGCCGACATTTATTTCCGATCGGAGGGAGTAGTACAGTTGGTTAGCGACTGTTGATGTGATTTTTCAGCATTGGAGATCATTATTGCAGCAACGATTTCTATTCGTGTTTCTGCTTTTTTCTCCCACACGGATTTCTGTTTTTTCTCCCAAACCTGTTTTACTGACCAGCTGAACTTGGTTCAGTTTCATGAATAAAAATCTGCTAACTCCAGTTGTTGCTGGCACAGGAGATCCCAACGCAGCTATACCAGTAGTTTTCACCACAGCTGTCTCAAGGGAAGATCTTTGCGAGGAAGATGTTGGCGTCCACGTCCATAGCTATCTGCCTATCCGCCTGCCTCTTTCCAGGCTAAATCGCCATCGCCAGGTTTAAATTTGATTTCGAAGGACCTGGCCGGCCATGGCCCCGGCCCAAGCTGCTGCGAGCGGCCGGCGATGTCTTTGGGACCACAGTGTCTACCCGTTCATAAGATGGCCCACGCAACCACCACTTCTTTGATTTGAGTAATTTTCAGGAAATGGCAGTCGCTTAGGATGGATGGAAGAGCAAACCTACTGGTCCGGCAATAAATTTTTGGTCCGGAAGTTCAATAATGAGACTACTGATGTCAACCTAACTGTCCTAACCGCTAACCTAATGTAACAAATGGCATTATGGCTTACTAATAGTGTACTATACATACGCATGGTGTTAATCCTTGTTAAGGGTGTTGACTAGGGAAAAGTCTACCTCCGGCGCACCAAATAGGCTTACCCCGGCGAACATTAAAATTCGCTGGGGACAAAATAAAATATCACCGGCGAATCTAGTGGGTGCGCCGGGGATAACTTTTATACCGGGGAATTTAGTGGGTGCGAACAGGAAAAGAGGTGCGCCCGCACTATCTACTATATACTAAAAGCACAATACAGAGTTCTAAAATAGAGACACTACGTTAATCCACATGTACTAAATTAATTTGAGACATAGATCTTAATTATAACGGTTAAGATTTAAAGTCACGAAAAGTTTACGTAATGTATATGTACGTACAACATGTCACGTTCTGTGGAGTTTTTTTTTGTTGAGTAACGCTCCGTGCCAATAGCTATTTATGTTACATAAAATGTACACATAAACATGCCACGTACAAGTAGAAGGAAAAAAAATGTGGATCCATTGATTGTACATATCGTGCAAAAAAAAAGGTACAGAACAGGTTTAAATAGGATACTATCTCTATAAACGTACAAGAACTTTTTTTAGGAGGAAACGTACAACAACGTTACTCTCGAACAGTCATTAGAAAAACTTCAAAACTGACTGACATGTAAGTGAATCTAAAGCCAAAACAATTATCACTAATTAATTTTCAAATCAAATCCATATATACCACATGGAGACAGCCTGCTAGGAAAATTATATATAAGAGGCTCTAAAATTAGACTGATTTGTGCGTATATATATACAAATATCACTTAACATATACTTCCTTCCCCAAATGTTATGTACTTCCTCTGACCCATATTACTCTTCGTTAATATCGTGCAAGTCAGAAACCGTATTGGAGTTTGTATGGAACACTATGAGGTAGAACGACCACCGTCGGGTGCCCTAATAGAGTCAAGATGCTATACGTGAAAGCTAGATCTTTTTAAATTTTTCCCTTACATTGCGTTGGACACCTATACCTATTATATAGAATGAATATCTAAGGGCACATACAATAAGGTGATGTCAGCTTTCTCTTAGAGATGTCACATGGAATTTTTGCTTATCAAAATCAAACTTTATTCAGTTTTATCAAGTATATATAGTCAGCAAATCCATGTACCACATGATGGCAGCCTGCTAGGAAATTTATATATGAGAGGCCTTAAAATTGGACTGATTTGTACGTAAATATATAGCAATATCACTTAATACATACATCCTCCATCCCAAATTATGTTTTATGTAATTTTCTACTAAGTCAAACTTTGTTAAGTTTTAGACTTTGACAAAAAGTTATACTCCCTCCGGCTCATAATACTCTTCGCTAATCTAGATGTATCTAGATATATTTTAGGGATAGGTATATCTATATTTGCAAAGAGTAATATGGGTTGGAGGGAGTACAACATATTTTTGGGACGGGAGAGTACAACCATTAGAAATACAGTTTTTGAACTCTAAATTGACCTCACATATTTTCAAAAATATATATGAGACATACATTGACTTTAGAGAGATGAACCTAAGTCATCCGATACCCATCAATGCAGAAGAGAAAATCCTAGAACCGAGGAAAAACCACTACTTCGCGATAAATGATAGGAGGAAATCTTAGCAACCAAAAACTTAAACCAACACTACTAAACGATAAAAGATACTTCACGTTCAGGGTTTGGTCGAAGTCAAAATAGTAAACTTGACCAAATATTTAGAAAAAATTCCAACATTTACAATATAAAATCTATTGTGCTAGAATCCTCACAAAGTATATTTTCATATTATATGTATTTGGTATTATGAATGTTGATATATTTTCTTATATTACTGGTCATAGTTTACAATGTTTGACTTTAAATAAAGACAGGAGGCAAACTAAGGTACGTCGGATCATTGAATAAATAATTTTCTTATTTCTTAGTCAGTATAGTCAAGAACATCATGTGGCTTCTAATAGAAACTATTTAAGTTGGAACATATTGCTTCAACCAAAAATTAGTTTCACCTTAGTGAGGATAATTAGCTAGATCACTACAGAAATCGTCTGATTTATCGCAGATGGCAGACCTATGACAAACACGCAAACAATCACGGCAAATTCTTCGCATCTCATGTAGACCGGAGTTGATTGCGCTGTTATCGTTGAAGTTCTGGTCGATAATAGCAAAGACGGACCGGCGATGAAGACCGTGCAGACGAGAGGAGCCAGTAGCGACCTAACAAAGCGTCCCTATGATGTCATGTCTGGCCTTTTCGAACTGTTGGTGTGGATGAACCGTCCGGTGCGGAGTTGGCGCCGGCGAGTAGGCTACGTATCCTACTGAGGCAGGCGCAACAGCCGGCCGAGTACACAGAGGTTAATAGGAAATTTGTATTAACATTTCCTATAAATGACACATTAACATTTCCTATCAATGATATACTAATCAAATATAATTCTCTTCAATAATTTTTTTAAAGGTGATGCCCTCGCATTTACGAGGGCCACCATGCTAGTTGATGTAGCAAAGCAAGAAACCGCCCCCCACCACCAAGTCCAATCAAAATCTCCTTAATGTGCACGAAAGCAACACAGTTTGACACCCCGCGGTGGGCGATCCAGTCAGCAGCAGAGAGGCTCCGTTCCCCCCACTTCGCGGCCGGACAGGGACGCCGGCCAAATTTGATTAATTTTCACACTGACCCCTCGCCGGAGCTGCGGAGCATCTATATATCCGCCGGCGTCGGGCATCGCTATCGCCGTCGTGGGCTCAGGCGAAATTTGGGTGGCTTTTGTCGCCGATGCAGCCGAACAGCGCATAGAATCCAACGAGGGTACAGGGCGCCACACCACACTGCCTTGCTTTTGCCTAGTGGCCATGCACTGTTGCTCTCCTCTCTCCCCTTGATCCCATTCACCACTTGGGTGCGTGATGGCGATCGTTCTCGGTGCTTATCGCGAGGGAGAATACAGATCCAGGGATAGGTGCTGGCACCGATGCATAGAGATATTTATCCGATTGGCATTATGGAAGATAATATAGATGCCCAATCGACAAGAATTATGCTAGCTAGGGTGGGTTGTGGCTACTGGCTAGCCAGCAGCTAAATGGAGGCGTTGTGTGATGGTTCAGTGTCGAAGCAAGTGGTATTCGCGAGCTTAATGTATCTCTAACTAGAATGTACTACAAAGCAATGTTTGGTAGAGAGATGTTTGGAAAGGAGTAGAGCTCGAGCGACTTATAGACTAGTTCATGTCATATTAAAATTCATGCATGCTCTAGTTGAGTCGAGTAAAATGTTGAGCTATAAAATATTCGGCTTGTAACGATCTCGAGCTAGTTTTAAAAAAATTCAGAAAATTCAAAAAAGATTCTAAAAACCTAAATTGAAAAACCGTAAATATATGAATTATTCGACCATTTTATCCAACCTAGAATGTCCTCATTCCACACCAAATAGTCAACTTCCCGCTCAATCACCCTTTCTCAAGTTGATCTAGACCAAGCACGCTTAACTTCCAAGTTTTAAGTGCACGATCCACCCTCTACATATTATACCTTATTGATGCTACTCTTTCAATCCTTATAAGCCTTATGTGTGTGAGTGTGTGTAGAACGCTGCTATGAACACGACACATTACGTACGATTTTTGTACGACGTTTCATATGGGCCTTCCATTTAGCCGGCCAACTCAAGAGAGTCTGTTGGATTTGCATCGTACAAAGGTATCGTACGTGAACTATCATACGCACAACACTATGAGTGTGTCTGTGTGTGTGTGAGAGAGTATGTGTGAGTTTGTGTGTGACACAAATTTGAAAATTTGAAAAATCTCAAAAAAAATGAAAAACCAAAAATCTAAAATTAAAAAGTCAATTTTCACTTTTGAATTTGCGGATTCTAAAAATCGGATGTAACTTTTTGTGCAGATACTTTTTCATATAAAAAACTTTTCAATACGACATCGTATGCAAAGGTTATCGCTGTTTTACTGCGCTATAAATTTTTTTGCAAAAATATATCAAAATTCCAATGATTTTTATCATTTTATTTTGTTTTTTGCAAACTGAAATAGGCAATCCAAGGGGAGGTGCTGTGGGTGAAAAGTAAAAATACATTTAACCTGAGTTACCCCCGGTGAACATGGTCCTATGCGCTGGGGGTAATAATTTACCACGGGCGAACCTCGGACCTGGGCGCCGGGGGTACTCGTAGGCCTATCCGTGGTGGGCCCGACCCACTATTTCCCCAGCGCATGTGCCATTATTCGCCAGCAATAGTCTCTTTATCCCCGGCGCATCTAAGAGCTATTCGTGGGGGGTAAGGGTGGACAGGGCCGGCTCAGCATGGGTGGACATGGTCCTCCTTATTCTGGGCGAATCCAGGATATGTTCGCTGACGGTATTTGTCCTAACGCCGGTGCACCCTAGGCTTATTCGCCGGCAGTATAAGAACGCTGGTGCATATATTCTAAATTTGCAGGTGATAAGACGTCTCGGTATAAGCAATTCTCTAGTAGTGTGATTACCCCCATTCGTACGGTTTACTCTAACAAATTGGTGTAATTTATTCATTTGGTATAGTTTACTCATAGGGTGATTTGATCGCCTAGGTTAACTCGATGGAGGATTTGGTTACTCTGAAGAAAATGTACGGGTACAAGTGTGTCGTATTCAGAGAGTACTTATCTCTGTTCATAGAACAATATGCTAACTTATACGGCGACGATGAACCTAGCATTCCTAATTTATGAAGCTTCTAGATCAAGCCGAGCATGTAGATGATCATGCATGAAAGTGACCACATACTTACAGATCTTATGTCAAGAGAAGTGCTGCCTACACAGTTGAACTAAGCTTCTTCTCTACTGGTAAACAACAGAGATCGGTGTGTAGTATACTATTTATATTTCTATATGTACACGCCGGTAATTAAACCTCATGTCATGGTCATGCAAGTGTCCTCTCACGTTAAGAATCCAAGGCAGTAATGCTACAGCTACGGATGGATTCCTACAAAATTTCACTTACGGACGTACGTGTCAAGAAGGTGGAGGGGATCAAGCCCTCAATTCACGGGAGGTTAGCAGATTTGCACCAACCTGATACACCCACGTCATTCCGTAAACAGTTTCCGTAACAAAGTGTCCGTAAGTGTAGGATTATTCAATCCAAGGTTTTGGGTAACCATCACATTAATCAAGTCATTGAGCCACTAAGATGTAGGTAGAACTACTATAGTAGTCTAATACAGGTTCGTGTACAGCTGTGTGCATCTTAGTTATGCATAGGCTGAGTGTAATGCTTAAACCTTTTAAGTAATAAAGCGTCCTTTATCAAAAAATAATAGTTCATGTTGCAACATGTAAGAGAACATTTTGAGCATTTGGAGTAGGCAATTTCTAAGAGCATCCCACCAACGCTTCCAACAATATCGCTCCAAATAGGCCTATTGGGCGCGGGTTACATTTTAGGCTCACAAAGGCGACAGGCCACCACCTTTTTTCGAGCCCAATAAAAAAACTCGTACTACCATGCTAGTCCTGGCCCACAAGGACCGGTCCAAAAGTGCCAACATCGAGCGCCATGTCTGTGTTCACCCGCGGGACCCCCGGCAGCCACACAAAAATCGCTCCTCCCCCACATCCCCTCCCACCGCCCTAGAATTGCCATCCCCACCAACCCATTCGTGTTGTCATGTTCGCGTCCCACTACGCCTTGCCCGCCACAGACCGCCACCCAATTGCTGTCGTGATTCGGACGGAACCGCCTACCACCGCGAACGCCATGCTCCGGGAGAAATATCACATTGCTAACTGTCAGGAGGCTTGCCAGAAGGATGCCGAGTGAACATTTGATTTGTTCCAATATCGTTTTGTTATTGTCAGATACCTGCTCTTACCTGGTCGGAATCTCAGATGTGGGAGGTAATGAACTGTTGTATAATAATGCACAACATGATTATCAAGAGTGAGGGGGATGCGGTAGTGATTCATGAAAAGCAGTTTGATCACCAAGATCTGCTTGCCAAGTTGCTTAGGTGTCAACTGAGTTTTCTACTATCCTCGCCATGCATCAAGAAATCCGTGACACATATGTTCATACTTGACTCCAAAATGAACTAGTGAGCATTTGTGGGCGATTAAAGGAAACTCCCAATGATTGTAGAGCAAATTTAATTTATTTTCAGTTTGAATTGTTGTATGAATAATTGTTGTACGAAACTATTTATGTGTTTAACAATCTAATATGGTTTGAATTATTATTTAGAACTTTGTATATGTTTCTATATGTCAAAACAACAAAACACATTCGTTTGGGACATGCTATATTGGAAGCTCCTGTGTGGGACGACGCTCCCAATATAACAGGAGCATGTGCCAATAGGCCCCAAAGTGAACCGCTGGTGCCCTGTCTGCAATTATTTGGGAGGCGCCCGTGAAGATGCTCTAAGTTAACATAACAATATCATTAATTACCTAAGCCCAATAAAAAATTGACTAGTACCTCTTGGCTAATTCTTGACCGAATATTCATAGTAGAATGAACATGGACAATTATTTTCACTGCTTTTTTGAGAGTACACCAAAGTAGTACCATATTTTTATAGAAGGCAGAGGTTCGAGCACAAGAACACTACCACTCACTACGAGCAACAAGCTTAGCAACAACTCAACATTGGCTAGTCTAAATGAGCGTCATATAATATCACATTTGTGATTCTCTTATGTTTTTTACTAAATCGTCATGGAATGAGCGATATATAATATCACATTTGTTATAGTAAAGGGAGTGACTAATTCTCAGTCGACATAGTCATATGACATCATCAAATCAGTCGACTGATTCTCACTCATATGGCATCATCAAATTTCAGTTGCTATTCATAATGCAACGTATGGCTAACATAAATTATGAAGCAAAGCTAACAACCCAGTGCAATTTCTCAATTGCAATCCATGTTGTAACTCTTGAGTAGCACGAATCACAAAGCAGTCAAATGAGCATTTTTTTTCCTCAGTGTAACTCATCTTAGAATTCATGGAGCCACGGGTAGCACAAAATCATGAATCAATCCAAGTGTTCAGGGGTTTACTGAAAAAATAAGCTATTCTCAATTGACTGATAATTAGCAAAACCGTTAAATAAAACTGTACTTACAGACGGCAATACCTAATTGATCCATATCATTGGAACCATGGGTTTACTCAGCAGTCAGCATACAAGAGAGTCTTCCTGCGACGCACATGGCGCTTACCGGCGGCGCCGTCTGTTTGGCTGGTTACCTCGGGCGCAGGCCGTTTACCAATTCTTTTATCTCTCGTACGACTTTCACGGCAGGGTAAGATAACAGACCAAAGAGGAGAAGGATCTCTGTGCAACATGAAAGGCAGAAGAGGTTTCAGACTGCGTTTGTCTGCGCTTTTTTTATAGTTGAACTTTTTTTTCGCAAGAATGACACGCACAAATCGAGAAATAGTTGAACTTTTTCTCCCGGATCCGTCGCAACCTGGACCAACCAAACTCGGATGTGTCCCGAAATATTGGAAAACGGTAGCCATTACATCTGGTGAAGTGCGTACTTTGTACGGTGTGTACTGTACTGACTTGATTGTGCCCTGGTGCGTGGGCAAGCCTCTGGTTTGGTTGTGACTCGTGTCATGACATTGCATATAAATATAATCGCGCGTGGCAGGTGATTAAGGCCAAGTCCATTCGTGTGTCGATGATTAAGGGTTGCTTTTTTTAGCTCCGATGTGTATGGTGAAGACGATGAAGTGTTAGCTCCATAGACGCCGTTGGCCTCCGCCAAAGGTGATGTTTCTCGCTCGGTGCATGGCACCGCTGATGTGCTCCACGATGAGGAGGCACCACCGGAGCCTTGCGGGGGCCTCTTTGTTGCTACTGCCGCTCTAGGAGATGAGGAAGGCTGGTGCACGTGGTTCGCGACGAACACCCCGGCCATAAGCCATCTTCTTTTCTTCAGAATGAAGGAGAGCGTACTCTCACTTTCAAGCGTTCGGCTTGAGGAAGGTTCTTTTGGTGCCCTGAGCGTAGACACCAGGTCAGCACATGCCGTGGGTCCTTCAGATGCATCCGATGTCGTTGTCCTGGTCATTGGGAGCGATTCTTCTGTGCCGCTCGTTCTCGCTCTCCAGACACTCGTGCTTGTTCTCTGGATGCTTGTGCTCCTTGCTAGCGGAGCCGTTCTCCGTTCGCCCAGCCTCGTCGTCCTCCATTGACTCGGAGTTGGGCTGAGGTCATGTGTCACTCGTCATTGTGTGCAGCGATGCCGCCAAGGCCCTCTTCTAGGTGTTGCGAGGAGTCTAATGACATCGCTATTTTGGACTCTCAGTTTGCCTTGATGCGCATGGAGCTCCTTCAGCTGGTCGATGTCCATGTCAAGGAGGCATCTCGCCCCCTTCATGAGGAGGTGGCAATGCTTAAATTGTTGTTGGCACGCATTGGTGTTCCTTTGGAGTTGACAGAGTCATGTACTTCTGGTGGCCTGGGGCTCGTTTCCGCAAAAGCTTTGTTTCCGTTTGACTCCATTGAGCAGAAGTCATCTGTGGTTGAGGAAGAGCATCCCTATGGTAGTCCTTGCTCGCGCTGCGGCCTGATGTGTCGGTTGCTTTTGAGAGAGAGGGCATTGATGAGATCTTGGGTCCGGTGTTGTAGATCACACCAGAGTTGCATGAGATGTGTGAGGGATTTTGTTTGGTGCTTCCATTGGAGCAGGGCTCATTTGAGGCCTTCCGGTGTCCACGGCACCCTCGCACCCACAGTCGCCCGTCTTTATGAACAGTGGAGGAGTGTTGGTGCATAGATCTGAGACTCTTTTACTAAGGAGTTTTGCGGCTTGCTCGCTAGTTTAGAGGAGGTTAGCCCTAGATATGGTAAGTACATTGCATGCGTCTTAGCAGGGAAGGCTTCAGAGACACAATCAGAAAGTTGGAGAAGTCTCTCAGGAAGATATCTATTTGGGGCAAAAGAAGGAAGCATGGCGTTGCAAGGAAAGCTTTGACATGTGCTTGATTGATGATTCATCGTTCGGTGGGTCTTCTTTGTGGCGTAGTGCTTAGGTTTCGTCAATTTGCGGGTGTTGTAGGTTGAGAGTGCTTGTTGGTATGCTTTAGGTGTTGTTCTTTTTTTAACAGTTTTCATCCGGTTTCGTCAATTAATTGAGCAATTCTCTTCTTTTTAATTAATAGATTGCGGCATATCTTTTTCCTCCTTTTTTTAAAAAATGGGTCAAATGTCGCTTAATTTCGTCTAGGAATAGCAAGTCCATGCTTACGCTGCCTTGCTTGGTCTGGGCACATGTTGTGGTCAAGTTGTTCTGACGGGTCAAGTGCTGACTTGCTTGCGCAGCGTCGACGCTGATGTTGTAGAAATTTTCCTGGTTAGCGATAGCTCGTTTGAATTTGACGAGTTTGTTGAATGATATCAACTCATCAGGTATTCAACGGGTTCGTTAAACTACTACAAGTCTACAAATATTCCACTACCAGTGACTCCACTTGGGTTTTTAAACTACGCATCCGTTCAGTACTGGTATATATAGATAGGGGTGAATATTGAGCCAGCTTGACTCAACTCGACTCAACTCGTAAATACTCGTTAACTAACGAGCCTGCTCGACTTACCTCATTAAATAAACGAGCTCCAAACCTCAACTCGGCTCGACTCAATTAAAACTCGAGTTGGCTCAATAAACTCATTAAGCTCGGTAAGAAACATAAAAAACATTAGCACCATAGCATGTATATGACAACAGACAATAGTCCATAATATAATCTAAACTTCAAAATTTAAAAGTTTCTCAGAAGTCCACCATACCTTACATTAAAAGTGACTCTATGAATAATCCACAATAAAAAGGATATCACATAGTTTTTTAGTAGTACAAGTGATCATGTTATGAACTAAATGAGTTTAACGAGTACTTGTAACTCGACTCATTAAACTCGTTTTCCTAATGATCTAAAAATGCCAGCTTGGCTTGACTCATTAGTGTCCGAGTTCGAGCCGAGTTGAACCAAGTTTTCAAGTACTCATTATGCTCACGAGTTTCGAGTTTTATTTCCACCCATATATATAGACAGCCGCTTTTATATTTCTAATGATTTTAGAAAACATATATAAATATACAAAAACACAAACTCTCACATGTTCTGTGCTTTTGGGCACAAGACTGTACAACTCGTTGACATTGCCCTGCCTACAGACTAGCCATGATAGGACCAACTCCCCTAGCTCAGCTAATTGCTGGGTCTGCAAGTCCGAAATCCTGAGCCTGAGGGCAAGGAAATGGAATTTGTATCAGTATTCAGAGACATACGGAACCAGTTACACATGCCTACTAGCGTATAATATGCAGCACGGTGAGTCAAAGCAAACACGATGGAGACAATGGCAGCGCACACCACTGAGAAGTCAATCTTCTAGCGTCCCGCGATCTTCCAACAGAATCTAATCAGAACACTACTGCAACAAAAAGAAGTTCGCAATAATACAGCGAATCGAATCGGAATCTCCCCGTCCAGGTGGCACTGAACTCGAGGTTCCGTGCTACGCAGAGCAGAGTAATTCCAGTCCGACTGTGCAGTGACTCGATCGTGCCCTGGCGCTTGGGCAAGTTCGTGCTGCTCCTGTCGTGGCGACAGAGTCCAGCCTTCCTTCCACTTATGCGCGCGCGCGAGATCGGGTCCAACCTTCAGAAAGTTCTCATGTGTTTGACCTGCTTAGGCGTCGAAGCTGACGTTAATGAAGTTTTCCGTTAGCGAAAGCCAGTTTGATATTTGAGGAGTTATCTCCTGGTCCAGATGAATTCCGTTGGAACCTACAGGCTAATGGTGCCTTCTCCGTAGATTCCTTATACAATGCGATCATGCAATCCGATATTCCAGTCGATAACAACAAGAAGATTTGGAAGATGAAAATACCATTAAAAACCAAAAATTTTGGTTGGTATCTTCGTCGGGGAGTGATCCTAACCAAAGACAATCTTGTTAGGCGCAATTGGCATGGAAGTACGAGGTGTGTGTTCTGTCATCAGGACGAGACTATTAAACACCTATTCTTCCAATGCCGCTTTGCCAGATCTATATGGTCAATCATCCAAACAGCCTCTACCCTGTACCCACCGACTAGTGTTGCCAATATTTTTGGAAATTGGCTTCATGGCATCGATCTCAGGTTTCGAATGCTTATTAGGATGGGAGCGTTAGCCGTTATTTGGTCGCTTTGGCTATGTAGAAATGACAAAGTTTTTAATGATAAAAATTGTTCTCTCTTAGAGGTAATCTACAGATGTACCGGTACGTTCCGTTTGTGGTCGCCTCTTCAGCGTATGGAGAATCGAGACCTATTTATGGAGGTCTGTACACGATTGGAGGCTACGGCGAGGGATATTTTTTCCCCACATGGGTGGCAGCATAATCTCAGGATTGAGCCACCACCATCACCTTAGGCGATTTACAATTGCTCGTTACGATATGTATTTTGCCTTCCCTTTTTCTGTTTTGGATTTGGTTACTGGACGGCTGTGTGCATCTTGGATGCAGAGGCCGGGTGTATTTGCTTGACTAAGTAATAAAAGCGTCCATTATCGAAAAAAAATGCATCACCATCAACAACTAACAAGAATCAGGCCAGCTGTGCGCCCACCGTTCCTCCCACGGACCATCTTCTTGCGCAAGTTCAAGAGCTGGAGAGGAAATCCCAACCGCTCCGCCGTCCTTTGCGCCAACAGCAAAATACCACGGATCTAACCAGAAACCATTAAAAACGTCACCACCATCAGAATATCTTCAGTTCATCATTTGCACACCAGGCCACCAGGGAAGAGGACAAATCCTCAGTTCATTCAGCTGCATCACATGCAAAATTTACAGAGATTTCGTCGGAATCGGGGCATTTCTCCG
Source organism: Dactylis glomerata (assembly GCA_007115705.1). Taxonomy (NCBI): domain Eukaryota; kingdom Viridiplantae; phylum Streptophyta; class Magnoliopsida; order Poales; family Poaceae; genus Dactylis; species Dactylis glomerata. The sequence continues at coordinate 544,600 of QXEO01000808.1, forward strand.
GTTTTCCAAGTGGCTGGCCTGATCGGGGTGGGGGCATGGTTGTCGCGTGACGGGAAGGAAGCGATGGCGAGACGCCACCGGTCACTGAACTGGCCGATCGAGCTTATCCAAAACAGAAACAGAAAGTTGTAGTAGCAACAATCATCCATGGTGGATAAGCCTCAGATGCATGTATCCAAAATGTCTCCATTTCTCACTCATGTATATACTCCAAAAAACAAAACGGCCTTATACACATCGGGGATGAGGATTTGGTTACTGGGTGCAACCGGCTAGAGAAGGTTGCACGGGATTTATACAGCCAGTCCAACTGGCGTTTTGATCTCCGGTTGACATTTTGATGCATTGGCGCTGCTTTCACTCCGGGCTGTTTAGATGGTTGATTCATGTATCGACCTTGTGTGATCCATGATGTAATTTTTTTGTAAGACCATACACTAATAAATTAATAAATCAATAAAAAAGCCGCATGCATCCTATCGATGCAGAGGCTGGGGCGATGTCCTCCTTTTCGAAAAAAAACATCGGGGATGAGGATCGCGACGAACTCTGCTATCTATGTGCACGGAGGGGATCGATGATCAGGGACGCACCGACTGGATCCAAAACTCCGGTCCCCCGCCGGCTAATTACTTACAGCGGACGAAAGATCCCGGTGAATTATCAGCGGAATTTCTCCCCAGTTCTGTCCTATGCACACTATGTACTAGTAGAATCTTGCTGCTATGCTATGGCATGTCGACGGGGTTGGCTTGTTTATTCACTGGCGGTTGTCGCCGGCGCGGTCACCGGCGAAGGAGACAGCGGAGAGGCGGCTATGCCGGGGGCGGAACCCGCCGGCTGCGCGCCTCCGGTGCGGCGACTGCGGGGTCTGCGCGAGCGCCCTGCGCGCCCACGTACCGCTCTCCATGGCGCCGCCGACCCGCACCATCGCGCTGCCCGTGCGCTTGGCGCCCAGCCTGCAGGTGCCGCTCGAGACAGCGTTGCCGAGGGACGCCGGTGAAGGCGGGGAGGCGGGCTTGCTGTGGCCGTGGCCGTGGAAGGCCGGAGCCTCAAGCTTGCGCCCCTTGTGCTTGCTGCAGCGGAAGGAGCCTGGGTGGTTCGTCGGGGAGCACATGCAGGATTGCCGGCTCCTGGCGGTGGCCGACGGCGAGGAGACGCTAACAGACTTGCCCGGCGAGCGGGCTTCGGCGGCGGCGGAGAGCTTGACGCGGTTGGGTGAGGCGGAGCGGTAGTTGGGAATCGACAGGATAGGCCCGCTGGGCCGGGTGGTAGCAGCCGTCGCCATGAGAACTGCTGAGATCGGAGAGCGGAGGTTTTTGTGTCGCTAGTGGTGGTTCGCGGGAGTTGACAGTAGACTGAGGGAGCGGTTTGGAGTGGCATATATAGAGAAGCCAGGGGCAGATTGGTAACATCAGAGGGTGAGGAGAGTTGGGACTATGGGCATGAAAGCAGTGGGTGGAGTGGGCGGCCGTGCTGTGGGCCCGTACACCGGAACCGGTCGTTCATTTGGGTCAAGGTAGGTCCACTCGCCAATAAATCTGTGGCAATTTCTTGATCAAACATACCACCACTGGCTTGCATAGAATGTAAATTAGACATGTTGTGAATGTTCTATAATCAACTATATATAGGTGATGTCGTGGTAAGCAGCTATTGGTAGTAGATATTATGCAAACATTTGCTGCAGGTTTTTGAGTACGATCAAATACTATGTTTAGTATGCAGTTTTTTTCTTGGGCAGTAAAATCTCGCAGAAAACCGGTTATCACAGTTAGCACCAAAAAATGTTTCTGTCAGGCAAAATTTACTGGTACTATATAAGGAGATCAATTTTAAAGGTTATTTTATATTTAGGATGATTTTATTGATTCGTTTAAAAAATCATGGCCGGTGGTCTGACCGGTATTTGATGTATTTCTAAAAATCGGATATTTTGTACCATCATGGGCATTTGTTTCCCAAACAAAAAATAAAAGGCGCGCGCTAGGCGCCGATTGCCTGATCGCGGCCCGAAAATCGGTTGTATCATCGCTATCAAATCATGATCTGCTGGCGAAAAGAAGCAGCGACGTAGCTTTGCATTTTAGCCCCTAGATTTTGTGAAATCAACCCCTAGTCATGTTTTCTTCAGTTAAAATAAAAGAGGTATATCCCGTTGCCCCCGATAATCGTGATATCTACATAAAAATGCCAATATAATGATTTACAACTAGAATAGATAGTTTTGCAACAAAATCTTTCATCCCGCGCACGAGAAGAAAAAACACTATTACTCTATTACAATAAAAAAATGTTGCAACATTTTAAAAGTAAAAAATGTTACAAAAAAGGTTACACAACACTAGTTTTGTTGTAGGCTGATTTACAACAAAAATCACAAACTAATTCAATAATAAATAGGCAACTTCATGCAAACAGGAAAATCATGTTTTTCTAGCAATGACAATAAAAGCCACCAACTATTCCAATAAAATACATAAAAAATTAAAAAAATGCATATTTAAAAAATTTCAAATATCGTCGAAAAATGTAAGAAAATAGCATGAAAACCATGCAACATCTTGCGTATGCATTCACAACAAAACTTATACAAGTTTGTTATATTTTAAAATCACTTATGCAACATTTTTGCAAAACATTTCTTATAGTCTTTTGCAACATATCGTGTTGGCGTCACAACATATCAGGTGGCCCTATGAAACATCACATATTAGTTCCTCAAAACATCCCATCTACAGTGTCCTTTGGTTCATGGATTCGGCGTCGCTGGCCATGAATCTAGCTCGCAAGAGCTTTGTTGGCGGTAGAGTCGACTATCTCGTAAATATTTCTGCTAGTTCCCTCATTTTCCTGGCTTGAACTGGCATGAAATCTTAGATCTGGAAGCATCCACGGCCATGGCCACGGCTACGGGATGCTAGGGGAGGCTGACATAGGAGGCAAGGGCCTCGTTGCCGGTGGGGATCTGTCGGAGAAGATCTTGCTCCAGCCACTCCAACTGCTTTGATGCGTCGCTGGCGTTGGGAGCGCCGAATCGCCCCGTGCGTCGCCTCTTCTCCCTGCCGGCAACAATTTTCTTTCGGGAGCGAAAATGTTGGCTTCGTCTGTGACGGCCTCCTCTCCGTGCGGGTGATGTGCCGACAACGGGAGCATTGCATCAAAGAAGAATCAGAGGGCTCGGAGGACAACCGATCCAAGGACGCGGTTAGTCGCCCGATTACAAGCGTCTACCTACGACCTCAACTAGAATAACCATATTCTGGCGCGGATTTTTTGTTTTAGCACGCAGTGCATTTGCCGATTCGGCGACGCCAAAGCTATTTCCCGTGTGCAGTGCAGCCCACCGGTTCTGGACCTCCATCCACATGTTACTATCAGTAAACTGGTTCCGGCACACCGGATGGATAGACCCAGGAAAGGCAGTTAGCATTTATCTTGGAACGATCAAAGACAGGCAGGCCAACTGGCCTCACTAGTAGAAAAACGGTCTTTAGTCCCGGTTGTATCAACCGGGACTAATTAATCGGGATTAAAAGTCCTCCTCTTTAGTCCCGGTTGTGCCACAACCCGAGACTAAAGGTTCTCCACGTGGCTGTCCTGAGCGCTGCGGGCTGGAGAACCCAACACCAACCGGGACTAAAGATCATTTTGTTATTTTTAAATATTTTCAAAAAAAGTTTCAGATTTTCTTGAATTTTCCTATTTTCAGATTTTTGATTTGTTTGACACTTTCCCCTCTAATCCCCTCTAATCTCTAATCATCATCCCTATTTTTCATATCAAAGTATATACTCGTGGTCCCACTTCCCGGCGGTCACCCATCCTCACACTGCTCCACACTCAGCACGTTTAACTTCTCCATTCCTTCTCTACTAGCTTCCAAGACTGTGCTCGCGACTTCTTGATAATACTACGCTATGAATTGTATTAACCCTTAGACTTTGATAACATATAATTTTACTTTTTTGAATTCTAAATAATTTCAAAAATAAACAACAATGATTAAGTAATAATGAGCATCAATAAATTTCAAATAATCTTTATGCATAATTTAAATATTAATTTTAAAACTCAAAATATTCAAAAAAAAACAAAAAATTCAATAAATTTAAAAATTCCAAAATTAATAAAAAACTTCAAAATAACTAAAAAGTGGAAGAAACAACTAAAGAAATTAAAAAATCCTTTAAAAATCATTTTTTTCTCATTTTTCTAACAAAAACTAAAATCTTCATGCTTTCATATTTCCCTTTGGAATTTTGAGAAACAAGAAATTGTGCAAACGGCCGTAGGCCGTTGAAATCGGATGTAAAATTTTGTGTAGATAATTTTTCATATATTATACATTTTTTTTGAGTCCGTATGCAAAAGTTAGAGCCGTTTTAATTCGGAACAACCTTTTTTTGCAAAAAAAATTCAATTTTCAAATTTTCCATAAAAGTTAGTTGCATGAGGTACATGTATGTCAAAGGATTTTGAAATTTGAAGTTTTTATCATTTTCGTTTATTTTTTTTGGACGTTTTTTTTACGGGGTAAGCATGAGAGCAAAATTGGGGGAGACCCTTTAGTCCGGGTTGGTAACACTAACCCGGACTAAATGGTGGGGCTTTAGTCCCGGTTGGAGGTACCAACCGGGACTAAAGGTCACTAACCCTTTAGTCCCGGTTCGTATCTCCAACCGGGACTAAAGGTCCCATTTAAATCAGGATTAAAGATTTCTAGTCCACATAGCCTTTTGAACTGAGACTAATGTGATTATTAGTCCCAGATCAAAACACAACTAGGACTAAAGCTTAAATTCGTTCTGGATATTAGACTTATTTTATACTAGTGCCTGGAGTAGGACCTGAGGTGACACGCCAGCAGCAGGCAGCGATACATCGGTCGATCAGACCGGCCGGTTCGATGGAGAGCCCATGGTATTGGTGTCAATCCTTTGCTCCGTCGCGTGAAACGCGGCTGACCTCTGGCCGGCGGTCGAAGGAAGGGATCCGTGGAGCCGCCGGTGGTGTCGTCGCAGGCGGCACGAGCGCGTCGTGATCCCCGGCTCGTCCGCGATACGATGCTCTGGCTGATTTAATCGCTGTTTACTGCTGCAGCTGCTACTACTCTGCATTATCTGGCTTCCGTGGATTCTGATCGACCGAGAGGTACTGAACGTGGCAGTCTCTTTCGCTGCCTATCCTGCCTCCCTCTCGCTTTCTTTCTTCGATCGGTTGGATTTTCGATCTTTTGCTCTTCGTATTGTTACCAATGACGGCCCCATGGCAAAAGATCTAAATCCATGGAAAACGGCCAACTATATATTACAGTTACAGCAGTGCATGAAGTCACTTATTCGTGCAGTGTTTAATTAGTTCTCTGTTGCCCGACACCGTGCGTTTTATAGTTTGTGGGCATGCATGGATATGATCACCAATCCCACCATTATTATTTGAAGAAACAGTAAAGGAAATCTATTGTTTTATTTAGTAGATCTAGTGTTAAATCAGCAATGTAATGTTTTATACTGTATAAGACAAGGTATCTAAATCATGTGACCTAGCCACTCTTTTTTTTTTGCGAATAGGATACTGGTATCTACTATATACTAAAAGCACAATACGGAAGTCTAAAATAGAGACACCACATTAATCCACATCATCAAAATTATTGTAGCTATCAGATCTAAAATTTACGGTTAGGATTGAGCTAGAGATTGCGTAACATTATTGTCAAAATCTGAGTTTGACACCCTTTTACGTGTCAACAAAGAAAAAAGGCCCCACGTGTGTAGCCAATCCGACCAAAACGTTCCTGGAAAAAAACAATAATTGTGTATTCCTCCAACTCCTAAGACGTTTTGGGATAAAATAATCCTGAAGCCAAAGAAATTGTGTAACGTGTGTTCCTTTAACTCCTAATACGTTGTTCTCTAAAAAAGACTCACAATACATTCTGGGAGAAAAAAAATCTCAAAGCTAACTAGACACTCAATTGTTGGAAACTATTACGTACATAATTATCTTCTACTATATACTAAAAGCACAATACAGAGGTTCTAAAATAGAGCCACCACATTGATCGAAATCCTCTAAATTAATCTTAATAATTAGATCTAAAATTTGTGGCTATTTAACAAGAGATTAAAAGTTATATAATTATGCAGTCCAGTTTGATACGTCTTACGTTAAATATACTATTAAATATTAAAGGAAACTGTGTACCATAAAAACAAAAAAAAAGTTAGTTCCAAGAGTCCAACACTTGCAGGTCACACATAAAAAAAGTGTCCACGACATGGAGGTAGAAATAGAGAGTGACGTGTGTCACTAGGAGTCTTGAAGTTCTTTAATTGACTGTAATTCTAAAGTTAATTCTGAAGCTGTAGTGCATCGTTATACCTAAAGCAATCAAATTTCTAAATGAGGTTATGTGCTAGCTGAAAAATTCCAACCTACATATTTTCTCAAGAAATCAAAAAAGTGGTAGCAGCAAGCCTAGGTTTCAGCTTTTGTGTTCATCGATCTAGGAGAAATTAACGATAACAGCTTGCCAATTTCAAACTCGACGTTAGTTATGAAGAAAAATATTGCATGGTTAAACTCCAACCAATCAAATTTCTAGATGAGGTTACGTGCTAGCTGAGAAATTTTAGCCTACATATTTTCCTAAGAAAACTGAAAGTGCTTGAGCAAACAGCTTAGAGGTTTTATAATTTGTGCTCATCGGTCTATTGCTGGCTGGGTAGCTTCGATGTCGGGAGAAACTAACGACAACACTTTTCTGGTATTAAAACTCGGCATCATCCCATGGTACCCTTTTTACCCCAAATATATGGCATATACTTAATAAAATGATTCATTGTTTTCTAAGTTTCACCAAATATATAGAAAGGAATATGAAAACAAACAATCCTAAATAACTACATAGTGAATATATCTTATAGTGGATCTCTAGATATTTTTTATTATTATGCATCTTAAGAAAACTAAAAGTGATAGCAGCAAGCAGCTTCGAGGATTTATAATTTTTGTTCATCTATCTGTTGCTGGCTGGGTAGCCTCGATGCCGGAAGAAACTAACGACAACACCTTTCCGGTGTTAAACTCAGCATCATCCCATGGTACTCTTTCCGACCCCAAATATATGGCTTATACTTAATAAAATGATTCATTGTTTTCTAAGTTCCACAAAATATAAAGAAGGGAATATAAACAAAAATATTGACTAATTACATGGTGAAAATATCTTATAGTGGATCTCTAGATATTGGTTTTTTATTATGCATCTTTAATATCTTTGATTAAACTTAGAAATCATTGACTTTTGAATAAATTTATACGCCATATATTTAGGGAAAGAGCAGTTTCATAAGTTTCAAGACGCCTGATACGCATATTTTGACATATTCAGATATTGCCCTCACATTGCGAGGGCCACCATGCTAGTTAAAAGAAACAACGAACAGTACAAAGCACCCCAAGAAAAATGAAAATTACAACGAGATCCTTGAAAAGCCCCTCATCTTCAACCTCCAGACCGTGTCGACGGCGCGCCGCCGCTGCCGCTCCTCCCTGAGTCGGCCTGACGTTGTTGGTTGCGGACGGGAAGTCACCGAACGGGTCAAGAAGACCACATCCATCCTGAGGACGAAGAAAAAGAAAGAACTACCGATGAAGCTCCTTGACGATCCGAAGATTCCCACAGCCAGACGAAATCCTCGAAGACCACACCACTCCCACAAGCCTCTCGACGTTGCTGACTAGATGGGGCTGAAGCCGGAGGGACCTTATTGCACGAGGCGTCGCCACCACCACCTGAGCGCCGCCTCTACAAACCTTGACCCTAAAAACGAAGAACGAAGCCCTCAAAATAGGGGGCGAAGCCCTCCCACCGACGAGGGCCGAGATCCACCGCGCCTCCATGGCCTAAAGGCCACAGAGACGAGACGATCTACGGCGGCGCCGGCGGGAGGCACGAGATCCGATCGCTGGGTGTCCGCCTGGGAGTCTTGTACTGTTTCGGAAGAAACCCAATCTCTCTTTCTTTTGGTCCTGATGAGGTGTTCCGTGGACTTGGTCTCGATGGCATACCTAGCCACTCTTTGATCATATTCCATACGACACTTGTATAGTAGGCGGGCTGCCGTCTCATCCACACATCTACATAGAGGGAAAATTGTTGCATTCGGTTATTAGTATAAAATTGCTATGTATGCATGTGGCCTATTCTTTCGTTGATCATCGAATAATAATAGACTATAGCAATTAGAGACTTTGCGTGCTAGGCATCGGTTCGAGATACTAACGAAGACTAGGTAAACTTAAGTGTCAACACGAGTATAAACTATCAAACCATTTCTACGCAAAAGTAGAATCCGCCACAAATTATGTTCTTGAATGGTTCTGTAAGCGATGTCATTTCGATATCAAGCATAGAGCATGCACATGTTACTAACTTGTACTTAACCCAATTTGTGAGACGCCTTTGCTAACATTTTAATTTATACTCTAGAAGCTTCCATACACTAGAACTATTGCTAATTAAGATATTTATTCGAGCATACATTGTACAAATTTGTATCATGAGATTAGGTGATGCTAAAACATATATACACCGACATATTTACAAACTCTACGCATTCACTTCATAATGTATGCAACTGCAGAAAATAAGTTCATGGATAAATTTTATTAGACACGCTATTTAAATTTAGCAAATGAAAACGGTTAGTGGCACACGTTACAACTGCATAACAAAGAATACTACAACTAAATTTTAGAAACATTGTAATGTGGCTAATTATGAAAACTAAATGAAATTAATTGCACTCACTAATGATATAGTAGGAAAAACAAGTTCAAACAACTATAACAGTTTAGTACAAAATATATATATTTATTTTTATGTGCCCTGAATTTAGAAAATTTGAAGTTCGTATTAACTATGTGCGCTGAATTGATCTGAGTATGTACGGTATAGTTTTTATGTGTTGTGATCTAGGTTGATATTATGGATAAAAATGTTGTCGATAGGTTTATTTGCAGACATAAAGATGATTACATGGTGAGACCCATCAGGGAAATATGAAGCTTAAAAACAGGATTGCGACATCACATTATCTTCCATGTGAGAAACCATAATATGGTGTTTGCACATTGGTCGTTTTACCCTTGTAAATTCTCATTATTTTTGTGCATGTTTATAAAACCAATAACATATGTGTGCATTACTACACCCCTTAAGGAAAATAAACAAGTACCCATCGAATGACAAGCATAGCTCACCTTTCAAAGTCTCATTCTATTGTCGTGGATGTTGGTTTAAGTGACTATATGAGATATAAATGATAGTTGCTCATCAGATTGATTGTTATTGATTCCCTTGCCAAACTTTGTGATTCATTTCTTTTTCTAGGTTATCAAGTATTAACTTGTCGTCCTCCTGCCGTGTCATGAAAAAAGGCCACCTCCCCGGAACTAAAATGATCAGTTTTGCCTCCCAGTGAAATTATAAATGCACCTTTAAGTATGTAAAAAAGGTAACTATCATACAGAACTAGTGACATAAGTTGGAGTGTGCTTCGTTTTGTGTGTGTGTGTGATCTTCTTGGTGCCTCCTTCAAGAGTTCCAGTTCAGCATAATATTATTTATTTGATAGAACATGCATACTATGATTCTCGACATCTTTCGTGTGTTGTTTTGTACCATTTCACGACATAATAGTTTCAATTTGGAAAATCATCATTGCCAAATCTTTAGTTATGGATGCTGAGTTCCAAATATCTACTCGGCCAGTTTAATCCAATGATGGTGAATACAATGCTAGGCTTCTCTTGTTCCATACCACCCCTTGTGTTTACTGATCCGTTGAGAGTAGTATCCATTGGTGAGCGATGAACTTTGGTGGCCTGGTGAGCGCACACCCCACGGTCATTATCCTCCCAGCGGGAAGCGCATCCAGCTGGTCCCGCACGCCCCACACATCCCGCACGCACACCGGCTAGGGCACATGAACGGCACAAATTCGACGAGATGCGTTAGTCCAGGTCGTGACGGATTCATAGCATAACTGCGGAGACCTTGGCGGGGTCCAGCGGGACTTGTCACATGACCTTGGAGGTCGTCGTGGAAGAGCTCGTCCCGACACGGAGGCCAGAGATCGGATGGAGGGGAGGAGCGGCGATGAGCTGTTTCTTGGCCAATTCATGGAAGTCCACACAACTTGTGCCTTCGAGGCAGCAGGATAGGTGTTCGTGGGGTCATCCGAGTGCAGACGCAGGTCAAGTAGCCGGTGAAACGCCACCTTCCTCGCAGAGCAGAGCACGACCGCGGAGCCGTGGAGGGTTGGTCGGTGGGCAAGGGCCGTCGGCTCCCTCCATGGGGCTTTGAACCGCGTGGGACTGGGTGAGCTCAAGGGCGAGGCGCTGATCCAGTCTCGGATAAAGGAGGAGGAATATTTTTAGGAGGTCATTGGCGCTGATTTGAAGTACGACCTTTGCCTCGAGGCTTCCTACCGGCAGCAGGCGGCAGAGGCGTCTCACCTCTCAGGGTAGAGAGAAGATAGGGGATCTGGTGGAGGTGCGTGGATAGCGTTAGGTAGCCAAATTGTGAAAGTGCCGAGTTTGTGGAGTGCGGGTTAATTTAACACTTTTAGAGGGCTAAATTGCAAATTATATAAAAACGGGAGGACGACGTACGGACCAATTTTATTAGTGGAGAGATATGGAGGGTAGTGAGCGATGGGTTTTATGTTGTCTAGCCACAGTTAGAAGATCTTCTTGCTATGGGTTCAAAAGAAGAAGATTTGTTAGTCATTTATTCCGGATCGTACCACGTATGCGTGTCGGATTGGGTACTAAGGCCGGCCCGACCAGAGCTTGATCTAGCGTGATCTGCTGAAGATCATCGCCACTGCGGGCTCGATCTGACCCAACTCACAAGCAAGAGCTACGTACGATCGAGCAACCGTTTATGCAAAGTTCATGAAAGAAACCCTATATACGGATTCATTGGTCACCGTGGATCGGATCTTGCATGACGATGCCACCAGGCAGGGCACTGAACTGGAAGTTTCCGCTGATATCTCATTCTCCGTTGGCCGTTGCGTTACCTCCTGCCCCGGCAAGAGGGAGACGCATGAAGTAGCACGCGTCGGAACTGGTCGGCGTTTGAGGTAGTTATTCCGTCCTGCTCAGCTCCTATGGCTACTCACACCGAAAGAGATGGCCTCGGTCGGTTCTCCGTACGTCTCCGCCATGGTGGCAACCAGCGAGCGCCACGTGCATGCCATCGCTTAGCTTAGCCTAGTTAGTTAGCTATAGCTAGCTAGTTAATTAATTTCTTGGGCGTATCGTGTCAAACAGCGACTTTTAGTTTGTTTTCTTGCGGTACGTGGAGTTTGATCTGCAGGTAGCTAGTCGGTATGCACGCATGGCACGCGTCTTGTTCCATTTCCATCCATGATCGGCGGCTGCGTGGATGCATGTCGGCCTGCCTGCATGCGCGCTCGCGGCTGGTTCTGTTTTAATCAACGCAGAACTGTACTGATATGCTCATGTCGCACCACTCGCTCGACTAAAATGGTAATTCTGATTTTATTTGGTTGTGTCGGATAATATTTTTGTTAAAGGCTTTGTTTTGTGAATAAGGATTTGCCTGACTTCTAGTACTGTTTTGAATGTGGTAAGTACTGTTGTTTCAAGGAATAGATCGTGGTAATGTGACCTTATTTTTTCTGTAATTCTTCTTTCTCTTTTTAGTTGCGTGCATCCGTAATTTTGCTAGTCAATACGTTGTTGCAGAAGCTAAATGTAACTGGTATATATATCCACGATATTAATATATGCTCTTTGTCAAAAAAAAAATGTGGCAACATAGCGGCCAAGCACATGTGATGACGGGCCACGTTGCCGAAGTTCAAGAAAAGGTCAATCGCTGATTCGTCGGTTTGCCTGCAAAGCGGGCAAAGCCCACAATTATCACACCCTCTCCTCTCAAGATGGTTCAAAGTCCAAAGCCTATTTCGAATGGCAAGCCATGAATAGAACTTAATCTTGGCTGGAGCCCAAACCTTTCAAACCAACTTGTTCATGTTTACTTGTCTATCCCCCAAAAATTGAGCATTATATGTCGAAGTTCTCGAGTTCTCGCCACTAGCCGTGAGATTTCAAATGATTGTGTCCTCAGTGTCATCGTTGATGTGGACGCCGGATAGAAGCACCCAAAGAGCAATGTACTCGAGTTTGTTGTAGGATACCAACGCATCAGCTATTCAACGGGTTCGCTAAACTATTACTCCCTCCGATCGGAAATAACTGTCGGGAACTTAGTACAAACTTTGTACTAAGCTAGTACAAAATTGCCGACACTTATTTCCGATCGGAGGGAGTACAACTCTATAAATATTTCAGTGCTAGAGACTCCACTAGGGTTTTTGAACACATATAGACAACCGCTTTTAGATTCCTAATGATTTTATAAAACATAAATAAACATAGAAAAAACACACACTTTCACAGTGCTTTTCTACGGAAGACTGTACCACTCGTTGACATTGCCCTGCCTACAGCCTAGCCATGATAGATCCTACTCCCCTAGCGAATTGTTGGGTCTCCAAGTCCGAAACCCTGATCCTGAGGGCAAGGAAATGGACTTTGTAGCGGAATTCAGAAACATACAGAGCCAGTTACACATGCGTACTAGTACGTAGCGTATAATATGCAGCACGGTAGGTCAAATCAAACACGATGGAGACAATGGCAGCGCACACCACTGAGAAGTCAATCTCCAACATCCCGCGATCTTCCAACAGAATCTAATCGAACACTACTACAACAAAAAGAAATTCGCAATAATTCACAGCGAATCGTATCGGAATCTCCACGTCCCGCTTGCAACTGTCCGACGGCGTGCAGCATCGAGCGCAGCACGCCCGAATAACCAGTCCGACGGCGTGCAGAGCTCCCGTCGGCGGGTAAAAAACGACAAAAATGGCCTTTTTCGCGAAGTTTAACACAAAATAAACCGTGTTTCAAAAGATTTCACAATCTGACCCTTTTGCACGGCGCCCGCCCCTACGGCGTCATGGTTCTATTGCACGGCGCCCTACCCCGCGGCGCCGTGGTATTTTCCAGCGTGACAGCTTGGGCCCGCTACTTGTAAGTACGACGCCATGGGTCACGGCGCCATACTTCTAGGGTTAAGTCCCGCGCCGGTCTCCTTTCTCTCTATCGCCCCTCCCCAGCCGCCGCTCTCCTTTTCCCCAGCGCCGCTCCCGTCCCCCGCCGCGACGCCACCTCCTGCGCCCCTTCCCCACCGCGACGCCACCTCCTGCGGGCCGTTCCCTCGCCGCCACGCCCCCTTCCGTGCTGCTCCTTCCCCGCCACTCCTTCCCCTGCGCCTCACCTCTCTCTCCACGGCCGGTACGGCCGCGCCCGACCCGCACGCCATGGAGATCGGGTGAGTGGGCCGGTCAGTGCTGCCGCGAGCCTGGTGGTGCCGGTGTTCAAGGTATGCCTCTTTCTCTGCCAAACATTGTGCCGCCATTCCATTGTCCATTGAACGAGCTCAATGTTTTATGCCAGCAAGAAAATAGAAGTCAACGATTACATAACCCTTGACAGTAGTGAAACCAAATTAATAAACACTACCTACTTCTCTTCTCCTCTTACAATTTATTCTTACATTGTCTCATATTATATCATGAATTTGTGGGCAACTAATATTGCGAATTTGTGGGCAATTGCTAGTAGGATTAGTAAGAACAAACAATTAGCAATTATTATATTGGTTGTTTGTGAGTATGCAAGAACAAGTAGTATGAGCAAATAATTTTTGTGATTTAGCACAATGTTTGTACCATATTTTTGAAGATTTAGATGTAAATGTGTGGTGTGCTAGTGGTATGTTGTTGCTAGAAATATTTTGTTCTAACATATGAAATAATTATTTATAGGTTTAGGATGGCACTTCTTGAACAACATTATGATAAATACCACCGTGCCCGGCTTATGGCGGAGGAGAAAAAGGTATTAGAAATGTCATCATATGATTTTTCTTACATGGGTTTTTATATTGTGCTAACTAGAATTATTTGCAGGTTTTTCCTCCATGATACGTCTCAAACGTATCTATAATTTTTGATGCTCCATGCTTGTTTTTATACCATTTGCCTATTGTTTCGTTACACTTAGTGGCATTTTTATGCATTTTCCGGAACTAACCTATTAACGAAGTGCCACAGTGCCAGTTTCCTGTTTTCTGCTGTTTTTGTGTTCCAGAGTGATACACAGGAAATATTCTTGGAATTGGACGAAACAAGTTCCTGAAGTCTTATTTTACTCGAAAGCTTCCAGAGATCCGAAGGAGAGTAGGAGGCGAGGGACCAGGGGCCCACACGCACAGGTGGCGCGGCCAGCCCCTGGCCCGCGCCACCCTCGTGTGTGGCCGCCTGGCCCCTCCTCTGACATCGCCCCTTCGCCTATAAAGACCCCCCGACGAGAAAAACCTAATTACCCGATCAGTTTTCCAGAACACATCGCGATCTGCCGCCGCCGTCGACCCGAAGATCGGGAGGGTCCAGAAGCTCTTCCCGGCACCCTGCCGGAGAGGGGAATCGCCACCGGAGGTCTTCTTCATCGCCATGCTTGCCTCCGGAGCGATGAGTGAGTAGTCTACCTTGGACTATGGGTCCATAGCAGTAGCTAGATGGTTGTCTCCTCCACCATGTGCTTCATGTTTAGATCTCATGAGCTGCCCTACATGATTGAGATCACCGTTATGTAATTCTACATGTTTGGTTTGTTGGGATCCGATGAATATTGGTGTTTATGATTAAGTTGCTGTACTGAATTATATCTTTTGTTATCTCTATGTTGTTTATGATCTTGCATGCTCTCCGTTGTTAGTAGCTATCTTGGCCGAGTAGTTGCTAGTGACTCCAAGAGGGGGTATTTATGCTCGATAGTGGGTTCATGCCTCTATTTCACCTGGGGGAGTGACAGAAACCTCTAAGGTGGTAGATGTGCTGTTGCTACTAGGGAGAAAACAACATTCATATGCTCAAGGGCATATGCTTTGTTTACATTACACACTTTGCTTAATGCAATTATCTGTTGTTCGCAACTTAATACTTCTAGGGTGTTCGGATTGATATCCCAGGGAGTGGATTATTAGTCATAGATGCAGTTGGATGGCGGTCTATGCATTTTGTTGTAATGCCCAGAGTAAATCTCATAGTGATCTTCTTGACATATCACGTTATCTCTATTCTATCAATTGCCCAACTGTAATTTGTTTACCCAGCATGTGTTATTTTATCTATGGAGAGACACCACTAGTGAACTGTGGACCCCGGTCCTATTTCCATCATATTGTTATCTCCTGTTTACTTTACTCGTACTGTTTACTTTACTCGCATACTATATTGTTTTCCACTTGATACACTCATAACCTTTGTTTCAAGCAAACCGGTGAGATTGACAACCTCATCGCAAGTTGGGAACAAAATATTTGTTTGTGTGTGTGCAGGTTCCACAACACCTTCAGTCGTCATTGTCTCTCCTCTCCTGTTCGATAACCTTGGTTTCTTAAACTGAGGGAAAACTTGCTGCTACACTCATCATACCTTCCTCTTGGGGTTCCCAACGGGCTGGTTATTCACCACGCACAAGGACAGTCTGCTCCACATCAACAAGGGATCAGCAAGCTTTTTCTGGCGCCGTTGCCGGGGAGGAGAGAAGACTTCTGCGAGGGGAGTTCTTCGCACACATATTCTTTACTTTGTTATTGTTTTGCTTTACTTTATTTATTTTACCTGCATTGCTTTTTATCAAAAACCCAAAAAAATTAGAATCCTTGGTAGTTGTTTTTACTTGTTTACTTTCGTTTTGCTGAAATGGCCAATCCTGAAAACACCAAGTTGTGTGACTTCACTAGCATGAAAAATAGTGATTTTATCTGCACTCCTATTGCACCACCTATTCCTGCTGCAAACTTTTATGAGATTAAGCCTGCTTTATTGAACCTTGTTATGAAAGAGCAATTTTTTGGTGCTAGTACTGAAGATGCTGCAGCTCATCTCAACAATTTGTTGAGCTATGTGAGATGCAGAAATATAAGGATGTTGATAGTGATATTATTAAGCTCAAGTTGTTTCCTTTTTCTTTGAGAGGAAAGGCTAAAGATTGGTTGCTGTCTTTGACTAAGAATAGTATTGATTCATGGGCTAAGTGTAAGGATGCTTTTATTGGTAGATACTATCCTCCTGCTAAGATTATATCGTTGCGTAGCAATATTATGAAGTTTACTCAGTTTGATAATGAACATATTGCTCAAGCTTGGGAAAGAATGAAATCTATGATAAAGAATTGCCCCACTCATGGACTGACTACATGGATGATTATCCAAACTTTTTATGCAGGACTGAATTTTTCTTCAAGAAACCTACTTGATTCACCTGCTGGAGGCACTTTTATGTCCCTTACCTTGGGCGCCGCGTCAAAGCTACTCGACAACATGATGGTAAATTATTCTAAATGGCACACCGAGAGAGCTCCACAAGGTAAGAAGGTAAATTCTGTTGAGGAAACCTCTTCCTTGAATGATAAGATTGATACCATTATGGCTATGCTTGCTAATGATAGGACCCATGTTGATCCTAATAATGTTACTTTGGCCTCTCTGGTTGCTCAAGAAGAGCATGTTGATGTTAATTTCATTAGAAACAACAATTTTAACAACAATGCTTATAGGAACAATTTTGCTAGTAACAATTATAGGCCGTATCCTTCTACCAATGGTAATGGTTATGGTAACTCTTATGGTAATTCCTACAACAACACTAGGGCCGCGCCCTCCGAGCTTGAGGTAATGCTCAAGGACTTCATCGGTAAGCAAACTGCTTTTAACAAGTTTGTTGAGGAAAAGTTAGGCAAAATTGATATTCTTGCTTCTAAAGTTGATAGCCTTGCTCATGATGTTGAACTTCTGAAATTAAAAGTGTTGCCTAATGATGTGAAAGAGAACAATGTTTTTGCTACCGCTAATGCTATCCAAGTTGGAATTGATGAAAATATTAGATTGTTAGCGGAATTGCATGCCAGGTGGGAAAGAGAAGATGAGATGGCTAGAGAGATGAAGGTATGTACTATTACTACCTCTAATGATGTTGCTCCTACTGCTAGCAATCCTCTTACTTTGATTGGTGTAGAGAAAACTCCCGCTCCTTGTGTTAAAAAGCCTAAAACTGCCAAAACTTTTTCTCAAAAGAGTGCTGAAATTTTTCGGAGTGTGGGAGATGATAGCTCTATTTCTTTTAATGATTTTGATGTTGATGGCTGCAATATATCTGAAGTAATTTTGTTCTTGCAAAAGCTTGCTTTGACTCCCAATGCTAGTTCTTTAAATATTGCTTTTACTAAGCATATTACCAATGCTCTCATAAAGATTAGGGATGAAAAGTTAAAGCAAAAAGCTTCTGTTCCCAAGAAGTTAGATGATGGTTGGGAACCCATCATTGATATGCATGTTAATGGTTATGATTGCCATGCTTTATGTGATCTAGGTGCTAGTATTTCTATCATGCCTAGAAAGATTTATGACATGCTTGATTTACCACCGCTTGAAAAATGTTATTTTGATGTTCCTATTGCTGATGTTGCTAAGAAGAAACCTTTGGGAAGGATTAATGATGTTCTTATTGTGGTTAACAATAACCTTGTTCCCGTTGATTTTCTTGTTATGGATATTGAATGCCATGCTTCATGTCCTATTATTTTGGGAAGACCCTTTCTTCGAACTGTAGGTGCTATCATTGATATGAGGGAAGGCACTATCAAATATCAATTCCCACTTAAGAAAGGTATGGAACACTTCCCTAGGAAAAGAAAGAAATTGCTTTTTGACTCTATTCTTAGAGCAAATTATGAGCTTGATGCTTCATCACTTGATATTACTTTATTCGCAATTTTCTGCGCCTAGCTCAAAGGCGTTAAAGAAAAGCACTCTTGGGAGATAACCCAATGTTTTCTTTTCAGTACTTTTTATTTTATTTGAGTCTTGGAAGTCATTACTACTGTAATGACCGCTCTTTATCTTGTTTATGTCGTTTTTGTGCTAAGAGAAGCCTCTAATTTGAGTGAGGTAAAGATTTGGGGATGTTGCTGTCCTGAAACTGTCTTCGGTGCTGCACCGTAAAAATTCGTGAAAATTCTCTGTATATCTTTTGGACCTGAGATTTCTTGTGCATATGACCCAGGTTATATCCAAACTTTTCTTAGTTGAACACTTTTTGATTTGAGCAACAGAAAATCCCTCAAAAATTCGACCTTTGTCAGCTGTTCAGTTTTGACAGATTTCTGCCAATATTTGTGTTTGCCACTTTATCGCTTTCTTTTGAGTTCCTTTGATCATGGAACTTTTGGGGAGGTTGCTACAGTAGTATATGCTATATATGAGGTGGTTTTGAGTTGAAACCTGAAGCAAATAGAGGATTGATTATATATTATGCTTGCACTAATGTTGCTAATAGATTTGTGTTTAGTTTTGTATGAAGGAAGTTTTCAAGTGTAGGGATTGGAGAATGATGAGATGAGTTGAAGAATGGACAAAAGCTCAAGCTTGGGGATGCCCATGCATCACCCCAAGAAATATCCAAGAAGTACAAGCGTCAAAGCTTGGGGATGCCCCCGAGGCACCCCTTCTTCATCGGCAAAAATCAGGTCACCTTTCAAAACACTATATTTTTATTGCTTCATGCACTATGTGTTTTTCTTGGAGCGTCAGTTGTTTTAGTTTTCTTAGTTGGTTTAGTTTGTTTGTTTGCTGCAATAAATGGTTGGACCCCAACAAATTTTCTTTGGAGGAGATGTACTCGTTTTCATTTGCAAAGAACGCTCAGTTTTTCACTCTTATCGTTCATCGAGCGTTCTTCTTTTTCTGCTACTGCTTTTGGTTTTCATTTTTGCCTTGATTTGCGTTCAGATCTTGTCATATCTTTTCATCAAGGTGTATTTTTTCCTCTGATCTTTATTGGTTTTCATCAAAAGAGGTGTCTTTAAAAATTTTAAATGGTGTTGGAAAAGAGAAAAAGCTTTGTGCAAAATAGTGGTACAAGAAGGAGCTTGTGTAGACTGCGGCTTAGGCTTTTTCATGTCATGCTTGATGTATTTTTGATAGTATGCTTAGTGGTTTTTCTGTAGCATGACTTGTCTCAAATAACTGAGATTGCTTAATGAGCCTTTGAAAAAATCATGCGTTGTTTTTATTGTATGGAAGCATTATTTTGGTTTTCTCCTTGATGCTTTATTTGGGTTGACTTGGCGCATGCTCACACATGTTAGACTCTCACAAAGTCGCCAATAGCCTTCATGATCATTTAGTTTTTGACTTTTGATGCCATCTTATGCTTCTTTTAATATCGCTTTGTCGCTTTGCATGATTATGGCCATTATTGCTCTCTTAGTTGGTCGCTCCGAGTCTTTTGCTAGCCCTCGCCTTGTACTGAGTATGAGCTCTACTCGTGCATCGAACTCCTAAAAGCCAAGTTTGTCATTGTGTGCACTATAAATTCCTATGCATGGTATTTGTAAGCCATTCCAAAGTAAAATTTTCATGTGCTACCTTTCAAAAACCTTCAAAACACCTCTTGTTTTGTGACACTGTTTTCAGCTCATGGGGACGTAGTGGTCGGATTTGCTATCTTCCATATTGCTTATTCCAAAAAAAAGAGAAAAAAAGAAAGAAAAAAAGGCACTCCTCCAAAGAATGTGAATGTTGGTAGGCACCCGATGGAATCGGTTAGCCATGGTATGTGAAAGGAAAAAGGTGGGGAGGAGTGCCAAGCTTTATAAAAGAGCACAAAAGTGCCAATCTCTCTCTCTCAAAAACTTGCTTCATTTTTGTATGGAAGATAGTAAGAACCCCATTGCCAGTCGTTGACAAAGACAACCACCTCTCAAAATCAAGTTTTATCTCTCTGTTTTACAAATGAAAAGCTCTAGCACATGTTTAATCACTGCTTCCCTCTGCGAAGGGCCTTTCTTTTACTTTTATGTTGAGTCACCACCTTCTTTCTTTATGCACCATTAAGAGAGCATAGTTGTCATTCTTAGTGTGATATGCATTGTCCCAAAGTTCATTGATTGATTCATATTGTTGGTTTCACTTGTTCTTAAATTATTTGTATCTAGTCGCCCTCTTAAACTTGAAGGTGTCCTATGCATTTATGTTTTGCTCTCTTTGAAGGACAAGCTGAAAACTTTTTGTATGTTTTTCCTTATGATTTGAACACACGTTTGCCTTTCATTGTTTCATTTTCATAATCTTTTGTTTGTGTTCATTTGCATGTTTACAACATGGTTGCTAAGTTCTTATTGTCATGATTATATCTTCATGCCCATGTTTTAAGTTCTATTGATCCCAGCTCACCAATGCTTACATATATGATCAAGATTGTGTAGGTGCATGTCACCTCAAAAATTATTCTTTTGTTATCACTTACCTACTCGAGGACGAGCAGGAGTTAAGCTTGGGGATGCTTGATACGTCTCAAACGTATCTATAATTTTTGATGCTCCATGCTTGTTTTTACACCATTTGCCTATTGTTTCGTTACACTTTGTGGCATTTTTATGCATTTTCCGGAACTAACCTATTAACGAAGTGCCACAGTGCCAGTTTCCTGTTTTCTGCTGTTTTTGTGTTCCAGAGTGATACACAGGAAATATTCTCGGAATTGGACAAAACTAGTTCCTGAAGTCTTATTTTACCCGGAAGCTTCCAGAGATCCAAAGGAGAGTAGGAGGCGAGGGACCAGGGGCCCACACGCACAGGTGACGTGGCCAGCCCCTGGCCCGCGCCACCCCCTTGTGTGGCCGCCTGGCCCCTCCTCTGACATCGCCCCTTCGCCTATAAAGACCCCCCGACGAGAAAAACCTAATTACCCGATCAGTTTTCCAGAACACATCGCGATCTGCCGCCGCCGTCGACCCGAAGATCGGGAGGGTCCAGAAGCTCTTTCCGGCACCCTGCCGGAGAGGGGAATCGCCACCGGAGGTCTTCTTCATCGCCATGCTTGCCTCCGGAGCGATGAGTGAGTAGTCTAACTTGGACTATGGGTCCATAGCAGTAGCTAGATGGTTGTCTCCTCCACCATGTGCTTCATGTTTAGATCTCATGAGCTGCCCTACATGATTGAGATCACCGTTATGTAATTCTACATGTTTGGTTTGTTGGGATCCGATGAATATTGGTGTTTATGATTAATTGATGTACTGAATTATATCTTTTGTTATCTCTATGTTGTTTATGATCTTGCATGCTCTCCGTTATTAGTAGCTATCTTGGCCGAGTAGTTGCTAGTGACTCCAAGAGGGGGTATTTATGCTCGATAGTGGGTTCATGCCTCTATTTCACCTGGGGGAGTGACAGAAACCTCTAAGGTGGTAGATGTGCTGCTGCTACTAGGGAGAAAACAACATTCATATGCTCAAGGGCATATGCTTTGTTTACATTACACACTTTGCTTAATGCAATTATCTGTTGTTCGCAACTTAATACTTCTAGGGTGTTCGGATTGATATCCCAGGGAGTGGATTATTAGTCATAGATGCAGTTGGATGGCGGTCTATGTATTTTGTTGTAATGCCCAGAGTAAATCTCATAGTGATCTTCTTGACATATCACGTTATCTCTATTCTATCAATTGCCCAACTGTAATTTGTTTACCCAGCATGTGTTATTTTATCTATGGAGAGACACCACTAGTGAACTGTGGACCCCGGTCCTATTTCCATCATATTGTTATCACCTATTTACTTTACTCGTACTGTTTACTTTACTCGCATACTATATTGTTTTCCACTCGATACACTCATAACCTTTGTTTCAAGCAAACCGGTGAGATTAACAACCTCATCGCAAGTTGGGAACAAAGTATTTGTTTGTGTGTGTGCAAGTTCCACAACACCTTCAGTCGTCATTGTCTCTCCTCTCCTGTTCGATAACCTTGGTTTCTTAAATTGAGGGAAAACTTGCTGCTACACTCATCATACCTTCCTCTTGGGGTTCCCAACGGGCTGGTTATTCACCACGCACAAGGACAGTCTGGTCCACATCAACAAGGGATCAGCACTCCACTTCGTCTTAGGTGTCATGAAGCTCATGATAGTGATAAGATGGAATTTGATGATCGGTACACCGACTATATCAAGAGGCTTGGACTTCTACCATTTGTCAACATGGTTAGTCGGTCATCGGTCTGGATGAATCCATGTGCGCTTACGGCACTAGTTGACCGATGGAGGCCCGAGACCCACACTTTTCATCTTGGCTGTGGGGAGATGACTGTCACCCTTCAGGATGTGTCCATGATCCTAGCACTTCCAATAAGCGGGCAACCGTTGTGCTTTAGTATGGACTCGAAGGATTGGCGCGAGTCTATGAGGTCACTCATAGGGTGTGCACCGGTCTATCCAGGCATGACCGCAGGTGCACCATACACATGGATAGCGTTGAGGTATGGGAAATGCCCTGAGAATGCTTCGGAGGAGACAGTGCAGCAGCATGCTCGTGCATTCGTTTGGTATGTCATTAGCCAGACTCTTTTTGCGGATAGCGGTGGTAATAATGCAGCATGGATGTGGCTCAAGGCATTAACTAGTTGGGATAGCAAAATAAGCTGGGGTTCGGCAGCTCTTGCTTATCTCTACCGTCAGGTAATTTTGTATGCACAACTAGTCGTGATGATTCAAACTTGCAACTTAAATGTCATATTTACTTGCATGTTCTCTATATGCAGATGGATGAGGCGTGTCGTAGGACATCGGCTCAGGCTTGTATAGGTGGTCCGTTGCTTCTATTGTCCGTGTGGATGTGGTCGTGCATCCCTATTGGCCGGCCTGTGGTTCTCCCTCACAATGAGTGGTATGAGTACGACACTCCGGGCTGTGGACCCACATGGGCGTATTTCTATGATGATGTTGAACCATATGTTGGTTCCTCAAAAACCATGTATAAGTACTACAGCAACGAGTTTGACGCGTTGACACCTGGCATGGTAATAATTATGGTTCTCTCCATATTACATTTTGTATTTGACTGTTTCATGATTTCACAAAAACTAGATACTAACTTCTTTTTCGCATAGGTGATTTGGGAGCCATATGGGACGGCCGATAAATTTGCCCAACATATTTCTATTGAATTGAATCCTCAGTGTCTCTCTGAATCACATCTTTGGCAGATGAAGTGCCCCTTGATTTGTCTCTATATGGTTGAGTATCACTGTCCTCAAAGAGTGATGACCCAGTTTGGTTTATTCCAGGAGACCCCACCAGAGGCTAAGGACACGGTCATACAACTCCACGAGTGAGTGCTACTTGAAATAAAATTATATGAGAATTTGGCCCTGACTAACATTGATAAATTTGACCATGTAGGACGGATAGAATGAGGCAGAAGTCCATCACGAATTGGGCAGATCATCATAAGACCTACATAAAGGAGTGGTGGACTGAGCTTAGGCATGCCGAGGAGCATAGGAATGAGCCTTGTCCGAGATTTGATGGTGTTGCATTTGACAGGTACCTTGCTTGGTTCAAGGAAAATACGCGTTGGGAGATAAATGCACCAGCTTATACACCTGAAGAGACGGTGGACCTACCCAATCCTGGTTTTGATGAGATTGTGAACCTCAAGTTCAATAAGCTTATCAGGAATGGTAGAAGAGATGTTGAGCTAGCACCGGTACTCCGATTTGTGGTAAGTTAAAGATATTTGTACTGCTAATGTAATATTACCGTTGCACAAGTGATGACATGTTTGCTATCTATAGCGTGAGGAGCTCGTCAGGCACAACAACGACGCCATGGCGGCATTGGCAGCGCCTCCAGGACGACGGTCTAAGGAGGCACTCAAGTCTTTCGCCAAGGTAAGGCACGATAACATTTGTCTCCATGATTATAATGTCGTCTCATGTTGTGAAGGCTCATTTTGTCATTCTCATATTGGCAGAGTAGCATTTCTCGTATACGTTCCTTATGTGCGGTCCTTGGCTGCCAATCGATGGCGGATGTCAACTTTGCTCATGGAGCCGGTACAAGTTCAAACACCGCTCATGGAGCCGGTACGAGCTCAAACTTTGCTCATGGCGGGGAGAATGTTGAGCTTGAGGATGAAATGGAGGAGGATCCTACAGATGTGCCTGAGGATATTTTAGAGGCCGAGGTGGAGGACTTCTTGCACAGGGTACACACATTTCTTAAACGAAATCATGTTTTCCATTGTGTCACTACGATGAGTGCTAACCACTGTATTTGTAGGCTGAGTGTGAGGGGATGGAAGTGGATGATATGCAGGAGCCAGACGAGATCGATGAGTCACAGCTGATAGATCCACCCCATGGTACTCAGTCCACGCAGCCACGGGACTTCGGTCTCAAACCGAGGAGGCCATTTCAGCGTTGGACACCGGAACAGAAGACTGGGTATCATCGGCTTCATCCTCGCCTTAGGCGTCATGCCATCATTGAAGAGGAAGATGAAGAGGATGCGGAAGCGGCAAGGAGAAGGAAGAACGAACTCCGCTCGAAGAGCAACGTGGAGCGTGCCGCAAGAGTTGCCAAAGGAAAGGGGCCAAAATAAAGGACCCATCTAAGTGATGCAAATTGTGTTGAACTTAAATATCTATGTGTATGTGTGATGAACTATGTATGGTGCCGTGCTATGTATGATGAACTATGTGTGATGAACTAGGATGATATGCAAAATTGTGTTGAACTTATTTTGCTGTTATCTTGCTTGTGTAGTGCAAAATTATAGTAATATGGTGCTGGTGTAGTGCAATGGTGTAGTGCAAAAAATCGTACAGTAATACCATGGCGCCGTGCTGTGATACCATGGCGCCATAGCGTGTGGCGCCGTGCTCGGATACCATGGCGCCGGAGCATGGCGCCGGGGTCGAGCTCGGATGACAGTACCGAAAGTTGAAAACACTTAGTCGTTTTTCGACGGTCGAAGACCACGGCGCCAAGGGGTAGGGCGTCGTGCTGTAATACCACGGCGCCGTAGGGCGTGGCGCTGTGCTGGAAAGCATGACGCCGGGGCATGGCTCGGAGGACAGTACCGAATGGCTAAATGACTTAGCCGTTTTCGATCATCGATACCATGGCGCCGTAGGGTAGGGCGCCATGCTATGGAAGCATGGCGCCATGGTGCAGGGCGCCGTACTGCCAAACTATATTGTTGAATACATAATTGGTTCAACTAGCTGCTTAGGTTCACATCATAAAAATACCAAAACGCAAAATAACAGTTTTACATCATTGTAAGGAGTTCAACATTAATCCACGAAGTGGAGTTCACAACATTACAAGTTTCAACGAAGTGGAGTTCAACATTAATCCGTGCCGACATATTACATGTTCATGATAACATAAATGCCGGAGACTACTGATTAGTGCTAGGAAACTTTCCCTTACGGTTTCTTGCATCTTCTCCCGCTTTCTCCTCCTCCATTGCACGACGAGCCCTCTCTCTTTTCTTCTTCCGTTCGGCCTCACGAAGAGCCTTCTCCTTTTTTGCCTTCTTCTCCATCTCCAAGCGTTCCTTCTCACGCCTAATCTTGTTCCTTTTCTCTCGCTCCTCATCTTTAATCAACTCAGTCATGTAGTCCCACTTCCTGCGCTCCTCATCCGCCACCTCTTGCTTGTGGTAGCTATCTTGCTCTAAGTCTATCCACTGAACGAATCGACATAGAGGTGGAGGAGACTGCAAAATGAAATGTTATAAATATTGGTATCCAATGCATATAATCATTAGTAATGGAGATACATACCGGTGGGTAGTCGTAGGCATTTTTTGGCTTGGGCTTGTCGTGCTCATAGTTAGGACACATCCAAAACCGCATTCCATGCTTATCATCCCAATCAAAACATCGCTTGGGCACACAAAGATCACCGCACCAGCACTTAGGTTGTTCCATCCCTTCAGGAAAGGTGCTAGGCCACCTGTCAGCGGTGTACTTCCACTTCCTCGGTTTTTCCATCGGAGCGGATGGCGCCATCCCTACAAAAATAAGCAAGATCAAGTTAGTGATAAGAACAATAGGTCAAATAAAATTAAACTTAAAGAATATATAGAATGAAAGAAAAGGCACCGGTAGCACTTACAAACAAAAAATTTAACATCCAAACCACCATCCAAACCCATGACCACTACCACTTGTACCATGGACATCACCGCCACTTGTACTACCACTCCCACGGCCACGGCCACGGCCACCACCTTCTTCACCACCACTCCCACGGCCACGGCCACGACCACCACCTTCTTCACCACCACTCCCACGGCCACGGCCACGGCCACGGCCACCACCTTCTTCACCACCACTCCCACGGCCACGCCCACGGCCACCACCTTCTTCACCACCACTCCCACGGCCACGGCCACGGCCACCACCTTCTTCACCACCACTCCCACGGCCACGTCCACGGCCACCACCTTCTTCACCACCACTCCCACGGCCA
This sequence comes from Dactylis glomerata, assembly GCA_007115705.1. NCBI lineage: Eukaryota > Viridiplantae > Streptophyta > Magnoliopsida > Poales > Poaceae > Dactylis > Dactylis glomerata. The sequence goes on from QXEO01000808.1 coordinate 571,113, forward strand.
CACCCACGGCCACCACCTTCTTCACCACCACTCCCACGGCCACGGCCACCACCTTCTTCACCACCACTCCCACGGCCACGACCACCACTTGTACTTTCACCATTATCTCCCTTTGATCTCTTCTTTTTGCTACAACCTCTAGTGTTGTGTCCCTCATTGTTACATTCTCCACAACGGGAGCTCTCGCGAGGTTCCGCGAAATGTTGGTTCCCCCATTCACGATGGAATCCACCACCCCAATCATCCATGTCATTCCTAAAACGCTTTGTTTTTCGTCTACCACGTGTTATGACCTTAGTCTCTTCATCGGGGTATAGTGGGAGTCCATGATAGACTGGCCAATGGGATTTGTCTAAGTAGGGCTCGAACCTCGGTGCCCATGTCCTTTTTACCGTCTCGATAGAAAACTCTTCCAGCCTTACATTACTTGAAATATTGACACCCAAATTTCTTGTCCGTGATGCTGCCATCAAGTGGGAGCATGGGAGGTGAAACTTTGTAGGCCTCTCGCATGAGCACTCTCCGCTCTTAAGATATGTCTTAAAAGACCCGCCTCCGTATTGCACACCGTCTCGTGTTGTTCCTCCTTGCTCATTTACTTGGAATATCAACTCTATGTAATCGTAGCATTCCACTCTGTTATTATCTGCCTTCCTAGCCTGGTATTCTATCCATCCGTCAACATTCGGTGGATACTTGTACACCTTCTCTTCCTTATTATTCCCAGACATCAGCTTAGCTGTTTCCTCACTGTAGTTTTGAAAGTACACATTCAACTTTTGGAATGTGTATTCCACTATTGCCGAAACGGGCAATGCGCGAACACCCTTCAACACATTGTTGAAACATTCGGCCATGTTGTTCGTCATGTCCCCATACCTCATCCCTTGGTGGTCGTAAGCCCGTGCCCACTTTTCCTTATCGGGGAAGTTTCTTCTTAGGAATTCTTTACCACCCTCATTTGCTAGGCCATAAATTTTGTCATACAATTTTGAAAAATGACGAGCGGTGAAGGCGAGACAACAATCTTTAAGAAGGTCTGATAATTCCTTGTTTCCACATGCCCTATAGAAGTTCGATACGAAGTGCCTCATGCACCATCTATGGTGGACACGAGCATGTCCTGGAATGTCAATCTGCACTGCATTTAGAATCCCTTGGTGGTGTTCAGATATTATGCAAACCTCTCTATGAGGTCCAATTATCTTGGTCCTCACTAGATTTAAAAACCAAGCCCAATTTTTGTTGTTCTCAGCCGATACCAAAGCGAAAGCCAATGGCACCAATTTGTCGCCGCCATCATTACCTATCGCCGTCAACAATGTGCCCTTGTATTGGCCGGTCAAAAAGGTTCCATCCACGACAATCACGGGCATGCAATGCTGAAATGCCGTAATGCAAGGTCCAAAGGTCCAGAATGCACGCCCAAATACTCGGACTATTTCTTCCTTATATATCCGGGTGACCGATCCTAAGGGCTCCACCACATAGTACATGCCCGGGTTTGTTGCCGCCATCGCTGACAACACCATACCAACGCGGTTGTATGATTCTTCCCAACCACCATACAATATCTCAAAGGCGGCTTGCTTGGCCTTCCATGCCTTCCCGTACTTGATTGTGTAAGTGAAGACCTCATGCACCATCTCTATCAATGCCTTTATGGGATATGTTGGTAGTATCTTTATGGAGGAAGCAAATCTGTGTGCAATAAATTTAGAGGTCAATTGACGGTGATCATCCTTCACACCTGCAGCATCAATATCCTTGCCTCTACATCGGTGATGAAATACACAACTTGTTATCTTCCATTCCGGACCACCTTTCACACATCTAGCACGGACAACCCATGGACAATGATTCTTGGATTCCTCATATTTCACCGTGTAGCGCACTTTTGAGTTCGAGTGCTCCACCTTGAACGGTCGATGGTACTTAACCGCATAGTCCTTGAGCCACATCTGAAGTTCTACCAAATTTTTGAACATTGCTCCTTCACTAATAACATTGGCAGTTGGACCGTGCTCTCGCTTGGAAGATAGCCTTGGTGCAAGAATCTTGCTTGTGCCACCATCAACAATTGCCTTATGGGCAAGGCTTAGATCATGGAACAATGATGTTCGATGATCCCGGCCTATTACCTTCTTAAAAGCTTCGGCTTCTTTAGCAGTCAATCCAACCTCGTCTATTTCTTCATCCGGGCCGTCATCTTCGGAGTCACACGTATAGGCTCGCATGTATGGTATTTTATGGTCCATGTCCTCTTCCATGCAATTGACCTCCACATCACCAACATAATGATCATGAAGATATGCCTCCGATTCATCGCCCTCGATCTCATCCACCTCAATGTCCAATTCTTCATGATCATGATGGTCATTGCTAACCGGGCTCAACGGTTGTGTCATTGGAGGTTGGCTCATTGTTGCATCATACACATCGACATCCGGGTTGACATGTGGATCATGTCGAATCGGGGTACGACCATCACAAGGGGAGGCACGCCGATTCAAGTCAATTTGCAACCTACCACCAACTTTCTTTTTCACAAATTACTCAAGAGATTTATCTTGCGAGGCCAACACCACCTCCTTATATGCTTGCCAATGCAACTCGGAGTTCACATGCATTGTTTTCCAACGAGTGTGATGTGAGAAGCCAACATTATACCTTCCAATCAATTCAACTTCATCATTCTCGTCCATCCAATTCAACTCTCTTCGGACATTTTCCACCAATTCGGCAAAGCTAGGACTAGTGGGAAAAACGACCACTACCTCCTCCGGGTCACCATATTCGGCGTCTCCCTTCTCAAAAACGGCATAGTCCACATGATGAACATTCACAATTCTCGCCATCTAGAACATATATGAACCAAAATTCATCACAACAATATTATTATTACCTAAATAATAAAGCTATGAGAAATTTTATAACCCTAACCCTAGCTCTAAACCCAACCCTAACCCCAACCATAACCCTAACCCTAACCCCAACCATAACCCTAACCCTAACCCTAACCCCAACCATAAACCCTAACCCTAGCTTACACATCTACAAGAATAGCAACCACCTATGGTCAATAGAACAACATAACACAAAATTATTTCTTCCAACTCCTATTTCTAGGGTTACAAGAAATATGAAGCAAAACAACCAAAAATCTCAAGAATTTAATTGGACAAAAACGAGGGTAGCCATGGAGAATACCTTGAGGAATGGAGGGTGGTCGAAATCCACGGAGAAATCCCTCCGATTCGGTGGGATTTGAGAGGAAGGAGAGTAGGAGGAGAGAGAGACACAGGAGGGCGAGCTTGGGCTCGATGAGCAAGAAGTGGGGTGGTGAAGGAGATTGCCTGCGGGTGGCCCAGCCACTTAAAACTTCAAGACCATGGCGCCATGGCCTAGGGCGCCATGCTTCCTATACACGGCGCCGTGAGCAATGGCGCTATACATAACAAATGCGGGCCCGTCGAGCCACGCTGGAAAATACTATGGCGCCGAGGGGTAGGGCGCCGTGAAGCAGAAGCACGGCGCCGGGGGGGGCGAGCGCCGTGCAAAAGGGTCAGATTGTGAAATCTTTTGAAACACGGTTTATTTTGTGTTAAACTTCGCAAAAAAGACCATTTTTATCGTTTTTTACCGTCGGCGGCGGCGCGACCGTGATTGCCTCCGTCGCCGGCCGCTACCTTCTGATCTGTCGCGCTCGCGTCCTACCTAGACTGTCCCGAGACATTGGATAAACGCGGCCAGGTGGCACTGAACTCCAGGTTCCGTGCTCGGCAGAGCAGAGTAGTTCCAGTCCGACTGTGCAGTGACTCGATCGTGTCCTGGCGCTTGGGCAAGTTCGTGCTGCTCCTGTAGTGGCGACAGAGCCCAGCCTCCCAGTTCCAGAGTGTGGATCTAGTCCACCTCTGCGCGCGCGCGGTCGGGTCCAACCTTCAGAAAGTTCTCATGTGTTTGACCTGCTTAGGAGTCGTCGACGCCGACGTTTAACAAGTTTTCAGGTTAGCGAAAGCCAGTTTGATATTTCAGGAGTTGTTTAATCAGTGCTGCGGTGCTGCCCACTGGATTTCTCTGCTTAGCTCACGTCCAACGCAAACGAGCCGTAATAGTACTACTAACGATGTTTAAACATGGATTATGAGTATTTTGAGTAATTTGATAGAGAGCCATGTGATCGACATGGCGGCAGCAGGTGATACGTACTGTATTGCTGTGTGCGGCAACCGATTTCCGGCGAAGAGAAAGACAAGATTATGTTTCACCTTCCACAACTAACAACAATCAGGCAGCAGTATACAGGATATATCCCTTTATCTCCATGGGATTCTGAGGATGAAGTGGCCTGGCAGTACACTAAGAACGGTATGTTCTCTGTAAAATCTGCGTATCATATTGAATGGGATCATCAGTTCGGTAGTAGAGGAGTGAGAAGAGATGCGGCCTCGACAGACACTATCAATCCGATATGGGAAAAGGTGTGGAAGCTGACAGTTCCGTGGAAAGTAAAACAAAATCATATGGAGGACGCTACATGGAATTATCCCATGTATGTGTGTACTCGCAGATCGTCACATTGAGAGAAGTGGGCAATGCCCAGTGTGCGTCAGGGATGCGGAAGATTTAACGCATATGCTATTCAAGTGTAAAGGAGCTAAGGAGATTTGGAAGAAGCTTGGCCTAAAAGAGGTGATCAAGTGCTCTGCAAATTGATCGGGCAGGTAGTGCAGTTCTAAAGTTTCTCCTAGCTACTTCTACTGGCCGGGTGTTAGGTTTGGGCGCTTTACCTATACACGAAATAATAGCATGGTTCATTTGGTGGCGTAGGAGGGAGATTAAGTATAAAGGCAAAGCTCCGCCGGCAAACCGAGTAGCTCTGTCAATCAGAGCCATGGTGGCTAATAGTATGAAGACAAAGGAAAATAAACAGGGTGTACCAAAGATAGGTTGGTCGTGTCCCCCTGCAGGTTTTGTAAAACTGAATACTGATGCTGTAGTTGACCTAGGGGCGAGGATTGCATCATCAGGATGTGTGATCTGAGACTCGCGCGGACAGTTCATGGGTGCCTTTCGTGGAAGAATCGATGTCACGACTGCGGAGGCACAGGCTCTTCGGGATGGTCTCCGGCTTGCTGAACGTGTTGGATGCACTCGACTATATGTGGAGTCTGATTGCATGGAGGCAATTTAGGCCTTGGCGGATCCATTACACAACAGGATCGTGGGCTCTGCTTTTCTGAATGAGTGTCGGATGATCTTGGCAGGATTTAGTTCGACACGGATTGCCCATTGTCCGAGAAATGCGAATAAAGCTGCTCATATAGTTGCTAGATCATCTCAAGTTTTAGATTCTTTTGTTTGGCTAGATGATCCACCTGAATTTCTTATTCCACAGCTAGTGGAAGATGTAACCTTGTTTGCTTAATTAATAAAGGTTTTACGTCGTTTGCAAAAAAAAAAACTAGAATCAGGCGACCCCAAGGCCAGCTGTGCGCCCACCGCCCCCGTTCCTCCCACGGACCATCTTCTTGCGCAAGTTCAAGAGCTGGAGAGGAAATCCCAACCGCTCCGCCGTCCTTTGCGCCAACAGTAAAATACCACGGATCTAACCAGAAACCATTAGAAACGTCACCACCTGACCACCATGATCAGAATGAAATCTTCAGTTCATCATTTGCATCGCCAAGAATTTCACAGTAGAAAATATCACACCAGGCCACCAGGGAAGAGGAGGACAAGTCCTCAGTTCATCTCAGCTGCATCATGAAATTTTTACAGAGAATTCATCGGAATAGGGGAATTTCTCCGGCGTTCGTTCCAAGTGGCTGGCTTGATCGGGGTGGGGGCACGGTTGTCGCGTGACGGGAGGAAGCGACGGCGAGACGCCACCGGACACCGAACTGGCGCCGATCGAGCTTATCCAAAACCGAACACCCCACACTCCAGAAACAGAAAGTTGTTGTAGCAACAGTCATCCATGGTGGATAAGCCTCAGATGCATGTATCCAAAATGTCTCCATTTCTCACTCATGTATGTACTCCAAAAGCCAAAACGGCCTTATACACACCGGGGACGGGGAACGCGACGAACTCTGCTACCTATGTGCACGGAGGGGATCGATGATCAGGACGGACCGGCTGGATCTAAAACTCCAGTCACCCACCGGCTAATTACTTACAGCGGACGGAAAATCCCGGTGAGGGAATTTCGCCCCAATTCTATCCTGTGCACAGTATATATACTAGTCTCTTGCTATGGCATGTCGACGCTGGTTGGTTTATTCACTGCCGGCTGTCGCCGGCTCGGTCCCCGGCGAAGGAGACGGCGGAGAGGCGGCTGGGCCGGGGGCAGAAGCCACCGGCGGCGCGTCTCCGGTGCGGCGACTGCGGGGTCTGCGACAGGGCCCTGCGCGCCCACGTACCGCTCCCCATGGCGCCGCCAACCCTCACCAGAGCGCTGCCCGTGCCCTTGGCGCCCAGCCTGCAGGTGCCGCTGGAGACGCCGCTGCCGAGGGGCGCCGGCGAAGGCGGGGAGGCGGGCTTGCTCTGGCCGGCCGGGACCTCCTGCTTGCGCCCCTTGTGCTTGCTGCAGCGGAAGGAGCCCGGGTGGTTCGTAGGGGAGCACATGCAGGACTGCCGGCTCCTGGCGGCCGACGGCAAGGAGTCTACGCTCACGGACCTGCCCGGCGAGCGGGCGGCCGCAAGCTTGACGCGGTTGGGTGAGGCGGAGCGGTAGTTGGGAATCGATAGGACCGGGCCGCTGGGCCGACTGGTAGCCGCCGTCGCCATTAGAATTGGTGAGATCAGAGAGCGCAGTTGGTTTGTTGCTGGAGGAGCGGTGGTTCGCGGGAGTTGAGAGTAAACTGAAGGAGCGGTTTGGAGTGGCATATATAGAGAGAACAGGGGTAGTTTGGTAACTTCAGAGGGTGGGGAAGAGTTGGGTCGGGTTAACTAACCGGGGGCTATGGGCATGAAAGCGGTGGGCGGAGTGGGCGGCCGTGCTGTGGGCCCGTACTGGCGCACACCGGAACCGGTCGTGGATTCGGGTCAAGGAAGGTCCACTCTTCCATTAAACGTGTGGCAACTTCTTTTTGAAAATTCTCTCTCAAAATTCTTGTCAAGATCTTTGATTTACAAACCAGCACTGACTATGCACTCTACCTAAATTAGACACTTAGATTCTTGTACAATTTGTATATCGGAGAAGTCGTGGTAAGCAACTACGTACTCGTTGTACGAATTTTGAGAACAATTCCTGCAGGTTTTGGAGCTTATGTTGTTATTCAAGGACAAGTAGTATGATCAAATACTGAAAAATGCATTTGGAGCCCGAGCTCTTAATTTTAGAATTCTCAAAAGTTCCAATAAAATGTGTACATATGGGTAATGATATACTACGTCCATTCCATAAAATAAGGTGTATAATTTTCTTTTAATTCAAACGGTGTAAAGTTTGACCAACATTTTAGAAAAAGCTATCAACAAATGGTACCCTTATATAGATGTAATGTGAAAATAAATTTCATATTGTATCTAATGAAATTTATCTAATATGTTAGAAGTTGATATTTTTCTTAAAAATTAAATCAAATTGGACATGGTTTGATTTTGCTAAAAGCTATGTGTCTTATTATACGGATCAGAGTTAGCATATTTCAAGGGTGCAATATCTCCGTCTGAAATAAGTTAGACTATAAAATCTTCATAAAAATGCAAAAAATAACAAGATTTAAAGATGCAATGTGCACTTTTAACTAATTTGTGTAAAATAAAATACAACATACTATGTCTGTTCCATACTTTTTGTCGTTTCTAATTATAATTTGAACTACAGTCATGATAAAAGTTATGGAAAGAAGGGAGTATTTTTAATTGAGACTACACACACTTGATGTATATGCATAATTCACTATTTATACATATTTTTCCTAAGTTGTTTTAAACTTTAAAATACGATTTTCAAATATTCAAAATAAAAGGCATCATTTAGCCTGGTAGCCGAACTGGGGCACCGGATCAAATACTCTGTATCTAGGAGTATGCATGGATTTCTCATAAGAAAATTCTGGCGTGCACGAGTATCTCAACGAGAACCATATTCGGGTATGCATGTGCCAAATATATATGGGGCACGATTGGTAGGTCGTAGATCTTTTAGGGCTTCCGGGTGCTGGGCGTTGGGGGCTATGATGGATGGAATGGGGCAAAACTCATATTACGTATTTTGTTTGGAGTCTCGGTTCGCAGCACTGGATGCATTTTGGGCTTATTTATTGGTGGCCTGTGAGAATGTAGAAACGGCTGCGACTGCAAGGTTACGTGTTTGGTTGTACGCAGTCCAGGTTTATGGTCACCTCTTCTCTTCGGTTCTTAACATAACACATAACCATGACACAAAGCACAATATCATCACACACAACGACGACGCTAAGAAACTACGGCCATATAAACCTAGCCCTAGCTATGTAAGAATAGCAGTTCAGTTAGCAACACACATGGAATTTTAGTTTATCACTTCACCACCACTGCGGGTATATAAACTGAGCTCTAGCTACATACGAATAATAGTTTAACATTACAGATCTAGAGATAGTTCAACAATGGTGACTAAGAGGGTGCACAACTTTTTTTTGTTGTCTTCTTCTTGCTTCCTTTTTAATTGCATACATCATTTCTGTGCATCCATATTGACAAAGCCCACTCGTTAATCTTGTTCTTCTAAGCCTGGATGTTGCCCTGCTTGACACCATGGCCACCCTTCACATCATCAGGAGTAACATCAACCTCATATGGGACAAAGTCATCCATACCCCAGACTAAGACCTAGTTGTGAAGGATGCAACAATGCAAGAACAAGCTTTATTTAAGTACGTAAAAGTGTGGAATGGCTTATAGTCAACATTTTGAACCTACTTTCATGCAGCAAAATCTCTCTCAATGGTCACCCTGGGGCTAGAGTGTTTAAGATTAAACAACTCATCTTCATTATGTGGTTTGTTCCTTGAAGAGAACTCGTTCTGATGATACCTAGTTTTCATAAAGGATGGTAGGATTCATGTCCGACAAGCATACATGCATCTCCAAGGTAGAACTTACCATCAGGGAGATGTATGCCATCTGGTCTACTCAGGATGTCTGTTAGAATGCTTGCATCATGTGTTGATCCTTCCCAACCAGCTAGCACATAAGTAACTCCTGATCGAAATCAATAGCAGCAAGCACATTCTAGCTGGTGTAGTGATTCATGCCTCTATGTGCTACTGATTGGGATTTCAGCACTCTAGCAGTTACATAAGTGCCATCAATTTCACTAATATAGTCCTGCGATGAAAACAACAAACAGTTCAGCTTGTGTGCATTGTGACGTTCTCAAACAATGTACAAAGCAATATTTGTGGTCACCTTGAAGTATGGATACCATATTTTTGTTGTTTCGTATCTTGCTTCGTCTTTCACCAGAAGGTGTGGCTTGATCATATCTTGCCTGAGCTCCCCAAATCCATAAAGGACTTGGTTGAAATAGCAGGACATAGTCTCTATGGATCTCATAAATGTGTTGTGCATAACTCTGATCCTCTAGTTATGGCCAACAGCACAGCAACTTGCTCTTCCATACTGACGTGGATGCTGTCCTGCAACAATCCTCTATCATTAAACCTCTTAACTAGTTCATAGAAGGGGGCTCTTCTCATTCTTAGTATCTGAACATCTTCTACATCATTCGTGTTGCAGATGAAGTTCAAATTAGTAATCATCTTTTGATCTCGGCAAGGCATCAGACCATAAGTCACTCGTGAATAGTTCACTCGCATAACTGATATTTTGTGGAGGAGGAGGATCTAGGACTGAATCACATGTATCGGTGCTGCTGGCTGGTGGATTAGGCGCATTCGGTTGACCTAAGAAAATTGATCTAACACGAGTGTGTGCTAAATCTATCATCCAGGCTAACCACTAACTACGGGGACACAATAAATTTGAGGGCATGGTGATTTACCTTCGTCATTGCACACAAGGGAGAGTTGGCGGGGTGGGAAAGAAAAAGAGATCTCCCACCTAGCGCTGGTCGGAGAAGAAGTAGACCAGCTGATGCGACGGACAAGGGCGGAGGAGAAGAAGGGCTCGCCCGTGAATCTCGTACTGGAGCCATCAGAACCAGAGGGTGAGATAGATCTGCCGAACCGCGTCCGCCGCTGTTGAGACGGGAAAATGGGGTTTTTATCTAGGTGGTGATCGAAAGGATGAGGTAATAGTAGCTATACCACGATACACAGCTGGCGATTTTGCTTTCTCCCGCAATCTCGCAACGTTCTCCCGCGCGCACACCGTTTTCACTTTTCGCATGGCCAACTCTTGCATATAGGAAAACGGCCGATTTAGACGTACCCATCGGGCCTGGCCCAAAGGTGCAGTCCAGGTGCAGCCCACCGGTTCTTGACCCGCATCCACATGTTAGTGTGAGTAAACCGGTTCCGGCACAGCGGATGGATAGACCCAGGAAAGGCAGTTTAGCAGTTATATATCTTGTGACGTGGAAAGACAGGCACGTACGCCAACTGGCCAAGGATGGTCAAGTTGGCAGGAGCGTGACCTGACGTGAGACGCCAGCAGGCGGCAGCGATCTGCCGATCAGACCGCCGGCGCGTGAAAACCGGCCGACCTCTGGCCGGTCGACGCCGTCGGCATCAGTCGCAAATGGTGGTGAGACGTCGCTGCCGCTGTATCCGAGCCCATGTATGCATGTTCGTGAAGGAAGGGATCCGTGGAGGTGGAGCCGCCGATGCATCGACGACAACGGTTGCTCGTGGTGGCGGCACGGTGCGCTCGCTTTCAAGCGAGAAGAATCCCACGAGCACGTCTTCATCCCCCGGCTCGTCCGCGGTACGATGGTCTGGCTGAATTGATCTCGATCTCTAGCTTACTGCTGCTGCTACTACTCTCTTTCGCTTCATATATTCCATTGTCTTTCGCTTTCTTTATTCGGTTGGATGTTCTGTTTTTTGCATTTTTTACCAACGATGACAGGCCGATTGCAAAACATTTCAATCGCCGAAAGACGGCCCTCGGAACCTGCGCCAAAATTAACTATTACAGCAGCGCTTACACTCAGTAAAGGACAGATCTGCCATGTTCTTACTAATAAAAGTACAGATCTAGTGTTAAAGAAGTGCTGATCAGGTTAATACAGACAGCAGCAGGTTAAAACTCGGGCGAGAGACCAGACCGCATGCCCGCGCATTGCACGTCCGGCCGCCGCGGGCACTGCGCGTAGCTAGCGCAAAGCAGGGACGGGCGATACTAGGGCCAAATTTTTGTTTACGTGTCACCTGGTCGTTATTTGGATCGGAAAAAGCTGTCGTGGCCGGCCGTAGCTAGCTAGCCTGCTCATGCACCGCATCATCACCATCATGCATGCTGTTTCGAGACTAACGACAGACTAGAATCACGTTGGCTTACTTTGTGTAGGATCTGGATCTCCAATCATGCTTACTGAACTTGGTTCGTTTAATTAGCTGCGTGCGTGCTACACGCATGGCATTGTATATGTTTATACTAGGTAGGACGGCGCGGCTTGCCGCGCGTTTGTCCGTCTACGACGGTTAAACAGATATGAATAACCAATGACAACATATAATTAAAATTACCATCAGATTAGCAAGTAAATTTACATGTTATATAGTCGACTATATCTTGTGAAGGCTGACCATAGTTGAAGAAGACACGCATTCTATACATGACTCTCGACAATCTCTTTTCCATGGGCCAGAGTCTAAAGTGTGGCGCACCAACAATGAGTCATAGATGCAAGCATACCGGCCAGGAACAATGTAAGAAAATTAAATTAAGAAATCAAGCACAATTACAAACAAACCAGTATAAAGAAACAATGTAAAAAAGTTAAAACAAAGAAGCATAATTTTTTATTACAGTAGACATTTGCGTCTATACATAATTGTGTAGTACACAATATAAGGAGCCCAAATAGAATATTGCCATATGAGTTGTTCTCTGTAAACCAGAGAAAACATATAAATAAGAAGTGTCAAGCTAGATTGTAGCTTTAAGGGGAATTCTAGCACCCTAAAGGACAAAAAAAACAGTATATGTGATGAATGAGTCATTTAAAAGGTCTCATAAAATCTCAGTATCTACTATTAAGTTGAAGAGTAACATGCAAGCCCACAACAAAGCCACAATACGCGATAGCTATACAAATTTATAAAACAATGCTAAAAGTTCAGATAGTATCAGAAAGAGGCGGAAAATAAAATTGAAATTGCCACAATATGTGTGACAAACACACTGGAATAAATGATCATACATAATATATACACTCCTAACATGACCGCTCTCCATGCAAAATTGACATAAGTGAAGTGTGTTGATCGCCTAAAATACTGAAATAGAAAACTAATCCGTATGATTTCAGACCCCCTACACATGAAGAAATCATGGCACAAACAGTGTCACAAGGATTACAACCATCTTCAACGGCACTATAAAGTAGGCCTATAATCTGAAGTTTACTGCGAGCCATAGCTATTGCGCATATGAATATATGATAGCCACGCATAAGGCACATACCTAAAATAAAATGAGGGGAAGTGAATATGAATGGCATAGCAAAGAAAAATAATAAAATTAAACAATTAACATGATATAAACTAAAAAAATTAACAGGAAGATGAGAATGTAAAGTAAGAGCTTTATACCTATTGAAACATCTGAGAACAAAATTTCAGTTCAGTACACTGCTCGGACTAAGAAATATTCAGTTCATTAGAAGCTGTGAAACAAAATGAAAAGACAAATATCTCAAAGCTTTTTAATTGAGACTCTGAAACAAATGATAACTCCGTATTTTCCTTGCATGTGTATCTTAAATAGTTAAACCATGTATTTCTATAAAGGTTTGCCTGGATACATACTTGACAGACTTTCATTTGGTTTATCTTGGTAGTTGAAAACCAAACCCGAGTTCATGTTGCATATATCGCCTGATCTAAAACATGTGCTGCATATATATGCTAGCCAAGAGTTTATCGCTCTCATCTTATTCTAATTATCTTCTATTATCCTAACTATAGTATGATGAGAAAATCAAACAACTGAAGTGCGGTGACCCAGCATACCACTGCATGTTGTAGTATGCAAGTCGTTGATATAACACTTGCGGAACAAGCCTCCACAAATATTACATCCCTCAGAATGGTACAACAGAAACATTGCGGGCCCAAATACAAACTGATCATCAATTTATTACAAACCAAAGCGTGATGATAAAGAAATGCTCCCCATAAGAGAACACCTCAAGTGCTTAGTGTTTACAACAACTGGAAAGCTCAAGTAATTAAACATGAGAAGAACTCAACAACTTATTCATATTCAACAGTTGCTTGGTTCTTCGGCTACAACACTATCCTATTAGTTAGTACTCCTTCACTCTGACTCCTCGCCTGAGGATGCTCCGTAGCGAATGAAGTAATCCACGTCTTCAACGCTGCGAGAGAGATCTGGCTCCTCGTAGAAGATGTCCTGCTGGCCTTCGATTGCGTTCAGAGTGGCTTCGTCGAGCTCTTCACAGTCTAGCAAGGGTTTAAGAGATTGGGGTGAGTAACGAGCGTTACCCAGCAAGTTTCTTTAGAAAGAAGTTGTGTGATATGCACTATCTACAGCCACAGACCCAAAAGAGTCGTAGGCCCATGCAAGGTTTTGTCAAGGTTTTCTTGAAAGATTGCTTTTACTTTAGAAAACTATGCCCAACAGCCAACACAGGTAATAGTGCCTTGAGAGCACCTTTCCTGCCGCGTTCGCAGTTCCTTCCCAGAACAAGGGGTAACATGTCACATCTTTTTACACTCTGCAGAGGTGTGTCCTTCCAAAAGAGATCAAAGCCTTGCTGCACAACCGGGCGTACATTCCCGTCCACACTTCCATGGTGTGGGGCCCAGTCATTGATCCAAGCCAATCACTGCCTTCTCCGCACAACGCATGCCCACCCAATTCACGCAAGCAGGTTGTGCCCCTGATATTCACCCCCAACGATGAAGTACCTAGGCGTCCCTTGGGGACCATCATAGACACCAGTGCCGTGAGAACTGAGGTGTCCCACCCATGTGCAAGTAGTCCCGCAAGATCTACCGCGACTGGCAACTGGCTGCCCGTTGACATGCGAACGAGAGAAGATACAGCTAACTTTCCCGTCCCATTCCAAGTCTCTTGGATGACACGGTTTTTACGGCGCCGGAATAACTGTGGCATTGGTAGTTAGTCCTAGGTTAACTTTCCCATGCAAGTGGAACCTCCACCACCACAATCTTACCGTGGTTCCACCTGCCAGCCCTCTTAGGTTATCACCACTGGTCAAAAACCACTAGTCATATTACTTATGAAAATAGGTTTTCCATCCTTTTTGAAATGTTAGAGTTTGAAGTCAACACTTTGCAAGAAGTTTCAAAACCAGTGCAATCAAGAGATATGAGCAAGATAAACTTGCCTTGCGACTGAAAGGTAATGGAGTCGGATACTTGGTGATACTCCTGATCTCCTTGTTCTATAAAAATTCAATCATTGTCCGGAAAGGACAATGCTGAAAGATCATATCGAGCCCCATGTGTGGTTTTGGTAATTAATGACAATCCCTATGGACTAATGGTTGCATTGAGTTATATGTGTAGGACTTATCCATAGACAATGCTTGAACCATTTGTTGGATTCAAGGTTGTAAGAAGAAGATTATGTGTTGACCAAGGTGTTATTCAAGAAGTCATCCAAAGATTGGTCTTAAGGGACTTGAGCTTATGTCAAGTGTGTCTTGAAGAATAAGATTGAGTGAGCTCTCATGTGTATCCTCAAGACACCATCATTATGGAGAAAGAAGAATTGGCTCGAGGATTGATCAAGTCAAAGCGCAAGTTCAAGATGAGCAACTAGAAGAGAACATATGCTTGAAGCTTGCCATCTATATTGTGATCATGGATATGTGAAGATATGCTTAAAGAGAGTCTCTTCCATAGTGGAGTATGGAGGAGCAATCCGCAAGACTTCACCAAGCAAGCTCAATCAAGAAAGTTGGTCCAACTTGAGAAGATCAAGATCGTCATTATCCACCTCAAGTGGAATGCTCAAGGCAAAGGTATGATATTGATAGGGTTTCTTTCTTACCGGTCTCATGGTGTTAGTTGTGAGACCGGGTTATAGGATCGGTAGCCGTACTATCAAGAGGGGCTCTCGAGTGAGTAACTTAATCGTCATCTTTCTTGGTTCTTATTTGGATTTTATCCACGTGAGGTTCTAGAGCTTGTGGTTATTTCCACGACAAGCTCTAGCTCATCAAAAACGGATTCCGCATAAAACTCTTCTTGCGTTTTTGGTGTTTGGAGGTTTTATCGGTTTGTCTTTGAAGAGAGGTCAAACCTTTCATCATTTGGTTTTATCCTCCTTGGTTGGACTATGATGTTTCTCTGCATAAAGTTTTAGAGCTTGTTATTGTGATTCTAACGAGCCCAAGATCATCGAAAACGGAGTCCGGATGCTCAAGTTATTGCCGTTTTTGTTTTGGTATTTCTGCTGTTTCAGGGGGGGCCGGAAAAAGCCGGTCAGACCGGCTTTAGCCGGTCTGAGGGCCGGCTTTAGCCGGACTGCCCAGAATTTGGGGTGAAAACCCCTCTGTTGCAAACCGGCTATTTGTCCGGCTATTTTTGGCCAGGGCCGGACTTTTCAGGCCGGCTATAGCCGGTGTTAAGTCCGGCTTTAGCCGGTGTAAGTGGCTGTAACGGTCAGATTTCGGACGAGGGGTATAAATACCCCTTCTAGCTCCTTGGAACAGCTACGAAATTGGCTTCTCTCTCCTCCATTGTTGACTTTGCAAGCTTGCCCTCCCTCCTCCATTCCTCCCATGATTCTTGCATATTTTTGAGGGAAAAGAGAGAGGCGATCTAGATCTATATTTCCACCAATCCATGTCTCCTCTAAGTGAGGGGAACATAGAGGATCTAGATCTTGAAGTTCTTTGTGGATTTCCTTTGTTCTTCCTCTCATATCTCTCCATAGCATTAGTTGCTTTGGTGAGATTTGGGTGAGAAGGATTTGAGCACTTTGTGTGCCCTTGCCATTGCATAGGTTGCATCGGTTTGAGTTCTCCCCGGAGATTCGAGTAAGTGAAAGTTTATGAGCTTATTACTCTTGGGTTCTTGGAACCCTAGACGGCTTTGTGGCTTTGTGGAGCCTTGGTGGCTATCCTTGGGAGCCTCCAATTAAGTTGTGGATGCGTGCCCCAAGATTTGTGTAAAGGCCCGTTTCCGCCTTGAGGAACCCCTTAGTGGAAGAGTGATCTAGGCCTTTGTGGCGCAAGCTCACACCGGAGAATAGGGTGAGACCTTTGTGGCGTTGGTTAGGCCTTTGTGGCGATACCACACCCCTCCAACGAGACGTACTCCCTTTCAAGGGAGGAACTCGGGAATACATCATCATCTCCGCGTACCTCAGTTATTCCTATACCCGAGCTCTTTACTTATGCACTTTACATTGTGATAGCCTTCGTGCGTGAAGTCATATATCTTGCTATCACCTTGTTACTTGTATTTCTTAGAAAAATTTGTTGGTGCACATAGGTGAGCCTAGTTTATTTAGGTTTTGTGTGCTTGGCAAAATAAACGCTAGTTTAATTCCGCTTTTGTTCAAGCCATTTGTAAAATTTGATATCGCCTATTCACCCCCCCTCTAGGCGACATCTGTGTCCTTTCAATTGGTATCAGAGCCCGGTCTCTCATTTTAGGCTTCACCGCCTTGAGAGCAAAGATGTCGGCTAGGGGATTAGTGCACAATGACACTTTTATATTCAATGGCACAAATTATGATTCTTGGAAAATTCACATGCTTAATTATTTTTGGGTCATGGACCCATCTATGGAGCGAATTGTAGATGCGGGTTTTTCTCCTCCAAAGGATACTCAAAATCTATCTTTAGAGGATGAGAAAAACTTGTATCTCAATGCTCAAGCTACTCATGTGATTGTTAATGCTTTGAGCGATGTAGTTACCTTCTCCATCACGCCTTTTCAGAGCGCTCATGAGATATGGACAAAGCTTCAAGAAAAATATGGTGTGTCCAAGATTATTGAGGATGATTGCATTCCTTCCACTTCCGGCCGCAATGAACTTTCATCCACTTTACCAAAGTGTGGCAAGACACAAGGTAATGATATTGTGAGTGGTGATGAAACTTGCAATGGTGATAGTATGCTTACTTTTGATGATCCTTCATCTCTATCTCATTAGAATGCTTCATCTTTGGACTTATACACTTTAAGCACCAAAAGTACTTTACATGCTTGTGTTGATAGTCCTTGCATATCATGTATAAATTGCTTGATGAAACCTAATGATGATATGCTTATTGCATCTTGTTGACATAATATAAATGCTTCTATTTCCCCTAGTTGTTGTGTGTCTAACAATATAGAGGAAACCGAAGATTCTATGGGTCAACACAATATCTTGAATGGAGCTTCAAGTAATTCATCATTATCATCTCATGTCACCCACCTATGCCTTATGGCTAGGGGTTCAAAGGTATCCCCTACTTTGGAACCCAATTCCTCTTGTGTTGATGTGGATGAGGATAATGATGATCAAAAGGATGAAAATATATACGAAGAGGAGGATAGCATAAGAAGGGAAGGTGAGATTATCTATAATGCTCTTCCCAATGATATGAAGGTTCACTCCCTTCTTGTTAAACTTGTGTCTAGTGCTATTGAGAGCCAAAAAATCATTGAAGAAAAATGTAGGCTCGAAAGAGAGTATGCTAATGATATTGGCTCCTTAGAAAATTCTCTTGAAGAAGAGCAAGAGCTTCGGGTTTCTCTTGAGGAGAAGCTTGAATCCATTGAGGAGTCATATAATGAAATAATTTCTAAACTCACTAAAGAACGTGACCTTGCACTTACCAAGTTGTCTTCTCTTATTGCTCATGATAATGATGCAGGTGCTACTAACTCTATTTCTTGTGAAGCATCTATTTTGAAGGAGAATGTTGAGCTAAGGGCTCAACTTGAGTTGCTAACTAGCAAGTATGGGAAATTGGAAGAAAGTCATGAAAATCTATCTAGCTCTAATGAGGATCTTCTAGTGTCCCATGCTCGCCTAAAGTTAGCTCATGAGGCTATATCTATAAAGGTAACATCTTGTGAGCCTCATATGGTCACTAGCACTATTTCTCAAAATGCTATATTGACATGTGCTAGTCCTAGTAATTCTTCATCTCATGCTATTGCTAAATGTTGTGATGAATTACTCTCCTTGCCTTGTTGCTCTAACAATGAAGCCTCTACTTCCACTAGTACTTGTGTTGTCACTAACCATGTAGAGGAAATCAAAGAGCTCAAGGCCCAAGTTAATTCATTGAAGAAAGACTTGGAAAAACGTCATGAAGGGAAGTCCACACTCAACAAGATCTTGAGTGTGCAAAAATCCCCCAATGACAAGAGTGGACTTGGATTTATCTCTAGTAACAATAAGAAGTCCAAAATATACAAGAAGAAGAAGGGCCAAGAACAAGTCAAGAATCTGGCCAAGATTGTTTGCTTCAAGTGCAAAATTGAAGGGCACCATGTTAGATCTTGTCCTTTGAAGAAAAAGGCACTTAGTGAGAAGCAACAAGGGAAGAGGCCTCAAGTTCAAGCCCATGCTCAACCTCGAGTTGAAGAAAGGTCACTTCCCAAGAAAAATCAAGCTAATGCTCCCCTTGTGGAGAAATCAAGTGAGAAGAAGGTGAAGAAGAGAACTTGCTACATATGCCATGAGAAGGGTCACCTATCTTCTTCATGCACTAGTGGTAACTCATCCAACCCTATCATAATTGAGGATGTATATTCACTTTGCAAGGATAAGGTTGGTAATGTGTTTGCCAAATTTGTTGGTACTCAAAGTGGTGTCAAGAAAAGAACCATTTGGGTGGCCAAACCTATTGTTACTAACTTCTTAGGATCCAACTTGGTTGGGGACCAACAAGCCATTACTTGAACAATAGGTGTTGTTGGAGGGCATTGGAGACTTGGCTATATCATGAAGAATTAAGGGATCTTCATCCATTATATTTTCTCAAGTCAAGTCATTTGTATTATTTTGTTCTATCATATATCCAATGTTCCTCCTTGCGGTAACATGTATTCAACTTATCTACCTTGAAAGTTACTCGCCCCTTTGCATGTGTTGGGTTTTGTATCTTGCATGTGTTTATATATGTTGTGCTTCCTACTTGCTTCATTTTGAGTAATCAAGTATGTGCATGTTGGTTTGCACACCATGTACGGTTGTTCTTGTTGAGCCTTTTGTATCTCGTTTTATCTTACTTGGCTCTTGTGAGAGATTACTGGACCATCCCATTTTGGGGGAGTGATATGCTTTGCACTTCACAATCCTAAAAATGTGTGTACATGAAGAATACCACTTAGTGTTGATATTTAAAGATTATCTAGTCTCTATGTGGTATGTCATTCTCATGAGAAATTCAAATTCTATAATGTCCATTAATCATCTTGTTGGATTTTATTTGCCTCTTGTGAAAAATAAATGTTTTATCACATTATGAGGGAGTAATATGCTTTGTGCATACTACAAACCAATATAATGTGTATATTTGAGATTGTGTCACATAGTATTGATATTGTAAATTATCTTGCTTCTATGTGGCATGTTTTCTCAAACAAATTCCAATTTGCCAAATTGTTTTATTACTCTTGTTTTGGATCTTGTTTGTGAGATACTTTCTTGATAGGGTTTTCCTAAAATGTGGAATGCTACATCAAAGTTGGAAAACCATTTGCTTCAATCTATCTTAATCATTGCTTTGCGTGATTGTTTAACTATTTGAGTCTATCAAGAATATCTTCTTGAGCATGGTGATTAATTCTTATCCTTCTCTGTATGCTTCTTTGTTGTGAAGATGATCTTGGATTTATATGTAAACTACCACCAGGAAATAAATATACCTCTTATTCTTGGACAATTGGTACTATATCATGTGGGATATGTATATTGATCATCTTCACATTGGCTATTGCTTTTAATTGCCTTATCTCTAGCCAAAAATGTATTTGTTTTAGCTCCCATTGTCTTCCATGACTTTTGTTATACCATTTGATTTTGTTGAACTTATCTTGTGTTATTTCTATATAGGTAGATGTGATGATCCCACTTGTGTGCATTTTGTATTCAAATGCAAAATCATAAATAATGCACTAATCTTGGGGGAGCTCTCATATATTTATTATAACACACTCTTTGTGCTTATTTCATTTGGTATTGGTTTTTGTTGGAAGACAAATCTTTTCTTTTTGGTACTTAGTGTGCCATCATAAAAAGTGTGGAGAGTTTGGTTTGTTTGTTTGAACCTTGCTCTCTTTGGGAGTTGGTGATCTCATTCTTTATTATTTATTTCTTACTCTTAAAATGAGATATGTCTTTGAGCATGTGTGTTTTAGTTATGCTTTATGCTCATTGGCTTTTGCTTGGTTCACTAGTTGAACTTTGGAGTCAATCTTGTGTTGATTTGATTCTTTGATATAATTTGGACAACCTTTTGTAGCTTCACAATTTTGTGTGCTCGCTTGTCCTTCTTGGTGTTTTGTCCAAATTGTATCTCCTTTGGCTCTTGAAAGTCTTGTGCATGCATATTTACTAAATGTATATTGTATGGCATGCTTTTGCTTTCTTTGATCAAATATATAGGAGAAGCTCCATCAAATCCTAAATCGGCTAAGATGTGCATGAAATTCAATTTCATATATATATGCACATATTTATGTGGAGTTTGTCCTATATGTTGTAGTTTCTAACTACTTTGGATCCAATGAGTTTGGGGACCATCTTGTACTTGAACTTTGTTTTAGGTACATGGAGATATATTGGTGCTTGTCTCAATAATAAGGATGAAGTGGTGACTAAATGATAATTTGAGGCAAGCTAGGATTATTGAAGAACTCCTATCTACTACATCCTACCTTTAATATCTCGGTAACAAGTATCTTTTTTATGCATACTTTTCTAGCGTCCAACCTTGTGTAGGTTGTTTCTTGGCATGGATATCTTTATTTGAAAATCATGTGGTTCTTGCATGGATTCTAATAAAACCTCTTTATTGCAAATGTGAGCAAGTTGAGATGAGGACATATTATTGGGAACATATAAAAATCATGCTCATGATTCTCCTATCCCATATATGTTAACTTAGCAATCTTTTTGCATATCAATTCCTCAATAAGCTCACATGTGCAATATTTATGAAATTGCAAATTTATTTCTTCCGTTTGGTATCCCTCGTTATGATACTTATTGTTTTTATCAAAGCATCCCAACTATCTTCTTTCCCTTGTTGATATTTGTGATGTCTTTGACATGTTGGTGGTTGAAGTTTGTCAATATACAATAAGATAAATTGAGCCTTTGGCCATGCTTTAAAAGCAAAATCTCATTGGTATATTGCATGACTTCATTTTGGATATCATGTTCTATTCTTAGTATCTATTTTGTGTGTACATGTTTCTTTGTGATAATTATCTTTCTGATATCGTCTACTTAGAAACTTATACACATGAGAGATGATATCTCATTATTTGATATCTTATTTGAACCTTATGTGTTGGGATGGAATGCTAAGCAATATCATTCATTGAAGACTATGTGGATGCTCTATGCTTATCCTTGTGTTAGTCTTATAATATTCTTTATCATTCCTATCACATATTCCTTTGGTTGAGCCTTTTAATATATTATCCCTTGCTTGTTGCTCAACCATTTGTTTGATGCAAGTGTAAGCTTAATTTCTTCTCTATGATCTCTTGCAAATGGTTGCGTTTTAAATGTTATTGAGGGAGTGAGGACTCCATGTTGTGCAAATTGTATTCAAATACAAACATTCCAATTTTTGCACGTACCTTGGGGAGCTTCCTCATTTTATTTAAAGCACCATTTTGCGGTTAGCATAGTATTTAATTTCACTTGGTATCATTTTGTTTTGAATAATATTGAGGGAGTGATGATTCCATGTGTGTGCACCTTATACTTCAACTCAAATATAATATTTTGTGCACACACCTTGGGGAGCTTCCTCATATTATTTAGAGCACCTTTTCGATCTTATCATAATATCCTTATTCAATTTGTTCTTTGGATTGTTTGATTGCTCTCTTCATTTGTTGAAGTTTATCCATCGTGTTATCTTATTTTTTTTTATTTTTTTTGCAATCTTTGATCCTCAATATAGTTTCATTTCCTTCAAAAATTTGCCTTTGTATATGTGCATGTGTTTTCACTTATTTATTTTGGATATGCACACCGTTTTGGAGGAACTCTCACTATATTGGCCTTCTAAGCTTTTTTTCGCCCATTTTGGCAATGGATGCCAATGGGAGAGAAGTTTCGAGGGTTTAAAGGGAATTGGCTTTTATGCTTTGGTTTGTTCTTAAGCATTTGCCTTGCATGCTTTGCATGGTTGAGTATATAGTGGAAACTCCACCAACAACCTTGGTTGGCAATATATGCAATGAAATCAAGATCATTCACACGTGCATAGATTGTGGGGGAGTTTGCTCTATATATGGTGGTTTTACTAACATCACATACTTTTGTAGTATTTGATGTTAGTATAACCATTTTAGTTCTTTGAATTCATTAACTCCACCAACAACCTTGGTTGGCAATATATGCAATGAAATCAAGATCATTTACACGTGCATAGATTGTGGGGGAGTTTGCTCTATATA
This sequence comes from Dactylis glomerata, assembly GCA_007115705.1. Classification (NCBI taxonomy): domain Eukaryota; kingdom Viridiplantae; phylum Streptophyta; class Magnoliopsida; order Poales; family Poaceae; genus Dactylis; species Dactylis glomerata. Next base: position 593,882 of record QXEO01000808.1, read on the forward strand.
TGGTGGTTTTACTAACATCACATACTTTTATAGTATTTGATGTTAGTATAACCATTTTAGTTCTTTGAATTTATTATATAAACCCTCTCAAAGAGATTGTCATCAATTACCAAAATGGGGGAGATTGAAAGATCATATCGAGCCCCATGTGTGGTTTTGGTAATTAATGGCAATCCCTATGGACTAATGGTTGCATTGAGTTATATGTGTAGGACTTGTCCATAGACAATGCTTGAACCATTTGTTGGATTCAAGGTTGTAAGAAGAAGATTATGTGTTGACCAAGGTGTTATTCAAGAAGTGATCCAAAGATTGGTCTTAAGGGACTTGAGCTTATGTCAAGTGTGTCTTGAAGAATAAGATTGAGTGAGCTCTCATGTGTATCCTCAAGACACCATCATTATGGAGAAAGAAGAATTGGCTCGAGGATTGATCAAGTCAAAGCGCAAGTTCGAGATGAGCAACTAGAAGAGAACATATGCTTGAAGCTTGCCATCTATATTGTGATCATGGATATGTGAAGATATGCTTAAAGAGAGTCTCTTCCATAGTGGAGTATGGAGGAGCAATCCGCAAGACTTCACCAAGCAAGCTCAATCAAGAAAGGTGGTCCAACTTGAGAAGATCAAGATCGTCATTATCCACCTCAAGTGGAATGCTCAAGGCAAAGGTATGATATTGATAGGGTTTCTTTCTTACCGGTCTCATGGTGTTAGTTGTGAGACCGGGTTATAGGATCGGTAGCCATACTATCAAGGGGGGCTCTCGAGTGAGTAACTTAATCGTATCGTTCGGAGAGAGCTCAAACCTTTGAATACTTGGCATCATCTTTCTTGGTTCTTATTTGTATTTTATACATGTGAGGTTCTAGAGCTTGTGGTTATTTCCATGACAAGCTCTAGCTCATCAAAAACGGATTCCGCATAAAACTCTTTTTGCGTTTTTGGTGTTTGGAGGTTTTACCGGTTTGTCTTCGAAGAGAGGTCAAACCTTTCATCATTTGGTTTTATCCTCCTTGGTTAGACTATGATTTTTCTCTGCATAAAGTTGTAGATCTTGTTGTTGTGATTCCAACAAGCCCAAGATCATCGAAAACGGAGTCCGGATGCTCAAGTTATTGCCGTTTTTGTTTTGGTATTTCTGCTGTTTCACGGGGGGCCGGAAATAGCCGGTCTGAGGGCCGGCTTTAGCTGGACTGCCCAGAATTTGGGGTGAAAACCCCTCTGTCGCAAACCGGCTATTTGTCCGGCTATTTCTGGCCAGGGCCGGACTTTTCAGGCCGGCTATAGCCGGTGTTAAGTCCGGCTTTAGCCGGTGTAAGTGGCTGTAACGGTCAGATTTCGGAGGGGGTATAAATACCCCTTCTTCCTCCTTGGAACAGCTATGAAATTGGCTTCTCTCTCCTCCATTGTTGACTTTGCAAGCTTGCCCTCCCTCCTCCATTCCTCCCATGATTCTTGCATATTTTTAAGGGAAAAGAGAGAGGAGATCTAGATCTATATTTCCACCAATCCATGTCTCCTCTAAGTGAGGGGAACATAGAGGATCTAGATCTTGAAGTTCTTTGTGGATTTCCTTTGTTCCTCCTCTCATATCTCTCCATAGCATTAGTTGCTTTGGTGAGATTTGGGTGAGAAGGATTTAAGCACTTTGTGTGTCCTTGCCATTGCATAGGTTGCATCGGTTTGAGTTCTCCCCGGAGATTCGAGTAAGTGAAAGTTCGTGAGCTTATTACTCTTGGGTTCTTGGAACCCTAGACGGCTTTGTGGCTTTGTGGAGCCTTGGTGGCTATCCTTGGGAGCCTCCAATTAAGTTGTGGATGCATGCCCCAAGATTTGTGTAAAGGCCCGGTTCCGCCTTGAGGAACCCCTTAGTGGAAGAGTGAGCTAGGCCTTTGTGGCGCAAGCTCACACCGGAGAATAGGGTGAGGCCTTTGTGGCGTTGGTTAGGCCTTTGTGGCGATACCACACCCCTCCAATGAGACGTACTCCCTTTCAAGGGAGGAACTCAGGAATACATCATCATCTCCTCGTACCTCGGTTATTCCTATACCCGAGCTCTTTACTTATGCACTTTACATTGTGATAGCCTTCATGCTTGAAGTCATATATCTTGCTATCACCTTGTTACTTGTATTTCTTAGCATAAGTTGTTGGTGCACATAGGTGAGCCTAGTTTATTTAGGTTTTGTGTGCTTGGCAAAATAAACGCTAGTTTAATTCCGCTTTTGTTCAAGCCATTCGTAAAATTTGATATCGCCTATTCACCCCCCCCTCTAGGCGACATCTGTGTCCTTTCAAATGCTTCAAGAAACAAATGGATGCTATGCACAATGATATGCTATGCATGATGATTCATAGACTTGGTTTTCTTATTTGTGTGTTTTACCCAAGACTTGCTAGGGTTTAAAGGATTTTTATAAAACACAAAATTCTATGTGTGTGTTTTACCCTAATTATGAGTTAAGTTAGTTATTTAAAGTTTGACATCAAAGTTTAAATTATAAAACTTTTGTTGAGTTATTTGAAAAGAAAAAGAATTGATTTAATAAAGAAAAAGACTTAAGTTTTATTTTTAAATTAATAAAGATAATTTTTTTGGGGAAAAGAATATAAAAGATTTCAATTTTAAATTTAATAATATAAATTGATTATGATATATAATTATAATCAACTAATCTATGCATTTAAGATGAGGAGTTTATTTTATAAGATTAAATTAAACAGAATTGGTTTAATTTTAGATTTGAATTAATTCAAAAAGGAAAAAAACAGAATTTCAATTTTTTTAAACAGAGTTGGATTTGTAAATGGGCTTTGGCCCATTGGCCTGGCCCAACCAGCCCGGCTGGTCTAACCCAACCGGCCAGGTCCTGGGTCGGTCAAACCGACCCAGACCTGCCTCGGTCTCTCACCTCTCCCCCTCGACTCTCTCTCCGGCGACCCCTAAATCGCCGCCGCCGTCGCCTGGCGATTCTGGCCGATTCCGGTGAGTTTCGCCGCCGCCACCTAGGGCAAAAAGCTCCCCTCTCGACCCTCTCTTGCCTCCGCCGAGCAGATTTGCTGGCCGTTTCCTCACCGAGGAGATCCGAGGTGCGATCCCGCTCGGGAACACGACCCGCTGACGCCACCGCGCTGGTTTCGTCACCTCCTTTTCCTGATGCTGGCTGCGCCCCTCTGCGGTGGTCAAGGTGAAGCTGTGCGACTGATTCGGTTGATGGCCGAGCAGGCGCGAGTCGAAGCATCCCAGGTGGGGTTGCTCTTCGTGCCTCCGCCGCCGCTCCGGTGAAGACTTTCCCAGGCCACGCTTGGTTGGCCGCGCGAGCCCTGCCTCGCCATGCTAACCAGGTCTGCACCTGGGCGTCTGGTGAGCTTGTCTCCTCCTCCACCTATCCTATTCCTCTCTGGTCTTTGTACTTGGCCATCTTGGCCGAGTGCCAAGCTCTCCATGATGATGCTCTAGCTGCTGCACTATGTTAGCTTGATGCTTGTGTTCAGTTTAAGTGTGGTTGCTAAAGCATGTGATACCTAGCTACTCTCAATTCTCTGTCAGTGCACTTACAGACAGTAGTGTTGATCTGTTCTTTGCTCAATTGCAAAGTTCAGTTGGTGTTGGTGGTAGACTTGCTATGCTGATCTCTTTCTGTTACCTCTGAATCATAGGATGCTAAATTATATTCCTGATGAATATGTTGTTGTGCCAGCTGCTGTCACTTGTTTACCCATGGTAAACAAGAGATTATATGTCTTGCAGTTTTGCAAGCCTCTGGGATGATTAGCTTGATCAAATATCTGATTCCTAGCTTTTGTATCTAGGAAAATGATTTAAAGTTCATGGTTACACTGGAGAGCTATATGGATGCTATGGGGTTGTGTTGAGGTGCATGTCCTCTTTGGACATGTGCCCAGCAACCCCCCTTTTGCTGTTGCTAAGATGAATTGGTGAAACTTACCCCTCTTATAGATGAGTCAATGATGCTGGTCTGAGACTTGTTTAGCAGTGAGATGCTTTGCATATCTTAGTGTCCTCTGCTAGGTTTAAATGTATTGCTGGTTTGACTGGTGTGATTGAGGTGCATGCCTTTAGGTCATGTGCCCAGCACAAGTCTCCTGTGAGTGTTCATGGCTTCAGTGATCTGCCTATGAAGCCACAGCTGAGGCTATTCAAATGAATATTTCACTTTGGCTTTGGAAATTATATTTCCAATGATGAACTGAGCAAAGCATTTCTTTGCCAGTCTGAGGAAAATCTACAATGACATAACCATACTTGATGCTGCATGTGTATCAAACATTGGTTGCTATCCAGTGCAAAATGCCAACCTGATGTGGTTTATGATCTTGTGGTTGATCTGCTCTTTCTACTGGTTGAGTTGTGGCTAGCTCTTGCTTGCCCTTCTCCTCCTGGTTCAGCTCCTAGTTCAGCTCCTAGCTCTTGTCCTTCTACTCCTGGACGTGATGCTGGTCCTTCTCCTCCTGAGCTTGATCTTGAGCTTCAGATCATCTCCATGATTCTTGCTGGATGATTACTATTGTGTTTGTGTGCTGTGAAAGAACAATGATGTTCTTTGTGTTGGTTCCCTGTTGTTTCGAATGTGAGCTGCTTCTCCTGGTTCAGCTCCTGGTGTTGCTCATCTAGCCGACAGCTTGGGTTTGTAAGCTATTGTGGTGCTGCCAGCACCACCCTCTTGGTTCTGTGACTAAGCTACTTGTGAGTTGTGTGCTTGTATGCTTCACTCAGGTTGATCTCATCCTCACCTGGCCGTGCTGTGAAACTGCTATGTGCTCTATTGATTTGTACCCTAGTGACTGAAAAGAACAAATGCTACACTTGGGCAAAATACTCAATGATGCAATGGCAAAATCTTTGCCCTAGTATGAGAGTACTAATCCTAACACTTAACCCTTTTCTTTTGTTTCTTTTTACTTTATTTTGCAAGTTGCAGCTTATGAAGATCTAGAAGATGGATTTCATGAAGACTATTAGAAATAGTTTAGAATTAGGTTTCTTTTTATTTTATTATCTTCTTTTCAATTAACATTGACGTAAAGACTTTGTATAATTGTGTGATATTAATAAAATAATATTTCTATTTGTTTTATATTCTACTTCCTTTACTTTTATTCAATTAATACATACTTGAATTACTTCTTCATTAATAATTAAATATTCAAAATTTGAGGTAATTCAATAATCATTTTAAATTCCAAAATCACTTAAACAACAAAATCAAGAGATCATAGCAATGCCCTTAGCATTCTAATAACCTCTAACTCTAAAGGTGATTAGATAGAAGCTTTGCTCTCTCAGGTTTTTGAATTGGCGAAAAATTCACTCGGATTTTAGATGCATGAATGCACAAAGGTCCAAGTTCTACCCTTCGTTTAGTCCTAAATGCTGGGATGTTACATGAAGCTTACACTATTAAGGGTCAAGAAAACAGGGTTATTTTGCTGATGACAATTCAACTCCCACTTGAAACATGGCCAATGAAAAAGAGTGATTATTCTGAATTCCACTTACAAGTTCAGATGGATATTTATTCTTCATAGAGCATGGTGAGATGAATAAGTTTCCATACATGATTAATGTAGCAAGTACCTGTCGTTGGAGTTAGCCATCACAAACTTAGTACAGTTAGACTGACAGTATGTTGAGTAAATAGAAGTCATGGAGCATACACTTGTAGGTTTTTCTGATTAGCCCAAGAAGGAAAGCTTCCGGAGAGTTGAACGATATATGCAAATAAAACAACAAAGTTAGAAGTAGATCAAGGCATATTTTGGCTGCAGAGACAAAAGTGGTAGTACTAAATAGCGGATCCTTCCCAACCATGAATAAATTAATAGTACACCAATATAGAGATATACAAAAGCAACATGGCATCTTTTCATTCTCTTGTGAATATACAAGTAGATACAAATAACTGCGAGCAAGTAGATATAAATAACCGTGACTGCGGTCAACAGTACACCCATATCCATAATTTTTACTATGTGCCCTTAAGTATTACTATGTCCTAAATCTAAAAATGTAATTCATATATATATATATTGTAAGATATTACTTATGACAAGTTGCAAGTTTCTCTCTCATCTCACTAATTCATCTTTCTAAATGTTTGTTCATAACAATTTGTTTGCTGTTTATTTATATCTACTTGCTCGCAGTTAGGGTTCATGGCATAGTGACAAAGGAAGGATCACTGAGCCAAAATCAGGGTTTAAGCATCAGAGATATACAAAAGCAACAGTACACCAAGAAAGCCAAAATTGGATGATATGCACATAAATTATACATAGCTATGCCTTGAATTTGTCACTTCTCCCATATCCGTTTCTCTTTTAACATAGAATGAACTACAAAATTGCCAGGATTTATTTTGAGGGAGCTTATAATTACACAACAACACTGCTGCAACTCTTTCACCAAATGTGTACAGAAGGTGTCCACGCTAAGCATCAAAATTCTTAAGCAATGGTAGAGTATAGAGAAAATCTTACCGGAAAGCACCGGCTATAGTCCCATCTAAACCTTGGAACATCCTTTTTTGTTAAGAAGCACATCAATGTCGAGCTTCTATGGGATCACTTCCCCGCAAAAAAAATGTCATTTATTGTCTATGGAAAATATGCTCATCCTACTAAAATGGGTTTTTAAGGCCATAAGGCTACATAAGGCATTTAAACCCCGCCTTGACGCCTAACCGCCTTAACGCCTACATGTCCATAAAGAGACGCGTCAAAAGCATGGTTACAATGTCTAACCGCAATTGTAACAAGAAACACAAAAACATCAAGTTCAAGTCTAAACCACCGCAAGTATGGTAGTTCAATAAGGGAATAATTATGTGTTGGCACACTCTAAAAAATCTACTGTAAGTATGGACTGCAGCATTGAAAAGGTTCCATAGGAGAGACAAAGCATAAAACCCTATCAGTAGGGTCTCTTCATCTCCAAGTGTACAGACATCACTTAAAAGCCTGAACAAGATCACTAAGGGTGCCAAACTGTGGCTCGCTGACATCATATGACAATGGCTCTCTGCTATACCATCAGTGTTGAAAACCTAAAGTAACATACATGGTGTCTGGACAGTAAGAACATTTCTCAAATTATAGCTTCTATGGGCTCTTTGTAAGTGAAAGAAAAAACATAACAAGAGCACATAACAAGTATGTACAGAGAACATGTGTAGATGGGAAGAAGGAACTATGAGAAGCTCACATTAGCGTCATCGGCACCTGTTGAGCTTCCTCTAGTTCAGCCCGACTCCAGGAATGGCGAGTAGCTCGCAAACCTCCCCTGCATCCCCTCTTGTGCAGTACTCTGAATAGATTGCAGTTCAAAGCAGACCATTTTCGTATTTTTTAATTTTGAAGATCCATAGTGAATCATCACCAACTTGCTGATATAGGTCAAAGCTGTGACATGATCCATAGTGCCCATAAGGAAGAAATGTGAGACAATAAAACCATATATGATATTTATGAACCTCACTTAAATATTATTCCCTATGAGAAGACACATTTTGGTAAGAGACTATCCTCTTCATCGGCGATGTAAAAATGCGTCAAGAGAACATATAATGCATGCATCTTAAATAAATAGTGAGCTATGGAATTATAAGGGTAAAAACAGATCATGTAAGAAAATGGCCGTAGCTGCAGTCAAGCAAAAATAGTGCATCCTTGTACAGTCCACTAAATCAAGAAAATATGGGGGTTTACCTTTTAGCTTTAGCTTCATAAGTAGTGCCATACTGGTCAGTTTGTGCGACAGTATTCCCAACCTCATATCCACATGCACCATCACACTGGACAATCAACAAATCTTATAGATCAAAAGCACGTCCAGTGTTGACAAACCAATTTCATAGTATCTTGTCCACTCACTTTTCCAGGCTCGAGGTATTTGAGTGCATTGCAGATGAAACGTCAGAAGAATTACACCAGAAATTAACTCTGCATAGTTTCAAGGCGCTTGCCAAAATTAACTCTGCATAGTAGGAGGATCAAAGTAACTACAATTTACAACCTCAAAATAAAATGTGTTCGAGTCGCCAAAGACTGGCGATACATCAGATGAAGAAAAAAACAAAATACTTACGTGATATCTAATGGGAACAACTTAGATGCCAATCGACCAGCAGCAGGAACAAAAATGACTCTACCAAGATAGATAATGGAAACAAAAAAGACCATGAGGCATCTTAAAAATTATTGCAGAATGGTTGACGAATACAGATTCTCATTTTTCCTCTTCGGACCATTCAAGTAAACAAAAAAACACTCATTATGCTAGAATCATATACTATATACGCTATGAAAAGATAAGATCACAAATACAGTAATATAACTACTTGACGAAGAAGACCGGACAACATAGAGCATAGCTCCAACAAGATGCATCTCATAAGCCAATGAAAAGCAATAGAAGAAAATGACGCAGCCCATAAAACTTTGAACAGTTGATATATTGTTGCATCAAACATTTTTTAAGTGCAGATATCAAGAGACCATCCAAAGAGAAAGGGGAATATTATAACCAGGTGTTTCTTAGAGACCATAACATGTATACCAGGTAGTCTTCTAAAAGGGCTGAATAAAAAGAACATCCCGCTGGCCACAGCCTTGAAGAAAATAGCAATCCGAAGGCGCTCACCCCTTCTAAAGCATATAGTTAGAATTTTCTAGAAATAAGTATCACAAGGTAAGAACAATAAATCTAAAGCATCCATTGTCCAAAAGTATGCACATAACTAAGCTAGTATAGATAAAGGTATGCATATAACAAGATAATAAAACTATACGACTGTGCAACAATTACAGCACCAAAAACAACGACAAGCTTCTACACGCTCTCATAAGGCATCCAAAAATGGAGGCATCCGAAGATTACCTCATCCAGCTCCTACACACATGGAAGAAAAGCCATGGAACTGAAGCCCCAGTCCTCCCGAGAAAAAGCCACGACAAGTATCAGTGATAGAATATTAATTGCGTATATACCTTCAACAAAGGAAACACAATTGCTGTACGGCGAAGATGCAAAAGTTGAGCATATTTTTTAGGAAAACACTTTCCATAAACACAACATCCCATATGAAACACAAAATTATAAAATCACATAGGCAAACATTTTTTAGGCACTGACCAAACTTTAGAACAAAATAAACTATGTGAAGTATGTAAGGGTGGTGGAAGGATCAGAGCACACCTGCAGCACGCCACTGACAACCATTTAAACTTCGTGAACTGATGCTAGTCATTATTTCCGCTAATGTAAGTTTCTCCTACCACCAAATCCAAGCATTTGAGGTCACACCTCAACATCTGCAAAACTGTAACCAGAAAAGAATAACTGCTTGTGTTGATGACAACATCTGATCCTAGGTATGTTTTGATTCTTAAATTGGTTACTGCAACACACGAATTAATTACTTTCCATTGCCCCTAACAAAGAAAAATCTCCTAAAAGCTATTATCGATAACAAAACAAAGCATGTGGATAAAAGTAACCAAATTGCACCATGTCTAGTGTTAGTCTGAACATTAATTTCAGGGATTAATTCAAGGAATGTACAAATTATGATAGCTGTGTGGACAACCGCTTGCTGCTGTAAGATGGGGAAAAATCACATAGTGAGAGGTTACCTTGCTGTAGCAAGTCCTGCAATCTTGGCCTGGATTCATGGAGCTTCACAATGGGGAAAGGCACTTTTAACTCCTCCGTGGATTCCTCAAATCCTCAGCGGTTCAAGAACTGGCACAAAATAAGAGATGCAAAAAATCACTGACCAGAGAGAGAGAGAGGAGATCAAGATTCACAAATAACATAGGTTGGTGTGTTGCTGTCAATTGAAGACGTGCTGCCGAAGGTCGAGCTCCTCGTGTAGGCTCCTTCAGCTGCCGCTTCCGGGACTTCTCCTGGTGTCAAGGAGAGGCTGAGTGGAGGCCATGGTTGCTGCCAGCTGACGTCCGTCGTTGGCCTCCACCTCGGGCCCCTTCCCGTGCTGACTCTGCAAGAAACCCTAGAAGATCTACAACCGTCCTCTTCCTGGTAGCCCTCCACCGCCTGCTGGACGTCCCCCAGGATCCATTCCTTCCCTCCTCCACCGGATCTGTCTCTTCCCTTCTCTAATATCCACCTCCGCCTGCTCCATTCCTCCGCGCCCCACCAGCCGCCACAGGATGGGAGAAAGAGACGAGGGAAAAGGAGGAGGGGAATGGGGAGGATAGGGTTTCGGGTGTGTGCATAGAGACGCCTATAGAGGCCTCGCTACCCACGGCGATGCCAGCGCTGTAGTGAGCGTACCTGACGGTGCACCGCCAGTCACCACGCGTGTACGACGTGGGAGGAGAAGGACGAAATGAGACTTGAAAAGACAATTTTACCCATAGCCACTCAGCGAAAACACAGGAATAGCCACCGCGTCTTTCTCCTCTCTTTTCCATCCACATAGGAAGCCACGAGGACACCCTCACCGACAAGCGGGCCACGCATGATGCTGGCCCCGCATCTCAGTGACCGTGGCTGGATTGCTTCCCAGGGCGGGTAGATTTCTAAGCCAAAGTAGAGCTGCAATGAACGGCCAGGATGCATCCCTAGGCTGGATCGAACGGCTGAGGCAACACATGGCCCGAGAGTAGGGAGTTCCTTGCGGCAATATTTTGAAGGATAGTTATAGATTTTTTTGGCCACATGAGAACATGTGATTTTTTTTTAATAATATGTTATTTTTAACTATTTTTAGAAATAATATACTCCCTTCGACCTATATTACTCTTTGCAAATACGGATGTATCTAGATACATTTTAGTGATAGATATATCTGTATTAGCGAAAAGTAATATGGGTTGAAGGGAGTATACTTTTTAAAATTATTATATAACTAGCGCGGTTCTTACTATGTTTCGGGTTTGGTGACTTGCAGCAGCGGTCTTGGCAAGAGGGGGTGACAGAACAAGTTCAAGGTCTGGCATTCATTGGTTGTACCTGATAATGACCTTGCTAAAAACATTATTTTATGAACTTGGACTTTCTCCATGATGAAAACTTAAGATCTTTGATCGGGTGACGATAACGCTTGTGCATTGTTTCCTTCTTGGAGGCGTCATTTTTAAAATATCTCTTTTACGATATGGGTGTTGTCTTCGGTGGTGGTTAAAGTGTTGCTGCTACGAGTGTTTCATCACGTGACGGAGTCTTTTGTTTTCCATTTCTCTCTATTTTATTTTATTCTTTGTTATGTGCATTGATATATTTGAATATCTTATTGGTGCAGAGGCTAGGTGTAATCGGTATCTTCTCTAAAAATATCAAATGGAGCTCGAGCTCCATGGAGGCCATTTTTTAAAAAAATTCAAAAAATGACACTTGAAAGTTTCACAAAAATCGAGACAAAAAATCTTGATGTAGATCATTATGAGATCTACTAGTGTGTAAAAAATCAATTCAAAACTCTTTGTATTTTATCCTCGGTAAAAAAGACAAATCTGCCAAAATATCAAACTTTGAAACTGTATAATGTTCACTATACTCAGATCCATGCATGTGTTATTTTTGCTGAGTCTAAAATACAACGAGTTTTGGATTGATATTTTTTTCACAGTATTAGCTCTCATAATTATCTACAGCAAGAATTTTCATCCCGATATTTTCTAGAAAATTAAAATGTTATTTTCGAATATTTTTAAAAAGGGCTCCATGTAGCCCGGAAGCCATTTGTCCACTCTCGTATCTTCTCGATATTAATATATTTCCTTATTAAAAAATAGTGACAACTTGTTATGCATGCTTTGGCTAGGGTTAGATTTTGTGTTCCCCACAATAGCGCATCGATGGCAGCCGCGCTGATGGTTGGAATAAATTTTCCCCAGTCCCGGCTCCATCTCGGCAGTGTCCCCGGCGGCGAGGTCGAGGGACTCGTGGGATGTGTCTTCCGTCTCTTCGGTGGTGAGGCGGATGTGTTGTTCTGTGGTGTGGTGTTCGTCATCTTCTATGGCGTTGTCGACTTGTATGGCTGGATGAAGGTTCAGGAACTTAGAAGGAGGCTAGTTGGTGGCGGATCCGGCGGCCTGCCTCGACATAGTCAACGGCAAGCGGCGTATCCGGGTCTCGAGGAGCACGGGGATGATCCCCTGTCGACGCGCCACAACGATATTGGTTCCGCTGTCTCGGTGGAACTCTTCTTCGACTAGCAAAGCCCGTGAGGGCAACGGTACTTCATCGAGTCCGACAATGGCGAGTGGTGGTGAAGGCAGTTGCAGAAATCTTCATGGGCTTAGTTGCAAATTATTTTTATCTAGGAGTTTTTCTGCAAATGTTCCTGGACATGTGTCTAGTGTCAACGTTTCTGGTTATTTCCGTGTGTCTGTCTTGTTAGTTCGTCGATTATCGAATAAAAACAGAGACCATCAATTAGTGCACTGACATGGGCAACGATTTGAGATGCAAACGAAGATATGGCCGGGCAAAAAGGGAGTAATTAGCTAGAGCAGTTTTTTTTTTGCCTTGTACAGCATTTAGACGATCTTCTTGTTATGGTTCGAAAGATGAAGATTTTGTTACTCATTTTTCCCGGATCGTGCACGTATGCCTGTCGGATTGGGTGCTAGGGCTGGCCCGACCGGAGTTTGATCTAGCGCGATCTGCCTACGATCGTCGCCACCTTGGAGCGTGGGCTCGATCTGACCAAACTCACAAGCAAGATCTACGTACCATCGAGCTAGCGTCCATGTACAGCATCTGAAAGAAACCCTGTATACGTGTTGATTCATCACCAAGGAGGAGCTAATAGGTAGGTGTGGCGCGGAACTGCAAGTTTCCGCCGTGAACCCATCCTGTGTCGGCCGTTGCCTTACCTCCGGCCCCCGGCAAGAGGGTGACGGAGCACGCTCCCGGAGCTAGGTCGGCGATCAAGGCAGTTATTCTGTCCTACTCAGCTCCTATAGCTGGCGGATAACGTAGCCTTCTAGCTAGCCAGTCACACCCGAAAGAGATGGCCTCGGTCGGTTCTCCCTCTCTGCCTTGGTGACAACCAGCGAGCGCCACGTAGCACGTACGTGTCATAGCTTAGCTTAGTTAGTTAGCTATAGCTAGTTATTTCTTACTTCTTTCAATCACTATTACCTATCACTAATATAGATATATCAAGATATATTTTATTATCTAGATATATCTATATTAGAGACAAGCAGTAGTGGTCAGATGGAGTAATTAATTTCTTAAATCGTATCGTGTCAAACATCGCCCTTTAATTTGTCTTTTGCGGTACATGGAGTGTGATCTGGTTGGTATGCGAACCTTGTTCTGTCGATCCGCAGCAGCGTGTGTTAAGCACAATCGGCAAGGTTTTGGTAGTATTTTGGAATTATAGACTCGAATCCCAGAGATATAGCTAGCCTATTGCACAGGAACACCGCCAGAGCCTAATCCCAAGGATGATTCTATCAGCTGTCGCTTTCTTCCTTAAGTAGGTCTCGCCCTTGTCCTCAAAGTGTCCATTCGGGCCAAGCCAACACCTGTTGGGCTGGGCCAAGCACTTGGGCCGTTCCCGTTGTTGTGTGACACCCATGTCGTCAAGTACTCTGACATCCCCTCCTCCTTGAGAGGTGGCTTGCCCCCCCCCCCCCCCCCCCCCCCCCCCCCCCAAGTCGCTGCTGCTAGAAATCGCTAGATCAGTTCATCCTTGTCTTCTCAAGTGATGTCCAGAGCTACCGGGTCAAACCACTGAATTTGCACCAGACCCGTTGTCCGTACGTCGCCATCGATGTGCAAGCACTTTCACAGGAACATTAACAATGTTAGTACGACCTGGAGGAGTAGTGGAATCATATGTAATTGGGAGTAAAGCTTTGCAAAGCTGTGATACATGGAAAATGGGATGGACACGCGACGATGCTTGCAGCTCCACCTCGTAGGCTACAAGGTCGATACAACGAATGATGCTGTAGGGCCCAAAGTAGCGGAAGCTGAGCTTGTGACCGGCACGTCTGGACACTGAAGATTGCGCGTACAGTTGTATCTTGATGAAGACATAATCGCGAAGGTTAAATGTGCATTCAGTTCTTCGCTTGTCTGCTTATGCCTTCATTTGCTGTTTGGCATAGTGCAGATTCTGTTGAAGGACCTGCTCCATCAGCTTTCTTTCCTCGATTCATTCAGAGAGTTGTGGCATGTCACAAGTGGAAGCTGCTTCGATGCCCTAGTGCCTGGGCTCCTTGCCGTAGAGTGCTATGAACGGCGACATGCCAATGGCAGAGTGGAAATTGGTATTGTACCAGTACTAGGGAGAGATACTGACTCCACTTGTTGGGACATGCCTGAGAGAAACAATGCTGATAAATTTCCAGACATTGGTTCACTCGCTCAAGGGCGAAGCTAGGAAAAAATGACCTGGTGCAGTACAATAAGCTAGATGCACAAATGGGATATGTATATGCCGTGGAGCTTGATTTGAGACTGAAATTCTCATCCCTGGTGCACCACCATAGAGCCAACGTGGTGCATATTATCAATTTTTGGACTTAAGTAGTTGAAAACAATTTTCTACCCCTGGTGCATGTGCACCATGCAGTGTCTACGTAGCTCCGCCCCTGCACTCGCTCTGACGGGCCGTCAGTTTGAGGCTACTATACCAGGCTCATGCGAAGTTCACTGCCTAGAGAAGTGAACAGAGATTGTCAGAACTAACTAGTGAATATAGGATCACGGTCAGAGATAATAGTTTTTGGCAGTCCGTGCATGCAATTTGAAGACATTGTCGAGGTAAGCAACAATGAATTTGCCTGCAGTAAAAAGATGATTGATGCATGTAATATGCATCCCTGATATTTGTAGTTTCATAGGTTATATTCCTTGATATTCACATGTTATATGATGGGAAAGGTAACATCCATCTTAATTTTGGAGATCCAAACATTATTGAGAAAAGCATTCCTAACACACCATTTTTTTCTTGTTGAAACCTCGTAAATGAGAGGGGCAATGTCATTGGGCTTCATTCCATTGAGTCACGGAGATTCCCAAAAAGGTGCAATATTGCCATTGCCAATTGAGATTTTGGTTGTGGCATAGAAAAGGCTCTCATATCCACATTATCACAAGGGATTCCCATGCCAACCCATAGCCTCTTTGGGTCCCTCCATTGAAGCCATGACCATTCCAACCGAAGAGCCCTCGTAAATTTATCAAGGTTGAGAATCCCCAATCCACCAAGACGGGTAGGCCTACATACCGCCTCCCAATTTAACTTGCATTTACCTTTGGTGACCTCTTTCCACCTGGCCCATAAGAAAGCACACTCAATCTTGTAATTTCATTTTTTTTAAACAAGTTGACAGCCAAAGTTTTCATAAAATACATGCAGGTCTTGTTAGCTTGAAGGGATGTAGTAGTATTATATCTTCATTCCACGTGCCATGGAATTCGAGTTACATTTTTCCGAAACAGAGGCTATACAAAGTCTGAATCTCGGACTGAACTTGAGTCGTTGACATTGCCCTGCCTACAGGCTAGCCGTGATAGTTCCAACTCCCCTAGCTAATTGTTGGGTCTCCAAGCCTAAATCCAGAGCCCGAGGGCAAGGAAATGGATTCTGCATCAGAATTCAGAAACATACAGAACCAATACGTTACACATGCATGCTGCGTATTAGCGTAGAATATGCAGCACGGAAGGTCAAAGCAAACACGATGGAGACAATGCCAATGCACACCACCGAGAAGTCAATCTCCGACGTGCCCCGATCTTCCAACAGAATCTAATCAGAACACCACTGGAACAAAAAGAAATTTGCAATAATTCACGACGAATCGAATCTCCCCGTCCCGCTTTATACGAGGCATCTGTCCGACGCCGGCGTGCAGAGCTTCCGGCGGCGGCGCGGCCGTGGTTTGCCTCCGTCGCAGGCCGCTTACCTTTTGCCACGTTGATCGGCGAGGTGTCCCCATACATTCGGTAAACGAGGCGAGGTGGCACTGAACTTCTCTTCCAGGTTCCGTGGTATGCAGAGTAATTTCAGTCCGAGTGTGCAGTGACTCGATCGTGCCCTGCTGCGTGGGCAACTTCCTATACGTGCTGCTCCTGCCGTGGCAACAGAGAGTACTCCAACCTTGCTTCCAGAGTGTCGATCTAGTCCACTTTTGCGCGCGCGCGCGGGACCGAGTCCATCCTTCAGAAATTGCTGGGCATCAGCCATCAGGGCATATTCTAATCTGAGTCATGTGTTTGACCTGCTTAGGCGTCCTCGACGCTGGCGTTCAAGAAGTTTTCCGGTTAGCGAAAGCCCGTTTGATATGCGAGGAGCTTGTTTAAATCTAATCAGTGCTACCAACTTACGACATTTTCAACGAGTTCGCCCAACTATCAGCAACTCCACTTGGTTCCTGTTTAGCTGATGTTCAACGCATCCATGTTGTAGTAGTGCCAAGGTGTCATGATCAGTACTATTTCATTCTTTTAAAATTGGAATACGAGTATTTGAATAATTTGATAGGCCGCCAACTGATCTGCTTGGAGCCAACAGGAAATAAGTATGCGGCAACTGATTTCCGGCGAATAAACGGAATAAGTTAAGCATCGTCTTCCCCAAGTAACAAGAATCAGTTTACTTCACAGTTCACACACACACACACACACACAAATTAAAGAACCAGGCAGCGAACTCGGACAGCTGTGCGCCCACCGTTCATCCCACCATCTTCCTCTTGCGCAAGTTCAAGAGCTGGAGGGAGAATCGTAACTGCTCCGCCGTCCTTCGCGCAGTAAAAAATCACAGATCTAACAGAGAGAGTAAAAAATATCGTGATCAGGAACAAGAAGAATCTTCAGTTCAGGTTCAGTTCATCAGCTGCACCACGGAATTTCAGGGACATCTCCCGTGCTCCAACCTTCAGTTCAGGTTCAGTTCATCAGCCGCGTGACGAAAGCACGCGACGGCGAGACGCCACCGGTCTCTGCACTTGGCGCCGAGCGAGCTTATCCAAAAACCGACAGACGTCGCCACACTCCAGAAACTGAAACTGAAACAGAAGCAGATGATTGTTGCGGCAACAATCATCCCATCCACCGACGGATAAGCCAAAGATCAGACGTGTATCGAAATGTCTCCATTTAGTCACTCATGTATATATCCAAAATCAAGGCGGAGGCCTTATACACATCGGAGAGGATGACGAACTCTGCTACTGTCTATGTACACGAACGGGCCGACTGGATCCAAAACTCCAGTCGCCACCGGCTAATAACTCACATAGGACGGAAGATCCCGGTGGAGTATTTGGGGAATTTCTCCCCAAATTCTCTCCTATGCACAGTATGTACTAGTAGAATATTGCTGCTATGGCATGTCGACGATGTTGTTTCGCTCAGTGGCGGTTGTCCCCGGCGCGGTCCCCGGCGTAGGAGACGGCGGAGAGGCGGCTAGGCCGGGGGCGGAACCCGCCGGCGGCCCGCCTCCGCTGTGGCGACTGCGGGGACGGCGACAGCGCCCTGCGTGCCCACGTACCGCTCGCCATGGCGCCGCCCACCCGCACCAGCGCGCTGCCTGTTCGCTTGGCGCCCAGCCTGCAGGCGCTGGTCGAAAGAGACGCCGGCGAAGGTGGGGAGGCGGGCTTGCTCTGGCCGGCCGGGGCCTCCGGCTTGCGCCCCTTGTGCTTGCTGCAGCGAAACGAGCCTGGGTGGTTCGTAGGGGAGCACATGCAGGACTGCCGGCTCCTGGCGGCGGCCGACGGCGAAGAGACGCTGACGGACCTGCCAGGTGAGCGGACGGCGGCGGAGAGCTTGACGCGGTTGGGGGAGGCGGAGCGGTAGTTGGGAATCGACAGCACCGGGCCGCTGGGCCGACTGGCAGCCGCCGTCGCCATGAGAATTGCGGAGATCAGAGAAGAGAGGTGGTTTGCCGGCGGAGGTTTTGGTGTCGCTAGTGGTGGTTGCGTGGTTGTTCGCGGGAGTTGAGAGTAAACTGAGGTAGCGATTTGGAGTGGCATATATAGAGAAGACAGGGGCAGTTTGGTAACTTCATAGAGTGGGGGAAGAGTCTGCTCTGGTTGCTATGGGCATGAAAGCGGTGGGCAGAATGTGTGGCCGTGCTGTGGGCCCATCCTGCCGCACACCGGAACCGGTCGTGGATTCGGGTCAAGCTGGGTCCACTCCCCTAATATATTTGTGCCAACATTTTTGAAAATTCTCACTCTCAAAATTCTAGTCAAATTCTTTGATTTACAAACCAGCACTCACTATGCACTCTACGTAAATTATACACTTTTGATTCTAGTACAATTATTGCAGCTGTTTTCGTTCATTTTGTTATTCGAGTGGTGCGATCAAATACCAAAAAATACATTTGGAGCCTGAGCTCACTTTTTTTTTAGATAATAGGCCTAAAGGCCCGACGTTAAATTGATAACACCATAGCCTGAGCTCACTAGAGCTCCCTATTTGAAAAGTTCTAATATTCCTTCCGACCTATAATACTCTTCGCTAATATAGATGTATTTAGACATTCCAGCCTGTACCCTCCAACTAGTGTTGCCAATGTTTTCGAAAATTGGCTTCATGGTATCGATCTCAGGTTTAGAACGCTTAATAGGGTGGGAGCGATAGCCGTTATTTGGTCGCTTTGGCTATGTAGAAATGACAAAGTTTTTGATGATAAAAAGTGTTCTCTTCTGCAGGTAATTTACAGATGTACCGCTATGCTCCGTTTGTGGTCACCTCTTCAGCGGCTGGAGAACAGAGACCTGTTTACGGAGGTCTGTACACGACTGGAGGCTACGGCGGGGAATATTTTTTCCCCACATGGGTGGCCGCATAATCTTAGGATTGGTCATCCTTCAGCTGCTTAGGCGATTTACAATTACTCGCAACGATATGTATTTTGCCTTTTATCTTGAACCTGAACTTTTGGACGGCTGTGTGCATCTTGTTATGCAGAGGTCGGGTGTATTTGCTTAGTACTAAGTAATAAAAGCCCTTTATAAAAAAAAGACATATTTTAGTAATAGATACATCCGTATTAGCGAAGAGTAATATGGGTTGAAGGGAGTAGAAGTTTTATATATAGGTAATGATATATATTTTAAGCGTGCAACACCTTAGTCTGAAATATGTTGTAGTGTCAAATCAGCATAATAAAGACAAAATCTAACAAGATTTGAAGATGTACCGTTCACACAACTAGATATAATTTTTAACTTTATTGTGTACAGTAAACTACAACATATCCCGTCCGTTTACGTTTTTAGTTCTAACTTGAATTGAAGTCACCATAAAAATTATGGAAGGAAGGGAGAATTTCGGATTAAGACTTTGCACACATGAAATATACATAGTACACTATATTTCAAATTAATCTAAAACTTTAGAATTGCACATTCAAAAAATGTTTAAAATAAAGAGTTCGAGTAATCCAGCGAGCCAAACTGACTAGTGCACTCGATCAAATACTCTGTATGTAGCAATATGCATGGATTTCCCATGAGAAAATTTAGGCTTGCGGGTCTATTTGGCACACCGTGCATGTGCCGATACATCTGAAATTCGGCAACGCCAAACTGATTCCTGTGTACAGTGCAGCACACCGTTTTTTCTGGACCTCCATCCACATGTTACTGTCATTAAACAGGTTCCGGCACACCGAAAGGATAGACCGAGGAAAGGCAGTTAGCAGTTATCTTGGAACATTCAAATACAGGCAGGCATGGCCAAGTTGGCAGGAGTATGACCTGACGTGACACGCCAGCAGCCAGCAGCTAGCGATCGGTAGATCGATCAGACCGGCCGCCGGCGAGATCGAGCCCACGGTGTTGGTGTCGATCCTTTACGCCGTCGCGTGAAACCCGGCCGACCTCTGGCCGGTCGACGCCGTCGGCATCACTCGCAAATGGCCGTGCCCATCGGCGCCCATGTTAGAATCCTTTGATCCGTCGCTTGAAACCCGGCTGGCCGACCCTGATCGGCATTATCGGTACCGGTCGATGTCCATCGGTTTAGGTCCCGGAGCTTTCTTCCCAGTTGGCAGCAATGGCGGTGCGACGTCGTTGCATTGTTCGTCCGCGCCCATGTTGTTGTGTTTGTGGAGTCGGCGTGAAGGAAGGGATCCGTGGAGGTGGAGCCGTCGGCCGGTGGTGTGGTGGCGAGTCTCGCTTTCGGCGGCACGAGCGCGTCGTCATCCCCGGCCCGCCCGCGGTACGACGCTCTGGCTGATTTGATTGCTCTTGCTGCTGCTACTAATCTGCATCTTGCTTCCTTCGATTCTGGTCGGTCGAGGTACTGAACGTGGCAGAGTCTCCTTTGCTGCCTATCTATGTCTCTCGCTTTCTTTCTTCGGTTGGATGAACCTGCGCCAGCTTAAGGTAACTCTGGCGATAAAATTACATGCTTAACCATTACAGCAGTGCAAGATCGCAACTCCATGTCCATTGAAGGAATAGTAAAGGATAGACCTGTTGAATAAAATTACATGCTTAATAGCATCTCCAGCCATGGTCCCGGCGAGGACTACGTCGGCCTTTTTTTATCCGGACGGTGAAAATCGGCCCAGTCGCGCATCCGGTTCCTCGTTTTCTCTCGGATTTGGGCATTCATCCATCCGGCGAGCCCAGGCCATCCCCGGTCCCCCGGGGCGCACTCGGGGACTCCGGACGAGAGAAAGCGGGAACGGGCCCGCTCTGTCGGCGAGGGAACACGCAAACCCTACAATCTGGTCGCAAATCCCCCTCTCCCTCCCTCGTTGCTCTGTCGCCGCCGGCACCACCCCTCGCCAATCCGCCGGCCGGTTGCCTGAACTTCGCCGTCCCTCCTCCCACCAGCCCCCACCAGCCTATATTCCGCCGTCCGACGTGCCGTCTGGCTATATTCCGCCATCGGGCAACTCCTCCCGTCGCGTCTCATCGACACGCCCGGCAGGTGTTCGTCCATTTGCCTGGCCGGAAATGGACTCGGACGACGAGGAGGAGCAGATGTTCGCCGAGATGTTTGAAGAAGAGATGGCAGCCGCCGCCCAAGACGAGGAGCATATGCTGATCCTAGCTTGCATTTCGGGCTTGTACGTGGAGGCGGCCATTGGTCGCCGTGGTGGGTCGGCACCAGGTCGCCGAAAGTGCAAGCCGAGGCAGTGAATGGAGGGCTACTGCATACTCTACGCTGACTACTTCGCCGACAATCCATTGCACGGTGAGGCTGTTTTTAGGCGTCGTTTCAGGATGAGCCGGAAGCTTTTTCTGAAAATTGTCTATGCCCTTCGAGACTACGACTCCTATTTCAGATGCAAGCTAGATTGCACCGGCATGGCAGGGTTTTCCGCCCTCCAAAAATGCACGGTGGCTATGCGGATACTGGCATATGGAGCTACTGGTGGTACTACCGATGACTATCTTCGGATGGCGGAGTCCACCATCTTTGATTGTTTCTACCGGTTCTGCAGGGCGGTGATAGCAGTGTTTGGGGACACGTACTTGAGATCACCCACTGTCCAAGACACTGTTTGGATCCTCGCTTTCAATGAAGCTCGAGGATTTCCGGGGATGCTTGGAAGCATTGACTGCATGCATTGAAAATGGAAGAACTGTACGTTTTCCTGGCAGGGAATGTATAAGGGTCACAAAAAAGGCTGCACTGTGATACTTGAGGCCGTGGCTATCCATGATCTCTGGATTTGGCACTCCTTCTTTGGTATGCCGGGATCCAACAACGACATCAACGTCTTGCAGTGCTCGCCAATCTTCTCCAAACTTGTTGAGGGTCATGCTCCCTCGGTTGACTTTGTGATCAATGGCCGACACTACAACAAGGGATACTATCTTGCAGATGGTATCTATCCAAAGTGGGCAACATTTGTGAAGACTATCTCAGGTCCCATCCTCCCGAAGGAGATGGAGTTTGTGAAGGCACAAGAAGGTTGTCGAAAGGACGTCGAGCGTGTATTTGGTGTCCTCCAGCAGAGATTTGCTGTAGTCCGGTTCCCCGCTATGAGTTGGTCCAAAGATCAGATATGGGAGGTGATGAACTGTTGTGTGTGCTTACACAACATGATTGTTGAGGATGAGCGGAAGTATCCGGTTCCTTTGAGCGAATAAGCTCTACCATATGAGAGAGAGGGTCCTCTTGCACAGCCTAAGCACCAGGTGCCGGCATCATGGGCTGCGTTAATTGCTATGCGTCAGGAGATTCGAGACTCCACTATGCATTAACTACTGCAGGATGATCTGGTGGAGCACATATGGAGGTTTCGAGGCAACACCAACTAGTTTCCATTTGATTTGTTTGAAAACTTGTCAAATTATTTGCTTGATTTGTCAAATTATTTGCTTGTTTTGTTAAACTGTATGAAATTCACCGAACTGTAACGTTTATTTGAGCCAAATGTTGGCAAACTGTATGAAATTCGCCAAACTGGAACGTCTATTTGTAAAGATAAGCCAAAAAACGCCGATTTTCGGACATCTTTCTGGGGTGCCGGCTGGAAGTTCGGCGCTCCCCACGCCCAATTTTCGTCCAATTCGGCGCAATTTACCGCCGGATTAGACGGTGGGGGGCGCCAACGGCTGGAGATGCTCTAAGTGCTCGCAAAAAACCTCATCGCCAGCTCACCCATATGGCCATACAGTATTACGCGAGAGACGGATTCCGAAGGCCTACCGTCCTATCATCTGGTGCACGCATACAGAGGGTATGGAGAAAATATAGTGGTGGCGCAAGACTCTGAAGGTAGGGAGTCGAGTTTGTTGCGTAGTCATTAGGATTTACGTCTGAGGAGCTTATAAAGTACCGGTCAGCCAAGACGTTGGGCGCACCCCACGTTCGAGTCAGTAACATCCCATGAACTGGAGAAAACTGAAACTGCTGATAAAATATATCTCGTGAAATAATTTTTACGAACAATAAAAGTATAAGCTCGGCTTCTTCTCGCAACCTGCAGCGTGCGTCGTGACAAGGCTGTGTCGGGCGGTGGAGGAGGAGAAGCGTGTTTTATCACTATTTTTCTAACATCTTAGAAGGTAGTAAAACACTTCACGATATATATACTCCCTCCAACCTAGCAACGTGAGATCAAATTTTAGTGCCACCCTTGCTAGCTATGAATGGTTCATGAAAATTTAAAAAATTCTATTGAGCTATGGACTAAATCCCACTAGCAAATTCCAACAAGATCTGCTATTTTCTTAATTAAAGTACAGATCGAGTGTTAAACCAGCTGAAGACAAACAACTCGGGCGAGAGACCACATGCGCATTGCACGTCCGGACGCCGCGCGCGCACTGCAGTAGCTAGCGGCCGCACATGATCTCGCTGCGTGGCGCGCAATGGCCGGCCGGCTGACAGCTCATCAGCAGGCGCACAGCAGGGACGGGCGATACTAGGGTTGCTTAATTTTTGATTATGTAGTGTCGCACCTTGTCGTTTGGATCGGGAACAGCTATCGTGGCCGGCCGTCGCTAGCCAGCTCCATGCACCGCAGCATGGTGGTCCGGCCCTGTCTAGCTAGAATCCCAATTAAGAGGTTCGGCTTACTTTGTTTAGGACGTGGATCTCCAGCCATAACGAACTTTGTCATACAACGCATTGTATGTAAATGTTTTTGTATAGTTGTGGATTTCTAATCATGTGTATTTGTTTTTTATATGTTTGAGCTTATGTCTGGTTTAAAGATAAAGTATTCGAAAAATGACATTTTGGTGATTGGGGGTGATAATGATGTACTCCCTCCGACCCATATTACTTTTCGCAAATAAGGATGTATCTACCACTAAAATGTGTTTAGATACATCCGTATTAGCGAAGAGTATTATGAGTCGGAGGGAGTAGCAAAACTTTGTTCTGAAATGTTTAACTGTGACTTCCTATGAAATACCTTGGTGTACCAGTAACATTTTCACAGTTAAAGAACACTAACTAGGACTTCTTGGAAGCTAAGCTTAATAAAAAGTTTGATGCTTGGATTTGTGATTCTGCTTCTTCTCGAGCTAGACTTACTTTATTGGATTCTTGTGTCTCGGGTATCCCTTCTTATTATTTGGCAATGTTTCTCCTAAACAAAACTTTTATTTGCAAATTGGATCAGCACAGAAGGAGGTTTGTTGGGCTGGTAAAACAAAGAGAAACTAATTCTTGTGTCATCTTTTTTTCTCTTTTGGGACAGCTAAAGTGGTCTGGTTTCTTTGGGTTTGCTTCTTGGGAACTAATTCTTGTCCTAGGACGCTTTGGCAGAGTCATGCTTGGTTTTCTAAATTCCTATCGAGAAAAAAGAAATTTTATACCCTGATTAGAGCAGCTTCATGCAAGAAACAAGGTCACCTTTGAGAACTAAATTCTGAAGTCTCCTGTGGTGATTATTTTTTACGTGTGTTCATTCCTATTATACTGGGTAGGTCTTTATGGATCAGAAGAAGCTGGGAGTAGGCAATCTCAAGGCGATGCCCAGCAGTCTTCGATGCTGCGGATTGAATCCCCTTAGGATGATGCTTAAAACGATCAGTTGTGCGGCTTTATTTTGTTTGGTGTGGCATGCGTATGCCTTTAAACTGATATTTCGTGATACTTGGTCGGTCTTCTAGTGCTAGCAGGTTTTTTTTCCCGTAGTTGGGCGTTCGACACCGAACGTTCAGCAGCGGGTTTCCTGTTAGTGCTAGGGCAACTCTCTGTTTCATGTCACCTGTTTTTGTTTTCATTCGGTTTAAACTACTTTTAGGCATTGTATTTTTGTTATGTTAAGTAATGAAAAGGGGAATAGTCCGATTGTAAAAAATGTCCATAGATTTGTACTCCCTTTGTTTATAAATATAAGATGTTTTAGCTTTGTGAAGTAAATATATGTAGACATTGTTTAGTGTGTAGGTTCATTCAAATATATATATACTAAAATTTGTCTAGATACATCTACTTTACAAACCTAAATCATCTTATATTTATAAAGGGAGGGCGTATTTTGTACACACTTTAGATTCTTGGGTTTGTTGCACGCGTGATTCCGCTTGGCTCTAGAGAAGTACTACTTCAATTAGTATAAAACTGTTATGTATGCACGTGGCCTATTATTTCGTTGACCGTCGAATACATATAGACAATACCTATTAGTGTAGTGGGCATCGGTTCGAGATGCGAACGAAGATATGGCCTGCAGGAAAAAAGAAAAGTTTGCTATGGGTTTTATTTGTTTTGTCTTGTGTGCCGCATTTAGAAGATCTTCTTGCTATGGTTCGAAAGAAGAAGATTTGTTCACTAGTAGAAAATAGGGCTTTCGTTTTTTTGCTCCAAACGGTATTTGCACCGGTTGGCTTTCGAACCCAGACTAAAGGGGTGCTTTAGCACCGGTTCGAGCTGCCAGAGAGCTAAATTGAGCCCGTGGAGCTCTAGAACCGGTTCGTTAGGAACCATTAGCACCGGTTCGTACCACGAACCGGTGCTAAAGGTGTCGCGTCGGCCGCGTGGCAGACGCCACACCTTTAGCACCGGTTCGTGGCACGAACCGGTGCTAATGGACACCCTTTTGCACCGGTTCTGGACACGGACCGGTGCTAGAGGCCCTGCCTATAAATACAGCCGCCCACCAGCCTTCTCCTCTGTTTTTTTTCCTTTGGAAGGTGTGAGAGGGGGTGTGCTAGTTTGGTTTTTTCCCCTATGCACAAGAGGTGTTTGATGAAATGCCTAAAAGCATGAACCAACTTAAGCTCACACAAAATAAAGATGATATGAGGTGCCCGAGCGATACTTAGGTCTTCTCCTCGTTCTTTCCTCCTCGATCGAGGTTAGCAACTCTATTCTTTTATTTGTCATTGATACAAATGCATGTTTTGTCATTTTACTATTTATGATGTTCGGTAATAGTATTAGTAAACCTAATTATATGACGCAGATGAACCAACGACAATGGATGTACGGTGACCGACGCACTTCCGAGTTCATTGAAGGTCTTCGTAATTTTGGCGATGTGGCTCGGGCAAATATTCAGAATGGTTTTATGTGTTGTCCATGTGTTGACTGTGGGAACAAGAAGGAGTACTCTTCCTGGAAAATCATTCACGCCCACCTGCTTCGGAAAGGTTTCATGCCTAGCTATAATTGTTGGACCAAGCACGGAGAAAGAGGGGTTATAATGGAAGACAA
This sequence comes from Dactylis glomerata, assembly GCA_007115705.1. Classification (NCBI taxonomy): domain Eukaryota; kingdom Viridiplantae; phylum Streptophyta; class Magnoliopsida; order Poales; family Poaceae; genus Dactylis; species Dactylis glomerata. The sequence continues at coordinate 619,991 of QXEO01000808.1, forward strand.
TGAAGAAGAAGAGGATGATGATATGTACCCTGAATATGGTGATACTGCAACGGGGGAAGCTGAAGCTGAAGGGACAGGAGAAGCTGAAGATGTAGAGGCATCAGATGAGCCTGATGATGATCTTCGTCGGGCCATCGTAGATGCACACAGAGAAGCAGAAAGTGTGAATGAGAAGCGGAAGTTAAAAGGTATGTTAGAGGATCATAAAAAGAAGTTGTACCCAGACTGTGAAGATGGGAACACAAAGCTCGGTACCACACTGGAGTTGCTGCAATGGAAGGCAGAGACTGGTTTATCTGATAAGGGATTTGAGAAATTACTAAAAATAATGAAGAAGAAGCTTCCAAAGGATAATGAATTGCCTGACAGTACGTACGAAGCAAAGAAGGTTCTCTGCCCTCTAGGATTAGAGGTTCAGAAGATTCATGCATGCATTAATGACTGCATCCTCTACCGCGGTGAGGAGTACGAGAATTTGGAAGCATGCCCGGTATGCACTGCACTGCGATATAAGATCAGACGAGATGACCCTGGTGATGTTGATGGCGAGCCCCCCAGAAAGAGGGTTCCTGCCAAGGTCATGTGGTATGCTCCTATAATACCACGGTTGAAACGTCTGTTTAGAAACAAAGAGCATGCCAGGTTGTTACGATGGCACAAAGAAGACCGTAAGAAAGACGCGATGTTGAGACACCCCGCTGATGGGTCGCAGTAGAGAAAAATTGAGAGAGACTACCCAGACTTTGCAGGCGACGCAAGGAACTTAAGGTTTGGTCTGAGTACAGATGGCATGAATCCTTTTGGGGAGCAGAGCTGCAGTCATAGCACCTGGCCTGTAACTCTATGTATCTATAACCTTCCTCCTTGGTTGTGCATGAAGCGGAAGTTCATTATGATGCCAGTGCTCATCCAAGGTCCGAAGCAACCTGGCAATGACATTGATGTGTATCTAAGACCATTAGTTGATGAACTCTTACAGTTATGGACCAAACCAGGTGTACGTGCATGGGATGAGCACAAACAGGAGCCGTTTGACCTACGAGCGTTGCTTTTCGTAACCATCAATGATTGGCCTGCTCTTAGTAACCTTTCAGGACAAACAAACAAGGGATACAATGCATGCACGCACTGTTTAGATAAGACTGACACTATATATTTGGAAAAATGCAAGAAGATTGTGTACTTGGGGCATCGTCGATTTCTTACGACCACGCATTCCGTAAGAAAGAAAGGCAAGCATTTTAGAGGTGTGGCAGATCACCGGCAAAAGCCTAATCTCCGTACTGGTGATGATTTATTTGATATGGTCAGGGACCTAGAAGTAATCTTTGGAAAGGGTCCTGGCGGTCAATCTGTTCCAAATGACGTCGCTACCGGACACGCACCCATGTGGAAGAAGAAATCTATATTTTGGGAGCTTGAGTATTGGAAACACCTAGAGGTTCGCTCTTCAATCGACGTGATGCACGTTACGAAGAATGTTTGCGTGAACCTGCTAGGCTTTCTGGGCGTGTATGGAAAAACAAAAGATACATCAGAAGCACGGGAGGATCAACAACGTATGAAAGACCCAAACAACATGCATCCACAGAGCAAGACGGATAAAGGGCGTCACTTAAGTCCTGCCAGCTACGCTCTTACAAAAGCAGAGAAGGAAATCTTTTTTGATGTCCTTTCAAGTATTAAAGTGCCGTCTGGCTTCTCATCAAATATAAAGGGAATAATAAATATGACAGAGAAAAAATTCCAAAACCTGAAATCTCATGACTGTCATGTGATTATGACGCAGTTGCTTCCAGTTGCATTAAGGGGGCTTCTACCGGAAAATGTTCGTGTACCCATTGTTAAGCTATGTGCATTCCTCAATGCAATATCTCAGAAGGTAATCAATCCAGATATGCTACCAAGGTTACAGAAGGATGTGGCCCAATGTCTTGTTAGTTTTGAGTTGGTGTTCCCGCCATCCTTCTTTAATATTATGACGCATCTCCTGGTTCACCTTGTCGAAGAGATTGCCATTCTCGGTCCTGTATTTCTACACAACATGTTCCCCTTCGAGAGATTCATGGGAGTCTTAAAGAAATATGTTCATAACCGTGCTAGGTCAGAAGGAAGCATCTCCAAGGGCTACGGAACAGAGGAGGTCATTGAGTTCTGTGTTGACTTTATCCCTGACATTAAGTCGATTGGTGTTCCTGAATCGCGGCATGAAGGGAGACTACGTGGAAAAGGCACGGTAGGAAAGAAATCAATGTATTGTATGGACGGGATTTCTTTCACTCAAGCACACTACACAGTTCTACAAAGTTCCGCCTTGGTGGCCCCGTATATCATTGAACACAAGAATATTGTACGCTCCCAACACCCGGCTCAGTCTGACTCCTGGATTACACATAAACATATGGCGACTTTCGGCGGTTGGTTCCGGACACATCTCATAAATGACAACATTGTTGGAGATCAGCTATACTTGTTGGCCGGGTCACCATCTTCGACTATATTGACTTTCCAAGGGTACGAGATCAATGGGAACACATTCTACACGATCGCCCAAGATAAAAAGAGCACCAACCAAAACAGTGGTGTCCGCATTGATGCAACAAACAACAACGAGCAAAAGGACACCTATTATGGTTACATAGAGGAGATATGGGAACTTGACTATGGACCTTCTTTTAAAGTCCCTTTGTTTCGGTGCAAATGGGTCAAGCTAGATGGAGTAGGGGTAAAGGTTGACCAGCTGTATGGAATGACAACAGTGGATCTCAACAATCTTGGTTACAGAGACGAACCATTCGTCCTAGCCAATGATGTGGCTCAAGTTTTCTATGTGAAAGACATGTCCTCCAAACCAAAAAAAAGAAAAGATAAGACAATGAATACATCATACGACGAGCCAAAGCGTCACATAGTTCTTTCAGGGAAAAGAAACATCGTGGGAGTTGAGGATAAGACAGACATGTCAGAAGATTATAATAAGTTTGATGAAATTCCGCCCTTCAGAGTGAATATTGACCCAATCATCGCGTTAAATGGTGAACATACTCCATGGTTACGACCGAAGCGATCCTAATCAAGGGAGATATGCGAAGGGAGGTTCATGGCCTCCAAGACGAAAAATCAGAAGAAAGGGAAACACAAGAAGAAAACTCAGAAGACTAGATAGGGATCATAACTTGTGTATCTCAATATGGAAATTACTTTCCCATTTATTTTTTGTGTAATGATGTTATTGTATGAGGGAAATTTTTCCGAGACGGAGCTTCCAAAGATATCGTAGGGCGTGAGCACCAACGATATCTTTGAGAAGCTCCGCCATGGGAGATTTCCCAATAATTTACCTAACATTCTTAGAGGAGATGGAGTCTTTCACTCTCCCTACCTTCTAGGTATCGATGCTCCTTTTATAGGCACGGCACCGCTTCTACTTTGTCTTGTTCCTCCGACAGGGGCATCGTGCGTCCACCCACGCATCCTTATCTCATCGAGCAGTGCATCCACCCATGCGTCCTTATCCTGCCGATATCTTTAGTCTCGGTTGCACCCACCAACCGGGACTAAAGGTTACCCACACGTCCTTATCCCACCGACAGTTTTGTTAGATGACACAAAAACCACCTTTAGTCCCGGTTGTACCCACCAGCCGGGACTAAAGGTTAGATGGTTCCCCGCGCCATTGTGTTCCCGCCTATTTTCTTCCCGCGCTTTCGACCACTTCCCGCCTCCGTCTTCCCGCCATTTTTCACTATATATATGTAGGCTTGGCCTCCATTTACATATCACATCTAGACTCATATCTGCAAACCTCATCACTCTCTTCCATGGCTTCCATCGTATCTCTAACCCCCCAGGAGGCGGAGGCGCTTTGCGCCTCAAACTACCCCTGCCCGCCGGGCTACCGCGTCCCCACCGGCTGGATGCTGAGCGTCGGAGGCGTACCGGTCCCTCCTGTCCCTGTAGGTGTGGCCCGCCAGATGGCCATCACGAACCACTACTACTTCGAGCTCACGGCAGAGCAGCGGAGGAATCCTCAGTGGCATCCCGACTACAGCCCGACTTGGGACGCCTTCTTCATCAATCGGCGTGAGAGTGCGCTTGCCAGGCACGAGGAGGACGGCTCGCCTCGTTCGAACTTCAACGAGGTCGGCCGTCGGCTATGGTGGCGCGACCGGACTCTCCAGAGCGTCATGGCCTACCGTGGCCCCCGCCTGCGCTACCCTCACTCTCAGCCCACGCGTGCTCACCAGTCGAGGTTCGACTACCGCGACCCCGATGCCAGCGACGATGACACCGGCGACTACGACGACTACAGTGGCGATGTTTATAGGGCTAGGCACGACTATGACTGAATCATCCAACATTCGAAAACAAGCTCGGCCGATTGTGACTTAATCTGGCCATGTATCTTAATTTTCAGTTGAGATATGTACTTCTTTTCCTGTTCAATCGTTTTCCCGCCCTTTTTCTTTCCGCCCTTTTCTTCCCGCCCTTTTCCTCTCACGGAAATATAACTAATCAAAAGAAAATAGAAAATCAAATATAACTAATCAAAAGAAAATAGAAAATCAAATATAACTAATCAAAAGAAAATAGAAAATCAAATATAACTAATCAAAAGAAAAAAGAAAATCAAATATAACTAATCAAAAGAAAAAAGGAAATCAAATATAACTAATCAAAAAGAAAATCAAATATAACTAATCAAAAGAAAATAGAAAATCAAATATAACTAATCAAAAGAAAAAAGAAAATCAAATATAACTAATCAAAAGAAAAAAGGAAATCAAATATAACTAATCAAAAAGAAAATCAAATATATCTAATCAAAAGAAAATAGAAAATCAAATATAACTAATCAAAAGAAAATAGAAAATCAAATATAACTAATCAAAAGAAAAAAGAAAATCAAATATAACTAATCAAAAGAAAATCAAATATAACTAATCAAAAGAAAAAAGAAAATCAAATATAACTAATCAAAAGAAAAAAGAAAATCAAATATAACTAATCAAAAGAAAATCAAATATAACTAATCAAAAGAAAAAAGAAAATCAAATATAACTAATCAAAAGAAAAAAGAAAATCAAATATAACTAATCAAAAGAAAAAAGAAAATCAAATATAACTAATCAAAAGAAAAAAGAAAATCAAATATAACTAATCAAAAAGAAAATCAAATATATCTAATCAAAAGAAAATAGAAAATCAAATATAACTAATCAAAAAGAAAATCAAATGGAATGTTGATGATAGCTTCAATACCGAATTTGGCGGGAACAACTGAAAAGTTTAAAACAACCTTTAGCACCGGTTCATGGCTCAAACCGGTGCTAAAGGTGGTGGCGCTGCAGCTCCCAGCCAGCCCCCTTTAGCACCGGTTGAAGCCATCAACCGGTGCTAAAGGTCTGACCTTTAGCACCGGTTGGTGGCTTCAACCGGTGCTAAAGGGTCTTTAGCACCGGTTGAAGCCACCAACCGGTGCTAAAGGTGCCTGCCTTTATAACTGCTTCTTCCTCCTCTGCCCCGCACCGCAAAACGCCTAAGGACCTGCGCGTAGGAGCTCGAGGACGCCGTCAGGCTGCCGGATTTTTCCACGCCGCCGCCGTCGTCGCCGCCGCCGCTGCGCCCGTTCGCCCGCGCCGCGCCGCGCCCGCCACCGACGCGCCCGCTCGCCCGCGCCCACTCGCCCCCGCGCCGCTCGCCACCGCGCCCTCGCCTGCGCGCCCGCTCGCCCCCGCGCCGCTCGCCACCGACGACGCCGCCGGACCCGCGCCGCCACCGACGACGCCGCCAGACCCGCGCCGCTCGCCCGCCGACGACGACGCCGCACCCGGCCGCGCCGCCCGCTCGCCCACGCGCCAAGCCCGGCCACCTTCCTGCAAGGTTTTGAGCACATTTTTTTAGTTATTTTAGGTTTTTTTTACTTTAATTATTTTAGGTTTTTGTTATTTTAATTACTTTAATTATTTTAGTTATTTTAGGTTTTTAGTTACTAGTAAATGTGCACGTGCAAAGAGGAAAAACACATATTTAGTTAGTTATTTAGTTAGTTATTTTAGTTATTTTAGGTTTTTGTTATTTTAATTACTTTGTTTATTTTAGTTAGATAACACATATTAAAAACACATAATGGTTTAATAAGGTCTAATAATGTACAGTACTTCATAAACAATCACATGACTTGAGCTGGCATTGATTTTGTTTTAGTTGCATGTAATAGTCAAAGAGGAAAATGCTCGTCGGCATCACGATATATTACTAAATTCAATAGACTCTCAATATTACAGAATTAAGTAGAATTTCACCCTAGTTGTTCGATCGTTGAATATATATAATCAACACTATCAGTAGAATTTTTTTAGGTCTTTTATTACTTTAGTTATTTTAGGTTATAAAATGGGGGCGTTGGCCGGGCGCCGGCGTGGTGGGGAGGGAAGACCTAATCTTCCCCCATCGCTCCGGCGCTCGGCCAACGCCCCCTTTTTTTTTGGTCTCCGTATCATTATAATAATTTGTAATAATTCTTTGCAGAAACTATGGATCTCGGAAGAGACGACTTCCAGGAAAATATTATCGAGGATATCATCCGCGATAATAATGATGACGATGTCACCTCCTTGTTTCTAAACAACTCCGGTGAGGGAGACGAACAAAATCGTAGAGATGGCTTCGATGAGGGAGAAGGTGCCGAAGAGGATGGCACCGGTGAAGTAGAAGGTGCTAGAGAGGGAGAAGGTGCCGGAGTGGATGGAGGCACCGGTGAAGGAGAAGGTGCCGGAGAGGGAGAAGGTGCCGAAGATGAGGGAGAAGGCGCCGGCGAGGTAGATGTGTATTAATAATAAATTAAGCATTTGTTGTATAGTTGGATTATTAGATTTGTGTATATACATATATTAACGCTCCTTCTTCTTTTAGCCCTCTGGATCGAGCCACTCTTCTGCAAATAGAAGAGGTCCGGCCAGAAGGTTGGAAGAACATGAAAGGTACCGAATAGAAGAAATCGGTGAAGATGGCGAACCGATTGCTCCCGCGGCTCACGCAAGTAAATTTATAAGACAATGCGGAGTTCTTGTTAGGGACAACATTCCGATCACCATTCGAGAATGGAAGAAGACAAAGACGGAACCAGTTAAATATGTCCGCAACAGATTGAAGAATATTCTTTGGAAGAAGCTCATGGTTAATTTTACCCTACCAGAGGCGCCAGAGGTGGATCGAACTGAGGTGGATCGAAATGAGGAGGATTCAAATGAGGAGGATTCAGATGACGATGATCGTCATCTGAATATCATAGAGCGGAAAGTCAAGAAGTGGACTCTTTCGAGGATGGCAATACAATTCAACACCTGGAAGAAAAGATTGTACAAGGATTTTGTCGACCAAAAAAAGACTCCGGTGTTCACTGGACAATATGAGAAGATAAAAGATCACTGGGACGCATTCGTGGAGTACAAGACTTCAGAGGCAGCTAAGCGAAGGTCAGAAATAAATAAGAAAAATGCTGCTAAAAAGAAGTATCACCATACTATGGGGCAAGGAGGCTACAAGACTGGCAAGCCTAAGTGGAAGAAGATGGAGGACGATCTAATTGCCAAAGGGATCATTCCGGAGACATTGAAATGGAATGATCGGTCAAGGGATTGGTTTTACGGGCATGGAGGGAAGTTGGACTCGGAAGGGAAGTGTGTATATACAAAAAAGCATGACGGAGACCCTCTTCCCATTGATGCCCTTAGAAGCGCATCAAAGGATGTTGAAGAGGGAAGGTTCCATCCCGAAAGAGAGAAGGACGAGCTCACGCGCGCCCTTGGGAATGATGAACACCCAGGACGAACACGAACCACTCCGGGCTCCAAACCGTGGAAACTCGGGTTTCCCGTGGAAATGAAGAAATTTCCCGATAGAAGCCGTCAGAGAAGAAAGGAAAGGGAAGCAGACCGCATGTCTCAGATAGAACAAGAGCTGAAGCGGCAATCAGACTTGTTAAATCGGATAAGCCAGCAAGGAACCGCCGCATCTCAGCCACAGATAGAAGCCGGATATGATGCTACCGGCCCACCATCTCAGCGGAAAAGCAGCGTGGCTTCCACGGACCTCCCAGCGGATGATGATGAACCGGCGATCCGCTATCCAGTGGATGATATCACGGAGTCGACATCTTGCGAGCTACATAACCATGAAGGTGGCGGTCGGCTATGCCTTACCCATTGGACCTGATTCAACTTATCATTGCCGTCCGATTCCACCTGGCTATGCTGTTGCCGGGGTGGATGAAGTTATGGGCGGATTTGAGCAGCTGAAGCTTGACCACCCTGCGGGTGAAGGGGATTTGTACGAGCTGGGAGAAGCCAAGAAGACCACCGTTCTATGGCTAAAGGAATTAATCGTGCTTCCAAATTGGACGCCAAGGTCTCCAGCCCGTCACCCTTCTCCACCGCCACATCAGCCATCTCCGCCATCTCCGCGTCAGCCTTCTCCGCCATCTCCGCGTCAGCCTTCTCCAGCATACCAGCCTTCCCCAGCTAGTGAGCCGTCTCCGCCACCTCCACCCACTGAGGCTCAGAGCCAAAGGCAGAAGCGTACCATCGCCGCTCCCAAGAGTAACCGATCACCGATCCGTCGACAGGAGCCCCTTCCAAGAGTACCTAAGGTTCCTCCAAAGAGACCTTACGACTATACTCCGGAGGAAACCGCGGCGAAGGTACAAGAGAAATCATCAAAGAACTTCTTTGAAAATTTGAAGAGAAAGAAGACCGAGCAGTCCGCCGAGCAGCCTCCTCTAGATCCAAAAGTGTTAAAAATGTTGAAGAACCTTCACCAACCCGAGCCAAGGCTTGCATCAGATTATGACCGCACTATTCTCAAGTCAGATGCAGCAAAGCGGTCGAAAGGTAAATCAATTCCTCAACTCGGAGAACAGATGAACTCTTGCCCCCCGCTCCAAGTGTTTCCCGATGTCCAGTATGATCCAGAGATCATAGCATTGTACAAAGAGGAGGCCAAAGCTGCAGGTATGTCTGTTGCTCAATACTTAAGCAGGTGTGATTTCCCCACGGCTGAAGTAGTAGCATACAAATACCGGTATGGGAGCCCTCTCGTCAGACCCGAGGAGATTCCTAATCTACCAACAAGAATGCGAAAATTGCATAACTGGTACTTGGAAGCCTCACAGCGTGGGCAGAATTGGATCGTAATAGGAATTAATGATGAGCATTTCTTTCGTGGAAACGACGACATAAACATCGAAGTTGCTGAATTATTTCAGTTATACAATCATGACGCCCTCGACAAATCGATGATCAGTGCCTATTGTTTGTAAGTATTATTTTTCCTTGTAACTATAAGTCTTTATCTCATCTCGTTTATTGCATGCATAATTTTACTCACTATATTATGCAGATTGAAGAAACTCGAATGCAAAAGAGGACAAATCTATGATATTGGGTTCATTGACCCATATACCGTGAACGAGGTAACTCTCCATAACCATATCAAGGACACGGAGGATAACTTGGTACGGGCGTTAAGGAAACAAGAAACCATGACGAAAATACTATTTCCTTACAATTTCAAGTGAGTGTGTTAACTGTCTTATACACATTACTATATATTTTGGTTACTCGATGTTAAGTGTGTGTTATGTGTGTGCGCAGCTATCATTTTATTCTGCTAGTTATTGAACTTGATAGAGGACGAGTACTAGTCATGGACTCGAAAAAAAAATCCCTTGAGACATTCGGGGACATGATTGATACACTCCAGCGGTAATTTCAATCATTATGCATGGCACTATATCAGCTACTTTCGTTCATTTCCCGATATCAAGTAATTACTAACTTCTTTATTCATTTTCTTTGCGGGGCAGTGCTTGGAAACGGTTCACGGCTAAGGCACCGGGTCCCTGGAGAAATGAGCTTGAATTTAAACAAGTACCGGTAAGTACTACTAGCTAGGTCCGCGCATCTCGTTGGTTCTAGTTTCAATACCATTATCATCCTTGATTATTATTTTGATTGAACTCTATTCTCGTAAAGTGCTTGAAGCAAGAAGACGGGAATAATTTATGTGGATTCTATGTCTGCGAGTTCATGCGAGAGACTTGTCGTGAGAAGAGAAGACTAGAACAACTAGATGTACGTAAACAATATTCACAATTTTATTTTATTACCATCATTTATGTTGAGTTTCTTCATTCATATATATTGATCCTCTTCTTTACATTAGATCGAACTGAAGCGGGATCGTCTTCTAGCAACTGAGCGTATACGAGCAATTCAAGAGGAACTGGCGGGATTCCTACTTGATGAGGTCATAGCACCAACCGGTGAATACCATCGGCATTACGATTTTGGAAAATCGTAGCTGAAATTATATTGTATATATTCATGAACGCGTACAATGTTCCATTATGTAATATGTTCGACCAAACACGATAAAAGATAACACATACTAGCTTCGATCTCTATATGTATGACGATATTGTGTACTATATATGATGGTTTCTTTTATATGTGCATCAACATTTTTCAAATACCCGAAAAAACCGTATTTCAAAAGGCTAGGGATTAGGGTTTTAGCCAAACACTGTAGGGGCTGCCACATCGCCATCCTCTAGCACCGGTTCATATTACAAACCGGTGCTAAAGGTCCTCCGACGGGGGCCCGTGTGGGAGGCCACGTGGAGGGCCTTTAGCACCGGTTCGTAACGCAACCGGTGCTAAAGGTTAAGACTTTTAGTCCCGGATGCGTTGCACCGGTTCCAAAACCGGTGCAAAAGGTAGTTACAAACCGGTGCAAATTCCCCGATTTCCACCAGTGGTTAGTCATCTACTATTCTCTGCTGGATCGTACCACGTATGCATGCGTGTCGGATTGGGCGCTATATAAGGCTGGCCAGACCAGAGTGTGATCTAGCGCGATCTGCTGACGATCATGGCCGCTCGCGGGCGCGCGATCTGGACCAACGTGCAAGCAAGTGCTACGAATCCTACGATATCGATGAACCTGCAGGCGTCTGTGTGACGGATCAATGGATGACCTGCACGGAGAGAAGCGGATCTAGGTTAGTGACGAGGAGCGATCTTGTGACGTGAGCAGCGATCGATGCCAGCTGTACTGGCCGCGTGTACGTACGTACGTGTGGCATGGAGACTGGAAGTTTCGGCTGCGAACCCATCGAGCGTTGGCCGTTGCATTACCTCCATCCCCGGCAAGAGGGTGATCGTCGGATCGGATCTGGTCGGCGATCGAGGCAGTTTTTCCATCCTGCTCAGCTACCATATATAGCGCATTATAGCTAGCCGATAACGTAGCCTTCTAGCTAGCCAGTCACACCCGAAAGAGATCGATCACTAGTGGGGACGGGGCCTCCAGTCCCGGCCCGTAAGGGGCTTTAGTCCCGGTTTGTAAACCGGGACCCCAGCCGCGGGACTAAAGGCTGAACCTTTAGTCCCGGCCCGCTTACCAGCCGGGACTGGAGGGTGTCCACGTGGGCACCTCGGAGCGAATCAGGGCCAGGACCTTTAGTCCCGGTTTGTAACACAGACCGGGACTAAAGGGCATCTGCAGATTTTTGTTTTTTGCTTTAGGGTTTTAGGGTTTAGGGGTTTTAGGGTTTTACGTGGGGGATTAACGTGATGCCCCGTTTGGTGCCTTGGTGTTCGGGAATTAGTTTATGCATATATATAAGATTAACTTATCTTACAAGCGAGCATATATATACAATTATATGGAGATCAGAATTATCGGGACAAGAGCCCGTCTATTCGATTACATGGACCAACATCAGTAATGGCCCCTAGCTACACTAAATCGTCCTTTGTCGTCTATAGCTTCTATCCTTAGAAAGGCCGCTAGCTCCTCTGCAACAGCAATCGCGCGTTGCTCTGGTAGGTACTTCTCCCGCATGGCCGTGTACTATATAAGAAGAGGAGATGAATATGAATATCAATCATGATAACAAAGAATGACGAGTAAAAATAGAGGTGTGAATGTTTATTGCTTACATCGTATCTGTAATCCTTGTGCTCAGAGGTAAACGTGCGAATGGTCTCGCAAACATAGTATCCACATAGATGCGTCCCCCCGTGGCTGCTGGTCGCACTTTACGAGAATAGAATATATATAATCAAAATAATAATCTAGCATTACAAATGTATTGAAAATAGAAGTATATCATACTACTACTTACCTGAGCTGCTCTAAAGGTCAGCTTCTCATGCCGGATACCGGGAGTCACGCACTTGAACCGCTTCCAAACCCTGCCCGACAAGGAAAATGATTTGCTAAGTTTTTCATTAATTGATATATCAGAAAATCATCGAAAGAGACCGATAGAGCGCAAGAATGATTGAAATTACCCTTGGAGCATGTCATGCAGGCTTTGGAACTGTTCCAAGGGTCTCGATAATGGGTCGAAGGCATCAACTCTTCCCTTATCAATTTGAATGTCCAACAGAATCCAGTGGTAGCTGCACATGTATATATATATATCAGTAACTTATCAATTACACTTATAAGTGAATGGACACAACACAGTAAGACCCTCACCTGAAGTTGTATGGAAACAATATGTGGTCACAGAAATTTTGATCTGTTAGAAACCTTAGAAGGTTTTCCTCCGTCTCCTTGGGGTTATCAGTTAGCATCGCTATATGTATTTTATCTGGGTCAATAAACCCAATATTGTGGATGTTCCTACTTTTACATTCCAGAATCTTCATCCTGCATAATAGAGTACAAGTCAGAACGGAACAAGTTATATGTAGAAAATGAATTGAAATAACTGAACAAGTTATATGTAGACAATGAATTGAAATAACTGAACAAGTTATATGTAGACAACGAATTGAAAAACTTACAGACAATAGCAACTCATAAGCGATTTGTCGAGGGCGTCAGCAGTGTACATCTGGAAGAGTTCATCAAAGTCGATATGGATGTCTTCGGGACGGCCGTAGTACTCCCGTGGGACACGCGCCACGATCATCGTTCTCCCATTATTTGATTCACTTAAGTACCATGTATGCAAGTAACGCATATTTGTTGGGAGATCATCAAACTTATCTTTGCTGACCAAAGGCGCTCCCATGACAAACTGTGGCTTAGGGGCTACCACAGCCTTGGGTACCACGTCGTCTTGGGAAGCCAGAATGACTTCAACCGGGATACCCCATTCATCCGCCCACTTCTTTGCTAATCCCAAATCTTGCCCCTGCACCAGAGAGGGAACATTCTCGGGTAACACCCTGAGGGATGGGATCGACTGTTTGGCCTGTTGTCCAAGCTGAGGAACGTCTGATCTTATTTTGCTTGTAGTTGAACTTGATTTGCTCCCACTTGCACTTGCACTTGCACGTGACCTGCTCTTTTTCCCTTCCTTCTGCAATGTACGTGTATAGTCGTCAGGCTTATGGTGTAACTCATACTGTGATGGAAGGGTCGTGAAGTATTTTGCATATGCTATTTGCTTCTCGGTGTATTCCGGGCGGGGCTCGAGTTCCTTCTTTTTCATCTGCGCATCATAATGTTCCTTTGCTATCCTGGCGTTTTCCTCGTCGGTACGATCATAAGGTCTGATAGGAAGATTAGCATGAGGTACCTTTGGGGGGGGCGACAGTTTGCGCTTTGGGGAGCTCCGTCGCTTAGAACTCATGGACGGAGCGTTCTTGCTGGCACGCTTCCGCTTAGTATCCTTAGCGGGCGGCGGCGGAGACGGCCGACCCAAGTCCGGCGGCGGTGATCGAGATGGACTCGTGTTGTGGTGGCCGTCGTCATGTGGAGGGCTTGGAGGTGATGGAGGTGTAGGTGACCTGCGACGACTCGGAGGCGGTGTTGTCCTTGGGGCCGAGCCTGGAAGCTTGATGTAGTTCTTGTCCCATAGGATGACTCCACCCAGTACTTCTCCGAGTGTCCTCTCATCTTCGGGTCCAGCCATGTCGAGCTCCATATCATGAAACCCCGCCATGATTTCATCCACCCCGACTTTAGCAAAGCCAGCTGGAATCTCACGGCCATGCCAGCGTGCATCAGGGCCAGAAGGTAAAGCTTGTCCGACGGCCACCTTCATGGATATGTTCTTGAATTTCTGATGGAGTTCACATGATGTTGACTCCTTGATTCCATCCACGGGGTAGCCGGGACCGCCCTCTATCATTCTTCGTGCATCGTCGGGCGGGGCCTCAGATTCAGCCACGCTGCTTTTCCGCTTAGATGGGGCGCCGATAATATCGAGTCCAGGATCTTCCTGGCGCGCTACTCCTCTAAGCTCGTCAATCTGCTTCTGTTGCTCGTTAAGCCTGGCAAGCAACTGGTTGAACTTGTCATTCTCCTCATCCTGCTGTCGCTTCTTTGCTCTCGCCCGGCTTCTGTAAGTGTCTTGGTCTCTGGCAAACCCAAGCCACCACGGGTAAGAAGGACCGAAGCCTCGCGTTCGTCCTCCATGTTCGTCATTGCCGAGGACCAGTGTGAGCAAATCTTTCTCTCTATCTGCAGTGAACTGTCTTTTTCCCTCTTTAATTTCTTTCACTATCTTTTTCCAATTCTCCCTGGGTATCCTAAGACCGCCACTGCAGATGAGGTCCCCTGTTTCTTCGTCGTACGAACCACCATGCGCAAGGAACCAATTCCTTGCTCTCATTTCCCACTCATCACGGATGGGTTCAGGTACGATGCCTTTAGCTAGCAGATCTTGCTCTTTCTTATCCCACTTTAGGATGGCAGTCTCATAGCCCCCTGGCCCCAGCGTGTGGTGATATTTCTTCTTGTCGGCATTTTTCTTGTTCTTTTCTGATAATGCCTTGGCATCTTCTGGCTGCTTGTACTCCTGAAATGCCTTCCAGTGATTCGCCTGCTTGGCTAGATACCCCTCGAATACTGGCACTTTCTTTGTCTTCGGATAGTCTTTCCATAGCTTCTTCTTCCAGCTACGGAACAGTTCGGCCATCTTCTTTAGAGTCCACTGCTTGACTTTGGCCCTCAGTTTTTTTGCGGCGTCTTCATTCTCACATTCTGGCAGGTTGAAATGTGACATGATATCATTCCAAAGATTATCTTTGTACCTTTCGGCGACATAGTCACTATCGGCTGCCCCTTTGCGCTTGTTCCACTCCCGAACGCTGATCGGGACGTGATCCCTAACGAGAACTCCGCATTGCTTCTTGAATGTGTCAGCAGCATTCTTAGGAAGCTTTGGTTCGCCCGTAGGCAATATCACCTCAAAGGTGTAATGCGTCCGTGCGTCCAACTTTTTAGTCGGGCCTCGTTTCGTAGCTTTGCTCGATGTGGAGGCCTAAGAGGGAGAAACATTCGTCAAATGAATGTATATGTATACAATATAGAGCTATCTCCAATATTTTTCACATATTACAAGTGATTGTCGAACTTCATATGTATACCTCGCCGGACTTTATTATTTCTCCACCGGCTTCTCCACCGGCTTCTCCATCAGTGGAGCTATCACCTTCTCCGTCATTGGAGCTATCTCCGGCCCCATCGGCTTCATCTTCGTGTCGATCAACCTCCATTCCATCTCCGGAGGGGTTTAGATATGACGACGGAGATTCTGCAGGTTCAACGTCGGGGGCGTCTTTGATTATATCTTCGATAAGTTCTTCCTCTTCGAGGTTCCTGCTATGTGGATCCATAGTTCTGCAAAAAACGAACATTTGATTAACTAATAAACTAACAAACTATATATGATGCAAAATAATTCTATTTCTATTTGCAAAATAATTCTATTTCTATTTGCAAATAAATTCTAACTAAATAATTCTAACTAAAATAATTCTATTTCTATATCTAAAATAATTCTATATCTAAAATACCCTAACACTAAAATAATTCTATCTCTAAAATACCCTAACACTAACACTAACTATAACTAAAATAATTCTATATCTAAAATACCCTAACACTAAAATAATTCTATCTCTAAAATACCCTAACACTAACTATAACTATATCTAAAATAAATCTCTAAAATAATTCTATCTCTAAAATAATTCTATATCTAACTATAACTATATCTAAAATAATTCTATATCTAAAATACCCTAACACTAACTATATAAAATACCCTAACACTAACTATATCTAAAATAATTCTATATCTAAAATACCCTAACCACTAAAAGACCCTAACACGAAAAATCTCTAAAATAATTCTATCTCTAAAAGACCCTAACACTAACTAATTCTAACCCTAACACTAACTAATATCTAACCCTAACTAATTTAACCCTAACACTAACTAATATCTAACCCTATCTAACACTAACTAATTAACAATTTTTTTTTAAATTACCTTGCAGGCGGCAGCACGTACGGCGCAGGCACGGCGGTGCGGCGGCTTGGACGGCGGCGGGAACGGCGGCGCGGCGGCTGGTAATGCGGCGGGCGTGGTGGCCGGCGGGCGGTGGCTGCAGGACCGGCGGCGGCGCGAGCTCGGGCGCGGTGGCCGGCGCGGCGGCGGGGCGCGGCGGCGAGCTCGGGCGCGGTGGCGCGGCGGCGGGGCGCGGTGGCGCGGCGGCGAGCTCGGGCAGCCTGGCGGCGTCTTCGGTGAATTCCTCGCGCGCGAAAACGGCTAAGTCCGAAACCTGGGGAAGAAGGCGCCAGTTTTATACCCCGGGACCTTTAGTCCCGGGCGGTGGCACGGACCGGGACTAAAGGGGGCCCTTTAGTCCCGGTCCGTGCCACCGCCCGGGACTAAAGGCCTCGGGTGGGGATTTCAGCAGCCAGGGCCTTTAGTCCCGGTCTGTGGCACGGACCGAGACTAAAGGCCTATTTTCTGTTTTTTCTTTTATTTGTTTAGTATTCTGTTTGCATATTTAAGAATTTAACAAAACTATAAAAATGAAAAGTGTTTGAAATTGAATAAATAATTCAAAACTATTTTCTATTTTAAAAATTAATTACTTTAACTATCCTAACTATTAACTATTTTGCCATTTTTAATTAAAAACTATGTTTATTAATATTCTTTTTGCATATTTAAGAATTTAACAAAACTATAAAAATAAAAAGTGTTTGAAATTGAATACATAATTCAAAACTATTTTCTATTTTAAAAATTAATTACTTTAACTATCCTAACTATTAACTATTTTGCCATTTTTAATTAAAAACTATGTTTATTAATATTCTTTTTGCATATTTGAGTATTTGACAAAACTATAAAAATGAAAAGTGTTTGAAATTGAATAAATAATTTAAAACTATTTTCTATTTTAAAAATTAATTACTTTAACTATCCTAACTATTAACTATTTTGCCATTTTTAATTAAAAACTATGTTTATTAATATTCTTTTTGCATATTTGAGTATTTGACAAAACTATAAAAATGAAAAGTGTTTGAAATTGAATAGATAATTCAAAACTATTTTCTATTTTAAAAATTAATTATTTTAACTATCCTAACTATTAACTATTTTGCCATTTTAAATCTAGAACGGGAGATAAGATTTATGCACGGTGGCGGCCTGAGTTAAATCTAGAAGTCTAGGATCCAGTGTTGTGGCGTTCGGTATGAAATATTCTATTCGTGGTGCTTGTGATAGCTCTGTTTGTTTCTTTGGCAATTTACCTACAGTACTTGGAGTAAAATGTTTCAGTCACACTCTAACGAAAGAGGTAGTCTAAGATGAAATTTGTTGTGCTAGATGAACTACATGAACATTTCTAATTTTGGTGGATGGCATAGTTGCACCAATAAAATTCAAGCTTTGTGCTAGGAGGTTTTTTTCTTCTACAAAATTTGTTTACGAAGGCTTTTTTCCTAAAGAGCGGTGTAACCGTGTCTGTCGTAGCCATGGAGAATCTTCATCATGCATTACATAAAAGGTTTAATACATTATTACATTATTGCACCAACATTCCTTCTATTATTTCTATTTTCTTCTGGGTCGTAGCCATGGAAAATCTTCATCATTCAGTAGGATGCTTGGGTCAGTTTTCACTTTGAAGGGCGGAATTTCATGAAACTTATTATAATCTACTGACATGTCTGTCTTGTCATCTACTCCCACGATGTTTCTTTTCCCTGAAAGAACTATGTGGCGCTTTGGCTCATCGGACGATGTCTTCTTTTGCTGATTTCTTTTTCTCATTTTTGTAGACATGTCCTTCACATAGAAAACCTAAGCGACATCGTTGGCTAGGACGAATGGTTCATCCATGTACGCAAGATTGTTGAGATCCACTGTTGTCATACCGTACTTTTGGTCTACAACTACCCCGCCTCCTGTCAGCTTCACCCATTTGCACCGAAACAAAGGGATCTTAAAAGTAGGTCCATAGTCAAGTTCCCATATCTCCTCTATGTACCCGTAATATGTTTCCAAACAGTGCACATTCTCGTCTGTTGCATCAAAGCGGACACCACTGTTTTGGTTGGTGCTCTTTTTATCTTGGGCAACCGTGTAAAATGTATTCCCATTTATCTCGTACCCTTGGAAAGTACATATAGTAGAAGATGGTGGCCTGGCCAAACAGTACAGCTGATCTCCAACGGTGTCATCATTCATGAGATGTGTCTGCAACCAACTGCCGAAAGTCTTCTCGTGTTCCCCTTTAATCCAAGAGTCAGTCTTCCCCGGGTTTTTGGAGCGTAGAATATTCTTGTGTCTCACGATATACGGAGCCACCACGGTGGAATTGTGTAGAACTGTGTAGTGTGCTTGAGAGAAAGAATGCCCGTCCATACATACTTTTGCTTTCCTTCCTAGTGTGCCTTTTCCTGTCAGCCTACCCTCATACCGAGATTCAGGAACACCAATCGGCTTAAGGTCAGGAAGAAAGTCCACACAAAACTCAATGACCTCCTCTGTTCCATAGCCCTTGGAGATGCTTCCTTCTGGCCTAGCACAGTTACGAACATATTTCTTTAAGACTCCCATGAACCTCTCGAAGGGGAACATATTGTGTAGAAATACAGGACCGAGAATTCTAATCTCTTCGACTAGGTGAACTAGGAGGTGTGTCATTATATTGAAGAAGGATGGCGGGAACAACAACTCAAAGCTGACCAGACATTGGACCACATCAATCTGTAACCCTGATAGACTTTCTCGATCGATTGATGGTTACGAAAAGCAAGGCTCGAAGGTCAAATTCCTCTTGTTTGTGCTCGTCCCACACACGTACACCTGGTTCGGCCCACAACTGTAAAAGTTCGTCAACTAATGGCCTTAGGTACACATCAATGTCGTTGCCGGGTTGATTTGGACCTTGGATAAGCACTAGCATCATAATGAACTTCCGCTTCATGCACAACCAAGGAGGAAGGTTGTAGATACATAGAGTAACGGGCCAGGTGTTGTGACTGCAACTCTGCTCCCCAAAAGGATTCATGCCATCTGTACTCAGACCAAACCATAAGTTCCTTGCGTCACCTGCAAATCTCGGGAACTCTCTCTCGATTTTTCTCCACTGCCGACCATCGGCGGGGTGCCTCAACTTATCGTCTTTCATACGATCTTCCATGTGCCATCGCAACAACTTCGCATGATCTTTATTTCTGAACAGACGTTTCAACCGTGGTATTATAGGACCATACCACATCACCTTGACAGGAACCCTCTTCCTGGGTGGCTCGCCCTCAATCTCACCAGGGTCATCTTTTCTGATCTTATACCGCAATGCAGTGCATACCGGGCATTTATCCATATTCTCATACTTCTCACCGCGGTAGAGGATGCAGTCATTAGGGCATGCATGTATCTTCTGCACGTCTAATCCTAGAGGGCAGACAAGCTTCTTTGCTTCGTACGTGCTGGCGGGCAATTCGTTCTTTCTTGGAAGCATCTTCTTCATCAGTACCAGCAACTTTTCGAATGACGAGTCAGTCACACCGGTCTCTGCCTTCCACTTCAGCAATTCCAGTGTGCTACCCAGCTTCTTCTGGCCATCTTCACAAGTTGGGTACAACAATTTGTTGTGGTCCTGTAACATCTGCTCGAACTGCAACCTCTCTTTTTCTGTGTCGCAGCCTCGCCGTGCTTCAGAAATGACCCGGCCAAGATCATCAGCGGGCTCATCTGGTTCCCGTTCTGCACCCTGATCTTCTTCTTCATTGTCTTCCATTGCGGTATCAGCATACTCGGGGAACATAGATCGGTAGTTGTCATCATCGTTCTCTTCTTCTTCATCGTCGTCTTCCATCATAATCCCTCTTTCTCCGTGCTTGGTCCAAACATTATAGCCCGACATAAAACCGGACCGAAGCAGGTGGCTCTGAATGACTCTTGAGGAAGTGTAGTCCTTCTCATTCCGACATTCAACACATGGACAAAACATATAGCCACCACCATGCTTGTTCGCATCGGCCGCATCTCGAAAAGAATGCACGCCTTCTCTGTAAGCGGCTGTGCGTCGATCACCGTACATCCATGGATGGCTCATCTGCGTCATGCAACAGTATATCAAACATAATCACGATCCTAAAAATTAGTACCGCACGGTCTAAACGAGAAAATATAGTTGCTAACCTTTTAGAATAAGTGGAAATAAAGAGGAAGAGACTTAAGCGTGGCTCGGGCACCTCATATCGTAGTTGTGTTCGGTGAACTGAAGCGGCATCGCTCTAACACACATTTCATCAAACACCTCTAGTGCATCCATGCAAAAAGGAGAGCTAGCACACACCCACTGAGATCCATCCAAGAAAAATGCAAGGAAGAGTGGAAAGAGGGGCTGCAGCCATATATATAGGCAGAGGACTTTAGTTCCGGTTTGAGACACAAACCGGGACTAAAGGGTGCGCACAGGGGGGCCTCTCAGCGCGTAGCCCTTTAGTCCCGGTTTGTGTCTCAAACCGGGACTAAAGGGTCGTTACGGGCCGGGACCAAAGCCTCCCGGGCGGCTTGGTCTTTTGGGGCGACGTGGCCGGGCCTTTAGTCCCGGCCCAGATGGAGACCGGGACTAAAGGGTCCGGACCAAAGGCCCGTTTTCCACTAGTGGATGGCCCCTCTCCTCTCGGTCGGTTCTCCCTCTCCGTCTCCGGCCTCGATCCGCTATGGTGCCAACCAGCGAGCGAGCGCCACGTACGTGCCTTAATTAGTTATTAGCTTAGCTTAGTTAGTTAGAGTTAACTAGTAATTTCTTTGGTGTAACGTGTCACGCTGCGGCTTTTGTTTCTTGCATGCGCCACGTACGCACGCGCCATGCATGTTCCATCGATCCTGCGTGGCTGCATGTCGGCATGCATGCGCGGGCACGCCATACTACTCTTTCTCCTACTACGTCCGTCCCAACGTACGGTCCCTGGTTCTTCCGGAACGTGATTCCTTTCCCCTCCAGATTCCACAAATCCCTGGTTGATATGAAGTGCCACTACAAATTAAATCTCCACATTGATCGAACATCAGCAGATCGACTAGACCGTGTAGTTTGCCATCTTACGAAAACTGATCAAATCTTGTTTTGTTTTTTATTTGGATCAGTATGCATGATCAAGAAATAAACAGGGGATGGGATGGATTGATGATCCGTTTGTGCTTGGTACGTACGTGTATGTGAAGATCTATCAACTGTGCCACTAGCCGCTCGCCTCCTCTGTGCCTTCATGCCGAGCACACCGGCCGGTGACCATCTGCACTGGCGTACCAACGATTGTGCCGTCACCAAGAACGTGAGGGAGAAGGACATGCCGTATATATTGTGTATTGATATGGATACACACATATTTAATTAGGTTATACAGGTATCTATGGGCAATATACGACTTAATTAATGATTTAATAATTACTTGAAGACCATCACACCCTTAATTATGAAGGGGTATAAAACAATCTCAACCGTTAGTTATGTTTGAGTTTGGAGAGAGGGGTATACCGAAGCAGAAGAACGTCCCAACGTACAGGCCTAGCTAGCGCATGTGGTGACTGGCCACGTCGCCAATCGCGCGCTCCGCCACCACGGCGGCCGTTCAGTTTTAAATTCTATCTTGATCCATGGGTAGACACCGATCAGATCAGGATCAGGCCGGCAATCGAACTTCATCATATTTTAGATGATATTCAATCCTTATCTTGTGCCGGCATCAGCCTGTTGAAACCTGCATTATGCATGGCGTAGAAATTACCGACAACACACATATCCGTTCTGCCCAATCAATCCCCGCCACGGCACACAGGCACGCATAAGCTACCCACGTCCGCACAGCTAGCAGCAGGATTCTATTCCGACAGGAATATCGCAGTTCTAAATTTGTTTCTCCCGTTGTCGGGGTTTCGTGTTGTATGGTTTTTTGGTCTGGTTTCCCTATAAATTGGATCATTTTCTCTCTTCTTAATAAAAAGCCAGAGCTCCTGGCGTTTGCGCTAAAAAAAAAATTTGTTTCTCCCCATTCAGCAACGATAGCGACGGGATTATAATCCAGACGATCAATATGGCCTAGGCAACTAGTAACCCTCTCATTGCCCCCCACGTTCTTAGGGGCGTACATCGATCGAGAAATTTCTCTAGCGCAACATCTGAATTTTTAACAGTTCTTCAGTCCCGGCCGGTACAACGGCGTGACGTACGGCGACACGGCGAGGCGCCGGAAAAAGCACAGCGAGGATATATTACGGTGGGTAGATTAATTAATTGGCTAATCGCGACAGGTGGGTCGGAAACATAACAGAATTCAGCAAAGCTAGCGACAGGTCGACATGCTACATGTAAACTGAGATTAACTTTCCACTTGCGCTACGTACGTGCAGCCGTAAATAGAAAATTTTGTTTCGCAAGCATTGGTTTGCACACACCGTGTCTTTTGTCTTGTATGTTGGATATTAGCTTTTGGGATGTTTCTAGAAACTTCTAGTGTAACTTGCATTTGCATAGTTTTATACAGCATAAGATATTTGTTAATTACATGCAAATATTCACGCGTTAAAGAATTTGGAGCAGAGAATAATGCTAATCCATAGAATAATGTTATATTAAATGTATGTTGTTAGTCTTAGGGTTGTATTATGATTTTCAAATGGAAAAAAGTTTAAATGAGCACCATGTCACCTACACCCCCATAAATATTTCAGTTTTTTTATACCTAAACAATGTAACAAATGTTTTCAAAAACATTGCAAGTCCCTAGAATACAAAACATGCAAATGTATTTTTACACAATTTTAAATTTAGAAATATTGTGAAAACATATTTTTATAATTATATTTTTGATGTAAAAAAATCTTAAAATATTTTTTCAACATTATATCTCAAATGTTTAGTGAACATCAAATTTTCAATTACATGTTTATGGTGTGAAAGATACAAAAAAGAAAAAATTATTTAACCTGGAAAAGGAAGATGCAACATGGATCTTGATGCACACATGTAAGACATGGATAGGGGTGTGTAGGTGAGTGTCTGGTTAGAAAACCGGTCTCTAGTCAAATCATCTCCCAAGACTGTATTATGTTGAGTGAAAAAAATGTTTCCTTGACGTAAAAAATATGAATATTTTAGACATATCAATGTCCATGTATGTGTATATGTAAATGTTAGGGACAGAAGATAATTTTTTGTGCTTTCTGTAAGAAAAGTGGTGTCGAAAAAATTAGAGAAACATGTTTTATTTTTATGGTTAGGACACAATATATGCTTGGATTCTATACTAGGGTACCGTCTAGTACCATTGAGTCTGAATTTTTTTAGCCGTTGGTTAAAGCAATAAATAATTTATTTAGAAAGGCTAGTTAGATAGTACTTTTCAAAAAGACCCCTATTGTTTTCTATCTTCTAATTTCATAGTCCATGGAGCTCATCCTCAAACCAAAGTATCCCGCCCCACGCCACCATGGTTACAGCTTATCCTAGTATGAACCAAAAACTACATCGTGATTAATTCCAATACCCGATGCAAATAAGGATCGATATGGCTAGTGACTGGTCAAAATCAAAAGAGCCATCACAAATTTCCAATCCTTAAAGCAAAAATCAGATCGATGTAGGCACGAAGACCTTCTTCCTCCACCGCTCAACACTATTAGGTGCACGTATACTTAGAGCCACAAGGGCACAATCAGGGAACAACAGGTTTTGGCTGAAGCAATTGCATAGAGGCTAACTCGCCGAAGGAACACACATGTCACGTACAAGCTACAATCATGTTAATGGATTCTTGCTGCTAACAACGACTTGATTCTTGCATATGCTGTCTCGCCAGAATACACACGATGAAATCTGGATTGCTACGGGCATCACCACTACCCCAACCTTAATTGCTCCAGCCAAATCTCCTTCCATGTTGGAGATCTGTGTTACCCCGTCAGTTCAAATTGCTGACGATCAGGATGAGAGGATAGGGGAGGTGTTGGCTAATTTTCAAGAATTTGGGTATGAAAAGTCCCACATTTTTTTGGTACCGGTCCCACATTATAATGGTACCATGGTACCGTCTGGTACCACCAGTTTGGTACCGCCTGTTTTAACACCGTTAGATCGAGGTAGATGGACGACTCATAAAAATGGCAATCACTATAAAACTTGTAATCTAAATTATATTGCAAAAGATACGAAAAAACTCAATATGTCATGATAATCCCCGTATTTCGAAATATCGTAAGATGTCAAAAAAATTGTGGTATATTGTGCCTTTTCAGATACTTTGTTTTCCAAGATTGCTACCAGCAGTTCTTTTTCAAATAATAAATCTTTTTTCGCGAGAATCAAATAATAAATCTTTAGAGTCACATCGGTACTAACTAGGTCCCCTTCCCCACCTTGTGATGTTACGAAAACGTCCTTATTGCTCTATAAATCCCTCCAACCGCTTCTTTCTTCTCAGTTTGCTCGAAACCAAACCACCAGGCAACCACCAAAAGTGACACCAAAACCTCCATTCCAACTGCTTGCTCGCCCGCACTCTCCGATCTGTCATGGCGACGGCAGCAGCGAGTCGGCCCAGCGGCCCGGTCCTGTCGATTCCGAACTTCCGCTCCGCCTCACCAACCCGCGTCAAGCTCGCCGCCGGCAGCGGCGGCCGCTCGCCGGGCAAGTCCGTCAGCGTTTCGTCGCCGTCGGCCAGCGCCAGCGCCAAGAGCCGTGTCTCCTGCATGTGCTCCCCGACGAACCACCCCGGTTCGTTCCGCTGCAGCCTCCACAAGGAGCGCAAGCAGGAGGCCCCGGCCGGCCACGGCAAGCCGGCCTCCCCTCCTTCCCCGCCATCCCTCGGCAGTGGCGTCTCGAGCGGCACCTGCAGGCTGGGCGCCAAGCGCATGGGCAGCCCGCTGGTCCGAGTCGGCGGCGCCGTAGAGAGCAGGACGTGGGCCCGACGGGCGCTCGCGCCGTCCCCACAATCGCAGCACCGGAGGCGCGCCGCCGGCGGGTTCTGTCCCCGGCCCAGCCGCCTCTCCGCCATCTCCTTCGCGGGCGACCGCGCCGGCGACAACGGTCAGTGAAGTGAGTGAACAAACCAACCAACACCGTCGACATGCCATAGCGAGATGCTAGTACATACTGTGCATAGGAAAGAATTGGGGAGAAATGCCCTAATAATTCGCCGGCACCCTCCGTCCGCTGTAAGTAAATTAGCCGGTGGGGATCGACCAGACTGGAGTTTCAGATCCAGTTCGTCCGTCCGTGTAAATAGATAGTGGAGTTCATACGCTCCCCTGTGTATACTGCCGTTTGGTTTTGGATATATACATGAGTGAGAAATGGAGACATGCTACTGATTATACATGCGTCTTATCTGGAGGCTTATCCGCCATGGATTCTTGTTGCCGAAACAACTTTCTGCTTCTGTTTGCGTCTCTGGAGTGTGGCGACGTCCCGCCCCTGTTTCAGTTTAGGATAAGCTCGATCGGCGCCAGGTGCAGAGACCGGTGGCGTCTCGCCGTCGCTCCCTCCGTCACGCGACACCCGTGCTTCCCCCCCACAGCCGGACGGATTAGGCGAGGCGAGCAACTTGAAACACTGGGAAACTTCTGACGCGATTTCTGTAGGATTTGGTGATGCAAGATTGCAAGTGATGAACGAAGTGATCCTGAACAGAGGACTACTATTTTTCTTGTTCATGCTCGTGATCTTTTACTGATTTTTTTTCGGATCCGAGATATTTTACTGTTAGCGCGAACGACGACGGAGCGCGCGGTTCCCCCTCCAACTCTTGAACTTGCGCAAGAAGAAGATGGTGGGCGCGCGCGCACACCCTCACCTGATTCTTGTTACTTGTCGAAGGCGATACATCATCGATTCCGTTTCTTCGCCAGAAATCAGTTGCCGCTCACACCAATGCAAATCACCTGTTGGTGTTATGTCGATCAGTTGGCGCTTGTCTCTCTATCTAATTATTCAAGTACTGCTGCATATTCTCAAATGAAACGAAAGATCTGAAATAAATCATGTTGAAAACCGTTTGTGTCTGAAAATACAGTAATACTTGCACAGCACGGATGCTTTGAAGGTTGAACAGCTCAAAGAGTTAAAAAAACAACAAGTGGAGTTGCTGGTTGTAGAACCAAGAGTAGTAGTTTAACGAATTCGTTGAAAATCTGACGAGTTGGTAGTACCGTTACACTAATTTAGAAACTCATGAAATGTCAAACGGGCTTTCGCTAACCGGAAATTCAGGAACGTCAGCGTCGACGACGTACGCCCGATCGAATGTCAAACACTTGACCCGTCAGAATAACTTGAGAAGAACATGGATGGCCACCACACCCAATCAGCACTTTCAGAATAACTCTATCGCACAACAACAACGTACAAAAACACTCTGTCGCGGGCGCGGACGCACAAATGAGACTCGATGGATACTTTTAGAGGAAGGCTTGACTCTGTTGCCCACGCAGCAGGGCACGATCGAGTCACTGCACACTCGGACTGAATTTATTCCGGTCAGTACAGTGCCAACTCCAGGTAGGACGCGAGGGTGACAGATCGGCAAGGGCAAATGCCAAATGGTAAACGGCCTGCGCCAGCGGCAACTAGCTCGCCGACCAAGCCGCGCCGCGGTGACCGACGGAGGCTCTACCCTCGGCGGTGACGGCATCTAGGACGCGAGTTCTGCGTTTTGTGATGCGAATAAATTTGGAAGGCATTATTAAAAAAAAGTCGAGTACTCTTTTGTGATCTAGTTGTGTTGTGAATAGATTTAGCTTGTTTGGAGGTCATAGGCACTTTGAAGTTGACTTCTGGGAGTGGGTGGTGGTGTGCACAGTGCACTGGCATGTCCCCGACGTGTTTGCTTTGACATACTGCATTGGAGGTTGTAGTCTAAGCATGTGTAATCAGTTCAATGCTTGCAACACAAAGTCCATTTCGTTCCCTCGGGCTCAGGATTTGGGGACCGAATAATCAGATAGCTAGGGCCTAGGGGAGTTGGACCTTCAAGCACGGCAAAATGTCAAACAACGAACTTCCGACTTTGCATGGCGTCTGCTTTCTGAAGAAGATGATATGGAGCTGAGGAATCTCCTAGCATGTTGAATGATGGAAAACAATACTTGCAAACTGCACGGAAAACATCAAAGGTAGCCCGGGCTACATGTAGCCCGGTTTTGCTTTTCTTTTCTCAAAATTCAAAAATATTGATTTTAAAGTTTCAAAAAAATTCAAAAAAAAAAACATAGACATAGACAATCTTGTATTCTACCAGTGTGTAAAATTTCAGATTGAAATTCGTTGTAGTTTGCTCACAGTAAAAATTACAAAATTTCACAAAATGACAAAATCTAGATTGTAGTGTACTATTTATTACTGTTCACGGAGGATAAAATGAAGATTTGTTATTTTTGCTGGGCCCAAAATACAACACATTTCATTCTAAAAATTTACACACTTGTAGATCATAACATTGTGTACATCCTATTTTCTGTTTCGAATTTATCTGGAATGTCTAACTCGAAATTTTTTGAGGTTTAAAAAATGGTCTACATGTAGACCGAGCTACAAAAATCCATACTCCAAACTGCAGACTCTTGTTTTCTCTAGACACGATGAGTGGTGATTTGGTGCACAAGGGCACCAGTGAGCTTTTTAAAATATAAAAATTATATTTTTGAGTTTAAAAAAATTGAAAAATTATGATGTAGCTAACTATTTATCAAAAAATGTGCAAAAAATGATGTTCAAATACTCTGTATTCTAAGCTACACAAAAATGACAAACATCCAAATGTGAGTATGTATATTTTTAAATCTACAAATTTTATCATATTTTGTTATTTTTGTGTAACCCACAATATAAATAATTTGGTTTTAAATTCGCATGTTTGTAATTACATCATTGATTATGTCTAGATTTATTTTCATAATTTTAAATCTAGAAATATGCCATTTAAATTTTTGAAATAAGGGATCACTGGATCTTTGGAGTCAAAAACACTTTCCATAGAAGAGGCATATTATAATACAAGTTACTCACTATTTTTATGTAGACAAGGACACCTCATATCTTGAGTCTAATATTTACTATTGATTTGATTAGAGAGTGAGTTCATCGAAAACCACAAATGGAGCTCATAGTGGACGTTTAAAAAATTTGAAAACACAATTTAAATGTTTCAAAAGATCAAAAAAAAAAATTCTAGTGTAGATAACTTTGAGATCTATAATCCTGCAAAATCTCAGTTCAAAATTCGGTGTATTCTAACCTATATAAAAAGAAAAATCTGAGAAAATTTCAAACTTTAAAATGTGCACTGTTCATCGCGCCCACATTTGTCTTTTTTGCTGAGCCTCAAATACGACCAATTTGGTCTTGAATTTTTTCACACTAGTAGATCTTATTATTATCTACATCTAGAATTTTAATTTTGAAGTTTTTTAAACATTTAAATACTGTTTTCAAAATTTTCAAAAAAAACAAGCTCCATGGAGCTGGGGAGCCATATATCCACACTCGTGAGTTCATACACTAACAAGTTCTATAAATTATTCGAAATCACTAGTCCCTCCAATTCATACTACTTAAAGGCGGCTATAAGTGAATTGAGTCTAGATGTCTAAACGCATTTCTATGTGTAGGTTTGCTTATTATTAAAATAAGGACAAATAATATAAATCAGAGAGAGTAGTAATCTTCGGTTGAAATTGTGATGCCCGCTCGTGGCAAGAGAAAAGTCACGAGGAATATTTTGTTTATAATGGAGGTTTATATATTTAGCAGAAAACTGAGTGGGATGGATCAAATAAGTAGCTGCCAACAAAAAAACCAAATGGAGCTGCTGATATATAATAGAATATTATGCAGCAGTTTAACGAACCCGTTGAATCCGTGATAGACCCAGACTAGTTCTACGAACTCGTGACATAGATTCGTTGTTTTGCTAACCAGGACAAGTCTGGAACCGATCGTCGACGATGCCCGGCAAAGTCAGCACTTGACCCGTGCCGGAATGACTTGATTGTGACATGCCCAAATCAAGTACTCCACGTTCACCCTGAGCAGATCTTGGACTTGATCAGGGACGTGTAAACGGACTCTCGGCGTTCACTCTGCCGCGGCACCCTTCTCCTGCCACGGCACGAGCAGCTCGAATAAATCACCAGATTACCTGCACGGCAGGGCACGGTCTCGTCACTACACACTCAATTACTAGCCCAGCTTGAATCATTCTGATCCGCCCCGTACGAAACCTGGAACAGAGTGGCACTTCAACGGGCAACGCGGACGTTTATCCGATGTCTCGTGGAAGATATCAAAACTACGTTGGTCCAGGTAGGACGCGAGTGCGACGGCGAGCTAGGAAAAAGTTCATCAAAAGAGCAGGTAAACGGCCTGCGCCGGAGGCAATGTACAAGCAGAACTGGCGGCGCCGCCGGCAAGAGCCATGTGCGCGGCTGGAGACAATGGCGAGGAACCATGGTGCCAATGACTTGGAAGTCAAGTATTGATACTGCGTGTTTGATGCTGTGTTCCTCCGGACATTCGCACCGCACAAAGCGGGACGGGAAATATTCGACTGTGAGTTCTCCGTTTTCGTGATTAGATCCTGCAGGGAGGTCGGGGAATTGGACGTTGACTTCCTCGCACTGCCATGTCGCCGTCATGCTCACTCTGACCTGTATTACGGGTTCTAGCAGGCTACACATGTGCACTGGTTCAAATTATAGTTTGCAACATAAAGTCCATTTCCCTCGGGCTCAGGGTCTCGGACCGGACCTTAGCTAGTAGGATGATTATCGTCATAATGGACTTTGGACTTTTGTTAACCGATTGAATTGTTTGTCTGAACTTCGGACTTTTGTACATATCGTCTGACCCGAAAGAAACGTCCTAGTTTATTAGTCATGCGCTTATTCAGGTCATCAATTTCAAATGTATAATATAGATTATATAACACAAAAATTATATGATTAGAAAGTATAACAACTCAAATATGTAATAATATATTTTAGGAATATATATCTCATATTAAGATAGCTAAATTGACGATTTGAGGGTACACGAGCAAGACTAATAACCCGGACACGGCGTGGATGTTTTTCTTTTTTGAACAAGGGAGGGCCTCGATAGACCCCTATAGTTGCATCTTATATTAAGAGCGATGGGTATGAAAGTAAAAGAGAAATTCAACAATGACCTATACTATTACACCAACGACCTAAAAATATAGCAGAAAACGCGGTCGACTCCTCTGTCCTTTCCACCTGCGCTGAACCTCCATTGCCAGCCACCTTGCCACCGTCGGGGAGAGATCACCTTACAACGATAAGTTGTCGGTTCTAACAAGAAGCTCTGGGGGGGGGGGGTGCTTCGTACTAGGGCCTTGTTTAGTTCTCTAGTATTTCACCTCCAAGAAATATGGGGATGAGAGGGTTTTAGTGTTCATCAAATGCTCTCTAATCCCCTCAAATACTCTTTCCCAGAAATACTTTACTATGGTGGAGAGTTTTTAATCTAGCTAAAAAATATAGTAGTTTGGAGGGAGTTTGTGGGGTATTTCGGGATTATCACTCCAAACCCGGCTTAGTAAACAACTTTCTGGATGCGGGATAATCCCTTCCGATCCCCTCAGATACACTAGAAGTAAACAAGGCCTAGAGGTTAAGCAGAATGCCACCAAGACGTATGAAACGAACGTGCTTTTGGCCAGAAATCGCGGAGGAAGCGAAAACCTAGTCCTCCACCTCGAAGATGTAGAGGACGATGCACAACTTTGCTTCCTCTCCTCGCCTCCATGGTAGGCTAGAAGAAATTTCACCGCCCAAGACCCACATACATCTAGGTTGCCATGCTTATTGAGGGGACTCAACTCCAAGATGAGTGCCGCCTTTTTCCTACATGGAAACACGACGGAGGACCTCATCGCTGACCGCCTGGTGTCGCGTCGATGCACCACAGCGGGGTAACATTTGTAGCCACCTCCAAATCCACACATAGCCAAGCTCCCCTCCTTCTCCCCCGGCCACGCCTCCATGGCCGATTTGAAGATGCGGAAGAAGCTCAACATCATCGCCAATGACAAGAAACTTGGCCAGATTTACGGAGATCCTTGGACTCGCTCCGACCGTCGGAGCTCGACGCATGTCGCCAGATGCGATAGGTCCAGCCATAAAATGCCCGCACCCTACTCCAAACTACAGGAATCCGCTACTAATGGATCTACTAACTACATGCTAGCATCCTCCCCTCCCACTCTGCCCGACGAAGGAGAAGGAGAGAGGCTCAAGAGAGGAGAAGGTGACTCTCAAACCCTTGCTAGGATTCACGAGAGAATAGAGGGGGGAGGGGAATGAGAGCATGCAATGCGCGATTATCAGGTGGCTCATCTTGCTTGAGTGAAACACTACAACCGAACATGTTCAGTCGAAGGTCTCCCGCCTCCCATTTTACTTCTTCGCAAAAGAAAAGGATCAAGCATGCATGCACAATAGGCTTTGCCGATGCTACTATGTGTTTGACTAGGGATGAAAATGGAGCAAAAAGTTGTCGATGTTTCCACGAAAATGGTAATGGAATGGAAATAGGTAAATCGAAACACAAATTTGTAAAACGGAAATGGAATTATTTTGGCAGAAGAGAAAGCGGAAAGGGAGTTATTTGGCGGAAGCGAAGCGGAAACAAAACAACATTTTCTGGCGGAACAAATATAGCAATGGACTTTTCATTCCGGATTTATAGAAATTCCGTATTACAGTTGTTTAAGATGGCTAATCTAGAAGACCCAATATGTAACCTAGCCAAGATGAATTTCCTAAGTAACTCATTCCGTACTTCTCATTATACCGAGAAATAATGCCAGGGTTGGAGACAAGATGTCGGTTATTCGAGTTGTTTGCAAGGTTTTCAGTATTAGGATACTAGGTAGTATTGTTTTCTTGTCAGTAATATCGTATCATAGAATCGTATCGTAGTATCATGATACTATGAGATTTTTATTTTTAATAAAATATATGTATATATTAATAATATATCCCAAAAATAGATATAAATTTGATTTTTATTTTAACTTTAAGCATATTTTGTGTCTTTCATAAAGGCAGATCATGTAAATAATGAATTTATATATAAATATGGACCAACTCATCCAATGCATAATACAAACATCACTAAATACGAACCCACAATTAAAAGACCACGTCCATATACTTGAAAACTAATACACAAACTGGCTAGCTGACTGCTTTCTTGTATGTAAAGAGTCCTTTCTTATACCCATCGCAACCAAATCAATAGACGGTGTATTGTTTAGATACTTAGTTAGCCTTGAACTACAAAACCACTTTTAATAGGTCGTTGTGTTCTTATTTTTTTAGCACAAGTGTGGTATCGTATGGTATCGTTTTTATATCGGGATACGAAAGATACCATGATACGTATCGGGATATGAGTAAGATACTACCAGATTAAGATATCATCACGATACGTATCGATTGACTGAGGTAGTATCATAAAATCGTAAGATACTACGATACATATCGGGATACTAACAACATGGTTGTTTGAGTTTTTCTCCATGATACAGGGGCTCTCTCGGTTTCGATAATCATCCTTTTTCGTCCATGTACAGATAAGATTTGGTTCATATCTTTATTTTCAAAGTTCTGTATTCAGTATGCCAGAGAGACGATAAATGGAGCGAGTATTTATTTTCTTTTCTCCAAGCCGTGTCATCTGGTTCCAGTCTTCCAGAAGAGTCACCGTGGACAAGTTCCCCTTGGATCTCCCTTGAAAGACTTGGTGGAGAAGTGAGAATAACGGCACCAACGAATATACTACTCCTAGCACTGTGCACACCGTGTTCGCTCGCTGGAGAACTGCCTAGAAAGTTAACCGAGTCATGGCTAATCAAAGCGGGCAAAATCATCCGAAGATTCAGATCCGACCGACTAGTAAACAGACAAACTAGAAGTTGACACGCGCACAAGGCAGAGCCCCACACGCGAACAACGCACATAAAGATCGTTGCTTTCCGATCAGTTTGGTGTCATGGGCGTCTCGTGATGACTGAACTTACGTGCATGTCCCTGGATGGAGCTAAGCAAAGGAAAAGTAACCCAGAGTACTAGCGCATCAAAGATAAGATAGAGAAACATAATTTTTTATTTCGAAGGGAGAAACATGACTTCCTTAGATATGAAGAAACTTTGGATCTCATGGAAAAGGGAATTAATCGACACAAGTAATTAATCTCATCTCTATTGCCACATCCACAATCCATGAAAGAGTTTGTAAACGTCCATCAGTTAATCCTCAAAATTGTATCGCAAAGATGCAGGTAGATAACTCGAGCTACTCCGTTTCATTTCTATTGGGGAAAACTTGCAAGAAACAAGTTCAGATTCCACAGAAATTATCAACACCATCATCAGTTCATCACTGTAGTAACAAAGCGTTGATTGCAGAGTGAGAATAATCTAGCTAGCTGCGAGCCAGTACGCGCGAAATAGAGGCGCACTGGCCACCACCACTAGTGAGCTACGAGCTGCCTGCACACTACGAGTGAAGCAGGGCCAGCACCGGCCGTCAGGCGTTGACGGCGAGACGCCCGAGCCTGGACAGGCGGGGCTTGAACTCGCGGCATCGGCGGTGGTCGCTGCCGCCGGCGGACTGAGGCGGGCTGGCCAGCAGCCGCTGAAGGTGCGCGCGTAGGACGGGCCGCCCCTTGCTCGTCGCCCTGCTTGCCCCGGCGCTCTTGCTCCCCGTCACGCCCGGCGCCGCGGCCTGCTGCTGCGAGGCGCGGCCGCACGACGACAAGGACGACGGCGGCCGCGCGCGAGGTGAGCGGTGGCGGCTGCAGCGGAAGGAGCCCGGGTGGTTCGTCGGCGAGCAGAGGCATGCCTGCTTGGTGGCCCTGCAGCTCGCGGCACTGGTCGATGGGTTCGCCATGGCTTGGTGGTGTCTGAACTCTGAACCTTGGTTGTTCCCCTTTCTCGTCGGAGGTGAGCGCGAGTGCGAGCAGATGGCTGTGTGCTGGCCTTCCGGGGGCGCTCTAGCTCCCCGTTTTATAAGCGCGCCGCGCGCCGGAAGGCCCGCGGGCGACTAGGGATGTGTGAATTGTGGCGCGAAAGCTGACGATTTTAGTGCGTGTAAAGTGTAAGCAACTTGGCAAGTGCTGCCTTGCCTGAAATTCTCGTCCAATTTAACAAGTGAAAATTGCAGGTTCGGTTCTCACTTCCTTCAGTTTTTTTAGCTCAGTTCTGCGCGTAATTTCCTCCCCGTCGCTGTTCCACGGACATGGTAGGATGCCACAGGGACCAAACTGAACGTACATGGGGAACACAGTAATTTTTTAGCCTAGTTTATGTTGATCTTTCAACTGAGATTACCGACGATGTCACGAAATGGAACTGCGTGACGGTGACGTTGAAACTCACTATCAGTGAGAGATCATCAATCTATCCTACCTATATTCTTCTTCAAGCTTCCTCCTGCACTGCTGTGTGTCTCAGATCCGATCTGGGATCCTATATTATCCTGCTGTTCCACTTCTGTCAGGACCGTATACGAGATGAAATCATGCATATTATCTTTTTCTCAAAAGAAACCTATCTGATCTTATAAGTAGATCCAAGAAGTTCCAATCTGCGTGTCCTCTTGCTCTCCTTCACCGGTGGAATCCACTCACCCAGGCACTCTCCAGCATGTTCTTTTGCCAAAAATCGTACCGGCAAGGCGGCAACGTCTTGTTTATCCCAGACGCCGACATCTCTAATTCAGCGTGATCGAGCAGCGGCGTGAGTCGGAAGTGACTCGGAGCGGCAGCCACATCACTCGAGCATGCTGTCGTACAATCATTTTGTATCTTGCGCAAGTACTAGTATGTTCTCTCCATTATTGCTTGCGTGGAATTAATCTGATCTTGACAAAAAACGCAAGAGAAAAATATAAATATACATGCATCTCGTACGCATGTCCTCGCCATCGTGTGTATACAGTCAGATCACATAAGGCAGAAAACATGCATGTGCCATGCCCATGCCTCGTGTGAGCAGTGAAAATTAATCCTACTGATTTGGTCTACTGAAAAATCAATCAAGAACTAGTGAAAAACGTAAACTACTAGTCAATTTTCTGAACGGCTTAGGTGATTAATTCCAGATCATGCATAATGTGAGCATGCGCATATTTTCTGTCGATACACATAAGTATATGATCACGGTATGTCATCTACTTGAATCATTGTTGCCGGAAAAGTTAGCTAGTAAACTGCTCTACAAGCAGAGATAAGTATAATCTCTGAATGTGACGCACTTAGAAATGTACATTTTCTTCAGAGTAACCAAATCCTCCGTCGAGTTGACCGAGGCGATCAGATCTTTTGCTAGTAATCTAAACCAAATGGGTTAGGGTAAAACTATACCAACGGACTAACCTACATCCTCAACAAGGATCAACCAGATGTGGAGACGATGCCATGCATGACCCATGTGTCGGTTTGGTTAGGTGGTTTGGTCCCTATCTGCAGCCTCAAACTGGACTTGCATACCAGAAACTTTTTCCAGGAGCAGTAGCTTTCTTCCTCCAGCCAACAGCTTAACTGCAAATGGCCATCAATATCACGTCCCTTGCAGAGGCTTATCCAGAACTAGTGCTATTTCTTGGAAATTTATCCAAAACAGAATTGCAAGTGGTAGTTAGGTCCGAAAGATATTGCCGCTTGCAGCTTGGACTAGGGGGCATGGCGGCTGGCCGGCCAGGCCACGCTTGTATGTGAAGCCAAATTTGAAGGTGCTGATGGCGATATTAGCCTGGAGGAGGTAGGCAAACATCTTTAGACATGGACGTGAACATCTCACCGGCCAAAGTTTGCCCTTGATACAGCTGTGGTGAAAACTACCTCGTAGTTAGCTGGGATGGGATCTCCTGTGGCAGCAATGAACAACCAACATTCAACCTGAATACATCTTTCCATGGAAATTTAGCCTGGTTTTCTGATCTGTTCATCAGATCAGGTGCGTAAATGTAAGATGTTTTTGTTTATGAGAAAACAATTTCGGGAGGACCCACATTATTTCCAAAGAGCGCCGCAAAAACTAGATGAATTAATATGATGTTTGCTGCGATAACTATGTTGCTGGAAAAGCATGGAGAAAATTCTCAACCAAGAAAATTTAGGTTGCTTCCCGCGTGAAATTTACTTGCAATATTGATTGGCCAATCCAAACAGTCGTCTCCATCAGTGTGCAAGCAAACTTGGCACAAAGATCGGCCAATTGATTGGCCGCCCTTGGTACATGCTGAATTACAAAATGAGAAAAATTAACAAATTAAATAGCTCTCCGGATCGGTGCCACAACATATCGACAGTTGTGGCGAGTGTTCTAGAGGTTCACCACCTCTAGACAATCCATCTCCATCACCACCTTCAGATAACCTCGTAAGTGAGCAAAAAGGACACCTTCTCGAAGTGCCATGGCTTTAGTGACGAGAGAATCAGTTACCCCCGAAAAGGGTTTGCTCCAAGCACCCAGGAATGTAGAGTGTGTTCTTGCAACTCCACCGCCTCCTCCATTGACGAGGTTTAACTCCGGCAATGTTCATGCTTAAGGACTTGAGTTTTCAAGAGAAGAGGGATCTGGCAAACTCGACGGCGGTCGGATAACAATAGGGGGCACATGAAGGTTTACCCAGGTTTACGTCCTCTCGGTGGAGGATCACTACATTTTGCTAGCAATTTGGTATGCAATCACAATTGTGTTTACGGGGAGCCGCCGGAGGCGGGTGAAGTTGTGTCTATCTAATCTTGCATGTAATGTAATATGTCCCTCTAGGTGGTGCCCCTGGTGGCTTTATATATGCAACCAGTTAGGGCTTACAAGGAGTTTCTTGCTATATACGTTAAAATAGGGGCTTCATGGGTTGCGCCTTAAGTGGTCCTTGTGGGCTTCATGTATTCTTCGAGTGGGCTTGTTCCTTGACCGATAGCGGGTACGCTAAAAGTGAGGACCCGAGGGTCGTGTCCTTGTCATCCATTGTGAGCTTCTAGTGACAGGCCCCCATCAGTATTAATTTTCACAACATCAATGTCAGGAGCCGCCAACCATGACCAGGCAACATAGCTGCCATTTTCTTTCGCAACTTAAGTACAGCCAGCGCCGCCTTGGCCATCTTGATGGACTGTACAAGATTAAAACTTCCACAATCATGTGTCCAGCTATTCCTTGAGGTCCAAATCATCCACATAGTGGTAATAAGTTTTGCTCGATCAGGAGCCGAGAACATAGGTTCACAAGTAATGTCTCGTGCCCAAGTGTTAGGATGAAACTTTGGCAAGGTAAAGTTCAGCCATGGTTGAGCTTTGTCCCGAAATCCTCTTGCATGCACACATGAGTTTAGAGCATGCATAAGATCCTCATCTGTAGCCATGCAAATTTTGCATCTACTTAATTGAGCAATGTGTCTATGCTTCAATGTAGTTTCAACTGGTAGAATACCACGCAGGACTCTTCACCAAAATATTCATGCCTTCAGCATAACATTGAGCTTCCAAAGAGAATTCCACGTATGTTTGTCATTAGCTGAGGTTCGGTAATCGTGCCTTCATCTAGAGCCAAATGCTCGTTGTGATTCACTAGGTCATGATACACATTCTTAAATGAATAGATATCCATCTTCTCGAGAGACCAAGCCCAGAAATCCTGTCCTCCCCCATGCCTCAAAGGAATATTCAAAATAGCATCAACCTCGGTAGCTATGAAATTCTCGCCTACTAGTTCGACCTTCCATCGCCCAATATCATGGTCAATCAGGTCAGAAAAAGTGTTGATATCATACTCTCCAATCTGGGTCGATTCCCTCATAGTCCTAGTTTCTACAATCCAATTATCTGTCCAAGCAGAAACCGAGGACCCATCGCATATATGCTTGATCACCCCGAGTTGTAGCGCCTCTCTGCCTGGTACAATTGCCCTCTAGGTTGCTGAAGAAGTGTCTGGCACTGTAGCTTGGAAGAAATCTTTGTTAGGAAAATAACGTCCCTTGAGCAGCCTTGCACACATCGAATTTGGATCAGTCATGAGGCGTCATCCGTGTTTTCCCAACAAGGCCAAATTAAAGAGCTTCAGGTCTCGAAAATACCTCCAAAATTATTCAACAAAGCAGTAAAACCCTGAGCGCACAACATGAATAGGTAGGTAATATAGGGTCACCTTGTCGTAATCCTCTCGAAGGCGTTAAAAAAGGCAGCAGCTCAGAGACAGCTAATTACCTAAACTAGCAACAATTAGACTAATTGTCTAGGTAATACTACTAGGGAATAACCAATCCGTTCTCTACTATATATAGACATGTATGATTATTCCTAACAACTAGTTCTTTTTAGATATATCCAGTCTGGTATCAAGTAGTTATTGTTGTTTGTTCAACATGTGATTATCACTTGTATTTGTTATTATTTCGTCACTAGAGATTGGATGGATGTAGTTAAGCTGATATCTTGGCAGGAAGAAAAACTTGGACTCAAGCAAATGATTAAAATTTTTACTGAATTTTATACTTTTAAGAAATTAATTTTTGCATGCATGCTAGAATATTAATGATTTTAATTTTGGTTATTCATTTGGCATAGTTAACCAAATAGCTACGTTGATATATGTATTTGCAGTGTTATATATCATACACGTATGTATGTCTTCAATTAAACCCACATTGTGCTAGATTAGTTGAAATATATTATGTTACAAAAGTTCCTCTTGAAATATTTTTAACAATTGCATAAATTTTTGTATAGACATATTAATAGCAAAGATCCTTAATGTCTATGATCTAACAAATAAGATAATATAGTTGTTTCTAGGATATGACTATATAATCTTATATATATTTAAAATTGTGTATAAATTTAACTGTACCATTGGTAAGATT
The DNA here is from genome assembly GCA_007115705.1 of Dactylis glomerata. NCBI lineage: Eukaryota > Viridiplantae > Streptophyta > Magnoliopsida > Poales > Poaceae > Dactylis > Dactylis glomerata. Next base: position 659,230 of record QXEO01000808.1, read on the forward strand.
GTTTATTGATTTTTTGTGGTTAAATATGCCTTACAAGATACAGTAAGTTTAATCACCAAGTTGAAAAGTTTGATACATGTGTATCTCGTAAAGGTGGAATAATTTTCAGTGGGAGGCTGTGGTGACTTCGTCAATCTCAAGATCTGACCGGCAGCTCAAAGGTGATCATAGGGGGTAGGGTGTGCATGCGTGCGCTCATAGCGATGAGTATATGCTCGTCTACGTGAGCGTCTACATTTGTACTGTGTTTTTCATAAAAAAGAGAGCTCCATTTGTATTTAGAACTAAAAGAAGACATGTATATATGGTAATCACCTATGAACATAAAAGATGTTGATTCTATTAATGATACATACAATTTAGTATTTTATATGCTCGTCTGCATTGTTCTTGCTATAATCTTGTGTCTACAAGTACTCCGGTTAGTTTGATATGCTAGTCTGCATTGTGTCCCCGTTCTGAAATAAAAGTCATGTTCAAAATTATACATGGAAATCTAGTAAGCATATAGATATTTAGTATGACCTAACTGAACTCGTGGTAGACGATTATATTGGTTTGCTCCTACTTGGTACACGGTAAGTGGAGTGGACCTGCTTGTCCTACAAACTGAGACACAATTGTTGAATGTTCGAAAATATATAATACTCTCACGGGAGGATGACGGTATTGTTAAAGAGCACTGGAAGGATTAGATTAATCTGTTGTTCTTGTGATAACTAGGTTGCTCGAAAATCTTAGGAAAATTGTTACCCAAAGCCACTATTGTTGCTTTCGGCCTGAAATTCAGTTGAAGGCCCCGTGGTATATATGAAAAAATTCCACTTCGTTGCAGAATACCCATCGCACCGAGGAAATTTAACGTGGCCTCGTGAGGTCCGTAGAATTCTCCCCCCGTTTTGACTAAAATACGGTATACTAAGCGGGCCCAAAGTAATATTGTTACAGTGATCTGCATTATCAACATCTGTGGCCAAACTATACTTGATTCCGGTTTCTTCCAAGTTTTGGCCACCTGCAATCCCTGTGACAGACAGATAAACACATTGCAAGTTGCAACCTTTCATGCACATATCCGATGCCGGTCACATAGCTCAAAATGCAGCCTACGTACGTACGTTTGCTCATTGTGTGCCACCATGTAGTACTACTGTACCTCCTCCTAAACATCACACTCCACTTTGTTTCGTTGCAAGATGGATTAATTAACCAAGATCTTTGGCACAGATATTTCGCGAAACTGTCGTGGAAAGTATGTCGACAGCAATTAATTCTCGCGCGAATATCTTCGTGCTCCATAACACCCACGGCTGAACAACGCACGGTTGTAAACACCATGCAAGTTGCACCCTTTTCATGCATATATATCCGATGCCGGTCGCATAGCTCAAAATGCAGCCTATGTACGTTTGTTGTTTGTGTGTCACCATGTAGTACTACTACCTCCTCCTAAAAATCACAGTCCATTTTATTTCCTTGCAGGATGGATTAACTAACCAAAAGATCTTTAGCACAGATTGTTCGGACAGATATTTCGCGAAGCTGTCGTGGAAAGTATGTCGGCAGCAATTAATTCTCGCGCGAATATCTTCGTTCTCCATAACACCCACGGTTGAACATCGCATGGTTGTAATCACACTAAGAGTGAGTGATCAAGATTGATCCACCATGAAACGATATGCAAAGGACGTACGACGAAGTACGTAGTGCGTGCATGTGTGTATGAACTGTACCAAAACTTTGATAGAACATCGTACGTGGAGATTTTTGGTAGCTCTGCTGCTGACCCGGCTACAATTTCAAACCTTTTTATTTCAGCGGATCCCTTGAAAGAGACCTATGAAATCTATTCCTTTCTGGCTGTATCTCTGCGACCCACCAGCAGAGCTTTTTACGAGCAGAGGAGGCGGCGGGGTGTGGTATCTCTCTCCGACCTACTAGCGCAGAGCTCCTGCTCGAGCGGAGGAGGAGGAGGCGGAGCTCCTCCTCTGCAGATCGGAGGCGTACGACGGCGTAGGCGGACAATGGCGGGGGGTGGAGGATGGCGAGGGACGGCCGTCAACAAGCGTCTGGGACAGACGTGACCTTTGATTTTACTGTACAGGGATCCGATTGAGAAGAAATAAAAGTATAAGATGTCATTAGGCGTGTGTATATATTCAAAAACCCTTCCATTCCTTTCTGGCCAAATGCTCCACACCACACAATCAATCAGCATGGCAAAGGTATTGAGCCCTGCAACCTTGAGCTATCCAATTACCACCAATCCCGTAGAGATCCACTGCCACTATTCTAAAAGGGTCAAGATCTAGGGGTGGACGCGGCGTGTTAGCTGGGGGGGGGGGGGGGGGGGGGGGGGCAGCTGCCCCCACTCAATTTTCTAATCTCTTTGTATTATCAAGCTTAAACAGTGATTTGCCCCCACTTAAATCCTCCAATTAGCATGTTTTGCCCCCTCTCAAATTTAATCCTAGATCCGCCCATGTCAAGATCAAACTAAGCATCTTGATCGTGTATTGGAACCGGTAGAAGTTGTGGACGATCCGAGTAGCACTAGCACCATCTATTTACCTGGGATTTCAGACGGGGACATCATATCACTCGATTTTTCTTTACATTCAACCTCGATAGACATGTAGGAAGATATTTCAGAAATATCACAAAGTTATTAATATTTGACCCATTCATATATGCCATTGGCCAGTGCAGCCGACGCGACGTGCTGATCACAACTCGTGTGCCTTTCTCTCACAGAAAGTTGTTAAGTGTCTCACTTAACTAGCATTACGCAATTGAATTTTTTGGAGTTTATATGTACACCTAAAGTCAAGGTGAGGTCGATTAGCATTGAACACGCGGTCCCGTTCTTGTACAGAGCCCTCGGGGCACTTCCTATCCTACGAGTCTTGATAATTAAGATCGACTTTTGCATGCATGCACTGTGCCTAGTCAACACCAAGGCGGCGTACGTGCAGCCCCGGAACAAAGGGCATATGCGTACGTGCGCACTTGTTTGCATACGTCAAAACCGGCTGCCGATCTGTTCAAGCTCCAGCAGACCAGGCAAAATGCACGCATGAACTACCAAATAGTTGCACGGACACATATATTGACTAGGCGCTCACCTGCCGTGTTATCATAATAATGTTCTAGCTGATGCCACGAGCAGGGCAATTAATCAAACAAGAGAGTTGCCCACGCCCCAGGGCATGATCGAGTCATGCTGATCCGTACAAAAACTGAATTGATTAGCCGGCTTGAATTATTCTGATCCGCCCCATACAAACCTGGAGTGAGTGACACAGTAACACCTCACTTTTCAATGACTACTTTTTTTCAAATATCTGGACATATCCGAGTTTCTTTGGTCCAGGTAGGATGCGAGTGCGACCGAGCCGGAAGAAAAAGTTCATCAACTGACCAGCATGAGGATAATATACACTCTCCGATCCATATTACATGTTGCTAATATGGATGTATCTATACACACTTTAGTTTCTAAATATGTCCATATTTGGGACAATTAATATGAATCGGGGAGAGTATATGTTTTCCTTCCATCATATCGTACAACAGACCCACCCGAGCGGTCATCCTCCTCCTTGCGTCTGCACAAACAGAACAAGCCCGAGCATTACAACCAGGGTAGTCAACATCCTCCCAATTCCACCAATTCTATTCAATTATTCTCTTCATCTTCGACGACAAAAACTATTCCATAAATTCTAGTTAAATATTTCTTTGAATTCAACACAAAAACTATTCCAACAATTCTAGTGAATTATTCTCTTCGACTTTTAACAGAAAAACTATGAGAATACAAAGGAGATCTCATTCAGGGAATTATTTCTCCATTTTGTTCTTAACAAATCGGAGCCGTAAATGATGAAGATGGAAAGCACGAGGCCGCAGAGACATGAAGGTGGCTCGAGCATTGGCGGAATCAGGCAGTGGTGCATTCCTTGTGCGGTGGGACGTAGGTCCGGCTATGAAGCGCCCCACTATCTGCCAAGTTGAGCTTCACCAAGTGTGGTGATTGCGAGAGTGCGGAACTACAGGTGTGTCTAGGTGACTAGGTCTAGAAACATGGGGATTTCGAGGATTTCTTCCTGTAAAGGATAGGAGGAGGTTGATGTGCAGCCGATTACATCAACTCGAGGCGGCGATGGCAGTTTTGTTCGTGATAGACATGGGCGGCACAGATGATGCTCGGTGGGAAATGAGAACAAGCAGGATCATGGGCCGTGACAGCTTTATGTCAGTCTAGCGTATACGAGAATTGGGATAAAAAGAATTTAGAGATTAGAAGAAAAAATGAAAAGAAGAAAGGAGTTCAGTGATTCGATTCGAGAAGAGCACCACTATGGAGTCCTTCGAATTTCGCTACGCACTCTACAATGTAAAGAGGTTATGATGGTTTTTATCCATTGAGTACGGGCTCTTATTTATATAGAAGAATTGCCTTGTTAAAGACTTCTGTTTACAAATAAGAATTCATGTTTAAGTTAAAAAACCAATTTATTTCTCATGCATCTCTTCAACAACCTTGCATTCTACATCCACTGGCGAAAAGTATTTTTGGAAAATAACGGTACCAAGATTATGACAGATTACTACATGTCTACAACGCTTCAGCAAGGGGAAATGCTGACCAGCTACTCACTCTGTTCCAAAGTACCCCCCCCCCCCCCCCCCCCGTTCATTAATATAAGATATTTTAGTTTTTTGTAGATTTATCTATTTTTAGTATGTATCTAATTTATTTTTAGTGTGTACATTCACTCACTATTAATTAAATGTATCTAGTCCACTTTAAAGTGTCTAAAATGTTTTATATTTATGAATGGAGGGAGTAATTATCTTACTCTATAACTTTATTTAGATACGTTTCAGTATTTTGAGACATACGAATAGATAAAATTATGCTAATCATTCTATAATAAATAGAGTACAAACAATCATAACGGGCAACATCATCTCGACGCTTCAGTATCGACTAGTAAACAAACAAGTAACTAAAGGAAACACACATAAAGAACGTTCCTTTCCGATCGGTTTGGTCTCTCTCATGGGCGTCCCGTGATGACCGAACTTACGTGCATGTCCCTGGAGCTTGGGTGGAGCTAAACAAAGGAAAAGTAATCCGAAGTACTGGCGCATCAAAGATAAAGAAACTCAAAAAACATACTTTTTGTAGGCGAGGAAACAGTAGATTTCTTTCTCAAATAGGCAAATAATACAGGTGAGAAAAAATATTGTAGTATTCAAATTCAAGTCTATCTGTAAATCCCCTGAATAGCAGAAGATGCAACTGCTCCGTTTGATTCCTCTTGAGGAAAAAATTACAAGGAGCATGTACAAATTCGGTAGTGCTGTAGTATATTTTACCAATATACCATCATCAGTTCATCACTGTACGTACTAACAGAGCATCGATTTCAGAGTAGTACCGGGTCCTAGCTAGCTGGTAGCCAGTGCGCGCGAAATAGAGGCGCACTGTCCACCACTAGTGATCGCCACGATCGAACTGCCTGCCTACGAGCGAAGCAGATCGAACGGCCGCCGCCGGCGGCAGTCAGGCGTTCACGGCGAGGTGCCCGAGCCTGGATAGACGGGGCTTGAACTCGCGGCAGCGGCGGTGGTCTCGGCCGCCGGAGGACGGCGGCGGGCTGGCCAGCAGCCGCTGCAGGTGAGCGCACAGGACGGGCCGCCCCTTGCTCGTCGTCCTGCTTGCCCCGCCGCTCTTGATCCCCGTCACGCCGGGCAACGAGGCCTGGTGTTGCCAGGAGCGGCCGGAGGTGGAAGACGGCAGTGGCCGCGCGCGGGGCGTCCGGTGGCGGCTGCAGCGGAAGGAGCCCGGGTGGTTCGTGGGCGAGCAGAGGCAGGTGAGCTTCCGCGGCCTGCAGCTCGCGGCCGCCTGGGAGACGGATGGGTTCGCCATGGCTTGGGTGTCTCGTCTGAATCTGGGTTGGTTTCTCTTTCTCGTCGGAGATCGGCGGTGGGTGCGGGTAGCTAGATGGCGTTGTGCTCGCCTTCCCGGGGGGGCGCGCTCCTGGTTTTATAAGCGTGTGGTGCAACTAGGCATGTGTGTGCGTTACTGCGTGACTGGTGCTCGTGGAGGAAGGCGACGTTTTCTCTGTATAAGTTTAAACAGTGGATGGAAAGTGTAAACCACTAGGAAGGTGCTGGCTTGCCTGAAATTCTCGTCAGAATTAACTATACTTCAGTTATCTAGAGCAGTTTCGCGCCTAATTTCTTCGCTGTCGCTGTTCTACGAACACGGTTGCCACGGAGCAAATGAAACGCAGGGGAAACTGGAAATACTACTTGAGAGGTGCTCTGAATTTCTGATAAAATCTATGAAGTGCCGTGTATCCCAGCTATGCTATCTTCTTCTTCAGCGTGAGCAGTATAGAATCCGATCCCACATTCCCACCACATCTTCTCTGCATCTCTATTTCAGTCGGCAATGTGTAATATATTTCTCCAGAGAAACCAACCCGATCATCATAAGATGTTCCAGTTGCGCCTGCTTTTGTTCTCAGTCACTGGTGGAATCCACTCACTCAGGGCGTGTTTGGTAGCCCGGTTGGTCTATCTTACCTCATACATGTTGTGTCTAGCTAGGTTGATCACATACAAGTGTCATTTATATGTTGTGTTTGGTAGGTTGCATGGGCCGAGCTCAGCTCGGTTGAGATCATGTTTGGTAAGTTGTATGACTTGAGCCATGCCAGACTAAAGAAAAAAGCAAGCAGGTCCCTGAATTAAAAAAAGAAAGCAATCAGATCCTTGAAAACAAAACAAAAAAAGCAATCCGGTCCTCAAAGGTCTGGCTCGGGCTCCGCCGCCGCCGCCGGCGAGGGGAGACGCTGCCACGCTCCGCTGCCACACGCCGAGCTTTGCCGCCACACGCCGAACGCCGCCGCCATGAGCCGAACGCCGCCAGGAGGTCGAACTCCTCGTCAACCGGCCGCCAGGAGGTCGACCCCTCCTCAACGAGATGCTACCAGGAGGCGGCGCTTCTGCTGCTCCGCGCGCGGCGGACGAATCTGGGAGAGGCGGCGCGGCCTGGTGCTGCTCGGAGACCTGCAGAGAGCTCGCTGGAGTGGGGCATAGGAGAGAGGAGCACGGGCGGCGGCAGAGGAGATGGGGCGGGGAGAGAGCGAGGCAGAGGAGAAGGGGGCAAATGCCACGGGTGAGGGCTGTCGGGCCGTGACCCCTAGCGGGCTGAGTCCCACGCACGGGATGGACTCGACCGAGCTGAGTTGAGAAGCTCGATTCGAGCTTCTCAACTGGGCATGGCTAAGGGGCTCTTTTCGTATGAAGTGGGCACTGCCCAACACAACCGACCCAGCCTAACAAACAACAAACGGTGGGTTGAGGTGGGAATTTCTGAGGTGACCCAACCTACCAAACACACCCTCACTCTACCACTGGCCTCACTAAGCATGTTCTTTTGCCAAAATATGGTACCGCAAGTCTTGTTTTATCCTGAGACACCGACATCTGTACTTCAGTGTGTGATCAAGCAGCCGCATGAATGGGGCGTGACTCAGCGGCCGCCTTTCGCGTCCTGTCTCGCCCTCTCTGCCTAACCATTTTGTTATCTTGTGCAAGTACTATGTTTGGTATGTTTCTTCATTATTATTGGCATACTGCTTGCGTAGAAGTTATCGCTTGACAAAAATCACAAGAAAAAACATACATATGCATGCATCTCGAAGGATAGTCCTTGCCATCGTGTGTATGTACAGTCAGATCACAGAAGGCAGGAACATGCATGTGTGATGTGTCATTTGGGCATATGCTCAGTTCCACTAAATTTTTTTCTGCTAACGAATAAACTAGTCAAAACTCTATTAAATTAAAAAGCTAGTAGTGAAAAAATTCAAGGTCTTAGTTGATCAATCATACTGTTAACTGAAAGTTACCACCTACAAGTGCTCGAAATGTTCTACGGAGTAGTACATGTTGATTCGGCATGCTTAATCAAGAGTATTAGTGCCACGTCTTAGTCGATCAATGACTTGATTAATGATGGTTAGCCAAAACCTTAGAGTCTTAACGTCAGAGGACACTTCCATGACCACGACACGGAGTTCACTTACCAGACACTACCAGAATACTGGCGGTTGCCGTGGCCGGATTCTCAGTCGTGTGTCCAGATGGCACGAAACACGGCATAGACAGCCTCTGCCATGTTTCTTGCCATATGAACACACGACAGAGAAGCGGCCATGACAGCATGCATAACAGACACATGGCAGAGAAAAGGCCACAGGCAGTAACCAGAGTGAGCATACGACAAAGCTCCAGACACGGCAGAGAAAGAGATCAGGGCAGATCTGTGACAAACCATGGTATGGAAACTTTTCACATGAACCTGATTTTCAAAGAATATAAAAAAATCATTTTTCAAAGTATTAGAAATTTTGAAATACTCCATCTATCCCAAAATGTAAGGCGCCTAAGCTTAGTCAAAAGTCAATATCTTCTAAGTTTGATCAAGTTTATACAGAAAAATATGAATTTTTATGATATTAAATTTATATCAATAGATTCACCGAAAACTATATTTCCTCAATGAGTTCATTCGGTATTGCAAATGTTCATATTTTTGTTTATAAAATTAGTCAAATTTGAAAAATGTTGACTTTTGAGTAATCTTAGGCGCCTTACATTTTGGGATGGAGGGAGTAAACAATGCACATACATATTGCATCAATGATACTCAGTTGTGCAAAATTTCAAAATTTGAACTCATATTTTTTTACACAGTATAAATCCAGAACATTGTGTTGTTGTCCCTAGACAGTTTGCCTTTTTGCACAAGTTATAGTCTTTTGTATATTAATTTTAAACTTGATATGTATATTTTTCCATATATTCTCTACATGCATGGTTTACGTTGTATTTTTATTTTATTTAGGATTTTTTCTAATTTTACTATCAGGGATGTAATATATCCGTCAAATCTGGGTCGATCGATCTCTGTGTTTAGTAAGGTAGAGAAGGAGCTTAGTTCAACCGTGCATCCACGGAATTTCTCTCGACATAACTATGATAAGTATATGATCACTCTCACCTGCTTTGCTTTGCTTGAATTAGCTTAAAGTGTACGATCACTCTCACCTACTTGGCATACTCTTCTAGGAGTAGAGATAAATATTCTTCGAATGTGACGCGCTTATGCACGTACATTTTCTTCAGAGTAGCAATCCTGCGTCGAGTTAACCTAGGCGATCGGATCATCTTGTGAGTAAACTATACTAAATGGGCAGACTATACCAATTTGTTAGATGAAACCGTACCAATGGGCTAACAAACATCATGCTGAAAAATCGCCTGCACACTCGCTAACCTGATATTGTTTGATGTATTTTCACGACGAACTGCATGATCAAATTACGGCCAAACGGATGCCCCCATTCCTCAAATACTCAATGTAGCACTAGATGTCGACAAGGTAGATGCATTTCGATCATGGCACGTAGGAACATTTTTTTAAGAGTTCTATTTATTTACGGACAGATCAAAGTAACTGCAAAGAGACGTAGCAACGATTAATTTATAACCTTCAAACATACAAAAATCAATAGATGTGTGGCTCGTTTAACCCTCCAAAGGGGGCAAAGGGGCAGTTCTTCTCACTTGATTATATTTTGTGCAGCTTCTTTGTAGTTCCCGTCATGCCGCTCAAATCGCCTAAGCGCTGGAAGTAAATTGGTTAAGCGTGCATACGGATGTGTCTTCACAATCCAACACCAATACACCATCCATATATTAAGTAAGATGGTGAGTAATCCAAAGAATGGAGAGCTAGATAAACCCCTCTTGCACTCAAGAGTAATTTCATGCGGAACGGAGAAATTAATATCTTTTTTGTGCGTCGCTAGCTATACATCGTAGTCCATTTTATTTGGTCGCCAGAAGGATTAATTACCGTAGATCTTTAGTATGGGTTGTTTAGAGAAGACTTTTCATGAAGCTGCCATGAAAAATCTGCCGACATTGATTTTTTAAGTGTGAATATCTTCTCCCATGTTGAAAATTCCCACGAGAGATGTTGTAATCAGACTTAAAGCGATTAAGGCATGTCCATCTCCAATGCAAGCATGTACGTACGTTCATTTTTTTTAGATAAAGAATATATATTAATATCAAGCCGATACCAATTACATCCAGCCTCTGCAACAACGCAGTGCCCTAGCGACAATACGGATGCACACAGCCAAAAAAGAAGAAGAATTATAGAAAAAGAAAAAGCCCCGTTACAGTGATAAATTACTTGTAGCAGCAACACTAACACCACCAAGACAGCACCAAAAGTCTAACATCTCCAACGTACGTTCATACCTATGTATGTGTGTGTGCATGAACTGTACTAAAAGTTGGTAGAACAGCGTGGAGAATGTGTATGGCTGCTGACAGGGTGATCGACTGGAAGTGCCAAACAGAGTTGTTGGTTCTGTTTATCTCTCTTAATCTGCTGTGGAGCCTTTTTTTTCGAAATCTCAGTGGAGCCCTTGAAAGTGAGCTACGAGATCGCCCATTTTTGACTTACTTAGGAGCCATGCTCCCAAAAGATCAAGATCAAAGCATCTCCATCTTGTGATGAATGTTGTAAGAGTTACAGGTTGATTTCTTTTCTTTTCTTTTTGCGGGTGAGTTACAGGTTGATTTCAGAAGCCGGTAGAAGCTGCGGACGATTCGAAAGACCCTATCCATTTCCAAAAGATTACAGATTGATAGAAACATCGCAAGATTTTATTTTGCTTTTCGCTTTTCGAAGAGCCGGTCTGGCATACAGAGGATATTTTCAGAACATGTTAATTTGACCCATTCGTTACATAAATTAAATTGCACAGGAGATTTTTTTTCAATAATTTAATTTTAACTTATTGTACAGAAGGTATCTTGGATCTCGGAAGTGAGCACGTTGAGAATTGATTAACATGCTTGCAGTGCTATCTTGAGAAGTTGAGACTTGAGAGGGAACCACAACTTGGAGACAGCACTTGTCATCAACGGAAGAGAAAATTTGTAAGAAACATAGTGGTGCTCCCTAGCTAGTCCATGGATACAAAGATTAATTAGTTTCTACTGCATCTATATACATCAAGCCAATGTTAGGTACTGTACTTAGGTTGTTCAGCATTGACCCACGGTTCAGGCCTGGCCTGTACACCTAGCCGCCAAATCCGAGGTATTTTTTGACAGAAATGGCCCTTTAGAGAAACTTCAACCAAATCTGACCCCTTCTAAGAACTATAACCAAATCTGACCCCTTAGTTCCGCGCCAAATAGGATGAAGCCGAACTTGTCCATGTCAGCGCCGTCGTCGCTGGCGCCGATCTTACTGTGCCATGCAACAGCTCGCCTATTCGGCGCTGTTGAGCCTGGCGCCGATGTAGTGACGCGCAACTTGAGGAATACATTGCATGGCATACAAAGCTAGCTTCGGTTGATGGATTTCAAGACCATGGACAGCACTAGCCAGCTAGCTCGCTCCAAGTTTTTCTTTGTTACTTGCTGAACTGGACAGCACCAACTAGCGCCGATGTGTGTCTCTCGTGCAAAACATTTTTAAAACACTTACCGCTCTCTTTCTACTTGGCCATTTTTCTTTGTTACTTGCTAAACTACATGCTGTGAAATATTTATGTTATTGGAAATAAATTAATTCAATCTAGGACAGATCTATTCTCGGGAGAGCTTTTCGTAGATTTGGCGAAGAAAAAGAAACATGACTTCCTTTCGGCCATTTTTCCTTGTTTACTTGCTAAAATACACGCCATAAAATATTATGTAAGTTCAAATAACTAGCCGATGACAAGAAACAAGACAACCTCCAACTACAGGCAGAAAGAACCAATAAGTGTGGCGAAGGGGATACTTGACGATGCCTCCAAGAAGGGGAGCAACACCATGCCAAGAGCATCATCGTTGGCACCAACCGACATCGGTGCAAGGTTTTCACCTCAAGCCCACCAACTCTGAAGTCGCAATTGCATGTCCAACTTAGCTAAGGTCGTCATGCATGTCGCTGCGGCCACCACCAAATCCCTCCACATGTACCTCTAGCAGGCGGAGCATCCAAGACGAGGCCCCAGGAGTAAGTGATTCAGAGGTGTCACACTCGCCCGATCCCATGTGGGATGTGGGGTTTCCCCCAGAAGCTTCCGGTCAAAGGAGCAGAACACCGCCTCGACGACGCCTACAAGAAGCTCACGGCGCACGCGCGTCGCTGTGACATGTGTATAATCCGTCAGATACCCACTATTGGTATACCAGGTGCGGCCCAACAGGAGACCCACATGATGAGAACCAAGGACATGAAGCCCAGGGAATATTGACACCATCATCGACCGATGTGGCGCAAATTCCGGCTTGCTGGAGGAGCCGATGGAAGACGGTGAGGAAGATGCCGCATAAATATTTCATGGCGTATAGTTTAGCAGGTAACAAAAAAATTGGCCGAAAGAAAGTAGAAAGAGGGCGGAAAGCAAGGATTACGAGTCGTTCGACAAACCAAGACTTGTCACGTGACTTGTCGCCCTGTCGCAACCACGATGTCGACAACCTAGAGCGACACGACTAGTTCAAGTTGTCGATCGACTAGTTGACTAGTCCACGACAAATGATGACTAGTCTCAGATTTTGAGTCGAGCCACAACTTGTGGCGCCCTCTTGCCGCTGGCGCCCGAGCCGCCGCCTCTCTGCTGGCCGCCCTCCCCTTGCGCCGGCGCCACAGCCGCCGCCTCTTACCCCGCTTTTGTGCTCCTTCCCCTGATTTCCTTCACAGTTTGAAACAAGAGAGGGCTGAGACGGTGGCTGGAGAGAGAGAGAGCGCCGCCGCTGCTGACTCAGGACGGGAGAGAGAGGAGAGGCATGGAGTCACGCTGGTCAGCTAAGGTTATTATACGTCCCTGTCTGGGCTCGGCCTAGTTTTAGCTGGGCCTAATCTAATATGTGTTTGAGAAGTATCAAACACAAGGTCTCAGCCGTATTGGCATTGCTTTCCATAACGAACACATATTTGTACTGCTGAAATACATTTCGACTAGTCGACCCATAATCTAGACTAGTCTCGATTAGTCTATGAGCCAGTACCCAGCGACAAGTTACGACTTATCGACTCGTAATCCTTGGCAGAAAGTGTTTTAAATTGATTTGCATGAGACGCACACGCACACATTTGGAGCGATTTGTTTTGCATGCTAGGGGAGAAGCACATCACTTAAGAAAAAATAATTAGCTCATGACACACACACCACCTAGTGCTACCATTTTTTCCGAGAAAGAAAAACTTGGAGCGAGCTAGCTAGCTAGCTAGTGTTGTCCATGTACTAGCTAGTCTTGAATCCACCGATTGAAGCTAGCTTGCTTTGCATGCCAGTGCAACGTATTTATCCTGTGGCGCGTACATCGGCGCCAGGTTCAACGGCCCCGACCGGGCGAGCTGCTGCATGGCACAGTAAGCTCGGCGCCAGCGATGGGGGCGCCGACATGAACAAGTTCGGTTTTGTTCTATTTGGCGCCGAACTAAGGGGTCAGATTTAGTTATAGTTTATAGAAGGGGTCAGATTTGGTTGAAGTTTCTCTAAAGAGCCATTTCTGTCAAAAAATACAAATCCGAGTGAGGAGATCGATGTGACTCGGGCCAGGATGCATGCATGCATGCATTTTTATGCGGAGTCATGCAGCCCTGGACCAAGGGAAGACATGCATGCATGATATATGCATCTGATGTAGGGCGTCAAATGTCAAAAGTGCAAGACGATTGATATAGCCGTAACAATTGCAAAATGCACGGTACGCTCACAACAAAGGCGGTGCACACATATGACTGATGCTAGGTAAGCCTCTATATTACAGGTGTGTCGTGGCAATGTAACGGTGAAGTCGGGTGTGTGTGTGATACATGAACGATGATGATGATGACTCAGATATCGGTGTCATGTGGGTTGTGTTCTGCTTACTTAGACTTTGTTGGCGCATTTTTTGTATTGCGGTGCTTTAGTCCATGTTTCTCTAGGTGGCTTGTTCGGTTCACAAGGTTCTCAAGGAGGTTTTGCTCTAACGTTGGTCTCATTTAATCTTTTCTTCTACATATTGTCCCCTGCCTAGACACCCGCAATGGCCATATCAATCTAGTTAGGTGGTCGAGCAGAAAGAGGGAAAAGGTTAGGAGGAGACGGTGACATGCCGAGGGCAGAAGGGTTGGCAGCAAGGCGGCAACATACATATATGGGGTGGCAGAGGCATTAATTGTCGGGAAGAGAAGTAGGCAACAAGAGAATCGGGAGGGGGAAGGAGTTTGCGCATGTGCTATCCTTTATAAATACAGATAGAATTTCTCTCCGTGTTTCGCCATCCATTTTCATCATTTTCAAGGTCGAACAATCTTATCAATTGTCTAGTTTCTTAGCGCGGACTGTTCAAGAGGTTATCTTAGATATCAGTCGGCGCTAATTACTGCGAGAATATTCACTGCCTAGAAAATACAGGCGGTTGTCATTGTTAGATGAGAAGAAAATGTATGGTTGGTCGTCTTTAATTTCCACCAAACCATTTTCAATTCCAACCTGGTTTTTTTGTACTGATTGTGATGTACATTAAGACATTATTACACGGACAGCGTTAATAGATGCGGTTGACAAATGGGGAGGAGAAATAACGTGATGAGGAGTCGACAATAACAGATGCGGTGGTCGTCTTTAATTTCCGTTGAACCATTTTTTCATTTCCAACCTGGTTTCTTTTGTACTGATTACGATGTACATCAAGAAATTACTCGGAGAACGCTAACACATGCAGTGGGCCAAGTGAGAGGAAAAAGAAAATGATGGGAAGACAATGATAATAGCAAAGAGGACGGTGGCGAGATGACATATGGGGAGGCTGGTGATAGAGGTGGGGCAGGCAAGTGAGGGAAAAGGATCAAACTCTTCATGGTTGTCTAATTTTTTTTAGCATATGTTGTTTAAAAGATAGACACATAAATTTGTGTAAATATCAACTTCTCCAACTGTGCCAATTCAACTCACACGGTCGTGAGTGTTTAGACGAATGGAAGCCGAACTCACTAGTTCCATGGTTGCCTACAATTTTTTGCATGTCTTGTTTAGAAGATAGACACATAAATCTGTGTAAATATCAACTCCTCCAACAGTCGGAGTTCATATCACACGGTAATTATTGTTTAGACGAAAACAAATATATATCTCGGCTCGTCTTTAATTTTTCTCTTTTCCTTGAAACCATTTTCATTATCAACCTGATTTCTTTAGCACTCGCTATGATGTACTCGTAGCTGTCGGCTATGTGTGTATAAGAAGTCAAGAATAAGACCACAATGGATCCGACTAGGTGCCGTGTGACTATCACAAATTAATAAACACGGGTAACAAACTTTGAATTGACAAATTGAAGTCTTGTATTTTCGCTCCTAGTGGAGCCTAAAGGCAGAAAGGGAGCCGCAGAATGCATGGATTGAAACCCATAGTCAATTAGGATCCACCGCAAATATACATCTAGAAAAATCAGGATCAAGAATTAAAGATTAATCATCTCAATCGTGGTGTTGAATACCGAGTTAAGAGATGATTTTGCAACAGCAACGAGCAACCACCGATCTGGAAGTGTGAAGGATTTGCGTCGGCGGCTTGAGCCATCGAACTCGATCCACGGATATAAGATGGAAATAACATGATAATTTTGTTGCTTGTAGAATCAACCTGATGCCAGATCGGGAGGTTTTTCAGCCTGCTTATTGCTACGTGCGTGCATGGAACAGCACGAACACGTACAGCTAGACTAATGCTTGCCGATGACAACTCTTTCGTGTGTACTACCTTCGTACCGATTAAATCAACGTCAAACTTGCTTGCACTAGGTAAAACTTCCTCACCCTGCCAAAAAAATTATATTAACTAAAATGGAACGGG
Organism: Dactylis glomerata; assembly: GCA_007115705.1. NCBI lineage: Eukaryota > Viridiplantae > Streptophyta > Magnoliopsida > Poales > Poaceae > Dactylis > Dactylis glomerata. The sequence continues at coordinate 675,183 of QXEO01000808.1, forward strand.
AGGTTGTTCTTAAACCAGTTCAGAAGCTAGCAATTTTTTTTGTTAATACATAAGGTAGGGGTATTTACACAGTGAGGCAGTGAGCACTATTGAGTGAAGATGGACTAATCTCTTCAAAACAAAAATTAAAGTTCCAGGTGATAAAGGTGCAATGGACACCCCACAACAAGTTGGAGACTGGAGCATTATTAACAACTAGCAGAAGGTACGTGCTATGCACGTGGCGTACCATAGCACTGCAAATATGGTTTAAAAGTATTGCATCTGTTTTACAATTACTAACAACAAAAGATTAATAACACAAGCAGAAGTTTTACAGAGCATCAGTTTGGCTCCTTGTTCACTGGAGTTCTTTATTTTGAACATTTAGAAGTATATTTTTTAAGTTTTATTTTTAAAAAAAATATATACATAGGCAATAATGTATACTTCAAGTTTGCAAAGTCTCAATCCAAAATACCTTGTATTCTACTCTACACAAAAGATAAAATTATAGATATACACCTTCGAACCTTGTCATATTCTGTGCTTTTTTGTATAGCTTGCAATATAATGTATTTTAGATTAAGATATTGCACACTTGAAATATATATACATCATTATTTACATGCATATTTTTTTCAAAAAAACTTTAGAATATCATTTTCGAATATTTAAAATAAAGATTTAATGAGTTCGGGCTCAAGACGTATTGTTTGCTATTTTCAGGCTCTATTCGAACCATTGCCAGCCATTTTGGTGTATTTCTAGAGGTCTACGATATTTTGTTGTCCAATTAGCTGGATTATCAAAGTTGGTTGTGCAGACATGAAAATGGTACAGCCACACCGAGTGATTTGGTTGAAAAAACATCACTACCGATCTCTTCTTATCTATACTCATTGAGCATTTATGTATAGCACAGGCACAGAGTTTTTTACAGCAGTCTTTCCAATGAGTCAAATCGTGAGGGTGCAAGAAGCCGCGCGAGAAGTCCAGAAATTCCTGCCCGGCTCTTGTTTTGGCGCCAATTAGGACAAGCGAATCCACGCACTCTCAGCCGTTAGATTAATTGAGTTTGGTACTGATGGACGGCAGATATTCATCCAATGGAACAAATCAACGGTTATTATTTGGTTCTGCATCACGTGGGTGGCTAATCCAAATTCAAAACTGGTGTACTATAGTAGTAGAGAAAAGTGCAGAATTAAGATACTACAAGTGCCCTAGCATACGGGGAGCTGAGTAAGCCTGATGTACACTGCACGTATACCATCTATCTAGTCTAGTAAGCTAATGCTAAGTCAATTTCAGCACGTACGTATGTCAGGTGGATCACCGTTGACCTACATACATGAATGTGATTGCACAGAGCCATTGGGACACTTCCTACCCTCCCAGGTGTTATCAATCTGAGTCTGACTAGGACTTCATGCCAAAGTCACACATGACATTGACAACGCAGCCCAAGGTTCCTTGCCCTAATTTAACAGGCAGTGCCGGAGCTTGGGCTTAGGCCGATCAAATCTAGTTATGGGCCGGTTTACTAAGGTGTTATTAGAAGAAAAAATGGAGGAGTTAAGGCCGTAGCGGCCTAGGTTGGCTCCGCTAAAGCTCAGCAACTATTGCCACTGAAGTACATCTCCTTTATTTCAAATTAGCTAGCGTTTTAGTTTTGGTCATATTGTTTAACCAAATATATAGAAGATATAACCTTGTTGTAACAAAAAAGAGTAACTTGTCTGTTTCCTAGCCACACTAAACCTAAGTTTGGTAAATTAGGCTGAAAAAATATAACAAAAATGTGATAAAAAGTTGGCAAAGATTTCACTATATGGATAATAATAACAATTCTCGAGTGCAACAAGAACCAAATACATAGCCAAGTATTAAACTTTGGCTAACAAATTGTAGCTAGGAACCAAATACCCCATATCAAACTTTGGCAGATATGGTTAGTAACCGAACACCTCGTAAGTAACAAATCAAAAAATATTTTATGCAGATTTCACAAACCACCACTTTAGATTTTGTTTTCACTTAACCAGACTATCACGGCAAAATCATCCGGTTCAGGCAAGCGAACCTGAACCTGGGAACCATCGGTCAGAGCACGCGCAGCCAAAAGACCATACATTGGCACAACCTCGTCATTGTGTTTGGACAACCGACACAATGCCACGACAAACATGAGAAGCAAGCCAGTCAACATGCAATCCTTCCTTCTAAAGCACAACTGTACATCAACGAAGCAGGAACACAAACAAATAGACGCATCTTCAGATTCACAAACCCGAAAAAAGAATCAATCAACAGGCGACAGTCAAGTCCACGCACATCGATCTAGCTACTCTCTACACAGCGCCCATGGCGAACGAAACAGTTGTCATGGATCAGGCGTTCCCGCCCATAGGGCCAGGCTTGTGCTGCTTGTTGTACACCCTGTGGCGCCGCTCCCTCGCGTAGATCACCCAGAATATCAGGGACAACATCACCGCTGTCGAGACCAGCACCAGACCAATGTAAACCCACTTGCTGTGCAGCTCCAGCCCTGGGCAGTAGTTCTGGCTGATGTTCGTGAACGTGTCGCGCACGAAGGTGCAGTCCTGCAGCTGGACCAGGAACGGACCATACTGGTACAGCCCCAGGCTCACGTTTACACCCGCTGCCATCTGCCCGAAGATCCTTGGGGTGAGACGCCCCACCGTGGTGCAGATCTCGGCTCCCGAGACGGTCTTGGTCTGACACTCGAAGCTTCTGAAAACCTGCATTTGGTGCAGGTAGAGAAACCAATGTTTTTCAGAGTTTCACCGAGGTTCCGTGAGAACAAAAGCATAAGTGACCAAAGCACCAGTGAACCGTAGGTTTACCTGGGTTGCGTTGTCCAAGCTAACCTCGCCACGGGTGCACGTGCGGTTGTTCAGATCAGATGTGAAGGGGTTGCAGAGTGTAGGCATCAGCGGCCCTGACTGGTTGTAGTAGAATGGAGTTGCCGCCGCAGGGAAGTTTCTGTTTGACACGTTGGTGATCACCTGGTTCACCAGATTCACTAGCTGGGATGTTACCTCCCTGGTTCTTGTCAGGGTCTCATTCGCAGTAGTCGGGTCGACACAGGGGATAATGTCATCCAGAGCAGTGTGTTCTGTTGGATGAGCAACCCACTCGTCCATGGAAACACAAGTGTCACCAACGACGCTGTTATGGTAAAATGGATTATGAGATGTTGATATGATTGGTGAAGTAATTCATCACTTGAGTTGCTCTTAGAAAATAGGGACTAGAGTACCAAGTGACTCAGCAATAACTAGTAAACAGTAAGGAAACCACAAAAAGTGTACCAAACATATGGATCTACTCCAAAAGCCCAATTTATTCCTTGCTTTTACATGCTTTATCAGGAAAAAAAATCCATGCCAGAAATGTCACTAGAGGCCATAGTTTATAGTCCAAAAATGTCGAAGACAAACATTACTCAACGTGTACCTTTCAGGCAAAATAGAGTATAACATAGTAAAATCACCAATAGAGTATGGCATAGTAAAGTAAACAAAAGTCACTATTAGTACTACCACATAATGGCTGCAATTTTGTATTCGAGCTAAGCCCCTCCTTACATTTCAGCTATCCTAAAAGACTGAAATAGTGAGAACACAAGACACTGGACAGATATTCACCATCTGTACTTAGCAGTGATGAGTAATTGAGTAGTGACATCATGGACATGAAGAAACCAGAGAGGACACAAAGAATCAATAGGGAATGATCTAGAGAAATATTCCTTAGCTGGGGGTTCATAGTCAAATTAACCAACAGTAACAAGGAAACTTTCTAGAGTACCACGACTGATGTAAGCATGACCACATCCAGGATGAGTGGATATACATTTGCATGGCAGCTCACAGAAACATTTAGAATATGGTTATCTACCATTTGATTATGAATATTAGTTCGACCACAATGCAGCTCACAAAAACATTTATAGAACAACCTCAGACAACAGATTTTTGTGTACATATTAACTGCAGGGAACTTATGGTAAGTGTGATGACAGCAGAAAGGTGGAGTACATACTTGTGCAGAAGAAGGAATACACCACAAAGGATAAAGGTCCCAGTGACTAGTATCCATCCAATAACAACCAAACTACACAAAAATTGGGAAAATGAGCAATACCCACAGCTTGTTAAATTATCAGAGAAAAGGTTTAGCCAAAGCATGTTAGCATAAACAATGGTATCAACTTACATGTTGACAAGGAATTCCAGCCCAAAGATAGACAGCACTGGTAAAATGAAACCATCACCATGTAAGCACAAAATTAACTTGGTCTTGCGCAAAAACACATGCAGTAACATATAATTTTAACCAAAGTAAGAAATGATAAGCACTTACAGAAGCCAATAAATGCCAGAAAAAGCATTACTGCAGCAACGACAATCAAACTTATCCGCCTGAAATAAAGTTTGTCAAACATGTGCATAATAACCATTCCCTGTCAAATTGTATCACTAGGAGAAAATTGTGATGGTAAAGAAAATGATACTTACACGCGATTTAGCAATTTTCGGATCTTCTCGGAATTATCAGATGTTCTAGTAGCAAGATCAGTAGCTGATGAGTTCAATTTTCCCTGAATTTCATTGATCTGACCCAGAGTATTTGGAGGAAGTAGGAACTGCCCTATGTCAACCTTTTTTGCAGCAGATAGACTATCCGAGAGGTTATTAAGGTTCTCAACAGTAAAATTTGCCTGGCTGACAACAAAATCCAAGGTGGTCGTTGTGCTAGAATTGAATTTGCCCTGGCCATCATACAACACAACGCTTCCTGCACTGGGAGAAATGATGGAACTAGTTTAGCAAGCACAACTCAAAATATGCTGATGTAAGACCTAACAAACATGAAACGACCGAGCTGTGCAAACGTGAGTACTTACATTGCGGCACAGGTGAATAATATCAGGAGTATCAGTGAAAGGGCATATGCTACTTTCGAGTAGCTGTAGCTGTGGTGCGGGCAGCAGCAATGATGGCAGGTAATCCCAATCATCAGAAGAAAGAACAGCACAAACCACAGCAAGGCAACGACGAACAACGGATACGCCGTGTATCCGACGGACTGAAACAAAAGAATCAGGGTCAATAACATGTTATCATCGAAGCAACAGACATAATCAGATAACAAAAATGCAAGCTAAGTTTCGAGACAGTCTTACAGCCCAATAGTGCACTTCGCTGATATTCCATCCGCCTGTATATCGATTGAAGGCATTCAAGGGGTCCTTCCGAAATGTTCGATGTTCTGCCAAGACAAAGGAGCTATTTGTGGTGACATTTATGTCAGCAGGAGCTTCAGCAACTGATCTTCTCACCACCAAGCCATACTTATCTGCATTTTTTCAATGAGAATTTCTTGTCACGACAAGGAAAACATAGGTGACCCATAAAAATAATATTCAGACACATGGGGGCATACTGTTATGATACTATCCACACTGTTGACTAATTTATAACTTGAACCCAAAAATGTTGGTGTAGATCTTCAAAAATACCAAACAAACTTGGCGCACATCATAAAAGTTGTAAAATTGTAATGAGCTAAGCCCTGTACAATAGAGAATATAACACGAAATGGTCACTCAAGAAAGTAACTACAACTCCAAGAACAGTACCAACACTCGGGTGCTTAATGGGGCAAAAGGGAAACCTTACTGAAAACAACTTGCGGATAAACTAAGATGGAGAAATCGGAGGAGTCACACATCGAAAGGGACAGAAGACCGGACCAGAAATGAGAAATCCATTTGGGCGGAAGGAAACTGAGAACGGCATTGTTCAAAGCCAGCTACAGAAACCTGGAAGAAGTGCATCGCCGAAAAAAGAGCGTGAAAAAATTGGTGTGCTGCGGTCATAAGAACCGAAAAGAGACAGAAATTCGTGAGGCGGCCAAGATGCCAATATCATCTTGAAAAAAAATAATACCGGAAATAGCTAAAACACATACAAAATAGCAAAGGTCGGATTTTATTCCCCTGTTCTTTACAAAGAGACACCGATTCATCGAGAACAACACTCTAAATCGACAGTCCGAGATACCGGTAAAAAAAATTCAGATAAATCTCTAGAAATAAAACAAGAGGACAAGAAAGAGATGTGCAATAACCTGAGGACCAAGGTTCTCGGGAAATAACCTGAGGACCACAGAACACTAAAAAAGCTGGGGGGGTATTTCCACATCGACAGTCCGAGTTCGTTAAAAGAAAAATGTTCAGATATTTTACAGAAGTGGCCTAGACGACACAAAACCACCATCAATCCCGCATAAATAAATCAAGATAACCAGTAATTTCCGCAACAAATCAGGTTTTTGAAACAAACAAGAAACAGGGATAAGGGCAAGAACATGAACCTGAGTCGAGCGGCGTGCGGAACTCGCGAGGAGCGTGATGCGTCCCGGCGCAGAAGGACAGCGCGACGAGGAGCAGCAGCGCGACCCGGACGAGGCGGGCGGGCAATGCCATGGCCGAGCAGCTCTCCCTCCGCCCAGCAAAAGATCGAACCTTGTTTCGCCCCCAGAGAAGAAGATAAGAACGAGGAAAAGGAAAGCTTCAGGTGGAAGATGAGGGGAGGGAACAAGAGAGGGACGGGGGATGCAAAGGAAAGCGGGATTTTATTCGTTTCCGCCTCTCGGGATTGAACTGGATTTTGATTTCCTCTCGCGAGATGGAGAAAAAGATGGAGATTTGGCTTTTACGACAGAGACCAAGGGACGCGCGGATGTGTTGGGGGCTCGGTGTCTGTCACTGGTTTATGTGTGTTGAGTAAACCGCACCAGCGGTCCTAATTTTTTTCCTGTACCTTTACTTTGGTCCTAGTTTTTTGAAATTGCACATCTAAGTCCTAAATCTTACATAAGTGATTCACGTCAGGTCCTAAATCAATCAGACTCGCGTTGACCGGTGCCACATTGATAGTGGAATCTTGGAGGAATACCGATCACCCTGCATATTTGCAAATAGGTCCCCCAAATTGTATTTATTCCAAAACTCAGTCCCTAATTCTATCTTCTTCACCGTGTCTGGCACTGGATGACGATGTTGCTGATGCTTCTCCAAAATAAATAGTAAACCTTACCTTGGACTCGTTGCGGTGATGTAGTGGTTACGGATGTAGCAAAGCCGTATCTGCATTAGAGGACTTTGCGGGATGGGATGCACGGGAGGACGGGGCACCGCAGACACATGATGCATTAGAGGGAGGGGCACCGATACGGGTGCACAGAGAGACGCTAGTGGTGCTGGAGCATGAGGAAGCTAGCGGCACAGGGGGGCGGGCGTGAGGTCAATCACGTCGCAACATCGGTGGGAGTCAAGGAAGATAAGGAATGGGTAGGGACGAACAGGGCGAGTCCAATTCCCTAGGGACTAACTTTTGGAAGAACTACAATCTTGAGGCTCTATTTGCAAATATGCAGGGTGACCGGTATTACACCAAGGTTCACTGCCGACATGGCACTGGTCAAAACTAGTCAAACCAGTTTAGGACCTAGCGTGAATCACTTATGCAAGATTTAGGACCTAAACGTGCAATTTCAAAGAACTAGGACCAAAGTGAAGGTGTGGGAAAAGAATTAGGACCGCCCATGCGGTTTACTCATGTGTGTTCTTCCCAAACTGCCCCGACAGGAACTGTTTTCAGTTGCCGAGAAGTTACAATATTACCCCTAGGTTAAAATTACCCCCTCGACTTTCATTTTTCTTTTCGAAGGCCAAAGCCATATAGAGTATTATCAACCAACAAAATGTACTTAAGTCCAAAGAAATTATTGGCTTCTCGGACCTAGACAAGCCGATGGAAAATTGTGAATCTAGCTCGATGATGCATCTGCTCTGCAATGTTAAATCTCCATGGAATTACTCTGAGGGCATGGCCAACGCGTCGCCCCAACCATATGCCTCAGATGTCTACTATGTTCGGATTGTCAGAGCTATAGCCTCGCAGGCAGTGCTGCTTGTAGAAGAGGCAGCCGCTGCACGCTAGAAAGCAAGCAAAATGGAGAAAAGAAGCGGAGAAAAGAAAAACAGATGGGACAAGAGAGGGGGAAGATGGAAATGTGTGGAGTAAAAAAAAGTGGAGTACAAGGTCCGCTTAAAGGTCCATGGCTTAGCGACAGGCGTTGTAGGGTAGCTGCCCCATGTGGTCGCCTAGGCATGCTGGCGCCATGAGGCATACGCTTTCTGTAGCCTCCATTGCTCATGCCCTGAGTACATCGGTGAAGTCACTGGGCCTACCATGGGACCACATTGATGGCGATCCAAAGCATAAAATGCATGTCTGGAAAAGAAGGCAAAGCTTGAACTAGGAGACCCAACCCCTCGCATAAACTTATTTAGAAGACCAAAAACAACACTGTGAATCGGGACAAGTGTGGCATTGTGGATGCCCACTGCAAGTGATATTCCACCACTTTGTAGCCTCCACGCTCGGGAAAAACGACATGAAGACACCGAGCACATAGCCAAACTAGACTAGGACTCCCTACGAGCACAAATACCATGCCTCCCTAGCTAAAACCATACGTTGGGGGCAAGCGAGACCAATGGGGATAGTCATCAAAGATCATGGTTGTGTATTAGCTAGGGGTTTATTTTCGCTGATCTCTTTGTCCCCTCATTTGATTAACCGGCTTACACCATATGATTAATTTTCTTATGGAACAACTACCAACTTATATGAAAAACCATGCATAAACACACACTACTACCTATGTACATAGTAAAATAGCGCACGACATTTTTCGAGATTCAACTTTAACCATTATATATTCAGTCAACAAATCATGGGTTTTGTGATCTACAAATTATACCATGAATTCATATTTGAATAAAGTTTCCAATGGTATAATTTCCATGATATATTCTCATGTATTATGAGTCAAATTGATGGCCACAGTTTAGTCGTTAAACCTAGGATGCCTTGGGTTGTAGAGTTCCAGTCACTACAGCCACCCTCGATGAAAACGCTGACTTCAACCATTGAACTCTTTGCAAAAAATTCTTTGCTAAACATAAAAAAGACGGTTTTGCTAATTCTCAATTGAATGATAATAGCTTAATCTGTCACTAGCACATCATTGGATTACGTCATGATTTGTGCTAGTCATGGAAGGGAACATGGGTTACAACTAAGGCTTCCTAGATACACATGGGATTGTAACTTAAATTTATCCTTACTACTTGCATATGAGTTAACTGAGAAAAATGATGTGGACTGTTCGATTGTTTCGTATTCGTGCTAGTTACTCACAACATTAGTTGCATAAAGACAAGTGGCAGATCGTTGGATTGTGTTGTGATTGTTTCGTAGTCATTAGTTTCAACCTGGATTGCGGCTAAGATTTTTTCAAATATGCATGGGGTTGGAACTGATATTTCACAACTTACACATAAGTTACAACCGAGAAAATGGTTTGAACCGTTTGATTGTTTCTTACTCGTGCTAGTCATGAGCTACAACGAAAAATGCGGCGAACCGTTGGACTTTTTCATGATTTGTGCTAGTAGCGAATCTAACATACATTGCAACCGAGATTCGATAATGTCACCTGACCCGCATAGAACTAGGCACTCCCAAAAGAAATGAAGTTGTTTACAAAGTAATGGCATCCATTAACGTGACAACATCTCTTGCATGGAAAGTGCAAACGATGAAACTACCATGTATGTTAAACTCGAGTCAAATTTGCCTAAAAACATGAACTCTTCCCTGGTTGACGACGAAACAGGCTTCCACCCCGCTTTATAAATAAAGCAACCACAACCATACAAAGTTCAAGTACCCAGCATAGCAAAGGAGAAAAAAAGGTTCGCTGGGGCCACAGCACAGACAAGCCCAACAAGAGGTACAAGAAAGATACAGCTCTCACGTAACGTGTAGAGCAACTCAACGGCTGGACTGCGTAGATAATTGGCGTGCCGCCAATAGAAGATCCTCCAGCATGCTGTCCAGCCGTTCCCTGTCCCGCTGCCTACAGAGCGGATACCACTGCTGCAAAAAGGCCAAAAATTTGAAGACAGAGTCAGATGCCCGCCTTAGGAAGATATGCTCAATCACCATCTTATTACGAATAGTCCATAAGGTCCAAGACATCGCGGCAAACACGAGCCAGAAGAGGCGCCTCCTCCCCCCCGGTACGGTTTGCACGCACCTCCAGGAATTCGCCAAGGTCAAGGGCCTGCCACTTAGGACCTAAAGCCTCGGCAACGAAACTCCATAGGAAGCGGGCAGCAGGACAGGTAAAAATAATGTGATGCGTCGTCTCCGGGACGTCGCAAAGGGGACACTGGCCATTACCTGGCCCATGACGTTTTGCAACCTCCACCGCAGTGGGGAGACGATCCCGAAGCAACTGCCACACAAATATCTTGGATTTAAGGGGAAGTGGGGCCTTCCACAAAGGGGTCGTCCACGCCAGGACAGGCCCTCTATAGAGGGCCCGATATGCGGACTTAACCGTGAATATCCCCGAAGGAGACAGGTGCCACGAAACGCTGTCTGAGGAGGCCGAGAGAGAGACGGGAAGTCTAGCTCGTAATGCTTCCCATGCACTAGTTTCGTCCGGGCCAAAGACCCGGCGGAACGGAATATCCCACAACCTATGGCCAGCTGTGGCCACAAGCAACATCGGGTCAGAACAAATGGCGAACAGTTGAGGGAAGTCCCATCTAAGAGGTCACCCACCTAGCCATGAGTCAAGCCAGAACAGAGTCCCCGCTCCATCCCCTATGGAGTGGGATACCCCCGTCCTAATCTCATGCTTGATGTCCTGAAGGGATCTCCAAAACTGAGACCCCTCCCGACGTTCACATGCCATAAGTGGGCGGCCCCTCAGATATTTGGCCTTCACCAACTGTAGCCATAGACCGCCATCATCTCTAAGAATCCGCCAGACCCATTTCAGCATCAAGGCCACGTTCATGCGCCTAGATGCCAAGATGCCTATGCCCCCGCATTCCTTGGGGGCGCACATATCTGACCATTTAACCATATGGTACTTTTGGCGCCCATTGCGCTCCTGCCAGAAGAAGCGCGACAGCTCCTTATCAAAGGCTCCGTGTACTCCCTCCGGGAGGAGGTACATCCCCATAGCATACATGGGGAGGCTAGCTAGGCAAGAATTAATGAGCACAGTTTTGCTTCCCTTGGAAGTAAACTTTCCTCGCCAAGGCTCAGCCTTAGACTTAACCCTCCCTACTAGAGGGTCCAAGTCCTTGATGAGGATCCTAGAATCCCGAATTGGCATCCCCAAGTAGTTTACTGGGAATGAAGCTAACCTACAGTTGAGGTTATCAGCAATCCGCTGACGATCCTCAGGGTCGAACCCCATGACCACGACCTCGCTCTTATCAAAGTTGATTTTGAGGCCAGACGTGGCCTCAAAGCAAAGGAGAAGGAACTTGAGGTTAACCAGATCAAGTTCCGACCCCTCCACCATGATCATAGTATCGTCCGCATATTGGAGATGGGTAATCCCACCTCCAGGAATGAGGTGCCCTACCACACCAGTGATGTGGCCGGAAATCTTAGCCTTCTCTAAGATTTCCGCAAGGACGTCCACCGCAGCGTTAAAAAGCAACGGGGAGATAGGGTCCCCTTGCCTTACACCACATGAGGATCTAAAATATGGACCCACCTCGCCATTAATGTTAATAGCAGTATTGCCACTCATGACAATCTGCATAATCCAGCTAACCATCCTGTCATCGAAACCTCTCCGACTAAGATCCTGCCGGAGGAAGGCCCAGTCCAAACGGTCATAAGCCTTCTGGAAGTCTAGCTTTAAGAACACACCCTTAAGGCGTCGGACTTTAACTTCATGGATAATCTCATGAAGTGCTAGGATCCCATCATGGATAAACCGGCCTTTTAGGAAGGCAAATTGGCCAGGATGCGCACTACTAGGAAATAGGTCATAGGAGGAATGGTTATCAGAGGCGTACACAAAAATACGTACGCCACGGCTACCTAGCGGAGGCGTACAGGAAAAGTGTACGCCACGGCTGCGGCCATAGCCATGGCGTACACAAATGGTGCACGCCATAGAAAATTTGGAGGGTGGGATCGGGCTGTCGGGGCACCACATCAGAGGCGTACAACTATGTTGTACGCCACGGATATGGCTCTATCCGTGGCGTACAGCATAGCTGTACGCCTCTGATGGTAGTGGTCCTGGACCAAGCTGGGCCCGTCAAAACCATCCGTGGCGTACATGGAGCTTGTACGCCTCGGATACATGCCACGTCAGTGGCGTACAGATACTTGTACGCCTCAGGTTGCCGTCGGCCCTGTCGCAGCCCGGTCCCACCAAACCTATCCGTGGCGTACGCTAGCTCTGTACGCCACGGGTGCGTGATGTAGCAGAGGCGTGCATGTTTCTGTACGCCTCTGATAACCTGGCACTAACCCTTTTAACATAGCCAGCCTCTCCCACCTACCAAAACAGCCACAACATTCATTCCCCCTCCTAGCTCGAACTCTCCTTCCTCTCCGCCCTATTTCTCACATATATATCACTCTTTTTAACCAATTAGACCAATATTTTATCATTATATATACAAAATCACTCCCTCCTTGTCTCCATATGTAGTTGTATATGTGGATCTCTCCATAGAGCTCATCTAGATCTAGATCTAGATCTAGATGTACTAATTAGAAGTCTCTCCGCTCATCGGCAAGCCACGCCCGGTTGACATCGGCATATGTCCGGTTACCTATCTAATAGGTGACTATAATTTGCTTGGAGGATGCATAAAGTAGATATTGTAATATGGAAATTTATGGGAAAAATTATGTGTGCGTTGCATGCATGCGACGATGTAATTGATTATATATATATGTGAATTTGCATTGAGTTTTTGATTGAAAGTTGATGACTTGAAAATGAGTTGCCGATTTTTTGGCGAAATGTTGATTCATTTCCATTTCGACAAAAAATTGGCTCTCGGCATCGGTCTTATTTGTAGGAAGGTCATGCCGAAATTTTGAATGACAACCCACCATATGCTTCTTATTCTTTTGCATATATGCCGTGCAGGTGAAAATGGTCATGATGAAGGAAAGCACCGTGATTAGATATTTGAGCCATGCGACGGACGACATGATCCAAAACAACCTTAAAGAGATACGGTGTCCTTGCCGGAAATGCAAACTAAGGACCTTGTTCAACCCCTTTTCGGGCAAAGTGCTGGAGCACCTGCTGATGAGTGGTTTTATGGATGGCCACACTCAATGGATGGATGAAGATGGGAATGAGGATGAGGTTCATGAAGACAACAACAACAACAACAATAACAACAACAACAACAACAACAACAACAACGAGGGACAAGAAGACGATATTGATGAAGAACATGATGATGCCAATGAAGATCATGATCAAGAAGAACATGTAGATGACGAGGACACGCGGACGTCGCTGACTTCAGCCATGCATGACCCTCATCTTCAAGAACTGCTTGCTAGGAAGACAGGTGACGCTAGAGGTGCTGCTAGAGAGAAAGCTAAGCTGGTGCAACTAGAGATAGACTCTACTACACCATTGTACGCAGGTTGTACCATGGAGGATACCCGCTTAAAAGTTGCGCTTGATGTCCTTCAGATGAAGGCAAAATACAAATGGACCGACGCAAGTGTCAACACGAGCCTTAAATACTGGCACGATCGCCTTCCGGATGGGAACACGTGTCCTAGTAGTCTAGACGAAGCCAAGAAAGTCGTGTGTCCTCTGGATTTACCGCACGAGAAATATCACGCTTGCATCAACGATTGCTACATTTATCGGAAAGAAGAGGACTCGAACAAGACCACATGCCCAGTGTGCAATGCTGCACGATACAAGAAGAAAGGCGAAAAAGCTCCTCGAAAAGTCGTGTGGTACTTTCCGCTCATTCCTCGCTTGCAGCGGTACTTTGCGGACCCCAAGGAAGCGAGGTTGATGCGCTGGCACGCTGAAAGAAAGGTGGCAGTTATGAATGATCGAAAGAAGAAGCTAGATGAAGATGTGGTGTTGACACACCCTTCGGATGCAACCCAGTGGAAAGCATTAGATGCTAAATATCGTAGTTTCGGGGCCAAGGCAAGGAACATCAGGTTGGGTGCGAGCACGGACGGACTCAACCCGTTTGGGAGCCAGAGCAGCACGCATAGCACATGGCCCGTGTTTGTATGGATATACAACCTCCCACCATGGTTGTGCATGAAGAAGAAGTACATACACATGAGCATCCTAATTCAAGGGCCTAAACAGCCAGGGGAATGACCTGAATCTGTATCTCCAGCTACTAAAAGATGAGCTAGACACGTTATGGAATACTGCAGGGGTCAATACATGGGACGCCACCGCGGGAGACTATTTCCCTATGAGAGCCGTGCTGCTCACGACGGTGCAGGACTATCTCGGCTATGGGTATATCGCATGCCAGGTGTGTCACGGACACAATGCATGCGTGAAGTGCATGGATGATACCACGTGGTTACAGCTTAAGAAATTTCCCGGGTCTTCCAAAACCGTCTACGTGGGGCATCGAAGGTGGCTAGCCAACAAGAAAGACCCGTGGAGAAGGCGTGGAGAGCTATTCAATGGTGAAGACGAGCTCCGAGGACCTCCACGTAGGAGGAGCGGAAAAGAAATCCAGACGTTGCTAAACGACTGGGTAGAGTGCCCTGCGTCAGGAAAGAAGAAAAAGGAGCCAACACCGCTACTTGGGGTATGGAAAAGAAAGTCCGTGTTTTGGGACTTGCCATACTGGCATATCCTCGGTACACCTCATTGCCTTGATGTCATGCATATCACGAAAAACGTGTGTGAGAGTTTGCTTGCCACTCTGTTCAACATGTCGGACAAGACCAAAGATGGGCCAAAAGCAAGACAGGACCTGATAGATCTGAATATCAGACATGATCTTCAAGTAAGTAAACCTCCTCAAGAGACGGAAGAAGTCCACAAGCGGAAAAGGGTTAAGAATAACGAGGCTACTCAGGAGACATCGACGGAAGGTCAACAAAGGATGATGGTAAAAAAGGACTACTACTGTCCTCCCTCCTGCTTCACTCTAAGTTCGGCTGAGGTTACACAGTTGTTCAAATGCCTTCTAGGAGTCAAGGTGCCTTTTGGTTACTCAGGGCTGATAAGCAGATACTTAGACCCGAATAAACAAAACTTCAGCGGGATGAAGTCGCACGACTGTCACGTGATGATGACGCAGATACTTCCGGTAGCAATCCGAGGTATAATGGACAAGCACGTCCGGGATACGCTGACTGACCTCTGCAACTTTTTCGACGCCATCTCTCGCAAGTCGATCAGCCGGAGGAGACTCGCACGGCTGCAGGAGGAGATCGTTGTGATTCTATGCGAGCTTGAGATGTACTTCCCACCCGCATTCTTCGATGTGATGGTTCATCTGTTGGTCCATATCGTGGATGATATCGTCCATCTCGGGCCGCCATTCCTTCACAACATGATGGCGTTCGAAAGGATGAATGGGGTAATCAAAGGATATGTCCGTAACAGAGCCCGTCCGGATGGAAGCATCGCCCAAGGCTTTCTTACCGAAGAATGCATCTCTTTCTGCACAAATTATCTAGAAGTCAAAAACCCTGTTGGTTTGCCCGGAAACAAGCACCTTGACAGGCTCAATGGAGTTGGTCACAAAACTGGCCGGAGTGAACTGCATGTGGGCTACTCTGACAGGCGCGCAGACTTTGATAGGGCCAACTTGGTAGTGCTACAACACATTCAAATGGTCGATCCTTGGCTTGCAAAGCACAAAACCATAATTGCGGCGAATTACTTGAGCCAGAGAACGGAAGGAGAAATACTCAGAGAGCACAACTCCTCTTTCGCGCAATGGTTCAAAGAGCAGCTTATGGCTAAGCCCCCACCGATGAACTCTGACGAAAATAAACTCTTATTCGCCTTATCGCATGGCCCCGCGCCCAACCTCATGACTTATCAAGCATACGATATCAACGGGTACACATTCTACACTGAGTCAAAGGACAAAAATAGTGATTACCAGAACTCAGGGGTAACGATGGAGTCCTACACCGGCGACGTAAAGCTAAGATACTACGGAAGGATAGAGGAGATATGGGAGCTTAACTACTCAGGAGAGAAGGTCCCGATGTTTCGTGTCAGATGGGCTAAGGGTGTCGTAAAAGAAGAACGTGGGTTTACCACCATGGTTATACCAGAAGCAAAAACAGTGACCGCCGGTGCAAACGTTACCGCACAAAATGAGCCATGGGTATTGGCAAAGCATGTGACCCAATGCTTCTTCATAACCGACCCAGCAAAGCCTAGTCGTGTTTTCGTGAGGAGAGGCAAGAGGAACATAATTGGAATGGATGGCGTCGCCAACGAGGAAGACTTCGATCAGTACGGTGACCCGATGGAGGATGATGATGAAGACAACACACCACGCACCACTAGAAGAAGCAGGACGACACTACCCAAGCAAGGTCTGCCGTTCAAAAGAAGAAGTCATGATGTGGGGCTAAATTATTCAGCAGCGAATAAAAAAGGCAAGAAGATTGTCAAACGCTGAGATGTACGCCTTATATGATGTTGTCTGTATCTTTTATGTTGTATGATGATGATGTTGGTTGTATTGATCGATGTACTGATGTATCACACACTTATTATTATTGTCATCAAGGTTTGAATTTTTTTTATGTTGTATGATGATGATGTTGGTTGTATTGATCGATGACGCACGAAAACTACCGCTCGTGCCCAGGCAGTGCGGAGTCTCGTTTTTCCGCCACCTACTTAGTGAAGAAATGACGTATTGCGAATCCAAAAATGATTTTTGCAAAAAATTAGGAGGTTTACATTTTAGCGCTAAAGTGCAAAACCACTCCGGTTCCAGCGAAATCGGCAGAAACTTGCGCAAAATCCAAAAATAACCCCCAAAGGCTGCCGTAATAAAACGAGAGCTCATATGCGTATCCCATGTGGTCTAATATTTATGTGTGGTGTTTTTCCCAGCTTTTGATTTCACGTTTCCGTAGCCGCTTCACAAAAAAACCCTAATTCGGTACTCCGAAAATGGAAAATGCACTTTTCGTCGGTCGAAACGAAAATCGGCCTTCGTGGCGATACTCGCCATCCCGACGGCCACACGTGTGTCCAATATGGCCTCGTTCCGACAAACTATGCCATGCTCAGAGCCGAATCTAGCTCATTTAACCTAAAAGTCGTGCAACCTCGAACGTGATAGGTCATTTTTGTGAAGGGATTTTCTGTCAAACATTTTTTTTCAAGGTTTGAATTTTTTCCTGCATCTAGGTCACATAAAATGACGCCGTGCGAAGGTCTCATATTTTTTTGATTTTTTTTGAATTAGTTACGTCCGATTTGGGACCCACATGAAATGATGACACACGAAAACTACCGCCCGCGCCCAGGCAGTGCGGAGTCTCATTTTTCCGCCACCTACTTAGTGAAGAAATGACGTATTGCGAATCCAAAAATGATTTTTGCAAAAAATCAGGAGGTTTACTTTATAGCGCTAAAGTGCAAAACCACTCCGGTTCCAGCAAAATCGGCAGAAACTTGCGCAAAATCTAAAAATAACCCCCAAAGGCTGCCGTAATAAAACAAGAGCTCATATGCGTATCCCATGTGGTCTAATATTTATGTGTGGTGTTTTTCCCAGCTTTTGATTTCACGTTTCCGTAGCCGCTTCACAAAAAAACCCTAATTCGGTACTCCGAAAATGGAAAAAGCATTTTTCGTCGGTCAAAACGAAAATCAGCCTCCGTGGCGATACTCGCCATCCCGACGGCCACGCGCGTGTCCAATATGGCCTCGTTTCGACAAACTATGCCATGCTCAGAGCCGAATCTAGCTCATTTAACCTAAAAGTCGTGCAACCTCGAACGTGATAGGTCATTTTTGTGAAGGGATTTTCTGTCAAACATTTTTTCTGAAGGTTTGAATTTTTTTCCCGCAACTAGGTCACATAAAATGACGCCGTGTGAAGGTCTCGTATTTTTTTGATTTTTTTTGAATTAGTTACGTCCGATTTGAGACCACATGAAATGATGACGCCGCCGCGCGATCCGCATGAAATGACGCGATCCCTATGAAATCAGGAATTAATGGAAAGGAAAAGAAACTAAGAAAGGAAAATAAAAGAAAAAAAACAAGTTAATCTAATTAGGTAATAAACTAACATAAACAAAAAAAGAAAGTAAATTGGTGGGTCCCACTAGTCAGCATTCGTGGCGTACAGGTTTTCTGTACGCCTCAGGTGAGGACATACCCGAGGCGTACAGGATAGATGTACGCCACGGGTTCTGACAGGTGGGCCGCGTACCATGTTAAGTGGCCGACCCCACATGCCAGCATCGGAGGCGTACACCTGTGTTGTACGCCTCGGGTATGTCCGCACCGGAGGCGTACAGCTTATCTGTACGCCACGGATGCTGACAGGTGGGGCCTGCCCTAGCCTCCTTCCCCGCGCCGTCCCCTTTCAATCCCCAAAAAATTGCATCTCGCCGCGCCCCCCTCTCCGATCCACATCGCCGCTACCTCGCCGCCGTCCCCCCCTCTCTGCTACCAAGCCACCTCCTTCCTCGCCGCTACCTCGCCGCCCCCTTCCTCGCCGCTACCTCGCCACCCCCTTCCTCGCCGCTACCTCGCCGCCGTCGCCCGCCCGAAGTCGCGCGTCGCCCGCCCGGAGCCGTTGCCCGCCCAGAGCTACCGCCCGCCCGAAGCCGTTGCTTGCCCGGAGCCGTCGCTGCTATCTCGTCGGCGCGTGCGACAGTACACGGACGACACGGACGACGCCGCTCCCGCAAGCCAGTACACGGACGAGTTCTTCTTCCCCTTCATCGATTCCGACATCGTCGAGTCCTCCAGTTCGACAGTAGCCACAGGGTGAGCATCAAACTTTTAGCGAGTCTCAGCTCATCTTGCCCCTTTTTGCATTTACTGTCTCATACTCTGTTGTGTGACTGAAAATGAAATCGATGTGTGAGCAGTCGAACGCACTGAGGCTTCTAGCTCACATCACATAGTCTCAATTGATTGCACGTTTGCCTCCATAAATTACTCTGGCTAAACTGAACTATCAACTATTACACAATATCTAATTCAGGAGAACAAGAAGTCAAAAACACTAAAAAGGAAGCAGCATATAACCAGATTATACTTGTTTTTTAAAAAATTTAGTGCTGGGGAGAACCAAATTTGATACATACCGTGTTTAATTAGTTATAAAGTTGACTAATCTTGTTCTGGCATGCATACCACTTCAATGCTCTCACAACATTGGTTAAGACTTGTATATACATACTCGACATGACAGATACTACATACTGAACCTAACTACAGCATGAGTGGACCTTAACATGAGTGAGCTAATCCAACTAAATTTATTCACCATTTACCTCACATGAACCTGCCATTTATTCACTCTCACATGAACCTGCCATTTATTCACCATTTACCTGATTATGGCAGTAGTTCTTATTATCCATGATTTTATTGTAGAATACAAAGAATTTACACACGCTTTCTCTGGTTTGCACCAGCTACCTATAGGAATAGGGTTGTTATGGCTTTTTTCTTGTGATTCATGCCCTTCATATTTTCTTTAGGGAGAATAGATCCTTTATTTGAAGGATAATAAATCCTTTATTTGCCATGGTTTGATTCTAATGGGAACATGGATAATAAGAACAATTGTTCTATATATGCTGGTGCTATATATGCTTCTAAGTGCTATATATGCTTCTAACTGCTATATATGCTTCTAAGTGCTGCTGGTGCTATATATGCTTCTAAGTGCTGCTGGTGCTATAATTAAAATTAAAACTGAGCAAGTAATTAAAAATATCGATAGTGGCCCTCCTCAAACACTGTTAAACGAGAGCATGAGCATGAGCGTGTGCTATTGGCTAGCATATCTATTTAAAGAAACAGATCAAGAAACTTCTCATTGATTGGACAGTGATGTTCAAAATAGAGAGGAACTGTTAATGTGCACATGAGACTGACATGCTTAGACTAGCTGTAGTCATATAATTTTTTTCCTTAACTCTATTTTTTATTTGAATATGTTAAGTTTGGTAGTAGGTATTAACAGTAATTTTCTTTATTGCTAGTCCTCTTTAGATTAATTGGTAGTTCTACTGTTTCGTTAAAAGAAGTTCTTGCTATTTGCTTACACTGCAAAGCTTTGTTAGTCTCCTCACATGCATCAGTAGGGATATCTATGTATGTCTTACTGGTTTCAAAATTGTGCAAATTCAGTTCAAGATATTTAGCAGAGTGGTGAAAAGGGAAGAAAAACAGTCGAATCCGGACGGTGGCTGGTGCTGCCTTGCTTGCTGCTGCCTTGCTGGTGCTGCGCCTTGCCTTGCTGGTGCTGCTTTGCCTTGCTGGTGCATGCTGCTTTGCTGCTACTGCCTTGCTGTTGCTGCTGCTAGCTGATGCTGCCTTGCTGTTGCTGCTATATATATATGCTTGCTACTGCTACATATGCTTGCTGTTGCTATTTGTATTACAGGGTTCTGAAAACTTGAGTTGCCAATTTTGCCTGAAATGTTGATTTACTTCCGTTTCGGCAAAATTTGTGCACTCCATAGGTAGTTTTTTAGCAAAGGTCATGCCAAATTTTTCCGCCGATTTTTTTACTAACTAGTAACTTGCACTTAATTAGTCTAGACATGACAAACGACGAAGCCGGGACTTCTGAAAGGAGGCAAGGCAGTGAAGAAGAAAATGAAGCCGTTTTAGCGGCGCAGTACTATGCAGCCCTAGATGCGTCTCAGGGGGACCAGCCGGTGTCTAGGCCCCTTGTTATCGGCGAGCGCGACCAAGAGATGTCCGATGAGGACTTTGATGCCGCTGATGAGATGTCCGATGAGGACGATGAGGAGGAAATGGTGGATATCCAGGAGGGCAATGCGGAAGAGCCTAGCATGGATACCGGCCGAGCATCCACGGATGATAGCCAGCAAAAGAAGGATAGGCGCCCAAACCAGCTAAAACCCGTGCAAGAAGTAATACTTGAAGTGGATCCGCAGAGCGGTTTGCCTAAACTGCCCGAGGAAGCCGCGAGGGGGTACGGCAACACTGTCGCATGTATCCTCCGAGACACCGTCACCATCAATGAGCAGAACATAAGGCAGAAGCTCAAGAAATCCATTGCCGTCCTCCTGATTTCCAAGCTGCACGCTCGATACCAGTTCCCGTCGCCCTACAATGGCCAGGAGCTCACGGGTAACCTGGTGAACACAGTAGCCCTTGGAAAGATGAGCAAAGCCCTGAGCGCCTGGAAAACTAGGTTGAGGGTGATGATTAATAAAGGTGGTGGTTTTGAAGAGGTCCACAAACACTATCCGCAGATATCGGAAGACCAATTCAAAACTTTCCTAGCCAACGAAAAGAAACCTACAGTCGCGCGGCTTAAGAAGTGGGGGAAGGACATGCGGGAGAAGAACTTGGGTAACCACAACCTCGGAAGCCGGGGGTACGCCGGAAAGGAGCCAGTTTGGAAGAAAGAGGACGAGGCCCTAGAATGTGAGGGCAAGCCGAACCCGTGGAACAAGTTCACCGATGAGAAGGCCAAGAAATTTATCAGGTCAAGATACCGTATAGACCCAAAATCCGGGTTGCTTGTCACGACCGATAAGGTGAAGAAACTTGAGGAAGAATATCTGGTAAGGAGTTTACCAGCTTATCTTATCCTCACTTCCGACAAATTCCGGTAGTAATTTTCCTAATATATGGTTCTTCTTTCCCGTCTGCAGAAAGAAGAAACACTTGCTGCTCAATGCACGTCATCCCAGGGGTCGTCGTCGAAGGCCCCGTGGGATAACCCTTTTCACAGGGCCATGAACAAGGTGATGGAAAGGCCGGTGTTGCAACCGCTGCACCGTGGCCGTATTGTTGGCGAAGGACTAGGTCGCAGACCTAGTCTGTATTTTCCCGAGAGCAAGGAGGACCGAGCGAAGAGGAAGCAGCAGGAGGATACAGATGTCAAGTCTCAGTTGGCTAAGATGCCCGAGATGATCAATGATGCGGTGACAAAGACTGTCGCGGCACTCCTGCCCCACCTGCTTACCGCCTACACGGAATGGGTTGACGGAGGCAAAATCGGGCCTAGACCGCTGGCCAGCTTTACCGGGAGCAGCTCGCTCAACATCTCGGACCAGGTCCAGAAGAACGCACGAGTCGTGGAGTCTCCGCAGGCGGCCTCCAACCCTAGTGCTGGTACTAGGGATGATGAGTCGCCGTCCTGCATCGCGCCTCGTAGCAGCCCCTCTGTCGCTTCCATGCCCGTTCGTGGCCCTTCGACTTTAGCCGAACTCGACGCCATAACGGTATATAAGCGTCGCAATCCTCAGCAAGTAACTTTTTCATTAGCTTGCATCCGTTTTCTGACGCCCTACACATGTCTCCGCAGGAGAACGAAGTGGGATGCACCCTCCTCTTGATTATTAACGAGGAATTACGTGAGGTCGCGAAAGCAAATATCATTCAACCACTCGAGCGCAACTTCCACGGCCAGCCAATGCCCCCCAATGCCTACAGGATTTCCATTGTTCGGGTGTTGCCGGGTTATGAAGAAGTAGACCCTCCTATGCAACCACCCGGAGCCGAGAGCGAGGTGGACCTAGGAGGAAGCTTGGGTTATATGATGCTATGGCCGAAAGAAATGATTCGGCTAGACCACCCAGGGACCGCCGCCAGCAACTCAGAACCGCCGGTCAGATCGGCGCCGCCAAGCAACCCTATCATAGGCAGCACCAGCACCTCACAGAAGACCTCACAGAAGTTGGCAGAGCCGGTCGGATCGGCGCCAAGCCAGGGAAAGGGCACTATGCCGCCAGTGGCGCCATCTCCTATAGCGGATGATCCTGCAGCGGATGATCCTATAGAGCCCGAGGCACAGAACAATATGGATCCGATCGATGCCTTCATCGCTGACTTCGATGGACCATTTGAAGTGGATATTCCCCACGGCTGCTTCCCTGATCAACAGCTCCCGGAGAAAAGTAATGTCTCTAAGCGTCGTCTGTTCCTATCTCAAGAAACGCCAGAGGATGTCGCCCCCGATACTCAAACTGCGGCGGAAAAAATTATCACCCCGAATACACTCCATGGGCTGATCGATAAGGCTTGCGCAGAAGTTGTCTCTCGCCCTGGGAAGCCGCGGAAAAGAGCTAAGAAGAAGGATAAAGGTGTGTCCAGCAGCCAGCCTGTGCCTCCCGCAGCCGGCAAGCCCGTGAAGGAGATCCGGAGTCAGGACAACATACCGATCAAGGGATGGAGGGAGTATCACGTGGCGGGCGAACCGATCCTACCGCCGGAAGCTCTCAAGACCTTAACTGGGGATATGAGGAGCCTACATGATGGCGTACTCACATGGGAGACGCATCTTCTCTCAATGACATCTCCCACATACCCGGTTTTCTATGTCAGAGTGCCAAAGGGATTGGGCTTCGTCGACAGATCCCCCGGTGATGTGTTCTTCTTGAGATTTGATGATATCTTTGAGATGTTCCACCGCCGCCGCCTTGACCCAACCTTGGTCCGCCTAGTTGCGCTGAGTATGTCGCACCAGCTCATGCAAGAGAACACTCCGAAGCTCGCGATACTCGACCCCTACTACATGAAAGACATATACTTGCAGACCGAAGGCACCCGTCAAATAGTGACGAACTACATTACGGACTTCATGGTGGCGAATAAGGAGAAGAAGATATTTCTTGTGTCGTACTTTTTCGAGTAAGTCATTCGCTTGCCGTCAGAACGTGCTTTCTTAGATTTCCGTCAATCCTTTTGCATGCATAACACACCTGGAATTGTTTTCCGCAGAAGCACATACTGCGTCCTCATCGTACTATACCCGCAAGACTCATATGCCATGTATCTTGACTCGGGGAGTGCTGACAAGAAGAAGGACTACACATTCATCAAGGCAGTTCTAGATGATGCCATCAACGGCTTCGTCGAGAAAGCTGGCCCCATCAAGAAAGAAGTAGTCAGGCGAGGCCAGCTGATCTTCAAGCACAACACGACCTTCCCATGCCTCAAGCAGCCGGCAAATAGTTCAAGGGATGGCTACTATGCCATCCATCATATGCGGGAGTTTGTACGGGATCAACATCAGCTTCTGTTGCCGAGTAGTCTTCAGGACTGGCGCAAAGACTTTGCGAACGCGCCTGATGCAGATGTCCGCCTTGAGATCTACCGCATCCAGCAGAAGATCGCGCAGATAATCCACAGAGATGTCTGCAGTAGAGAAGGGGTGTTCTACTACGGCCCTATCCCACCAACCAACACGGAGATAGAAGCACGCTTAGAGATGCAGGGCGACGGCAGGCCCTTCAACACGCTACAGGGCATCCGCCCCTTCCCGCCGAAACCGAAGAGCAAAAAATGAAGCAATAGATATATTTGTGACTTGTTGTAAATCGTGATGGATGAAAAATGTTGTCGCATAATGTTATTACTTTTCATGAACATGTGTACCAAACTCTAGCTAGCTTGTTCTCGATATATACCTTTTGTATATGCTTGTGTACATTCTTGCATGTATGCTTTAGCCTTTTTTGTTTTCGGTGACTAATTAATGTTATGTCTCGCATATTATCATCTATTAAATCTTTTGTGATGTTTTTGGTTTAAAGATGACGACGAGGTGGTACGCCGTGTTCGAGGGTAGGGTTCCAGGGGTCTACGACAAGTGGGAGGATTGTTTCAAGCAAGTCAACAAGTTCAAGAGCAACAACTACAAAGGATTCAACACTAGAGAGGAGGCGGAAGTTAGGTACAATAACTATCGGCGAGTGAGAGAGAGACGGAGTAGGATGAAGACATGGTTCATCGTTACCTCCGTCTTGCTTATGTTCTTGCTCATTGTATATGTGATGGTAGTTTAGATGACTATCGGCACCGCCGGCGGTGATATGTATGCATGCCTAACTAGTTAGCTCGATGCATGCATGAAGACTTGTAGTATTTATGATGGAAATGACTTCGGTTGATACTTGACAAGTTGTACTAATGTGACTTCGGTCGATACTTCTAATATGATGGAAATGACTTTCTATATTATTTTGTATATGTACTGCTATATGTCTGTAAAAAATATACTGTTATATATATTGTTATATCTCATCTGCTATATACCAGTAAATCACTATTAAAAAAATTCGAAAAAACGCAGCCGTGGCGTACAGAAAAAGAGGTTCAGTGGCGTACAAATCAGAGGCGTACAGATCCATACGCCACTGCTGCCATATACACCCGAGGCGTACAGACTTGTACGCCACGGCTACGAAAAACACCCGTGGCGTACAAAGCTGTACGCCTCTGCTATGCGCCGTAGCCGTGGCGTACAGCCCTGTACGCCACTGGTAGGTGAGTTAGCCGTGGCGTACAGGCTGTACGCCACGGGTAGCCCTGTACCAGTGGCGTCTTACCCGTGGCGTACAGCTGTACGCCTCGGCTAGGCAAATTCTGTACGCCACGGATGAGGTTTTTCCTAGTAGTGCGTAAGGCGCTCCATAAGTGGAGCAAGCCTCGAGGCGAACACCTTTGAGAAGATCCGAAGTATGACGTTGATCACTGTAATCGGCCTAAACTGGCGGATATCCGTGGCCCCCACAATCTTGGGGATCAGGGTAATCACACCATAATTAAGCCGAGACATAACTAAGGTTCCAATGTAGAACTCCTGGAACATTGGCATAATCACAGCCTGAATCTTCTCCCAAAATTTCTGGAAGAAGATAACCAGGAGCCCGTCTGGACCCGGCGCAGAGTCAGCCTTCATCTCCATAATCGCCCTTCTAACCTCCTCGGGCGAGAATGGGAGGGTCAGCTCCATATTCTCATCAGCTGAGACCATAGCCCTATCTGGCCAGAAGTCCTCAGCTAACGACACCCCTGAGCGGGGCCCTGCCATGAACAACTCCTTAAAGAAGGAGTAGACATGATTGGAGATATCTCTGGCATCCTCCAGAAGATTATCATCCTCCCATAGACAGGGAATGGCGCACCTCCGACGCCGACCATTAGCTATGGCATGGAAATATGCCGTGTTAGCATCCCCTTTTAAGAGCCAATTCTGGCGACTCCGTTGTCGCCAGAACACCTCTTCACCCTTGTAGATCTCCATAAGGGAGGCCTCAAGGGCATATCGCTGAAGCCACTCCTCAGCGGATAAGCCAACAGAATCCGACGCCGCATCAAGATCATGAATCCTTGCAAGGATGATGGCTTTACTCTGACGAAGCTCCGCACCAAGATTAGCACCCCAACCCCGCATGAATTGGCGAGACATCTTTGCACAGTGGTGCCAGACGTCCACCGCATTGAACACGCGCGGGGTAGAAATCCTCGCGGCCTCCCACTTGAGATTAACCGCCTCCACGAACCCTGGCTTGGAGAGCCATAAGTTCTCGAAGTGAAAGCGATTCGACCTCGGGGGATGCCCACCCCCCGTCGAGAAGAGAAGGGGAGAGTGGTCAAAGCCTATCCTGGTAATCGCACGGAGCGTGCAGAGTGGGAAAGCCATCTCCCATTCAACCGACACAAAGACCCGATCCAGCACACTCCGGATCGGATCTACCCTGTTATTACTCCAGGTGTATCTCGCGCCCCCCCTCGCAATCTCCCTAAGAGCGAGATCCGCAATGCAATCATTGAACATCCGCATCCTAGGGATGTCAATATTCGCCGAACTTCTATCATCCGGGGATCGAATCAGGTTGAAATCACCCGCTACCACCACTGGAGTGGTGCATCGATCCACCTTCAATTTTAGTTCGGCGAGAAAGGCGGGGGACCTACTATGGTCCGCGGGACCGTAGACGATAATAACCTCCCAGCTGAGGTTAGAATGTCTATGGGTGAGAGCCATGCTCACAAAGAATTCCCCATGGTCCATATCCTCCACCTCGAAGGTGTCCTCCTTCACCCCAAGGAGGATACCACCCGAGTGGCCTGAAGCCGGGGCCCAGTGCCACGCAAACTTGTGCCTACTAAGACCTTCGAGCTCGTGAAGCAGAAAATTTTCTTTAATCGTCTCCTGTAAACCTACAATGTCCACGTTCTCCTGGCGCATGTATTCCTTGAGCTGCCGTTGACGGCCCGGCGCCCCAAACCCCCTAAGGTTCCAAATGAGAGCACTCATTGGACACCAACAATGGGGGTGGGCCCCCTACCGGGGACCGAGCGGGCCCTACCTCTGGTCGAGGGCCGAGACGGAGCCAAGGGAGGTCGCCCCCGCGTCCCCCCCACCTGGGGGGTCCCGATAAGGCCTACCTCGCTGCTAGGTAAAGGAGTGTCGCCATTACTGGACTCAGGTACCTCCTGAACGAGTCCAGTAGGCTCTGAGGCCCCTGCCCCCTCGCGCTCCGCCTGAGCGCGAGAGGCGGCTAGGGCCCCCTCATACATCTCCTTAGCCTTTATCGCGGCAATCTGCTCCAAACGTGGCCCGCGCTCCCCACGGAAAATAATGCTGCAGTCTGAGGCTACAATGTCCAAGTCGTCCACAGGAACAGAATCGAGAATCGAGAAGCGAGAACCAGAAGGGGGGGAAGGAAGATCTGATGAAGGGGTACCTGGGTCAAGGTTGCGGGCTGCCGCCCGCCGAGAAGCCTGCTCGGAGACAGTCGGCTCAAGCACCCCTCCCGCTCTAGACCGAGCCAGACAGGTGCTGTAGCGAGGGGGCTGGGCGGGCTGAGCGGCCTGACGAGCACGACGAGGGCCACGAGTCCCAGTGCCAGTCCCAGGAGTGTCGGGGACGACCGAGACTGGCGCCAAGACAGCAGGTGCCGGGGTCGTAGGGCCCTGGGGCGAGGAGGGAGTAGAGCCCGGAGACCTCGTGTAGCACACCGCCCCAGGAGAGCGGGGTGAGGAGGGAGGAACAACCTCCATCCCCACACTCGACGAGTCCTCCTCCCCTCCTCCCGGCGACTGAGACGGAGGACGTGGCTCGAAGCTCAGGGGAGGAGACTCCAGGCCAGAGAGACAGAAGTTGGAGCCGTACTGGGAGAGAGGAAACCCAAAGGACACCACGGGGTCAGAGCGGAAGGAGCGAGGAGCGTCCACCTGCACCAGCTTAGCCGGGGCACTCCTGGAGAGTACCACCGACCCTGGGCAGCGGGGGCCAAGCGAAGATGCCTGGACCGGAGCAACGACGGGGGCCGTCGAGCGCGAGGGCGGAGCGGAGGGAGGAGGGGGCGCCACACCCACTGGTGGTGGTACCACAGCCCCCCCCGTCCCTGTCAGAACCGCCGTCGTCGCCGCCCGAAGAGTCATCGTCATCCTCATCATCCTCACGTGGCTCTCTGGTAATGGCCTGGTCAGTGCGGGGAGAGTGAGGCATGGACCCACCCTGGTCCTCCTCGCTCTCCAACTCCACGACCAAAGTCCTACCATCCTTCCCAAAGAAGAAGGGCGAGATCGAGCAGTTCAGCTTGGACGGGTCAGGGCAAAGGACCCGAAGACGAACAGGGCCCTGTCCGGCTAGAGACTGGCCATCAACCTCCTCGAGCTTTCCGATGGCCTGCGAGATCAGCTCAAGGAAAGAGTCCTTCCGCGCCTCCACTAGAATCCCGTGAACACAAACCCAGACAGAGGAGAGTGAGGCAACTATCTCCGGGTCCACACATGAAGGCTTGATAGAGACCTTGATGTTGTGGAGCGGGAGGATGGTCGTCTCACTCCAAGACACAGCCCGAAGGAGCTCAGCAGACGGGAAAGCCACAGCAAACTCAGAAGGCGAGACCTCCCGCACATTCCACACACAGTCACACTCCAGCTGAGCAAGCTCGGTGCGGATGATCTCGGCCGTGATCTCAATGGCCAACGGAGGGTCCTGGGTGGGAAGCACAGAAATGACTGCGAGGTGCTGAGGGACTGACGGCTCGGCACCCCCATGTCCAAGTAGTAGAAGCCTCCATCAATCCCATGGCCCAAGAACTCCAGGGTTTCCCTCGCCTTGCGCCGAAAACGGGCTGAGCACGCCATAGCGAGGTGAGAAACATCCCCACACAAGATGCACTGCTCAGGCTTCGTGCAATCCGAGCGGAAGTGGCCAACCACCCCACAGTTGAAGCAGGTGTTCGTCGTCGCCGTCTTCTCTCGAGGCCCCACGCCCTCCTCCTGAGGGCGCGTATCGGTCGGCGGCGCAGGTGGAAACCCGCTCTGGTTCCCTCCCACGCCACCAGCCGGGCCTTTCTTCCGCTTCTTGGTTATGACAATGATAGTAACATCCCAAAAAGTTAGAAAATTATGAAAAGTATGGTAAACACAAACATTGCGATGAAACTATAACCAGCAAAATCAAATTGAATTTCCTTAAATATATCAAATGCTGGCTTTCAAGCAACTAGGGTGAAACCTGTGTTAGCAACCCCTAAGGGCAATATGGGAAGACGAAGATCAAATCATGCATGTCTGCTCCATCTCGGATATGCTTTAGCAAAAGCAAATCATGTGGGAGTGGGACTAATTAATTTATCTGGTGTGATGCCCAGCAATCGTTTGTCTCCCAGCGGTAACTGAAACGAATTTGAAGGTGATAAAATAATCAATAATCAGTACAGCGTGAATATATCTTCCTCGACCTCGTGTATGTAGGTTTGGCCGTTACTTTCACTGCGTGCGAGCAGCTCCGCCGTGCCACCGTGCCTTCGAGCCGCGCGCCCTGACTCTCCCTACATTCTGGAAACCCACCACCGAGGCCGTTACTAATCGCCATGCATAATTAACGAGATATAATAAGATTAGAGTTAGCGGAGGCTGTGTTGATGCCACGCAAACAAAAATCCTTGAGTGATACACTGATGCATGCATCGCTGTCACGTATCAACGGGATGATATATATGGCTTTAGCTAGGCCCGAATTTCCTTCCGGCGTAAGCAAAGGATACGGGCATTGTTATTTTTTAGCCGTTGTTTAATCGCTTGCTTTTGGAACAGATCATGGACGAAAATGAGGAGAGCAGCTAGAGCAACATACTCCCTCCGTTTCAAAATATAAGATGTTTTAGGTTTGTGAAGCAAATGTATCTAGACACCTTTTGAAATTGGAGAGGGACGGCGGCGCGTGGCAGCTCGAAAGACGTCCACATGTGCCCGTTGCTTGCTGTCAGGCCAGCACAATGCATTTTTGCGTTGCGCTTTTCCTTTTCGTTCTTCCCTTTGATTGCTTTTGTTTGCTCGGTCAAACTCGAACCGGCCCTTTGCCTGGCACCTGTCGACACACCATGCACACACACTACTGTAGTAGTTGGAGTCGGTAGAGCCCCGTGCTTGCTACCCACTCAAGTTTTATTTTTTATGCTTTATAAGTCTATAAGTTTGCTACTTGGGCCCCTAGTCAGCTCAAACATAAGACCCCCACTCACTTGGCCCCCACTTAGTTTTTTGGCTGGGTCCGCTACTGCTTGCTACGAGTAAATTATCAGGGCTAGGTAGCCGGTGTGTGCTAAGTGCGGTCACGTGGATACTTTGACATGTTTACCCAGTTTGGTTTGGTGTGTGGCTGCCCAGAGGCGTGGCAGCGAGGGCATTCGCGCGCGTGTGCCGCAACGGCTAGCTAGCTACCTGGACCACGTACTACACGTACGTGTAACGGACGATGCGTCCGTGAATGTCGTATCGTATCCGTACGTAGTTGCCGTGCCTATCGCGCCCACACCTATGGTGTCGCCGTGCCTTGAGGCCAGGAGAGCAACAACGAGGAGGCACGGAGCCGCGTCTCTCTCTTGTCTGTCTCCGACAGTCGCGTGATAATTTGATATCGGAAAATTTGCTTGCAGCGCGATTTGAACGGATATAGCGTTGAAGATATCTCCATTGGAGACGTTAGATTTGCAGCGTGCGCTCTCGAAACGCGCCTCCAACAGTCGCGCCAATTTGGTGTCTGAAACACTTTTAGTTTGGATTATAAGACCTACAAATTACAGTTAAATATAAAATAAATAGCGATAGACTACTCGTCGTCATTGGAGGTGG
The DNA here is from genome assembly GCA_007115705.1 of Dactylis glomerata. NCBI lineage: Eukaryota > Viridiplantae > Streptophyta > Magnoliopsida > Poales > Poaceae > Dactylis > Dactylis glomerata. The sequence goes on from QXEO01000808.1 coordinate 706,215, forward strand.
TCTCGGTCTAGAGATCGTTCCACATCGGATCGTCGGTCAAAGTCGGGCGTCGAGTTTGAGTTCTCCAGCTCTTGCTCGGCGAACTCCCGGCGGCGACGGCGGTCCGCCCTTCTCTCCTCCCTCTTCATCGCGAAGAACTCCTCCTGATGGCGGACGTCTCCCCGAGGAACGACCGCTCAGTCTGTTGAGTGTGTTTTTCTTGGATACAGTGATGAGCATAAGGGCTATCGGTGTTGGGACCCTGTTGGTCGTCGGATGCGCATTTCTCGTGATGTCACGTTTGATGAGACGCGTCCTTTCTATCCTCGCCCCACCTCCTCGACCTACCCGGTAGAGGATATATCTTTTCTACTTTTTCCTGACACACCTCCTTCTGTTGCTATTGATCCTCCTTCAGGACCCATTATTGTCGATGTCTCGCCTTCGACCTCGTCGTCCTCCTCATCACCTGATTCCCCTCCTTCCTCTTTTGACAGCCCATCCACCTCTCCGTTGTCTTCTTTTCCCTTTCATTATTCTCGGCGTTCTACTGTTCAGGATACTCCCCCTGATGTCCCTTCTTCCTCTTGTTCCGATGAGTCTTCCTCTTCTGATGAGATTTCCTTTCCTCTTCCTGTTCGTCAGCGTCGTCCACCTGATCGTTACTCTCCTAGTCAGTACGGTCTTTCTGTTGCCCTCGAGCCGACTTCTTATCGGGATGCTGAGCGTCATCTCGAATGGCAGCTTGCCATGGCCGAGGAGATTGCTGCGTTTGAGCGCACTGGCACTTGGGATCTTGTTTCACATCCTCCTGGTGTTCGTCCCATCACGTGCAAGTGGGTCTACAAAATTAAGACCCGCTCTGATGGATCTCTTGAGCGCTATAAAGCGCGTCTTGTGGCTCGTGGCTTTCCGCAGGAGCAGGGCCGTGACTATGATGAGACTTTTGCTCCTGTGGCTCATATGACCACTGTGCGCACTCTTCTTGCCGTTGCCTCCGTTCGCCACTGGTCCGTGTCTCAGCTTGATGTTCAGAACGCCTTTCTCAATGGTGAGCTGCGTGAGGAGGTTTATATGCAGCCTCCTCCGGGGTATTCTGTTCCTGATGGGATGGTCTGCCATCTTCGGCGCTCTCTTTATGGCCTGAAACAGGCCCCTCGCGCCTGGTTTGAGCGATTTGCCTCTGTGGTGACCGCTGCTGGTTTCTCCCCTAGTGCTCATGATCCGGCGCTGTTTGTTCACACTTCTCCTCATGGACGCACTCTTCTTCTCCTCTATGTTGACGATATGATCATCACTGGTGATGATCCTGAGTATATTACCTTTGTTAAGGCCCGTCTTCATGATCAGTTTCTTTTGACCGATCTTGGTCCTCTTCGCTACTTTCTTGGATTGAGATTTCCTCCACTTCTGATGGTTTTTCTATCTCCCGGGAAAAGTATATCCTGGATCTTCTTGCTCGTGCTGCTCTTGGGGATGAGCGCACTATTGAGACTCCTATGGAGCTCAATGTCCAGCTTCGTGCCAGTGATGGTGATCCTCTTCCTGACCCGACACGCTATCGTCATCTTGTTGGGAGTCTTGTCTATCTTGCTGTCACTCGTCCTGACATCTCTTATCCTGTTCATATTCTGAGTCAGTTTGTCTCAGCTCCTACCACTGTTCACTATAGTCATCTTCTCCGTGTTTTGCGCTACATTCGTGGTACGATCACTCGTCGTCTTTTCTTCCCTCGTTCCAGCTCTCTCCAGCTCCAGGCCTACTCGGATGCTACGTGGGCGAGCGATCCTATAGATCGTCGTTTGCTTTCTGCTTACTGTGTGTTTCTTGGTGGTTCGCTTATTGCATGAAAGACGAAGAAACAGACTGCAGTTTCCCGTTCGAGTGTAGAGGCTGAGTTGTGGGCTATGGCCTTGTTGACTACTGAGGTGACCTGGTTAAGGTGGCTACTTGCTGATTTTGGGGTCTCTGTTACGACACCCACTACACTTTTGTCTGACAGTACAGGTGCTATCAGTATTGCACGTGATCCGGTAAAGCATGAGCTTACCAAACATATTGGTGTTGATGCCTTTTATACACGTACTAGTGTGCAGGATCAGGTGATTGCGCTCCACTATGTGCCTTCAGAGTTACAGTTAGCAGATTTCTTTACAAAGGCACAGACTAGAGCACAGTATAGTTTCTTTCTCTCCAAACTCAGTGTTGTAGATCCACCATGAGTTTGAGGGGGTGTTAGATGTATATTTGTATACTGTAGTTTCCCCACCTGTTAGGGGGTTTTCTGCATATTTGCACACCTGTACATGTATTATATATGTGGCCTTTGGCCCCAGGGAATACTATGTTGCATATTCCTAACAGATGGCTATGTATCGGCTTGGGTTTTCTTTTCGAAGATCTCTTCGTCTCCTCATTTGATTAACTTGTTTACACCATATAATTAATTATCTTATAAAACAACTACCAACTTATAGAACAACTGTCACATGGTACACACCGCAAAGAACAAACCATGCATGGACACACACTACAAACTATGTACATAGTTAAATGGCACACGTGATTCTTCGAGATTCAACTTTGACAATTATTCGGTCAACAAAACATGGGCTATGTGATTTAAGAATTATAACGTGAAAGCATATTCGAGTAAAGTTTATCCCAACAATCCGTTTATCCCGGAGTCGCCCGCGCACATCCGTTTACCTGCCGCCGTGCGTTGGACGGTCAGAACATTCCGTCTTTTTTCCAACCGGGCTTCCACCCCTTTCCATTACTTGAACGGAAATAACAAAGTCTGGAACAACAAAACGCAAGTTCTAGAGGGGGAGGTGGGGGGAAAGCTAGCTGAACAGAAAAAAAAAGAAAGAGTATACTGTATCCTATGCGCCGTCGTACATATATATTGCTGCCCACGTGGTGTGTGTTTATGGAGGTTTTCGCAGCGTCCGCGAGCGCGTCATTTTTGTCTCTGCTCTGATGCAGCCCCAGCTACCGTATTGGTATTGATTGGGAGTACTCGTGGTCGTGGGATCGTCGTGTATTTAAAATTTGAAAGGGACGGCGTGGCGCGGGCGCGGGCGCGGGCGCGGCAGATAGAAAGCGGGCCATGTGGCGCCGCGCTCCGCCAGCGCATCGCTTTCTTTTTCTTTCCGCTGCAGCCCACCTTTGATTGCTTTTTTGCTCGGTCAAACTCGAGCCGCCCCCTTTGTCTGACACATGTCGGCACAGAAATACTAGCCGTAGGCCGTAGCTGGAGGCAGTAATCAGTCACAGGGCGAGCTACTCGATAGAGACCATGTTTATAAAGTGCCGTACGTCACGTAGTTTACTCAGGTTGCCTAGCTCGTCTCGTGGTGTGGAACAGACACCACACAGTAGCTAGCTCGTCGCATATGTTTTAGAATGAAAATATTCGAGAACAAAAAAAATACTACTTTCACATAATAATATTGGAGATTGACCTCACTAGCCGCATTTATCGTTTAATTTGGGCTCTTGACCCCACTCAGTCTTTGCCTACGGTAACCCGCCGAGGAGTGCCAAGAAAAAAAAACGTCGGATCCTCAACTGCCTTGCGCTCACCAGGCCCTCGGGGACGTTCATTCCTAGCTCACCCGTCGTCTGACTTTCTCTCACAGACCATCGCTTCGGCTGCACGCGGGCCTCCGGAGCGACAGGGCCGTGGTGGGTTGCAACACGGACTGGACGGGGAATTTCAGCCTAATTAAGGTGTCAAGCGGGATAATATCAATCTCATTTTGAATTCTTCCTGTCAGCGTGTGAGCACTACCTGAGCTTACATGGAAGAATTTGTAGAAACTATGCATGGCAGGCTGCAGCAGCAGCAGAGACTGACTAACTAGTTCTAGTCGGTTTTAGACAGAGAGGCGAGTGATCTGGTGAGAGAGAAAACAGAGACATAACACGTTTCTCTTTTCTGTCAGTGGTTGTCTTCATGGACCGTCAACATTTGGAACCTAGTAATCTTCATGGAACTTCGGCAAGCTGTGTGTGCCACTTCCTCCGCAGCAACGAAGCTTGGCCGACCAAGCTAGTCATATATAGAACCCTTGGCCACAACATTGCTTGGTTTCGGCATTCATGAATGCAAGCAGGCTAATTGGCCTCTGCAAGAAGGATGATTCCGTAACATACTGAACCCAAATCAAGGGTCGGACGACAAATCAGAAGATCATTAGAAGTTCAGAACCACTATACTTAAGGCACCGACCATTTTATTGCTGTTGCCGGGTCTCTGAATCTAGTCAGATGCCTTCAGCCTCGGTGGCCGTCAGTACCACAGAAGCAAGACCACAACCGTCGCCGGCCGCTCGCTCGTCTCTCGGCCGCAGATCTTCGGAGATGTGGTGCGAGCTCCCCGTTGCCGGCGACCGAGTAGCGGCGGTTCCGGCCCAGTTGAAGTTTCGAGCTGATGTGGTTTGCTGCTTCGATGCTACTGGCGACGCGAGGTGGAGGATCTTCGGATCTGAGGAGCGTCGACTTCCCGTCCGTACAGGGGTGCCTCCTGTTCCAAGGCCAGAGGGGAGGTGGTGCGGCGGCGCGCCGGCGCAGCGTCTTGTTCGTCGTCCTTGGCGTCGAGGTCCAGAAGGGCTTTCTTGTAATTTTCTTCTTTGTTCTGGACTGATCTGTAAGATCTGCAGTTAATCAATTTCAGTTTCTTGCCAAAAAAAAAAAACCCACTTCAGCCTTCAGCTCACTAGTGTGTCTAGAGAGGAGTTGGTACCTATATGCTAATTAAGTCGCTTGAACTGAAACATTCATGAAGCTCAAGGCAGATGGTATATATAGGTCCTGCTTCTGCAACCAGTCCCAGTGTTTGCTGAACTGGTGTCTGGCATGAGTGGGTTATCGTCAAAGCATAAAATAAAACAACTACTTCAAAGTACAAATGTGTCTGGATCATTGTTGTCAATTAACTGGTACCCATCGATACATGAAATGATTAATTAGTTCACAGAGTCCTCTCAAGTTTGTACAATAGTTGGGACATGACCAATTTGTGTAGGACACTAGAAATTGTCAATTAGTAGTGCTTACCAATATGCACCACTTGCAACTATACTAAACATAAGGCTGGTGCCAACGCGGGCGGTAGCGGGGGCGGTACCGCCCGGCGGGAGGCGAGAGGCGGGCGATAGGCGGGCGATAGCGGAGCGGCGGGCGCCGGCCCCGTCGCCCGGCGGTAGCGGGCGATACCGCCCGGCCGGCGCCCGCGCTAGCGGGGCGAGAGGGGGCGAGAGGCGGGCGATAGCGGAGCGGCGGGCGCCGGCCCCGTCGCCCGGCGGTAGCGGGCGATACCGCCCGGCCGGCGCCCGCGCTAGCGGGGCGAGAGGGGGCGAGAGGCGGGCGAGACGGGGCGAGAGGCGGGCGGTGCGTTGGCTGGGCGGTAGCGGGCGAGAGGCGGGGCGATAGGCGGGCGATAGTGTAACGGCTAGCTGACGTGGCGCGATCTGATTCGTCCACGTCAGCTAGCCGTTGGGTAGCCGTTGCTGGTTCAAAAATTTCGAAAAAAGGCCAAAAAACCCTAAAATTTCTGGTGAGTACAGCTCTAGCGAGGCGACGACGGAGGAGGAGCGTCGTCCAATAGGCCGCGATAGGGCCAAGGCCGCGGCACGTAAGGATAGGAGGAAGGGGAAGGAATCCTCAAGCAGTGAGGTAGCAAGTAAATCCTTCGCGATGAAGAACATGTGGAATGGTTTAGTGAAGGCTAAGCTACTCAAGCAATGGAACAAAATGAAAGACCGATCAACCGCCGACATGGACGCAGCAGAAAAACGCAAACATGTGAAGGCCATCAAGATGGTGGAAAAAGAGCTTGGTCTGGAAGATGATGACGACGAGGAGAATGAGGAGGAGGAAGAGGATTAGAATTTATTTTTTATTTATTATGTAATTTTTAAAATTTATTATGCAATTTTATTAATTATTATGTAATCGGTAACAATTTTAGTTGAATAAAATAATTTTCTTGCATTATTTTGAATGTTGTAAAAGAGAGGAGAGAGAAAAGCTGATGTGGAGGAGAGAGAAGTGAGAGCTGACACTATAGCCCGTGCACTGGCACCGTGGGGGTGAGAGTGGAGTGAGAGTGAGGGTAAAAGCTGACGTGGCGAGGCTATAGTGGGGTGAGAGTGGGTGATGCACTGGTACCAGCCTAAGACAAGAAGCATCAAGTTTCTGTGATTTGGTCTTGCACCGATCTCCCTTGCTACTTGGAGTAGGTGCGTAGATAGAGGCTGCCTGCATCTTCAGAAAGTGTCTGCAGTGAGAAGAGAACAGACTGACGATTAATGTCAAAGTGCAAAAGGGAGGTGCCTGCCCACGGCCCACCCAGCCCGTATAAATCAGCAAGATTATGAGTGCTACGTGGGCCTTCCCACGAGATCCACATCGAGCCCACATAATCCCAAATCTCATTGCTAGGTCGCCGGGAGCTGCCGGAGCGCCGCCAGCTTCGCTCGGGCACGGCCACCGCGGAATCCCGGCACACATCCCTCCACCTCCACATGCCGCAGCGGCGGATAAGATGCCAGGATCCTCGGATCCCTGCCCTCTGTTCTCCTCTGTTCACTGTGCTGGCATGGGCGACAAATACAACAACAGCTCCCGCCAGAAACCAGAGCTCCGGCATGGGAGAGCGATACGGCATGTACCTGCACGGGGCGATTCCGGTGGACGGCGTGGTGTAAGGAGAGCAAAGCCGTCCAGGGATTGGAGACGACGTCGAGGGCTGTAAGCCCCCAAGAACCAAGCTGAGCCGCGAGAGCAAGGTAATTCATTTAGTCTTCTAGCTTCCTGTTATTCTTGCTGAGATTTGAGTTGTTAATATTGTCGCTGAGGTACATGGGTTTGGTACATGATAGAGCAATATTTTCTTGAGTCGGAGAGCAATTTCTCGTGGGGGACACGCTTCTAGCGATTTTGTGTTAGGAATTATGATGATATCTTGCGTGGGTGACTGGACATGCAGAAGAGCTATCACCAATAATTTGCAATATATGATAAAACAGGGAACTAACTGACGGAGTTCAGTCCCAACTCATACAGAAGAGCTATCACATATTATTTGCAGCAAATGATTGACAGTGAGCTCACAGTAGTAATGAAATATGGAGCATACTCCATCCCATGCATCTTCTTTAGAAAAAACCAATACAACTCAAACAACAACAACAAAAATATTATTAGCTGCTTCAAAAAAAAATTTTATTAGCTCACACACGTGGAAGGAAAACCTGCCGCTGTAGCAAATCAAAGAGTTTGGAGTTCTGAATGAAAAATCCTTCTAAAGGATAATTCCTTTTCTGTCCTGACTCAACGCGCCTTTTTGGCTCAGATCTCAGACATTTCCTTGACGAAGTCCACGAACCTCCACCAGTTGTCGGCCTTGAACAACTTTGGGTTCATGCGCTGGTACGTGAAGGCTCTCATCCTTTCTCTGCGGGCTGTATCCACGACCTTGAAGAATGCGTACTCGTCATACCGTGGCAGCGCGTTCTCGCCGACGAGCAGCACGTCTTCCTTCCTCGCCGCTTCAGCAACCTGCTTTACCAGCTTCTCTGGTGAGCTGCTGGCTTGCGCCGGCTGCTCATAGTCCCTCATCTCCACGCAGGTGAAGTTGAGCACAGCGTGATGCTTTTTTAGCATCTGCATGATCGGCAGGTACCGATCACGGTGCCGCGTGTTATAGTACCCTGCCGTCAGTTCGGCGGCGTGGGAACTGGTGTCATAATGCCAGTGGATGCCGGAAACCTTCGCGGAGAGTGTGACACCGTTGATTTGGCCGAAGACATCATCCGCGGCTGCCAGCAAGCGGTCTCCGTGCTTGAGGAGCTTACGGGAGTACCATGACAGGAAGAAGCGGCCATACCCGTCATTCCACTCGCCTCCCTCCTTGAAAAAACGGGTTTCCTCTGGCAGTTTGTTGTAGTTGCCTGCTAGACTTGGGCCACCAAACTTTGCCCAGTCTGGCTCCTCCCGCGCCTCCGCCGCCTTTTTCAGCGACTTGTTCATGTACTGCACCAACCAAATTAATGCACCAAAATATTTTACTAACAGTCCCAAGGAAGAGAAAACTGGAAAGTAATGTGTGTCGCCACCCACCTCGTCATAGCATTGAAACTGGCCGATGCCGGGGAAATTCCATCCATTGGCCCTTGAATAGGAAGGGTACCTCAGTTGACCATCAGGCCCCATCCCTACTTGGATCTCCTGCAAAATCTCATTATCAGCTTATATAACATGTGTGTGTTGCATGTAGATGCACTGTGCTATATCGGGATGTGTTTTTCTACCACAATGACTCTGCCCAGGTAGCCGTGAAACCGGTCGCGGAGCCTGCACATGAAATTTGCGTAGACCTGCATCGGGGTTCTGCCCCCGAGTACTGGCTCCATGTCGCAGCCGAGGGAGATGTAGTCGTCGCTCCGATGGCCTTTCACTTCCGCGTCCTTGTACATCATCTCCTTGTTGGCGTCCATCTCATTTACCACCCATGGCGGCAATGGGATGCTGCCAACCATAGTGTGATTTCAGTGTCAGTGTGCATGAATGTCTCCTACACTAGCATCAGAGTAGGTAACGACAGTGATAGGTTGGTCGTACTTGATCGAGTCGCCGTTCTTGCACCCGTGGAAGGACAAGACCATCTTCAGTCGTAGTCCGAGACTCTCCACCATCTGGACAAGGTCGACATACGCCTTCCAGTCGTACTGATTCGGCCCCTCCCTCCCCACCACGCCCCACCACACGTCCACCACAACACCTGCTACTCCCACGTTCTTCAGTGCCTCCATGTCCATCCACAGCCTGTGCGTCTGTGACAGCTCCCCATTGATGCCCACTGTGTCGAGCGGAAGCATCACATACACTGGCACACCACCGAGTTTACCATGTAACTTGGGCATCCCTGTTTGACCAAGTTCATATAGAAAAATGTGACAACATATGCACTGGGTACACATCTTACATGTTGTTATATAGATATTTTAAAAATATATCATCACATTTAGAGGGATTAACATGTTAAACTAAAAAAATTATATTTAATGGAGAAGAGTACACAAAAAATATATTTTCCACTCGCTCTAAGCATCAATGGTGAACTGTTTAATACATACCATGATACACAGCTGCCTGCTGCTTAAAGGCGGCGTATGAGGATGAATCAGCTGCCGGAGGATCCATCTGGGCGATAGAATGGTTACTGTAATTATTGCACTTGTGGAGAACAATGCCTCACCAATAGAGGAGCCGTTCATTACTGACTAATGTAACAAATACTAAATTCATACAAATGATTAAATTGAAAGAGTAGCAAGCAAATGAGATGGAAATTAGTGGTCACATGGTATGCCCGTGAATTAGTGTCATCAAACAAATATATATATATATATATATATATATATATTTCTCATAGGATGTAGAAAGGCACAATGTACCAAAAAAGGGTTATATCCTAGTGAAAACTTATCACTGGCCAATGGGAGCGAGGTGAAAATACCTGTACACTATCAAGGTCAATCTCATCCAATTTATCGACGATCTCGTTTATGGTAGGCCTTTTCTCTTGGTTAGCATCCACACATTCTAATGCTATTTCGATGCATGTATGAATATGTGATGGCATTTTATCCTGCATCCTTTCCCCCCACTTTTGAAGGACCTGCAAAATTGAGACAAAAGTTCGGTTGGCATGCATGCATTGAGATAAGACACAAACTATGTGTGAAAGGGATTATTTTACAACAATGTAAAAATGACATTTTTTAACTTACATCTTTAATAAAATCATCACGAGGCATTTCATCTGCTCGTTGATAGCCCGTTGGTCCTGCTATTATTTCTATGATCACAACGCCCAGACTGAATATGTCAAATTTCTTCGTGATGAGGTCTCCATTGATGAGACCTTCATTGATACAGTCCTTTGGCATGTATCTACTGCATGATATCTTATACAATTATTTAATATGTGAAGTTAAAACAAAGGGTTTGGTTACCTCGCATGACCTACCAACTTAGCATGGTTCTATTATGGCAAACAAACACAAAAACTTACCGCGTTCCTATAACATGTGTTGGTTTGATTGGTGTTGAATCAATGAATCTGGACAAACCAAAATCTCCAATTTTGGGTGTCATGTCCGTATCCAGTAAAACATTTGCAGGCTTTAAGTCCAGATGCAAAATTTTGGTGTCATGAAGATATTTTATGCCCGCACAAATTCCTTTTATTATTTTACAACGTGTGTGCCATCCAAAGCCGCATGATTCCTCTGTAGAAAGTAAACATAAAGTTTGTTATACCAGCGAGACATAAATTTATAGACCATTACTATTTTCATGCAAAATGATTAAGGTATTCTAATGACAGCACCATTCGTACCAGAAATATATCTGTCAAGGCTTCCAAGCGAGAAATATTCGAAGCATAGCAGTCTTTCACGCACATAAGCAAAAATGCGTTTTCCATCCTCATCATCTAAAAGTTTTTCTTGTGTATCATGGCAGTAGCCAACCAACCTTACGATATTTTTATGGCGAACCTTCTCAAGGATAATGCACTCATTTTTAAATGGCATGTCGTCAAGTCCTAAATGCTTGTAAAGCTTCTTTACAGCAATTAGTTTCCCTTTGTGTTCTCCCTGTTGAGTATCTTCTTCATAAGGCATGAGTGTAGCTGGTGATAGTAGTATCATTTGAAAGGCGAAACATTTAACTATTGATCATACCTTGTAAACCCTTCCAAAGCCTCCTTGACCAATATTGTTATCCTCGGAAAAACTGTTTGTGATTTTATCCAAGTCGTCAAGTTTAAAATACTCCAGCAAACTAATCTCTTGCTGCAACGTGTTGTCCATGCTGTTCGCGAGGAGGATTGGCTTGCGCACTCCTTCTACCTAATAATGCAGTAATCCTTTCAGACAAATTAAGAGCATGTAAATATACATATAACTTCTGCACAACAGAAAATGATATGCTGATGTATCTAAACACAAGATAACTACCCAATCGCGAACTTTAAGATATTCATGTTAGGTATTTTGGCAGGGTTCACAATCTTTTAGCTAACTAAAAACTGTTTTTTGTTTCTGAGAAGGGCAGCTGATCTAATTAAAACTATATACTCCCAATAGAACAATTGGGGTAAATTGGATAAATGGTTACTTTCCGACATCAAGAAACATGTCACGGGCAAAAAGATTACAAGGAGTAAAATGAAGTAACATTGAAGTCGATGGCATCTTCTCGTACATATGCAGGGGAAATAGATCATCGTGAAAAGATGGAGGGAGGATAACTACATTTGGGCTAACCTGGGTCTGGAAGAGGTCGTCTGCTGCTGAGAATTGAAGGATATGCAGGCATGGAAGAGTGGACAATATAGAAGCAGCTGGCCCCGGGAAGGATATATATTCAGATTGAGGTCAGGCACGCTGAGGTTAGCTGTTCCTTTTCATTGTCCACGCATGTTCGTCATTACTGATTGGACGTGTTTATTGGTCTTAATGATGCTATCTTAAAATTTTGATACTGTACCAGCTAATCAAGCATCCGGCATAGCATGCCAAACATTGCCTCTTCCAAACTCCCAAGTGTTATGACCGTTCTACCTGAAGTTGACCTACGCACCGTTAGATGTGTTATTACACACTTGCAGAAAGTGTTGAACTTATCTAAACAGCCATTGAGGCAGTATTACCTGGTCAGGCAGTGCATCTTGGTTGCAACCCGAGTAACTGTTTAGTGTATATATTCAACTTACTCATTATTTTTCTTAATGGACATGTTTTTTTTTTAATCTTATAGGAGAGCTTCCTCCACATAACATACAGGCTAGGTAGCCTCTGTCAAGGAGAGCGCGTCTGAACTATTGGCGCAAGTGATCTTCGTCTTATACATAACAATGTGAAATCATGGTACAGTACCTAGCTTTTGTTGAAGTGTATAAGTAGATTGTACTAGCCCTTTCCATCAGTTCGGACTTTTGGTTCAAGTGGCTAGTGCATGAACCTTAACAGCTTTCATGTACGATGTCCCGACAACCATTGATCACCGAAATTGATGGCTGAAAACAAATGGGCAGAAATGTTCAAGTAGGAAGCTATATGTATTTAAACTTTTCTATGGTTTCACACATCATGCGGTACATTTAAAATAAAGTAGACATGTAAACTTTATTGTTGCAGTACATTTGTTAGGCTTGTCGGCAAGCGTGTTGACTGATGACTATCAACTTCGATGGCATCTACAGTTGATGGGCGGGCAATGGCAAACCCGAGTTCCCTCCGAGCACTAATCTCTTATCCTCCGATTATCTGATATTTAAAACTATTCAAGACAACCTAAACAACTAACACGAATCACACCGTCAAGCCTGATAAAAATAGCACCACTAAGTGGAGAGTATCGATCAAACCAGATTAAATTAGCCGACGCAAGGTTTCACTATTCGTTGTACAACGTTATCGGTTGTTCCCACTAGACCACAGCGAATGAGCCACATGTCATATTATGAATTCAGCGGTGTATTATATTCTAACATAAGCTGGACTTGCAGCTGAACAACGAAGTAGATCGCTCTAGCAAGCACTACATATCTGAATCATGCATGTGATGCCACCTACTGGCGGTTGCATCGATGTCTCACTGAAGTTGACAATGCAGATTTGAGATCGCATATCCTAGGTATGTATGCGATCCCGTATCTCCTACAACCTTTGAGCTCCATCTCTGGACGGAACCACTCATATTTGATTTTGAAGGCATTGTACATATCTGAATCATGCATGTGATGCCACCTACTGGTGGTTACATCGGTGTCCTACTATGCGCATATCCTAGGTATGTATGTCATCCTGTATCTCCTACAAAACTAGAAAAATATTGGATGCCATTGCAAACAATGTGAATTTGTTGTTCGCTAACTATGCTCATACTGTGGTGATCATTTTGAGAAAATGCTTGGCTCTCGCAACTGTTTGGGTGGCTGGGGAACTTGCGCCGGAGGAGCATGCTGGGGAGGGCACTTCTACGCATTGGCGGAGGAGAACAAGGAGCCAGAGGAAGCGCCAACCCTGGTGGTGGCCATGTCGGAGGCGCATGTGATAAGGGGAGGCACCATATCCATAGTGATTCTGTGGGCATGGGTTAAAACCCTCTTCTGCGACAGAGATTGCCTCCGTCGTCGGAACCCTAACACTGATTTGAAGGGCTCATGAGAAAAAAAGTCACTCATCCACCTTCCCATGCACCACACCTCCCCTCGAAAAAACCTTCATCCATCTCCCCACGGAAAGGGCGAAAAGGAAGAAAGGAAAATGCTTCTCAGATTGCAAGAAAAAAAAAGGAAAGGTATGATGCGGTTTCTGTTCAGGAATGAAAGTTGCAATAAGAAAAATTAGACACTAAGAACAAAATAAAGGTTTATTCTAGAGATTTTTCTTTGCAATACATGCACATGCATGGTGGTCGATCAGTTCCATGAGACTTTACACGGATGACTTGAAGAGGTCGATCATGGGCCGGAGGTCGGAGGAGCACATCCAACGTCCCTCTATGTGATGGCAAGGTGGACTCGGGATAGGACACACGAAAAAGGGAGATGAGTTGCGCAGGCAGGTCCAATAATAACCAAAATATTAGTAGGAGAAAGAGGAAGATTGATAGGTCTAGGGTATATTTGAGCATGCTTGGGTCACAGAATCTTGGCCTGGCGGCCGGGCAACATATTTTGGCTATTTAAGGAAGGCCTGACCTGACGGAATTTTGCTTGCATAGGCCAGACCTAGGCAGCAGATTTTGGACCGCTGAGCCAGACCGGGCTTAGGCCGCAATTTTTGCGTTAGACTTTTTCTGTCCCCGCCCCATCCAATAGAATGATGAGCTGGGAGGAATGGCCACCCACCCAAGAATCCTATTATAACATAGCTTTAAATTTTGCAGGATGAATTAAATTTTAATTTGTGCGTGTTTGGAAGTAGGAGGATTGTACTAGTCAGAGATGGAAGCAAAGCGAGTCGTGCACAACAGTGGAGCCTGTCTTGTCGTGCTTCAAACTACAAATGGAGTATCTTAATAATGCCGCATGCTGCAGTATCCTTAAACGAGATCAACAAAGTTATGAGCTGCAGTTTTAGAGAAGAAGTTAGAGAACACATAGTTGTTTCGTGTGAGAAAAAGTAGGAACGAGATATACAAATTTGTCGTGAAGACTACATGCGCATCACGATCGAGTTCCCATGCCTTTGCAAGGTAAAACATCTTGAAATGTGTCTTCACATTTTTTTTTCTCAGAGCAACATGTTGATATAATGTGGTCATTCGTTCTCCTCCTTGAGATAGGCTTTTGCCCCTCTTTATAAATAAAGCCACACACGGCCAAAATGACACAAGATGATAAGGAAACCCTTTTACACGGCAAATGAAAGATAAATGACAAAGTACAAGAAAAACCAAAACTTGCCACTAACAACACCGAACAAGACCGATGGGAAAGAGCTCCACTATGATGCCCCAAAGATAGTAGCGATTCATCAGGCTGCCGTTGACAAGACCGATGATCAAGGGTTGTCTTTTGTTACATTGCACAGGTATTTAGTTAGTGTTGTTTTATTTCATGTCATTTTCCGTTCTCTCCTTTTGCCCGTCTTGAGAATGTCGTGCCCAATATTCTTTAGGCCTCCTGGGTGATCGTTTTAATTTCCGCCCCTTGCCCAATTTTTCCTCCCACACCGTATTTTTAGGGTGGCCCCTGGAGGTCCGTTGAAATTTACGGTGGTTTTGACTAAAAACGATCAACCAAGCAGGCCCTTACAGTTAAGTACTTAGTACTTACCCGTGCCTTCCAAAAGGCTGCCATGGCCTATAGCTAGCTCAACCGATCATCTTGTTATCATTAAGCATTTAAGCATGTGTGATAAACAGCAAGTTGTAGATTAAGAATACTTTAGGGAAACAGTAGGACCGGGCATAAAGTACAGCACTACTTGGCGAACAACACTGCAGCATATCCGGCAATTCATCCAGTGCTGGGGTTGGTATTGGCTACGAACTCGAGATAATGTCCACAACTCAACCACCGGTACGCTGTGCAATGGCGCTTTCTGATGTAATACACTCCAATATACTTCCTCCGTTTATAAATATAAGATGATTTAGATTTGTGAAACAAATGTATTTAGATAAGTTTTAGTGTGTAGATTCACTCAAATTTAGATTTATTTCACAAAGCTAATACATCTTATATTTATAAACGGAGGGAGTAACATTAGTTAACTAACTGTGGAGTACATGCATGTCAAGGATAGTCAGCTGCATTATTACATGTTCTTGTTTTAAAAAATTAGGGAATGTTCTTCTTAATTACTTAGGGTTTAATTAGAACTTTCTTGTGCTCTTCTTCTTCAACAAATTAGCTGCTCTGCGCAGGTGCATGGTCGTCGGTGAATGGTTACGGAACTTCAGATCTATGCTTCCATAGTACTGATACTCTGATAGTAGTTCCTTACGATAATGGAAGAGAAACTCTCCTGGGTTACTGTACTGTGAGGTTGGTGCACACAGCCAGACTGAACTTCAGGTTTACCGTCGCACTCTGTAAATGCACAAGCTCGCACGGTTTGCACTGATTACGTACACAAATCGTGAAGAGATCCAGAGCAGACAGCATATATGTACATCGTGAGATAATTTGAAGCCTCCAAATATTGCCATTTGTCAGGTAGTTAGTGTACATGAAAACTGTCCCATATCTAGCTCACTGAGATGCAGAAGTGGAGCTAAGCTTGACATGCCTACTGCTACCGCCCGCGCGTGCTCACTACCTGAGCTTACATGGAATTTGCAGCAACTATGCATGTCAGCCTGCAGCTACTGAGACTGACTAACTAGAACAGACTAGGATTAAAGTTTCTAGACAAAGAAATCAGTAATCGAGAGAGGAACAAATTTCCTTTTTTTGGGTCAGTGGTGCCTAGGACCGTGAACATTTGGAACGTAGTAGTCTTCATGGAACACCGGTAACTTGTGTGCCACTGCCCTAACTTCACTGGCAGCAACAGCCGTCGCATCGCTTGCTGAGCTAGTAGTAGAACCCTTGACCACATCATCGCTTGGTTTCTGCATTCATTGAGTACAAGCAAGTTAATAAGCATCTGCAGAACAGATCTTTCAGTGGTATACTGAATTCATACAACGAATCAGAAGACCACCAGAATGGCAGAATCACTACTTACATTGACCATATTGTTGCTGGTGCTGCTGACTGATGCCCGGGTCTCCGCGTCTAGTCGGATACCTTCAGCCTGCTTGGCCGCTATCAGTACCAGGATTAAGATCACAGCTGCAGCCGGTGACAAGTAGCTGGAAATCCTCCTCATCCTGTTCAAGAAGATCGATGCCTCAGACTGGGTGTGTACTTCAGTCTTCAGATCAGAAGAGAGTGTAGAGAGGAGAGGAAATGCTAGGCTAGTTAAGTCGTCGTCTGAACTGAAGCATTTAGCCTCATATGAGCATGGTATATATACTTCCTGCTTTGCAACCGGTCCCAGTGTTTGCTGAAGTGGTGTCTAGCAGGAGTGGGTTATCGTCAACACATAAACATTAAACAACTACTTGATCGTGCAAATGTCTCCGGGTCACTGTCGAAGTGTCGCTAATTAAGCTGTACTCATGCATGCAATGATGCAAGATCAGGCCTTAGTTTATAGAGTCCATCCATGCATATATGCCAGTGTGCCACCCTAAATGCTCGCACAAAAGTTGGACCGTGATCAGTTGTTTAAGCTACTAGATTGTTAATTAGCAGTATAAAATTTACTAAAATGCAGCACTCGTAGCTGCTAAACACAAGATGCGTCAGGTTTTGTGTTTGCCGCACCCAACACATTGCCCGGCCCTGGAAAGTTGGGTGCCGGTCTGTCTAAATCTACTTGGCGTAGGTACGCAGGCAGAGGTTACGTGCGTCTTCAGAAAGTGTCTGCGGGCTAATTGAACAGCCTGGCGATTAAGTTGGGTTTTGCCGAGGGTTAATTTGGATGTAGCGTTTGGACGCCTTCTCAAATGAAATGAGTAAGTTATTTGTTTTTGGATGAGCTTGTGGCCCAGAAGATTGGCATCATTAGTTCATTACCCTTTTGTAGGAGAAGGAGGTTGCCGTTTAAATACATTATTATCCGGAAATTCAACTTTGATCCCATGTGCATAACTGCATATGCTCCCTTTACTCAAAAACAAATTTCAAAATGTTATAAAATTTAGAAACAAATTCGTTTGTATATCTCCACATTCTATATAATCATGTAAATTTTCTTGGTAACCGGCACTTTTCATGCCATGTGCAAAAACACACAAAAAAACCCTCTCTAAAAGGCTTATTTTTAGCACGGTTTTTTTACACCGGCCACACCAAAATTCAGTTTTTCTTGATGCTACTTCGTGAGCACGTAGACGTAGGATGTAAGCGATGTACACATAAAATTTATTTTGGAATAATTCATATTTTTAAATGTGTTTAAAATGCATTAAAGGGAGCTATCGACCCGGATTTGGTGGATATGGGTGTAGATGCACATGTTCAATTACTAATCAAAAATGCTATTTCAGAATTTCGGAGAATTTAAATAATTTACACATGTACGGATTACCTTGTACTTACATATGCAATTTTTTAAGGAAAATACGACCTTATGGGGCCTACACAAAAAAGAAAAAGAATGAAACTTGTATTTCTCTAAACAGTAGAAATCCAATCATTATATTGTCATTTGGACATTCTGTCATTTTCGTGTAGGCCACATACAATCATATTTTTTTTCTTGAAAAATTGTATGAGTAAGTATCAAGGTAATGTAGATGCAAAATTTTGTTTCAATTTTTAAAATCCCGGGTGTGTCTACACCTGGGCTCAATAGGATATTTAGAGCATAATTTCCCTATTTGCATACTCAACTTTAGTTCTATATTTTTATCAAATTGGGTACTAATCATATCAACGAGATTTCTCATAAGGTCATTAGGCCTACTCATATGGTTTATATGCCTCGATGACACGTCCTAGAGGGGCTGGTTGTTCTACATGAAATTATCCACGAGCTTCATAGTAAGAAAATTGTTTTGGTTATTTTCAAAATCAATTTACAAAATGCTAATGATATGGTGAAATTGTCGTTCTTGCAACAAACAATGCAATCAAAAGGATTTGCACAGTTCAATTGTGACCGGATCGCATAGCTTGTGTAAGGGGAAAGTGTCAAAATCAAGTAAATAACGACAAAGGTAGTTATCTTAATTCAATAAAATGTTTGAGCCAGAGTGATCCTATGTTGTTGAGGGTGGAGAGTTTCATCCTTCAATATGCTAATGATATAATTTTGTTCCACGTAACACGACAGAGAGAGAACGGTTAACATGAAGCTAATAATTTGCATCTTTGAACAACTATCTGGATTGACATATAACTTTCATAAAAGTGTGATCTTCTTTAGAAAATCTAAGGATGAGCAGGGCCAGTGTAAACAAATTTTGGGTGTGAAGGTCGATATTTACCCTTCCATTACCTGGAACATCCCTATCCATTATCATAAACTAACAAAAAAGGAATGGAAGGGGGGTAGAGATGACTGCTTTGACAAAAAAATGAATTGTCTAGAGGAAGCTACTCTAGTATGGAGATCATCTTGTTCCTGCAAATGATGTACTCACTACTTTGTTGATGTTTATGTTGTCTTAATTTTAAATACCCTAGAAATAACAAAAAACATTAGACTATTACATAATTAGATCGTTCTAGCAAACTGATAAACATAAATGAAAAAATTAACTACCAAAGTAGAGCATATTGTTTGTCACCCTAAGGATCAAGGGAGGCTAGGCATCGATGTACTTGATATAAAGAACATGATTATTTACTAAATGGATGTGTAAGCTATTGAATGAGGATGAGTGTATGACATATGGAAAGAGTCGCTATGTAACAAATACCTCTATCTCAGAATGCTGCCACAAGTGATTGCTAAACCATTTGATTCTCCTTTATGAAAAGGTCTAATGAGAGTCCAAGAGTATTTCTTTAGCGTGGTTCTATGAAGACTCGTGGATTGGAGAGAAAACTTTCCACAACAATACATGTCCCAATATAAGTAACATTGTACAATTAAAACAAGTTTTAGTTGCACAAGTAATGTCAAATGTTATGTTGATTATTAGTTTCAAATGAGCCTTAACCAGAAAGAAATGGGCATCTTGGTTACATTTGGTTCAAAAGGGGTATAAACATACATTTATTGATGGAGGGCTTGTTCGGTTAGGTGGGGTTTGAAGGGGATAAATCCCATGCAATTCCAAATCCACTCCAATATATATCCCCCATTCCCTCTGGAGTGGAGATTAACCAAACAAAGCGTGAGTGTGATGTCTTTAAATGGAGGTGGGACACCTCTAGATTGCTTTTAGTTAAATCTATTTGTGCGGATTTAATGAATGATACTACAATGTTTCATAGGAAATCTATTTGGAAGCTCAAAGTGCCTCAAAAATAATAAAAAATGTGTAGCTTTTATATAGGAGGGTGTTGTTGATGAAGGATAACCTAGTAAAACATAATTGAAATGACAATAAAAGATATTGGTTTTGTGATGATGAATAGTGAACAATTCAGCATCTCTTCCATCCTTGTCCTCTTGCTCGCCATGTGTAGCGGATAATGCTTGTGGCATATAATATACCTCTGCCAATGAATATGTTTGAGAACGAGTTGAAGGGGGATAATGGGCAACTTAAGTCCCCAAATTTGAGTAGGAGTGTATTCTTTATGTTAGGCTCTATGGAGATGTCGTAATGATATTGTTTTATAAGATAGGAGTTTTCTTTTTTTGGAAGCTATATTCACAAGGCTGGATACGTATGTGGTCCCATCTTCACACGTGTGGAGGCGCAAGGATTGTTGTTGGACTCAGGGTGCAGTCATTGGGAAATTTCAACGATAAAACTAGCTTTTACAACTAAAAAGTCGCATCAAGACGATTCAAGCATAGGATATGTTTTGCCCATATGGATGTTGGTTTAGCAATAGTAATTTGTATTTAAGTGCGCCATATGTCCGTTATTTTCACTTTATAAGACTTAGGGTTAAACCTTGACAATAAAAATAGCTCTCCTCATCAACCGATGAAGAGACCGGGGTTTCCCCCTTCTAAAAAATTGCGGCACCGGTTCCTCTTTTTTTTCCGTTTATGTCCAACCACTTTTTTTCCTTTTCTTTAAGTTTTATTTTATTTTTGCCTATCTTCAGAACGTCAGGCAACCACATTCTTTAGCTACACCACTTATCCATGCCTTCCCAAAAGGTGGCTAGAAAGGTGGCTAGGGGCTAGCTCAATCAATCATCCAGTTATCATTAGGCACATGCGGGAAACAGTACGTGATGTTATAATTCTTTAGTGCACTGTCCTGCAGCCCGGACATAAAGTACGTAACAGCAGTACTTGGCGAACACCACTGCAGCATATCCGGCAACACTTCCACTGTTGTGGTTCGTACCGGCCACAGATCAACCACCGGCAGACGGCAGTGTACATAGTGCTGGCCAGCTGACTGGTGCACCGTACTTAATCACAAATATCTGTCTATAAACCCTCGATAGGCATCAGGAGTCATGCAACTACATTATTTGTTCTTGTAGTGATTATTAAGACCGCCCTGTGGTCTTTGGCGTCAGCAAAATGGTGGTTCTATGCGCAGGTTCAGGGTTCTCCATCGCTCCTAGGTTACTGAAAATGGATGTATGAACTATGAAGGGACATCCAATGTTATCAGAGCAGCATAGTAATATTGACAAGCAAACAACATTGGCGTCGAGTGTTGCTTGAAATCTGAACCATGAACGTCAACTATATCACCGGCCACATGCTCACTGCTTGAGCTTACATGGAGTTAATCTACCAACTATCTATAGGAGACTAGGAGTCCCCGCAAAGAAAAACTATCTATAGGAGCCTGCGGCTGCCATGACTACCTAGCTAACTAGTCGATCTGTTCTAGATCCTGGAGAAGAGGACTGAGAAGAAGAATCTGCTCAGTGGTGCCTAGGGCTGTGATCACTTGGTCCGTAGTAATCCTCGTGGAACTCCGGCAGCGTGTGCGCCACCGCCCTGACTTCTTCCGCAGCACCGACGGCGCTCCTCTTCGTCTCGCTGACCGCATTCTCGGCTGGTTTCTGCATGGAAGAAACACAAGCACGTTAGCATCTGCTGAAAACATAGATTCAGAGCTTCAGACAAGGAACAAGAAATTCAGAACCACTCACATTAACAGCCATTTGGTTGTCGCTGCTGCTGCTGAGTGATGTGCGTGTCTCCGCGTCTAGTCGGATGCCTTCGGCATCCATGGAAGCCATTGCCAGAAGCAAGAACACGGCCGCGGCCAACGACAAGTAGCTCGAGCTCCTCATCTCGTGAGAGATGGATGTGATTAGATCTTAGGAGAGTACTTAATTTACTCTTCAGCTCAGAGAGGGCCGGAAGGAGCTGTAGGGATCTGGATAGGCTGAGTCTTCTGAAGAAGTCGACATTACAGCTGATGCTATATATACATCTGTTGCTTTACAACCCAAACGAGTGTTTGCTGCAGTGGTGTCTACCTGCAGGAGAGTGGGTTATCTACGTGCGTACAAGACAGCAAATTTTATAACCACAAAAACTGCTTCTCCTTTGATAATGTCGATGGATCACTGTCGCTAAGCCCTACCCATGCATGCAAGATTCCTTAGTTATTGGTGTTCCTATCACCTTTATAGCCGGGTGTGTCTGCACGAAAGTTGGGTCATGCTTAATTAAGCTGCTGGTCCCTTCCTGGATTAGTTGGTAATGCCTGATGGACGAAGCCAGTGGAAGTGCTAAACAAACCCGGTCGTGTTCGTGCATGACAGTGTCGTCAGGTTTCGCGTTTGGTCGATCAGGCTTCAGGCGCCGCACGCATCGTCCCCGGAATGTGGGCAAATCCTATACGCCGCTCAATGCGGCGTAGGGGGCTCGCGCCGCACACCCCGTCGCTCCATTGGGCCGGCCCATTTTCCGTCTGTTTGGCCTTTTCTGTTCGTGTTTCATTTTTTTGTTTCTGTTTTTTCTTCTTTTATGTTTCCGTTTTCTGCTACTATTTATATTATAATTTTCTGATTTAAATGTTAGAAATGTTCAGAATTAAAAAAATGTAAAAAAAAATGTGAAAAATGTGAAAAAAGTTCAAAACTGTTCAGATTTCGAATTTTGTTCAGATTTTGAAATTTGTTCAGATTTTGAAATTTGTTCTAATTTTGAAATTTGGTTAGATTTCGAAATTTGTTCAGATTTTGAAATTTGGTTAGAATTTCGAAATTTGTTCAGATTTTGAAATTTATTCAGATTCGAAATTTATTCAAATTTCAATTTTGTTCAGAGTTTGAAATTTGTTCAGATTTCGAAATTTGTTTCGAATTTCGAATTCTTCAAAATTTTAGTTTTTTGCACATTCCAAATTTGTTCAAATTTGATTTTTTTTTCAAAGTTTGAAAAAACAAAACAGAAATAGAAAAAGAGAAAAAGGAAAAAAAGGAGGAGACTACCTGGGCCGTGGGCCGCGGCCCACTGGCCGCGCATGGTGCGCGTGGTGCGGCACCTCCGCCCCGCGCCGCTTGAAGCGAGGTACAGGAGCACCCCGGAATGTGGCGGCGCTGTCTCACTGTAGTACGAGTTTCCATCGAGTGTCTGCCAAGCGGCTAGCCAAGCCCACCTAAGCCCATATCCAAAGGCTGGGTAATGATGCCTAACAAAGCCCATGACGGGATATGAAGGATAGTGCAGGAAGGATCGGGAAGAGGAAGTCGAATTTAGAGGAGTCAGACTGTCAGAGTCGAACACCGCAGACTGATCTCATCTTGATCCCGTCGTCTTTTTTTTCTTCTAAAATGGGGCAGCCCAGCCTCTGTTTTTGAAGAGATGTACTCCCTCCGATCCATATTACTCTTTGCTAATATGTATGTATCTATCAGTAAAATGTGTCTAGATACATCTATATTGATAAAGAGTATTATGGGTCGGAGGGAGTATATAATTTTCTTTTATTTAAAAAGTACTATTCCATGCCCTAGTCCTGGTCTAGTGTTGCCGAGAAGCGCGGAAACGTTGTAAGGGTTCACCACTGGCTAGCTCAGTCGTGCGGGAAGAAAAAGTTAGCTTAGGCGGGAAAAAAGCGGACGCACGGCGTGAGGGACGAAACAACCGATCGCTGCGCGCGATCAGTCAACCGATGATAAGCGTTTTTCTTTTTAGTAACCGTCTATCACCGTAAAAGAGCTCTTATTATTATTAAGCTTATTATTATTAATCGCGGTGCGGTTCAATTTCTTCAATCATGCCCCAAATTCAGATCGTATTCGTGCATACCCTACGTAGGAGTTCGTTCTACTACTGTCATGTACTGCAGGCTAGGGCTGGCTGATCATCACCGCCATATCAATTCTATCATGCACCGTGTATTCATATTCTTGCGTATGTATTGGACTTTGAGAAGGCTTATGACAAAGTGGACTGGGAGTATTTGATGAAATGTATCTCACAGAAAGGTTTTTGTGAAGAATGGTGTGCAAAGATCAATGGAATCATTAGAAATGGTACTTTGTGTGTTAAGATTAATAACACTAGGGGGAAGGATTTTGGGAGTCATAGGGGAGTCAGGCAAGGTGATCCTTTCTCTCCCTTTCTGTTCAATATTGCTGCTGAAGGTTTGGCAAAAATGATTTCTCAGGCACAGGAGGCTGGTTTGATTACTGGATTAGTTCCCCATTTAATTGAGAAAGGGGTTGTGATTTTGCAATATGCTGATGACACAATTATCCTGATACAGGATGATATGGAACAAATCATCCATATGAAACTGATTCTTTACATGTTTGAAGCAATGTCTGGTCTGAAAATCAATTTCCAGAAGAGTGAAATCATGATGGCGCTGCAGGATGATGAGAAAAAAATCCTTTACTCTAACATCTTTGGTTGTCAGTTAGGGGATTGGCCTATTAAATATCTTGGAGTCCCTGTTTGTGGATCCAGATTGAGGGTTGCTGATATGGAATATCTTTCTGATAAGTTGAAAAGGAAGCTTGATGGATGGGTGGGCCACTCCTCTTCGATTGGTGGGAGATTTTCTCTCATCCAGTCCTCTTTGAGTAGTACACTTATCTATCACATGTCAATGTATTTGCTTCCTCTGTCTAATGTGGAAAGTCTGACCAAAATAATTAGAAAGTTCTTTTGGGAAGGAAATAGTGAGAAGAAGAAATATTATTTGGTCAAGTGGGACCTGGTTTGCAAGCCAAGGAAGAAAGGTGGCTTGGGAATAAAGAACTTACAGCTTTTTAATCAATGCTTGTTGTGTAAGTGGTGGTGGAAACTGGAAGCAGGGGAGGGTCTGTGGCAAAATCTGGTTAAAGCTAAATATGGTGTGAATAAAGGGATTCAAAATATCAGAATGAAAAGTAATGATTCCCCTGTTTGGAAGGACTTGATGAAAGTGAAACATCTTTACACTCAAGGGAGAGTGATGGTAGTGGGGAATGGTACCTCCACAGACTTCTGGAGTGATGCTTGGTGTGGTCCTATTCCTTTCTGTGAGAAATTCCCTCATTTGTTTGACATTTGCTTGCAACAGCAGATGACAGTGGCAGAGGCTGCTGCCTTAGGCTGGCAGTTCAGATTTAGACGTTGGATGAATCCTGAGATTCAACTGCAATGGCGTTGCATGAGAGATGACTTGGCTATGACAGCCCTTAACGATGAGAAAGATAAACCTAGGTGGAAATTGACCAAATCTGGAGTTTTCTCGGTTAAATCTCTCTATAATAAACTTTCAGCTGTGGGTGTTGACAGAAGTTTTAAGCAGTTGTGGAAAGCTCGAATTCCTTTGAAAATCAAAATTTGGTTATGGCTCATCTGGCACAATGCAATTGCCACGAAAGACAACATGAAAAGAAGGAATTGGGTGGGAAGTTTTATTTGCCAATTTTGCCCTAATGATGAAAGCATTAATCATTTGTTTTTCACCTGCCCTATGGCAGCTTACATGTGGAGTACCATCAGTACTGTCTTAGGAGTTTTTTCTAGACCTTCTTGTTTTACTCAGTATTTTTGGTGGATTGCCAAAATTCTTCCTGTTGGCTCTAATCTGCACATTGTCGGAATTGCTGCTCTTTGCTGGGCTATATGGAAAACTAGAAATAATGCTTGCTTTGAAGGCAAGCTTATTTCCTCTCCACTGGGATTGATCTGCTATATGTGTGCTTTTCTTCGTTATTGGGCAGGTCTTCAGAATGAGAAGGATAAGGAGTTGCTGTTGGAGGGGGCGTCTCGTTTGCAGAGGGGTGCTTCAGTGGCGCATGAGGTGGCCAGAGCCTCCAGGTCTTCCGGTGCAAGAATTCAGGAGGGTGATGATGATGACACCGAACAACAGTCTACTTGAGGAGAAGAAAAAAGACCCCGGATGTCTGTCTACTGTCTAAAGGAAGGTGGTGTTGGTCGTTTTGAAAACTTATGTTGGCAGCTGGGTGTTGCTGGGGATATGTCCCTTTTTAAGTACTGTAATTGGTTCAGGTCGTAGTGCTCTTTCCGAACAGATCGCCTTAGTAGTAGCTTGCTGCTAGTTAGCGATCGTAGTTTGTTTTGTTGCTGTCTTTTCTTTTGGTTTGAACCTGGGTTGGCCAGACTCTGTTCTGTTATCCTGTGATAATGGAACCCGGCTCGTGTGAGGCGTATGGAAAAAAAAAAATGTATTTGTGCTGTCATGTCAATTCAATCACGACCACGAAGCTAATGAAGTTGAGCTTTATCAGTTACGCGGGAGCAGCCAGGTGAGGCCGATAACAACATCGATCATACATGACGGTTGTACTGTACAAGAGGATCCCTCCTCCTCCTTCTCCGGAGCCAGAAGATCTTGGCCCTACCTCACCACCTTTTTATGAATTCCGAGAGTACAGTCCTCATAAGCACTATATAGTAATTATTTAATGTTTAAATAGAATATACAGATAACTACTCCCTCTGTTCCTAAATATAAGACGGTTTTGAGAGTTCAAGCGTCTTATATTTAGAAACATAATAGTAATAGATATTCATGTGCTCTTGTCTAACCTATTCATGGATTCCTCACCGCGGACGACTTTGATTATAATGATCATGATGATAACACTTCCTCCAAGGAAGATATGGAAAGGCAAAGTAATCAGTACGCAACGAGTCGCACTCGACCACTACAACAGTCAAGAAAATAACATGGTATTGGTATACTATTATACCTTAGCCTTTTCCCGGCTCAACATTGCTGTTTAGTTTAAATGGTAAACATAAATTAAAATTGAACTTTGGTTGATTGTTCTTTGTAGTAGTATTTGAGTACCACAACTAATATAATCTGTCCAAAGTACGGCTATATTGGGTCCTAGCCAGCATTTAGCAATTGACTTTGTGCTCTATTTAAATTACATCTTCTCACTCACTATTTCTCTATTTAATTGATCTTACACACACATATATATAAATACTGTTTTATCTTGTTTTCGTTTTTATTTGGAAATATGCATGCTAGATCAAGTATGAGCTCATCAAAGCCATCACTAGCTCCGCAATCTTGGATGTAAAGGGCTTTTATGGCCATGTGAACTTCACAGCCAAACGCAGTCTGGTGGATTCAAAGGAGGAGGTTCTTCTTTGCAAAGCTAATTCATGATCGCAACCTCTCTATATATGTACCTACATGCATAATTTCTTTGGAAGAAAAAGATACCACGGGTCAGTTCTAATCAGAGTTCATGTCGATTTCCTCAATTTTGTCCCCCAGCTTTTTAATGTTATTTTATAGGTGGAGTTCACGACATCAAAGGCAATGATGGCTATAGTGGCTTAGGCTGCTCATAGTGGGGAGTAACATAGAGTAGTGTCATGCGCATGTTACTACTTTCATAGTGGGTAGTAACTAATATGTGGTGTCATGCAAGATGTCAATTATTATGTTCTAGACTCATTTTGCTTTGGATTGTGTGATGTTATGGTAACATAGCTAGTTACCACCATCATCTCTTTCTTCATTTAATTATATGACATGTCATCATTCTCTCTTGAAATATGTGATGTTACTCCCACTATGAGTAGTCTAGAAATTCGTGTTGACACCCAGTATTGCTATGCTTGTCATGAAGGACGGGATGGAACATTATACGAGACTGGTCATCAAGTGGATGATTGTTATGGCTACTCTAGTAGTTAAAAAGTATTTGTATGGGATATTAAGAGTGTTAGTGTTTTTAGAGTGACTGATTGTTACCCTATATTTATTCCGAGTACTTTCTCCGGTCAGGTTTATTCATAGGTCATGTGACTAACTTAATATGAGATATATACTTCTCCCCCCTTAGAAAGGAACATCGCCGGGTCGCACGCGCAGGCGACTTCAGGGCGATTCCAACCGCCACAAGAAAAAACCTAGCGCATGGGCTTCTCTGGCCGCCGCCAGCGTTGACGGTGGTGGCGACACCCTTGCCATCGATTGGCAAGGAGGGCGAGGAAGATGATCCCCCACTCTTCTTCTTCGCGCGGAGAGGTCAAGGGTTCTGCGCTGTCCGATCCTGCGTGGCGGCGTGATGCGGCGATGGTAGAACGATGGTTTGGGGCGGCGGTGTAGCACATGCGCTAGCGGCGGTGTAGGCCCAATCCGGGCCGAAAGGGCTGCGGTTGATGCACCCGTTGCTGCCACGGCCGGCTCATCGTCCTCTACCCAACATTGTTGCTCGTCGTGCTTCTTGCTGGCGTGGTGGCCACGGTCGCCTACCATCTACCTGCCTCTTCGAGTGAGTCGGGCGACTAGTGAAGGCCGGATGCGTGGGGCCAGGCTGCTAGCCTGATTTGAAATAAAGGTGACAGTCATAGGGTTCCAACGGTGAACTTCAAAATATGTCGGTAGAGCACATGAAAGTATACTGTGGTGTATCCTTTGAGTAGACATGCTGAAAGTACATCAGACGAGCAGAATCACACTGAAAGTACACCTACCCGGCCCATCCAAGCCCATTGGATTTCATGTCTCGCTCTCTCCGTCTCTCGGCTCCATCAGGCTCGACCCCTTCGCCGTTCGCTGAAAAAAAAAAACAGCCATTAAGCACCACCATTCCCCAAAATTCGAATTCCGCTTCCGGTCCGGCAAGCATCTCTTCCCCTCCCAAATCCAACTCCGGCGCGCCTCCCCCCGGCCCGCGCCGCCGCACCCGCCGCCTGATCTCCTCGCGTCTTCGCCGGCGGCTAGCTCCCCGCTCCGGGCTCAGCTTCTGGTTCCGCCACTGGAGGCCCACCCTCCTCCATGGCCGCCGCTGCCGGTAAAGCTCCCTCTCACCCGCAACTCCCTTCCTCACCTCTTACCTCCCGCGGCGCACTACCTAACTCTCAGATTTCCCACCCGACCAGGAGCGGCGCTCGGTGGCCTGAACCCGAAGCCGAAGCCGAACCCTAGCGCCAGCCGCCCCGGCCTCCCGTCGCCGGGGAGGCCCGTCGCGCTGGCCGACATCACCAACACTGGGAGGCCCAACCCTCCCAGATCCATCAGCATCGGCGATGTCCTCAAGGTAATCTCGTCTCCAAGTCCCACCCAGCTCAGCTTCGCAATTGTTAGTTCCGGTTTCCGTGCTGATGCCTATGGACGCCTCGCTCGCTTGCTTTGCTTGCAGGAGAACGCCAAGCTGGCTCAGCTGCTTGCCCAGAAAACGTACGTGCGCCTCGCACCTCCCTTGGTCCCATGGCAACAGCATCCATGATGTTTCTCAAACGGTATAACGTAGCTTTGGTTTTGATGTCTTGTCCGCAGCAAAATCATTGAGCTCAGCAGCGTTGAGATGAACAAGTTCCGCTCTGCGCTGCACGCCTCACGCCAGCAGAATCTGAGCCTTGCGCAGGCGAACTCTCTGATGACCGCGGTTCGTCTATTTCTCCATCTCCCTTCTTAAATAGATAGTTTTAGTTGTTGCTACGGAAAAATTGAGTGGAACTAGCTGAGTTGCTAAACCAAGTAGTGACATGCTTATAGTTTGAGTTACACATGTGAACGACAGTCAGAGAGAATGCTGTTGGTTGGTTGTTCTATATGCATTGAATTGCGCTAAGTTCAAAGAGATAACGTTGAGAAAATAATAGACATAAAGAAAGCATCACATGTAGTAGTCACTTTGTTTCATGGTGTTGGTGTAGCCACTGTCTGATCTATTTATGGGTTTTGTGCTTCTTTGCAGGAACTAAATCAGGCAAAAGATCGAGTAAGCTGCCACTGCTTCTCTCCCTTATCTGATTTTCAACTGTATATACTCAGTATGTAGTTTACTGATTGGGAAATTATCTGTGGATGTAACATGCAGCTAAAGGTATTGCAGCATGAGCTTGCATGTGCAACAGCAGTGCTTAAATTAAAGGGTTCAGGACTCGAGGTAAAGTAAGACATGGCTTAACTGAGTTTCCTCTTCTTACAGATAACCTAAATATTTTCTTTCCATCGTGCACTAATGGCAGAGAAAGGGTAGCACTGCTAACAACCAACTACAGAAACAAGTAACTTCACAGGTAGCTGACACAACTCTCAAATAAAAGGGTTAACCATTTTCATCTATAATTCTAAGATTGTTTTTCTCTTATTGAATTAAGGAGGAGGTAAACGCAGCACCTTTAGAACTTGCTCCAGTCGAGGCTCATCAAGCTGATGATAAGGCCACCAGTTCTGATGTGCACCACTCAGTTGAGACACAACGTAAAGCTCACTCTTCTTTCTATCTTATATTTTGATACTACACGTGGCAACATTTCAGGAATTGCATTTTATGGATCTGAATTGTCCAAGTTAACATAAATATTATACATTTCAAATATACCTTAAGTTGTTCACTTTAATAATCCCTAGTGTCAATTTTCCTGTCAATTTCTTCACAGCCTCTGTGCCATGTAATACAGTCCTTGAAGAAGCACTACCAGCTAAAACAAATAAGAGGTATGGTTGACTGTTTACTAATCCTCAGAAGCAATGGCAACTGATATTCTTATTTACCCAACGAATTTCTATTCATTCAGGACATCAGTGGGTAGGCGCACAAGTAAACGAAAGTCAGAAACATGCGAAGGTACAAAAGACAGCAACACAGTTCAACAGAGCTACAAACCTGATATGCAACCCCCTGGACCATCGCATCCTGAGGATCAGAGGTAATATTTTCTTACATATGTGTTCATGCTGCAACACTATCTGATTGAAGTTTGATCACTGTTTTGCATATCTGATCAGAAACACGCTACGCAGAAGGTCTTCTAGACTGAACCCAGGATCTTATGAAATGTCAGAAGTCTCTTGTGAGACCTTGCATATGGACACTGATGTTCCTTCATCTTCTAGTTTTAGTGTTCCAGAACTTGAACTAAATAATGGAAAAGACATGGTAAGATATCTCTATTTCAATTCTGTTTTGTGTTCCAACAGTTAAGATTCAACAGGGTAGTTCCCATTCTGTGCTATATTTATAATGTGCAACAGGAGGTAACACAGGACAACACAGCAAAGCATAACGTAAAAACTTCAGAACTCAATGTAAACTGATTCCACTTTAGACTCAGCTTATAATTAAAGATGTTTTAGGCTGAGTTGTAGTGTCTGACATCCTGATTGTATGATGGTGTCAGGAAAGTGAGATGAATAAGCAACCACAAAAAGAAGTGAATGTGGAGGTAGGCAACCCAATTTTTCGGTATTTGATCAACCTATCTACCCATGTAGGAGTCTTAATCCTTATTACAAGGTTACTTGTTTCCAACTTTTTTTTTACTAGGAGAAGATACAAGAGGATTCCAGGGTTGCTGCAGCCGGGTGCCTTGAGGCACATCAAATTGATGGTAAAGCCATGGATACCAACCCACACCATTTAACGGTGACTCAGTGTAAAGCACCTCTCTTTGTCCACCCTTCAAGGGTTTTACTGCTATATTGCACTCATCTTGGACTCTTGGTTATTGTGATTCCGCATTTAAGGTTCCTAGTTATATTTTATCAAAGATAGTTATATTTTATCAAAGATTCAAGCGTAGCATGCTCATTCAAACTTTAGGTTTATGTTAATTTCGAATGAAAGGATTCTTTATTATGCAGGAAAGTTTAAATAGAAAGTACATTTGCTCACGTGTGTAACTTTGCCCCGCTATATGTTAACATTTCAAATCCCAAGAACAGTGGCGGAAATACTTGCTAACTGAATCCTTTTGGTATTCTGAATCCTTCTATTGAAATAAGAAATTAATCTTACTATAATTACAATTCCTTTCAGCATCTCCTCCATGTAATATTAAGCATCCAGACCCATCTCAGAAGAGAGCAAACAAGAGGTATGACCTATCATCATATTGATATTTGAGATGCGTGCAGTAGTACATAACATAACCTCCCAACCATTAGTGAGTTGACTCCGAATATCTGTGTGTAGGGTTGCCAGTAAGCGGAAGCTGGAATCATGTGAAGGTCAGAAAGACTCAAACATAGAGGAGGACATTTCTGCCGAACTTCACTCAACTTCCAGTGAACCACTGCATCATGAAGAGACGAGGTAAAGTCTCTGCCTGTTGACCTCTATGTGCCTTCAACCAATGCACGTTCTCTCTGACCGGAACATGCTAACCATGGGTTGCTTAAAACCCTGCAGAGCAAAAAGGCGAAAATCATCAAGATTGAACCCAGCATCTTGTGAGGTCACAGAGGGCACTCTTGAGGCTGCACAAGAGGATATTGTTGCCCCTTTACCCCCTTCCAGTTCGAAAATCTTCATCGAGCAGAACGAAATGGAGAAGCAGAATGACCGCCGTCCTTTTACGGAACCTTCTGAAGAGCAGGCGACGGGGAGGTCTTCAGTGGAGGTGACTGGTAGAAGGTCTTCCATGCGGGGAGCAGCAAAGGCTGTCTGTTACAAGGAGATACCCCTTAACGTGAAGATGCGACGACCTTAACTGACACCTAGTAGCATATGTGGTCCGGCTACTGGAGGCATGTTATTTTGTGGATTAGAAATCATATTTGTTGTATGATTGTAGCCTGTTGTTTTCCCTGCCCTGTAATGGGAAAGGTACCATGTTATGTTATTTAGCCGTAGTGGGGACGGACTGTACAATCCCCCAATCGTTAGAACTGTCCATGTTAATATTTCGCAGGTATGTCTCAGTATGGAATAACACTTCCAATTGCACGTGTTCTGACGCTGTAATATTGCTGCCAACACTACTGTGGTTGGTAGTGCTGTTCTCTGTGTTGTACTGTCGGAAGTTTTGCTTGAACTGGCATAATCGCTTGATCAATGAGTCCAAATAAAAAACTCCAGTTTTATCTCACGATCAATTGCGTGAACTGGGAGATCATGGTCAAGCTTCTGCAATTCTGCTTGGTTTTATGCTTCCAGCTTTAACACTGCAATTCTGCTTGGTTTTATGCTTCCAGCTTTAACACTGAACCACAGTTCTGCCTGATAAACCTCCAGTCCAAATAATAACCACAGAATAGTACTCCTACCTTTTATAGAAACTCTGATGTTCAGCCTCCTTAAATCTTCCCTAAGGCACCATGGAATGACATGTACTCCCTCCATCCCGGTGTATAGGTCTTGCGCGTATCCCTAGATCCCCATTTTGACCAACGTAATATAGAATATATACTACAAAATATATATCACTGGAAACTACAGATTATGTACTTTCTAATGGTATAATTTTTGTGTTATAAAATTTATATTATATTTGTCAAAATGGCGACCTAGGGGTACGCGCAGGACCTATACACCGGGACAGAGGGAGTACGTGAGGTGAAAGAAAATTATTGACTCTAGAGATATGGTAATGTGGAGAAAACAAAATTGTTTGAAGCACGCAAAAATTGGAAACGCCCTTTGTTTCAAAGAGAGGAGGACATGTTATTCACTTTTTTTATGGTCAGATGCAATCTGAAAGCTAAGAATTGGTAATTAAGAGTTTAAGACCCCTGAGGAAATAAGATCTCTCCAACGTGAAAGTATCGATGTACTTTCATATAGTCATTCAGTTTGAATGCTACATGAAGAACACAAGCTAGATGACAGAGTGCATAGACCTATGATGTAGAAGATCTCAGCATGAGTGAGTTCTAAAAAGTACCCCAAACATTTCAATTGGCAGACACTTTCAATGTTGGTAATTACTTCTGTTTATTCCTGATAACTTACTTACTACTGGCCGGTAATTTTTAACACGAAAGAATGTTTTCGGAACATACCAACACATGATTTTGTTTTGATGATCTCGTTGAGATAATTTTGGTGGAAAACGGGTGTTAAATCAGTTTTATCGTTTGAAAGATAATTTTTTAAATTTGAAATAGAGAATTTATTTGGTCAAGTTAGAAATGTTTGCACTGGCATAAAAGAAATGGCACACGTGAAATAGCGCAATCCAAAAAGGAATAGAAACCCTTTCAATTATCACACGGTTTACACATGGTCTAAAGTGACTAATCGATAGCTACACGACGATGTTGGAGGCTATCGTCTGTAGGGAAAAGCCCTTGTGCTTGCAGCAGACCTTTATGTCTAGCGCGTGTACGTTGCTACAGACTACTTACAGGTGATCAATCTAATTTGGGAACAAGCGAGTGTAGTTTTTATTTAGTTCTTTGTGAGATATCTCATTGTCAATCCCGTTTCGAGAAGATTCAGTTTGCTCATGAGAGGAGATCTTCAAATACCTACACAAATGCATTCACTTACCCCGAGAGCTCTGCGCAAAGGCACCTCGTCGATAATCCTACTCACAGCATGATGGATTTGAAAGCACCTGTTTTCGAGAACCCTCGGTCTTCTATCGCTTACCTATTTTAAAACAAGATTAAAATGAAGGCAGGTGTATGGGTTGTGGCGGGGGGCCGTGGTGTTCACCAGTTGCTCCTCTAGGCTAGCTTCTTGGGGTTGAGTTATATGGTACGGTGTCCACCCTTTTTAGGGTTTGCACAAAAACTATTTTCCTATCAATGCATCGAAGCACAATGCTTATTGCATTTCAAGAAAAATACCGACACAAATACATTCAGTTAATTTTTTGCATAAAATAGAACTCCCTACGAGTTGTATAATTAATTTGGACTGGATGAAGTACTTCAAAGCAACAAAGTATAAACGCAAACGCTCACAATCATCCTATCCCTATGAGCACACTAGTAGAAAAACGATCTTTCGTTCGGAGCATTAGTGCCGGTCGTGTTTTGGACCGGAACTAATGCCCCGGTCCCAATGGCTAATTTCTGTCGTAGGGTATGACCACCTCTAGCCCCGGTTCGTATGACATCTTTAGTCCCGATTGGAGACACCAACCGGGACTAAATGGTTTGCGCTAGCATCCGGCCGTTGCCTGCATCTTTAGTCCCAGTTGGTGTCTTCAACCGGGACTAAATATTTTCCTATAAAGCTCATCGTCCTTGCCCCGAGCCAGCCATTTCTTTCTCCTATGTTCTTCACCACCAAGCTTGAGTTCATCCCCATTTTCTCCACGATTTGTCAAAATTTGGCAGCGCCACTTCTATCCAAGTGTTCTAAAAGGTTAGCAACTTAGACCTTTCATCTTTGATTGCTAATTTAGCTCATTTCATGCTCTAGAAGTACGGGGATTTGTGGGTTTAGTTTGGGAGTAATTATGTGGGAGTTTATTTCATTAATATCCAATTTGAGCTCTATAGTTGTTTGTTTGTGTATGTGTAGATGTGCTTTACTTAGTAATTGATCAAAATGAGTATGAAATAGAAATAGAAATAGAAAAGTGAAAATAGAGAATAGAAATAGAAATATGATTTATTTAGTGTAGAAATATACATATAAATAGAAATAGAGTAGAAGTAGAAAATAGAAAAGAGAAGCTGATGTAAGTCTTACTCAACTGCTAGGCACAGATATCCCCAAGGCTAATCTAGCATGGACATATAAAAAAAAAGAGCCTGTCAAACCCGAGAAGATCCAGCTTCTACCAACATAAATGCGAAAATTACATGAGTGGTACTTAGAAGTCGCAAAGAAAGGGCGAGAAATGCTCATTGTGAAAGTTACAAATGAGCATTACTTAGGTGAAGACAAGATCCATATTGAGCTTGAAGAACTCTTTCAGTTATTTAAGCAAGACACCCTCGACAAAAGTTTTGTCAGTTCCTATTGTCTGTAAGTGATTCATTTATTTTTATAATTATTAAGTCTCTAGCTCAGCTCATTCATCGCCTGTAATTATCCTCACTACGCTATTATGAAGAATGAAGAATTTAGAATGTAAGTGAAAGGGAATCTTTGACGCTGGGTTCGTTGACCCAAATCAAGTTAATGAATATATGATACAAAAGTTCCCCGAGGAGACGGAGGATAAGATGCTACTGTTCTTACAGAATCAAGAATACAAAAAGAAAATATTGTTTCCTTACAACTTCAAGTGGGGGTATTACTGTCTTGTACACATTCACTTTTGCATAATCGATGTTAAGTGTAATTAATGAGTTACTGACGTATATAAACCTGTGCAGTGCTAAACATTGAACCTA
This sequence comes from Dactylis glomerata, assembly GCA_007115705.1. Lineage (NCBI taxonomy): Eukaryota > Viridiplantae > Streptophyta > Magnoliopsida > Poales > Poaceae > Dactylis > Dactylis glomerata. The sequence continues at coordinate 741,846 of QXEO01000808.1, forward strand.
ACTTTGGAAGTGTTGAAATCATGGACTCATTACAAAAACACGGTGAGAAATACCAAATTAGAGGTAATTTCAATCATTATCGCACTATATCGGTCTCTTTCGTTCATTTCCTGAGATATCAAGTAACTAATAACTCGTTTATTCATTTACTTTGCCGGGCAGGGTTTGGAAACGGTTCACCAAGACTACAAGAGGTCAATAGAAAGAGGAGTGATACGTCTCAAACGTATCTATAATTTTTGATGCTCCATGCTTCTTTTTACACCATTTGCCTTGTGCTACGTTACACTTCGTGGCGTTTTTATGCGATTTTCGGAACTAACCTACTAACAAGATGCCACAGTGCCAGTTCCCTATTTTCTGCTGTTTTTGTGTTTCAGAAAAGCTACACAGGAAATATTCTCAGAATTGGACGAAACAAGTTCCGGAAGTCTTATTTTTCCCGGAAGAGTATCGAAGACCGAACGAGAGCCAGAGGGGGGCCAGGGGCCAGCCTCACCATGAGGGGGTGCGGCCCAGCCCCTGGCCACGCTCCCCTATGGTGAGACCCCCCTGGTTGCCTCCTGACGACGCCCCTTCGCCTATAAAAAGCCTCCCGACAGAAAACCCTAAAGGAATCGGCAAATTTCCAGAAAGAGTTCCGCAGTTCCGCCACCGCCGACGAATTTCAGGGGGCAGAAGTCTCTATTCCGGCACCCTGCCGGGACGGGAAAGTGCCCTCGGAGCCATCTCCATCGGTCTCCATCGCCGTCTCCTCCGTCTCCATCGACCTCACCGCCATCTCCACCAACCTTGCTGTCTCCTATGATGAGGAGGGAGTAGTTCTCCCCCGGGGCTGAGGGCTCTACCGGTAGCTATGTGGTTCACCTCTCTCTCCCATGATGTGATCTTTATGTGGTCGTGAGCTTTGTATCTATTTGAATTGGTAGATGTTATTATTCAGATATTATGCTACTCCCGTGCTTTATATTTGTAAACTCCGGAGATACCTTGTATCATGGTGTGAAGGTGACTAGTGTGCGCATCATGTGTATCTTTTTGGTTAATGTCTCTATGAATTGTTGGTGTTTGTTGGAACCATCTAGTGCGTTCATGGTGATAGTGTGGGACAATCTAGTTTGGGTACATACGGACTTTGAGGAGTGCTTCGTAGCCCTACGCATGATTAGTGTTCGTTTTCCATTGGAGAATTGTTTTGAGTTGCATATTGATGATAGTATCTATTGGTTCGATTATGTTATATTTGTTGGGAGTGTGTCCACTAGTGAAAGTATGATCCCTAGGCCTTGTTTCCAAGCATTGCACACCGTTTACATTCAGTTTTGTTACATGTTTGCTCGCATCGATACTTATTTTATATTATATTTACTACTTATAATCATCACTACTACTTGTATTTCACTATCTCTTCACCGAACTAGTGCACATATACATCTGACAAGTGTATTGGGTGTGTTGGGGACACAAGAGACTTTCTGTATCATAATTGCATGGTTGTTTGAGAGGGATAGATTTGACCTCTTCCTCCCTGAGTTCGATAAACCTTGAGTGTGATGGGTTCGTAGCATGGAAAACAAAAATTTTCCTACGCATGAACACAAACTAGCCAAGAAAACTCTACGAGATGGTAGCAACGGAGACTAACCCTCGAAGACCGAAAGCGGGGATTACGTTCCCGCACAAACGTTGCCGATGGAGACTCGACGAAGACGCACGTAGTCGACATAGTCGACATAGTCGTTCACTTGACGTAGTCGTTCACTTGACGATCTCAAGATCGTGTACAAGGCGCCACAACCGGCGGCGCCTCCGTACTCGGTCACACGTACGGCTTGTCGTCGTCTCCTCCACGCCCACGGTCCAGCGGGGCAGCGGAAGAGGGGATCCGCCGGACACTCCAACACACACTTCTCCAAGTGTGTGAACCTCGAACTAACAATCCGGCAGAGCTTCGCTGAGCTAAGACGGACTTGGGGCAGCAACTTTGCAGGAGAGGGGAAGGATCAAGAAGTGTTTGAAGAGGGAGAAGAGGGGTCCTTTTATAGAAGAGGAAGGGGGCAGCCCCCTAGGGGAGTGGCCGGCCAAGGAGAGGCCTCTCCTCCTCTTCATGGTCCTCTTCATGTGGTAACTCCCTCTTCATGGTGGTAACCCCCTCATCAACATGAGGTAACCCCCCCCCATTTAATTTTGCATGACATTCATGCTAATTAAAATCCACACTAATTGAATTAATAAAATATTTTTATTTCTTTAATATTTGTTAATTCAATCAATTAACAAACATTAACAAATACCCCCTTGAGTTATTTCGATATACCAAAACATTTTCAGCGCTTTTTTGAAACAACCCTCATGCCGTCCTGTAATTCGATCGGAGTATCATATCCACTCAAAAACGACGACGAACCTTAAGTGTGTCACCCTACGGTTCGTGAATAACGTGGACATGATCGAGACTCCTCTCCGATCAATAATCATCAGCGGGATCTGGAAATCCATGACGACTCCCACTTACTCGACGATGAACTAGTGATCGTGTGAACCAATAACGAACATAGTTAATTCCTTTTGTCTCGCGATATTATTACTTGTCCGAGATCCGATCATTTGGTATCAACCATAACTAGTTCGATCTCGTTCCCGACAAGTCTCTTTACTCATTCCGTGATAAAGCATTCCCGTGACCTAGTCACATGCTTGCAAGCGATTTCAATGCAATATCATCGAGAAGGGCCCAGAGAATATCTTCCCGTCATCGGGTCGGACGAATTCCACTCTTGATCCATGAGCCTCAACTAATACTTTCAGAATACCCAAATCAACATTTATAATCACCCTGTTACGGTGTGACGTTTGATATCATCAAAGCACTCTTCCGGTATCAGTGATTAACATGATCTCATGGTCTAAGGATTAGAACTATTTTGTATGAGTTTGATATAGCAATGAAATTTGATGACTTGATCGTATTGTTATTCGTACTATGGGTGTGAGTGTTCATCACATCATTCTTCTAATGATATGACCTCGTTATTAACAACATCCAATGTTCATGATCAGGAAACCTTGATCATCGGTTAATCAACGAGCTAGTATAAAATAGAGGGTTTACTAGGAACCTTTTAGTTTATTAATCACACAAGTATTAATGTTTCTGATTAATACAATTCTAGCATGAGAAATAAACATCTATTATGAACATGGAATAATATAATAACAACTTTATTATTGCCTCTCGGGCATATTCCTTTCAGGGTGATCCACTTAAGGGAAACTTGCTGCTGTTCTACAAACCTCTGCACTTGGAGGCCCAACACTGTCTACAAGGATAGAAGCGTGCGTAGACATCAAGCTCTTTTCTGGCGTCGTTGCCGGGGAGGTAAGGTAAAAGGTACTCGCATCCTCCTGTGTGAGTGCTCAAAGTTATTTCCTTTAGATTCTGCAATTATATCTTTTTGTTTCTTGTTTTTATTTTCACTAGTTAGGCTTAATGGAAAGTAAAGAGTTCTTTAGTCTTTTTCCTGAGTTTAGATTTGAAGAGAAAATTGAAAAACCTTTGGAGCTTAATTTGCATGCTAATAGTGTTGTTAGTATGAATGCTTTGAACACCGTTATTGCTAATGCTATAGAAAAGTCTAAGCTTGGGGGAGCTAGTTTTGTTAAGCATGATATTTTTAGTTTCCCAGCTTTAGTGGAGAAAGTTTGCTCTGATAATATTTTATCTCCCCTATGTGATGTTTCTAATGATGCTTGTGCTTCTCATCCTTTTAAAATACCTATGAAGATTGTTGAACGTGCTATGGATAACTACTATTTAGGAGATGGAACTATCCATCCTGGTGACCATTTGCTTTTTACACATGAATTATGCGAGTTGTTCAAGTGTGCAGGTATTTCGATAAACCGAGTTAAGAAGAAGCTATTCTCTTTATCATTGAAAGGCAGAGCTGCGAAATGGTATAAGACGCTAAAGGATGGCCGACCTATTGATTGGGAGGAAATTGTACCTCTCTTTTATTCTAAATTCTATCCTTCTAGTGAGGTTTATAAAGATAGGAATTATATTTATAATTTTCATCGCATGAGGGAGAAAGCATTGCCGAAGCGTGGGGAAGATTTAAGTCACTAATGCTCAAATATCCTATTCATGATCTTCCTCGTAATATTGTTATTGATAATTTTTATGCAAGGCTTTCAGGACATTACAAGGACCATCTAGATGCATGCTTGGATGGGTCTTTCACAAGGAAGGATGTTGACACCAAGTGGGATCTGCTTGAAACAATTCAAAGCAATATCGAAGATTGGGATAGCAACAAAGGTAAAGGATCAGGTATAAATTACGAGCATGATTGCATTAAGTCTTTCGCTGAAACTGCTGATTTTCAAGAGCTTAGTGCTAAATATGGTCTTGATCCTCAAATTATGGTTAATTGCTTTAGAGCCTTTGCTTCCCATATTAATGTTCCTAAGGGAAATGGGGATGTGTATCATGAACCTTTCAAAGACACTTGCATAGAAAGTGATATTGTTGTTGATGATTGCAATAAATATGCTTAAACCTCTGAAAGTCCTATTTCTTATAAGCATGTTAATTTTTGTGGAGTACATAGACCTTGTGAACAGAGTCACAACAAGAAAGATTATTGTATCCATCACGGGAATGAAGAAACCCGAATGTGGCACAAGGCTCTAGATGAGCTTGGTGAAAAGGTTTGCGAGCTTTATCCTTTTCTTTGTGAGTTTTGCGATGACACGGGTCATTTTAATTTTCAATGCTCAGGCCCTAATAGTCATCTTTCTAATCGAATGAGTACCGCAAGTTTGTATTGTGATGACAAGATTACTCTCAATCGGCATGATGAGCTTACTTTGTTTTTGGGGGTGTGAAGAGATATCTAGAAAGACTTCTTTGGTAGATATGAGTGTTTTTGATATTAATAGCACCCTTCGTGGTTGTCGTCTCTATTGTGTTAAATATTGCCTCGCAAATACTTACATACAAAATCTTATAAAACATGATGTTTTGCCAATCTATGACAGGACTGATAGATGTTTCTATCTTATTAATAGAGAGGAGAAATCCTCCAAAGTTTCTTCTGTTGTTCCTGTCAGCAAACCAGATTATGTGGAGAAAATGCCTTTCAAGCCTCTCCCTCCTAAAGGAGAGAGTAAGAAGAGTAAGAAGAAGAAGAAGAAGAGGAGTAAAAGGAGAGAGGAAATGGTATCTTCCCCTAAGCATGTTGCTCCTATTATAGATTATGATAATTCTGATCTTGATGATGTTGCCATGCCTGTTACCTATGTTAGTGATCATGATTGGGAAAATCACTCTACTTTTGATATTGAAAATCTTTTTGGTACAAATTCTAAGGTTAATAATTGTTGTACCATTAGTACTATTCATGTTCCTTCCTATGATGATATGTTTGATGAATATGCTTTGCAAAATAGCTGTTCTCTTGCTTATGATGATACTAAACCTCTAGTTTATGATGGCTATGATGATGAGTATAATATTTTCAGTTCACCTACTTTTGAGGAGAAAATTAGTTATGATTACAATATGCCTCCTGTTTTTGATGATTATGGTGATGAGAATAATTATTCTGTTGGATCTACTCCTACTACGATTGTTCGTGTGGGAATTATTATTTCTTTTATGCATGTGGCTCATGATAGGGATGCTTTATGTGATAGTTATATTATTAGTTCTATTCATGATGCTACTGAAAGTTATTATGAGAGAGGGAAACATGGTTTGATAGATCTCAACAATATTGAGTTTTCCCTCTTTATGTTGCAATTCTTGAAGTTGTACTTGTTTTGCCTTCCTATGCTTTTTGCTTTGCGCTTTCATGACTTGTCTCTTTACAAGATTATTTTTTATAGGAAGTGGTTTAGATTTAAATGTTTTTCATATTTTCTTTTTGATTCTCTCTCTTGCTTTAAGTTCCAATATAGCGTCTTTGCCTTAAGCTCTTTTATGGCGCCTACATGAGCATCTTTGCAAACTACTGCGCCTAGCTCAAAGGCGTTAAAGAAAAGCACTCTTGGGAGATAACCCATTGTTTTACTTTCAGTACTTTTTCTTTTATTTGAGTCTTGGAAGTTATTACTACTGTAATAACCACTCCTTATCTTTTTTTTTAATTTTGTTGTTGTGCCAAGAGAAACCTCTAATTTGAGTGAGGTAAGATTTGGGGAAGTTGCTGTCCTGAAATAGATTTCGGTGCTGCACCGTAAAAATTTGTGAAAATTCTCAGAATATCTTTTGGACCTGCGATTTCGTGTGCATATGCCCCAGGTTATATCCAAACTTTTATTAGTTTTACACTTTTTGATATGAGCAACAGAAAACCCTCGAAAAAATCGACCTTTGTCAGCTGTTCTGTTTTGACAGATTTCTGCCACTATTTGTGTTTACCTCTTGATCGCTTTCTTTTTGAGTTCTTTTGGTCATGGAACTTTTTGAGGAAGTTGCTACAGTAGTAGATGCTTTAATATGTGGTGGGCTTGAGTTGAAACCTAAACCAAAAGGATTGATTTACTATCATGCTTACGCTAACGTTGCTAATAGAATTGTGTTGAGTTTTATATGAAGGAAGTTTTCAAGTGTAGGGATTGGAAAATGATGAGATGAGATGAAGAATGGACAAAAGCTCAAGCTTGGGTATGCCCATGTCACCCCAGGAAATATCCAAGAGGTACAAGCGTCAAAGCTTGGGGATGCCCCCGAGGCACCCCTTCTTCATCGGCAGAAATCAGGTCACCTTTCAAAACACTATATTTTTATTGCTTCATGCACTATATGTTTTTCTTGGAGCGTCAGTTGCTTTTTTGCTTTCAGTTTTCTTTTGTTTTGTTTTCTGCAATAAATGGTTGGTTCACATCATGTTTTGGAGAGAGCTATGCTCCATTTTTCATTTCCAAGAACACTCTAGTTTTCACTCTTATCGTTCAACGAGTGTTCTCTTTTTCTGCTACTGTGTTTAGCTTTCGTTTTTTGCCTTGACTTTCATTCAGATCTTGTTATATCTTTGCATCAAGGTGTATTTGGACCTCTGGTCCATGTTGGTATTCATCAAAAGAGTTTCCTCAAAAAGGTTTGAATGGTGTTGGAAAAGAGAAAAAGTTTAATGCAAAAAAGTGGTACAAAAAGGAGCTTGTTTAGACTGCGGCTTAGACTTTTGCATGCCATGCTTGATATCGTTTTTGATAGTATGCTTAGTGGTTTTGCTGTAGCATGACTTATCTCAAATGACTGAGATTGCTTAATGAGCCTTTGAAAAAATCATGCGTTGTTTTTATTATAGGGATTTCTATTTTCGTGCCCTCAGGTCCTCAGTTGTACTCAGTTTTCCTCGGCTCCTTAGTTTTTCCTTAGTTTTCCCCAAGCCCTTGTCTGAAACCCTCAGAAGGAGCTCGGATGGGAGGATTCCCGTTTAGTTGACCGTTCCGTGCTGACGTGTGCAGTCGCATCATATGGGGCCGCGTCGCGTGGGGCTGGTAGAAAGGGACCGCGTGGGACAGGACGAGACCGCGTTTGGTTGTACGTGAGATCTTGGTTCTGTCTCTCTCGGCCCAAATTGGCATTTTTCAGAGTGCCTTTTTCCTCTCTCTCTCTCTCTCTCTAACAGTTCTCTCTCTTTTCACCAAATTAGTATCAAATCTAGAGAAGCTTCTATTTCTTCTTTCTTCAATGATTGTTGCCTTTTGGCCCTCGTTTTTTGCCCAATATGATAACAAATCTAGTAGCAAATCTAGAAGCTAGTATAGGATAAATTCACAGCAGCATAATAAATCCAGAAAACTAAGTATAATACATAAACTGCATACAGCAACCAAAAGTAGCCAATAACGATGTTAATGTTCACGACAAACTAAGCTAAAAATAATACAAGACGCAATATATGGCCAACATGAAGATTAGGATACCCCGGGATGAATGAATCTGTTCTTCATTCATCATATATTTCTTCGTCGCTACATTCCATGATATGAAGGAAATATTCATTGAACTCCTTCCGTCTGCAGTGTGCAGCCAATACATCCTCCAAACGGTATGGCCTTTGTTCATTTCTCAGACCGTAGTATCCTAATCTATCCACACATCGTGGCCACTCATCCCAGGCCTTTATATCATCAAAGTACTCTCTGATATAACCCAAATCCGCGTAGTAGATGCAGCCAGGTCGAAGTGTCGGGTGCACTCTGGTGTCGACGGAGATACACCAGATATAATGGACGAAGAAGGCATGACTGCCAATGTTACTGATGACATGGAGAGAGCGGCTCTCAGTGTCCACACAGTACACCAATGGTTGACCTTCCTCCAAATGCCTGTTGTCACTGCCGCCGCCCAACAACACAAGCAGCAGATCACCATCCGACTTCATAAGGTAGAACTTGCTGTTATTTCCAAGTTCTGGAAATGAAAATAGTGTCTCCATGTTGACAGTGCTCGCACGCTGCTCCAACTGGACATTGTTGGTGCACACTAATTTTCCGAACTCAAAATTGTTCACAGCTATTGCATACAATTCACCATTGAACGGGGTAATGCAACGCAGAGAATGGTGCTCGATCGAAAATCTTCCTTCTCCCCAATCTTCATCTATACCCTTAGTTGGAGTGCTCTCATCGACCCAAGCAATTTCCATTGGGTAACCTGTGGAAACGAAGACCATAGTCGGGGACTTCATTACAGCGATTGACTCCAGAATAACAGATGGCATCTGCACCTCAAACATAGTGTTCAATGTCTTTGTGAGTGGGTTCAGAAGCCGTATCTTGTGCGGCTGGTTCTTCTGGGCAAGCACGATGACGCCACGGCAAAAGCCGACGAAGTAGTATCTAAAATATATTGATGAAGATAACATTCAGCACTAAGATATTTACGATTGAAAATAAAAATAGATTAGCTCTATATATATGGAGGAATTTGAACCTTGCATGAACTTCCATTAGATCGATGGTGACGTAGCGGGATGTGTGGAGGTGGAGGAAGGTGAACTCAGCAGCGCGTGGAAGGGCGTGTTCTACCATGATCCATTCGTGCAGGTGCACATCGGGCTCAGGAAAATCTGAGCGCCAATTTCTACAAACTTGCCTCCAAGCAGAGTAGGTGTCCACGTACTCCTCGTTCGCTAGTAAGCAGTCGCCGATCTTGTGAAGTGGTCCATCAGCCATGAGAGAGGCCCTGTTCACGGAGGCGCCACACCTGGATGCGCCGCCCTCGGAGGCGACGGGCTCGGCGGCGACGGCCTCGGATGCGATGGGCTCGGCGGCGACGGGCTCGGAGGCGATGGGCTCAGAGGCGATGGGCTCGGAGGCGACGGGCTCGGGGGGCGATGGCCGCTGGCGCATTCTTCTTCTCCATCGCCAGCAGGGGAGCGCGCGTAGGGCGGTTGGGGTTTTTTCCTTCGATTTGGAGAAGGTGATAGGACGTGAGAGGCGTGGTTGCGTGCGTGAGTGAGAATGAGACTGTGTGCAGAGGGAGGAAGAGAGGGGCTCCGTACGGGCAAAGTGACGGTTGGTCTCTGTACAGGCACTGCGACACGCGTCCGTGGTACTGCACGTCTGCACTGTTACGTGTACTTAGTTCTACCCTCGAGTCTTACACTGGAAAAATATCTGTACTCAGTTTTCCCCTCGAGTACTAATACTGGCTAGTGCAATATACTCAGTTTTACCCTCAAGTGGCTGGTCAACAGAGAGTCAACAAATGGGATTAAGCTATCTAATTGAGTTATTTCATGCGCAAAAAATTTCAAAAAAATAAAATTATAGTGCCTCCTACTCATGGAGTCTTGTTACGCGACCTGCCACGTAGGAAATCATAACAATCATATATAAATCAAGTTTTAACACAAATGGCCACTTCTCAAATCACTAGTAGCTATAAAGGTTCATGGCTTTCCACTCAAACCCCTTCTCAAAACATCTATACCCAAAACATAGTTTGTCTGAATGAGGCTATAATTTTCACACTCATGTATATTTGAATTGCTAATACTTTGAGGTAGGCCAACCTGGGTTTCATTGTACAAAACATATGTTTTTCTTTTTCTAAATCTCTTATTTGAATTCCTTAGCCTGTTTACTATTTACTTGCCCTTGGATCTTTGATACTACTCAGTTTTACCATCTCCCTTCTCACAGAAGCCCAACCTTGGCCTGATTGGTCGAGCTGTTGTCACACGGATCGTGCCCACCTACCATCGATCCTATGATCTAACGGGCAGGATAACCCCTCTTTCTCTCTCATCATGGCCACCCTCTCTCTATCTGTCGGTGGCAAACTACTATCCCTCTATGTTATGTTAAATAATGAGTTTGCCATCGGATTCAACAAGTTTGGTAATCACGAATTTTTTGTAGGCATTACTTTTTTACGGTAAAATGATAAACTATCACGAATTTCCATTTCTTTTAGGCATTACTTTTCACGGTAAAATGATAAACTATCACGAATTTCCATTTCTTGTAGGCATTACTTTTCACGGTAAAATGATAAACTATCACGAATTTCCATTTCTTTTAGGCATTACTTTTCACGGTAAAATGATAAACTATCATGAATTTCCATTTCTTTTAGGCATTACTTTTCACGGTAAAATGATAAACTATCACGAATTTCCATTTCCGTCAAGATAGTCCGCATTACTTTTTTATTGAGATATAAACCCCCACAACGATCATCTCCTCCTTAATTTATTGTGTAAACCCCACAACGGTCATCTCTATCTTAATTTATGGTGTAAACCCCACAACGGTCATCTCTCCCTTATAAACCCCCACAACGGCCATCCCTCATATCAATAGGTTCTGCCTCTCTATTCTTCGTTCACATACACTTGATCTATTGCCATGGCTTCCACATCTCGAACGCCGACTGGAAGGGGAAGGGGAAGGGGCGGCCGGGGTGGTGGATCATCATCATTGCCACCACCACCGTCAACACTGCCATTGATCATAGAGGAGTTCTTAATCGTCATCTATAAAGACCCTTTGGCCAAGAAGGTACGTACGCGTTCCCACATATATGATGCATGTGCTTAATTATGTGCATGTTCTAAAAAACCTTTAATTTCAAACAATCGGCGCTCGATCTCTTTGCAGGCACTCCCAAAAAAGTTTGCGGACAATCTTGACGGCCAGGAGCCCGCTAAGGTGTATCTGCGAGCAGCTGACTGTGGTCCTCGTCTCTGGACCGTGGAGGTCCTATTTGACGGACAAGGCCGGATGTACCTCGACAAGGGCTGAGAGAATTTCGCCATCGCGCACGGTGTGGATTTCGGCTGCTTCCTACACTTCAAATATGAAGGCGATGATGTGCTCACAGTGAAGGTGTTCGACGGAACAATGTGCAGGAAGTACTACTATACGGACGACGAAGATACTGACGATGAAAGCGACGATGACGTGAAGCCATGCATCCATCCCCTTTAGATAAGGGGATTATGACCAAGAATATATATGTAGCTTCATATGCATGGATTTAGAGATCTAGCTATTTTCTATATATTATGCATGTAAAAATAATATCGCAATTTCCAGCATGATTCGAGCACCACAACCTCCAAATGATGCCGATGCCGATATCGGCATGGTTAGAATGGCTATGCTCGCCGCCACTGCTAGGTCACCATCGGGATGCACCCTCAATCCTGTCCCCTCATTCAATCAATGACACACCAGAGATACCGCTGAGGCCAATGACGAACGTACATGCTGATGCCAATGCCGAACATGCACGCCGCTGTGGGCACAGCCACGCCGCCCCGCTATGCTGGACGCCACAGACCACCGCGAGGTCTTTCCCTTCGCCACCACACTCCCCTAGCACCCATCTATACACGCCAGAAAGGAGAGACACTAGTTTTCTCTACATTGCTCGCGTTCGTGTCCGACACCGTCAGTCAAAGTGTTGAGGTCATCGTCGATGTCCTCAACCATTTCTTATCTTCTTTGCATGGTTAAACGCATCTAGTTCATATCTATCTAATGTGTCTGGTCTCGCCTCATGCAGTTCTTTGTGGACGTTGATCTCATCTCGGCACCCTGCAGGCCACCTCCTCCGTGCCATCATTGTAGAGCTCCGTTTAAAAATCTATTCCTACCCGTGTATTGCCCCTTGTATCAGCGTCATGGCCCCACTTGTCATTCGATATACCAAAGCCCCACTCGTCTGTGTTTTGATCGAGGATACGGCGATGCTTACGGTCAAACAAAGATGGATGGTCTGACGTGTCTTTGCGGGCTCTACGTGGCCCCACTAGTCAGCAGATAATGGTCAAAGTTATTGACCCGTCGGGCAACCGGCCGTTCCAGCACTTGTGAGGGTTTCAGACAAGGGCTTGGACAAAACTGAGGAAAAACTAAGGAGCTGGGGAAAACTGAGTACAACTAAGGACCCGATGGCACGAAAATAGAAATCCCTTTATTATATGGAAGCATTTATTTGGTTTTCTCCTTTGATGCTTTATTTGGGTTGACTTGGCACATGCTTACACATGTTGACTACAAAATAAGTCGCCTATAGCCTCTATAATCATTTGGTTTTTGACTTGTGATGCCACTTTATGCTTCTTTCAATGATGTTTTGTCGCTATGCATGATTATGGTCGTTATTGCTCTCTTAGTTGGTGATACGTCTCCAACGTATCTATAATTTTTGATGCTCCATCCTTGTTTTTACACCATTTGCCTAATATTTCGTTACACTTCGTGGCACTTTTATGCATTTTCCGGAACTAACCTATTAACAAGTTGCCACAGTGCCAGTTCCCTGTTTTCTGCTATTTTTGTGTTTCAGAAGTGATACACAGGAAATATTCTCGGAATTGGACGAAACAAGTTCCTGAAGTCTTATTTTACCCGGAAGCTTCCAGAGATCCAAAGGAGAGAAGGAGAGGGGCCACCAGGGGCCCACACACAGGGGTGGCGCGGCCAGCCCCGGGCTCGCGCCACCACGGTGTGAGGGCACCTGGCCCCTCCGCTGACATCGCCCCTTCACCTATAAAGACCCCCCGACGGAAAAAACCTAAGTACCCGATCACTTTTCCAGAACACATCGCGATCCATCGCCGCCGTCGACCCGAAGATCGGGAGGGTCCAGAAGCTCTTCCCGGCACCCTGCCAGAGAGGGGAACCGCCACCGGAGGTCTTCTTCATCGCCATGCTTGCCTCCGAAGCGATGAGTGAGTAGTCTACCTTGGACTATGGGTCCATAGCAGTAGCTAGATGGTTGTCTTCTCCACCATGTGCTTCATGTTTAGATCTCATGAGCTGCCCTACATGATTGAGATCACCGTTATGTAATTCTACATGTTTGGTTTGTTGGGATCCGATGAATATTGGTGTTTATGATTAAGTTGCTGTACTGAATATTATCTTTTGTTATCTCTATGTTGTTTATGATCTTGCATGCTCTCCGTTGTTAGTAGCTATCTTGGCCGAGTAGTTGCTAGTGACTCCAAGAGGGGGTATTTATGCTCGATAGTGGGTTCATGCCTCTATTTAACCTGGGGGAGTGACAGAAACCTCTAAGGTTGTAGATGTGCTGTTGCTACTAGGGAGAAAACAACATTCATATGCTCAAGGGCATATGCTTTGTTTATATTACACACTTTGCTTAATGCAATTATCCGTTGTTCGCAACTTAATACTCATGGGGTGTTCGAATTGATATCCCCGGGAGTGGATTATTAGTCATAGATGCAGTTGGATGGCGGTTTATGTATTTTGTTGTAATGCCCAGAGTAAATCTCATAGTGATCTTCTTGACATATCACGTTTATCTTTATTCTATCAATTGCCCAACTGTAATTTGTTTACCCAGTATGTGTTATTTATTTTATGGAGAGACACCACTAGTGAACTGTGGACCCCGGTCCTATTTCCATCATATTGCTATCACATGTTTACTTTACTCGCACTGTTTACTTTACTCGCATACTCTACTGTTTTCCACTCGATACGCTTATAACCTTTGTTTCAAGCAAACCGGTGAGATTGACAACCTCATCGCAAGTTGGGAGCAAAGTACTTGGTTGTGTGTGTGCAGGTTCCGCGTTGCAGCTAGCAAGCAAAGCTTGGACGAGGCGCCATATATAAATTGTCCGAAGCTGTCGCAAACTAGCAAGCATCACTTTCAGTCGTCACTGTCTGCCTTTCTTCTGATCGATAAACCTTGGTTCTTAACTGAGGGAAAACTTGCTGCTATATTCATCAAAACCTTCTCTTGGGGTTTACCAACTGGCCGGTCATTTTACTTCATCAACAAACGCCAACAAGCTTTCTGGCACCATCATCAACTCGGCCCCATCAAGTTTTCTGGCGCCGTTGCCGGGGAAGAGTGGAAGACTTCTGCGAGGGGAGTTTCCGCACACACATCCTTTACTTTGTTATTGTTTTGCTTTACTTTATTTATTTTACCTGCATCGTTTATATCAAAAACCCAAAAAAATTAGAATCCTTGGTAGTTGGTATTTCTTTACTTTTAGTTTATCATGTTGATCCCTAAGTACATTCTGGAGGACCTCTCAGTAGATAGTGGTTCTATCATTGGAAAAAGTAACATTGAGGAGTTCTTTAATCACATTAGTATGCATGAGGAAGTTGAGGAAAAGTCTTTAGTTGAGCTAGCTCCTAGTATTGAAGTTGCTTCTGCTTATTTGATTCACATGTTGGAAACTAGGTTTGCTAGTCTTAATCCTTTTATGCAATACATGTTCCTTAAGCTTCATGAAATTGAGGATCCTGAAAAGAAAGCTTTTATCTTGGAAACTTTGCGCTTAGAATTTAAAGATGTCGTTGTTGAAGCTAGAAAAGTTCTTAAACGTTTTAATAAACTCGGTTCACCTATAAAGGTTATTAGTACAAACGATGAAGGAGCCAAGATACCTATACCTTGCAAGCTTTTGGGATTGTGTGAAGCTTTCGAAAATAATTTTGACTGGATCTGTCCTGAAAATCTTTTTGATGAAAATAGTGTACCAAAGCATGATCACAAAGGGTCTTCAAAAACTTATGTGGATGAAATACAATGCCTTATTGACAAGACCTCTGCTGTTGATCTTAATGCTTCTTCTGAAAATACTTGATTCGCAATTTTCTGCGCCTAGCTCAAAGGCGTTAAAGAAAAGCACTCTTGGGAGATAACCCAATGTTTTATTTTCAGTACTTTTTCTTTTATTTGAGTCTTGGAAGTCATTACTACTGTAATGATCGCTCCTTATCTTGTTTATTTTGTTTTTGTGCCAAGAGAAGCCTCTAATTCGAGTGAGGTAAAGATTTGGGGATGTTGCTGTCCTGAAACTATTTTCAGTGCTGCACCATAAAAATTCGTATAAATTCTCTGTTTATCTTTTGGACCTGCGATTTCTTGTGCATATGCCCCAGGTTATATCCAAACTTTCGTTAGTTGAACACTTTTTGATTTGAGCAACAGAAAACCCCTAAAAAATTCGACCTTTTTCAGCTGTTCAGTTTTGACAGATTTCTGCCAATATTTGTGTTTGCCACTTTATCGCTTTCTTTTGAGTTCTTTTGATCATGGAACTTTTGGGGAGGTTGATACAGTAGTATTTGCTATATATGTGGTGGTTTTGAGTTGAAACCTGAAGCAAAAAGAGGTTAATTATATGTTATGCTTGCACTAATGTTGCTAATAAAATTGTGTTTAGTTTTGTATGAAGGAAGTTTTCAAGTGTAGGGATTGGAGAATGATGAGATGAGTTGAAGAATGGACAAAAGATCAAGCTTGGGGATGCCCATGCATCACCCCAAGAAATATCCAAGAAGTACAAGCGTCAAAGCTTGGGGATGCCCCCGAGGCACCCCTTCTTTATCGGCAAAAATTAGGTCACCTTTCAAAACACTATATTTTTATTGCTTCATGCACTATGTGTTTTTCTTGGAGCGTCAGTTGTTTTAGTTTTCTTAGTTAGTTTTGTTTTGTTTGCTGCAATAGATGGTTGGACCCCAGCAAATTTCCTTTGGAGGAGATGTACAGGTTTTCATTTGCCAAGAACACTCCGTTTTCACTCTTATCGTTCATCGAGTGTTTTTCTTTTTCTGCTACTGCTTTTGGTTTTTGTTTTCGCCTTGATTTGCGTTCAGACCTTGTCATATCTTTTCATCAAGGTGTATTTTTGCCTCTGATCTTTATTGGTTTTCATCAAAAGAGGTGTTTATAAAAATTTCGAATGGTGTTGGAAAAGAGAAAAAGCTTTGTGCAAAATAGTGGTACAAGAAGGAGCTTGTGTAGACTGCGGCTTAGGCTTTTTCATGTCATGCTTGATGTCTTTTTGATAGTATGCTTAGTGGTTTTGCTGTAGCATGACTTGTCTCAAATAACTGAGATTGCTTAATGAGCCTTTGAAAAAATCATGCGTTGTTTTTATTGTATGGAAGCATTATTTTGGTTTTCTCCTTGATGCTTTATTTGGGTTGACTTGGTGCATGCTCACACATGTTAGACTCTTACAAAGTTGCCAATAGCCTCTATGATCATTTAGTTTTTGACTTTTGATGCCATCTTATGCTTCTTTTAATGTCGCTTTGTCGCTTTGCATGATTATGGCCATTATTGCTCTCTTAGTTGGTCGCTCCCAGTCTTTTGCTAGCCCTCGCCTTGTACTGAGTATGAGCTCTACTCGTGCATCCAACTCCTAAAAGCCAAAGTTTTCCAAAGTGTCCACAATACATACCTACTAGCAATTTGCTATTCCAAGTAAATTTGACTTGCTTTTATTTTCTCTTCAAATTAAACTCTTACCAGTGTTATGCGAAATTCGGTCAGTAAAGCTCTCACGAACTGGAAGGCACACTTTACTTTTTCATGTTCTTAAAAATTTGACATTGTGGTCTCTTATGTTGAGTTGTTATGCTTGCAAGTTGTAAGTTGGAGACTAGCCCAGCCATGCTGTCATGGGCAAGCTTTCAACATTGCACTTCTTATTTGAGTTGATATCGTGATCTTTTGTTTATGGATGCCCGCGGTGTGAAATGAATTGGGAATCTTGTGGGGATCATGGAGTTTGTATATGTGTTAGGGAAACGCCGGGCCGCTAATCTAAGCCATGCATAATTCATGGTGGAAATTTGCAGCATACCCATGGTGAACATACGACGACGCATCTCACAAGAAAAAGCTAAACAAATGGCAAATAAAAGAGATGTCGAGGTGTTCATTGTCTGCTTGTCCTGTCATTTTGGTGTGGGCTTGTTCCATGTCATCGGGCACGGAGGTACCCCATTGGCGGTTCTCAATGATATGCATATATTTACAATGACAAGAGCCTTGCTTGGGACTCTAAGTAAAGTAGCATGAGGTTTGGGTACTCGTATTCATGGGGCACGAGGTTTTCAACTTATGATTTGTCAAGCATATGCATCATAATTGTTCTCGCATTAACTTTAACCATTCAAGATGCTTATGATGGGGGCAATGAGAGCTCAAAGCCGGTAAGTACCATAATTTTTGAAGGTTATAAAACTTGCAATCACTACTTCCCTCTGCGAAGGGCCTTTCTTCTACTTTTATGTTGAGTCACCACCTTCTATCTTTATGCACCATTAAGAGAGCATAGTTGTCATTCTTAGTATAATGTGCATTGTCCGAAAGTTTTCATTGATTGATTCATATTGTTGGTTTCACTTGTTCTTAAATTATTTGTATCTAGTCGCCCTCTTAAACTTGAAGGTGTCCTATGCATTTATGTTTTGCTCTCTTTGAAGGACAAGCTGAAAACCATTTATATGTTTTTCCTTATGATTTGAACACACGTTTGACTTTCATTGTTTCATTTTCAAGATCTTTTGTTTGTGTTCATTTGCATGTTTACAACATGGTTGCTAAGTTCTTATTGTCAAGATTATATCTTCATGCCCATGTTTTAAGTTCTTATGATCCCAGCTCACAAATGCTTACATATGTGATCAAGATTGTGTAGGTGCATGTCACCTCAAAAATTATTCTTTTGTTATCACTTACCTACTCGAGGACGAGCAGGAGTTAAGCTTGGGGATGCTTGATACGTCTCCAACGTATCTATAATTTTTGATGCTCCATGCTTGTTTTTACACCGTTTGCCTAATGTTTCGTTACACTTCGTGGCACTTTTATGCATTTTCCGGAACTAACCTATTATCAAGTTGCCACAGTGCCAGTTCCCTGTTTTCTGCTGTTTTTGTGTTTCAGAAGTGATACACAGGAAATATTCTCGGAATTAGACGAAACAAGTTCCTGAAGTCTTACTTTACCCGGAAGCTTCCAGAGATCCAAAGGAGAGAAGGAGAGGGGCCACCAGGGGCCCACACACAGGGGTGGCGCGGCCAGCCCCTGGCCCGCGCCACCACGGTGTGAGGGCACCTGGCCCCTCCTCTGACATCGCCCCTTCGCTTATAAAGACCCCCCGACGGAAAAAACCTAAGTACCCAATCACTTTTCCAGAACACATCGCGATCCGCCGCCGCCGTCGACCCGAAGATCGGGAGGGTCCAGAAGCTCTTCCCGGCACCCTGCCGGAGAGGGGAATCGCCACCGGAGGTCTTCTTCATCGCCATGCTTGCCTCCGAAGCGATGAGTGAGTAGTCTACCTTGGACTATGGGTCCATAGCAGTAGCTAGATGGTTGTCTTCTCCACCATGTGCTTCATGTTTAGATCTCATGAGCTGCCCTACATGATTGAGATCACCGTTATGTAATTCTACATGTTTGGTTTGTTGGGATCCGATGAATATTGGTGTTTATGATTAAGTTGCTGTACTGAATATTATCTTTTGTTATCTCTATTTTGTTTATGATCTTGCATGCTCTCCGTTGTTAGTAGCTATCTTGGGTGAGTAGTTGCTAGTGACTCCAAGAGGGGGTATTTATGCTCGATAGTGGGTTCATGCCTCTATTTAACCTGGGGGAGTGACAGAAACCTCTAAGGTTGTAGATGTGCTGTTGCTACTAGGGAGAAAACAACATTCATATGCTCAAGGGCATATGCTTTGTTTACATTACACACTTTGCTTAATGCAATTATCTGTTGTTCGCAACTTAATACTCATGGGGTGTTCGAATTGATATCCCCGGGAGTGGATTATTAGTCATAGATGCAGTTGGATGGCGGTCTATGTATTTTGTTGTAATGCCCAGAGTAAATCTCATAGTGATCTTCTTGACATATCACGTTTATCTTTATTCTATCAATTTTCCAACTGTAATTTGTTTACCCAGCATGTGTTATTTATTTTATGGAGAGACACCACTAGTGAACTATGGACCCCGGTCCTATTTCCATCATATTGCTATCACCTGTTTACTTTACTCGCATACTCTACTGTTTTCCACTCGATACGCTTATAACCTTTGTTTCAAGCAAACCGGTGAGATTGACAACCTCATCGCAAGTTGGGAGCAAAGTACTTGGTTGTGTGTGTGCAGGTTCCGCGTTACAGCTAGCAAGCAAAGCTTGGACGAGGCGCCATATATAAATTGTCCGAAGCTGTCGCAAACTAGCAAGCATCACCTTCAGTCGTCACTGTCTGCTTTTCTCCTAATCGATAAACCTTGGTTCTTAACTGAGGGAAAACTTGCTGCTATATTCATCAAAACCTTCTCTTGGGGTTTACCAACTGGCCGATCATTTTACTTCATCAACAAACGCCAACAAGCTTTCTGGCACCGTCATCAACTCGGCCCCATCAGTTGGTCGCTCCCAGTCTTTTGCTAGCCCTCATTTTGTACTAAGTATGAGCTCTACTCGTGCATCCAACTCCCAAAAACAAAGTTATTCTAATGTGTCCACTATAAATTCCTATGCATGGTATTTGCAAGCCATTCCAAGTAAATTTTCATGTGCTACCTTTCAAAAAAACCTTCAAAACACTTCTCGTTTTGTGACACTGTTTTTAGCTCATGGGGACGTAGTGGTCGGATTTGCTATCTTCCATATTGCCTTATTCCAAAAATTAAAATAACAGAAAAAAGAAAGAAAAAAAGGCACTCCTCCATGGTATGTGAATGTTGGTGGGCACCCGATGGAATCGGCTTGCCATGGTTTGTGAAAGGAAAAAAGGTGGGGAGGAGTGCCAAGCTTTATAAAAGAGCACCAAAGTGCCAATCTCTCTCTCAAAAACTTGCTTCATTTTTGTATGGAAGATAGTAAGAACCCCATTGCCAGTCATTGACAAAAACAACCACCTCTCAAAACCAATTTTTATGTCTCTGTTTTACAAATGAAAAGCTCTAGCACATGTTTAATCCCTGCTTCCCTCTGCGAAGGGCATTTCTTTTACTTTTATGCTGAGTCTCCACCTTCTACCTTTATGCACCATCTAAGAGAGCATAGTTGTCATTCTGAGTATAATGTGCATAGTCCCAAAGTTTATTATTGATTGATTCATGATTATGGTTTTGCTTGTTCTTAAATTACTTGTATCTAGTCACCCTCTTAAACTTGAAGGTTTCCTATGCATTTATGTTTTGCTACTCCATGAGGGACAAGCTGAAAACCATTTGCTATGTTTTCCATATGGTTGAAACACACACGTGACTTTCAATGTTTCATTTTCATGATCTTTCCTTTGTGTTTCTTTTCATGCTATAACATGGTTGCTAAGTTTCTTCTATCGAGATTATGTATTTCATGCCCATATTTTAAGTTCTTTGATCTCAGCACTCAATGCTCTACCTCGTTGATCAAATTATGATGGTGCATGTCACCTCAAAAATTATTGTTTTGTTATCACTTACCTACTTGAGGACGAGCAGGAGTTCAGCTTGGGGATGCTGATACGTCTCAAACATATCTATAATTTTTGATGCTCCATGCTTGTTTTTACACCATTTGCCTTGTGTTTCGTTACACTTCATGGCGTTTTTATGCGATTTTCGTAACTAACCTACTAACAAGATGCCACAGTGCCAGTTCCCTGTTTTCTGCTGTTTTTGTGTTTCAGAAAAGCTACACAGGAAATATTCTCAGAATTGGACGAAACAAGTTCCGAAAGTCTTATTTTTCCCAGAAGAGTATCAAAGACCGAACGAGAGCCAGAGGGGGGCTAGGGGCGTGGCCTAGCTCCTGGCCGCGCTCCCCTGTGGTGAGACCCCCCTGGTTGCCTCCTGACGACGCCCCTTCGCCTATAAAAAGCCTCCCGATGGAAAACCCTAAAGGAATCAGCAAATTTCCAGAAAGAGTTCCGCAGCTCCGCCACCACCGACAAATTTCGGGGGACATAAGTCTCTGTTCCGGCACCCTGCGGGAAGGGGAAATTCCCCCCGGAGCCATCTCCATCGGTCTCCATCACCGTCTCCGCCATCTCCATCGACCTCACTGCCATCTCCACCAACCTTGTTGTCTCCTATGATGAGGAGGGAGTAGTTCTTCCCCGGGGCTGAGGGCTCTACCGATAGCTATGTGGTTCACCTCTCTCTCCCATGATGTGATCTTTATGTGATTGCGAGCTTTGTATCTAGTTGAATTGGTAGATGTTATTATTCAGATATTATGCTACTCCCGTGCTTTATATTTGTAAACTTTGGAGATACCTTGTATCATGGTGTGAAGGTGACTAGTGTGCGTATCATGTGTATCTTTTTGGTTAATGTCTCTATGAATTGTTGGTGTTTGTTGGAACCATCTAGTGCGTTCATGGTGATAGTGTGGGACAATCTAGTTTGGGTACATACGGACTTTGAGGAGTGCTTTGTAGCCCTACGCATAATTAGTGTTCGTTTTCCATTGGAGAATTGTTTTGAGTTGCATATTGATGATAGTATCTATTGGTTCAATTATGTTATATTTGTTGGGAGTGTGTCCACTAGTGAAAGTATGATCCCTAGGCCTTGTTTCCAAGCATTGCACACCGTTTACATTCAGTTTTGTTACATGTTTGCTCATAGCGATACTTATTTCATATTACATTTACTACTTATAATCATCACTACTACTTGTATTTCACTATCTCTTCGCCGAACTAGTGCACCTATATATCTGACAAGTGTATTGGGTGTGTTGGGGACACAAGAGACTTTCTGTATCGTAATTGCAGGGTTGTTTGAGAGGGATAGCTTTGACCTCTTCCTTCCTGAGTTCGATAAACCTTGGGTGATCCACTTAAGGGAAACTTGCTGCTGTTCTACAAACCTCTGCACTTGGAGGCCCAACATTGTCTACAAGGATAAAAGCGTGCATAGACATCAAGGAGCTGAGTTTTTGTCCGGTCGAGGTAAGTAGTACGAGCTAGGTTCACGCTTCTCTTTAATTCTAGTTTCAGTACCATTAATTATATCATGCTTGATTAATATTTTATCAAATTTTATTCTCGTAAAGTGCATGAGGCAGCTACAGGGGACTAATTTATGTGCATACTATTTTTGTGAGTTCCTTCGCTCGGAGGTCAGTGAGCGGCTCTTGATAAGTTTGCAAGGGCGTGAAAATATATTCACATTTTATTTTATTACCATCAATTGTGTTGAGTGTCATTCATAATATTTGTTATGATGATTGATATTCATATTGATCTCCTTCTTTATAGTTGGATGAATTGTGCTCCAACCGGGGACCGCCTAGTAGCAATTTAAGAGGAATTGGCAGGATTTTTGATTGACCATGTTCATAAACCCAAAGGGAGAATTCCATCAACGCTAATGCCTCCATGTGATCTCCATGTAATCGAATAGACGGTGATGAGGGTTAACTCGACAAATGTCCAATATGAAGGACTTAGGATCGGGGGAATAGGGCATCAGATGAACTCGAAGGTAAAATTAGTCAAACAAGGTGTGTATCAAAAGTAAATGTAGGGTGAACTTTGGCTTACTCTCAATCTGTCCCCCACCATCTTCTCCTGGCCCCTATATATAGGTGGCCAGGTCTCTAAGATCGGGAAGGATCCGATACAGATTACAATATCGACATACGACATGAACTCGTATTTCGACTAGCGTTACAATTGGGCCTAGCTTAGCGGGCCTCAGGGGTACTCAACTGACGGGCTCTATCATCTATACCCTTGTCAGTAGCCCCCGAGATTCTACCAGAATTACAGATTCGGGTTGAATCTCAAATCTTCAAATCTTTGACTTGATCAATACTTGACTTCTTTATATCTTCAAATCTTCGACTTGGTCTTTCGAATTATCTTTTTATTATAATGTCTCGCAAGGGGTTTTGATGAACAAGCCTGACAACTTTGACGGATCAAGAGGCCAGTTAACTGCCGGAACAGATACTTGTCACCTACTTCAAATTCAATCCCCTTGGACTTGAATTCGGGAAACCGGTCAAACCTATTCTTTTGCCGCATTTAGGACTTACAAAGAATGAATCCCAGTGGTTCTCAGGGTACCCAGTGCGTCCACCAGGATTTTCTTCGCGTCGTAGACACGGATAAGTACCAGCAGAGCGCATCTATGTGTGTATACCAGGCCACACAGGACGAATCCTGGGGTCTTACCTTCATGATATATTTCAACCACGGCATTCAAGTTTTGTCGCGATGACGCAACTCGAGAATCATATGTCGCAGCCTTGTTTGACTATTTCAATATACAAAATATTCGAGTTATCCTTTTTAACTCTCATAAATAGGTCCCGATGGGAGTAATCGATCTTTATTTTGTCGACAATGTAGTTGAAGTTCGTTGTTGATGAAATGTAGCCGATTGCGCCTAAACCACTTGTCCACCAGCTGGTTCTTTCTCATTGGCTTCAACTTCTCACCTTTCTTCTATCGACTTCTTTCTATCGGGTGCGCGACAGCGCTCCCGATGGGAGTAGCCCCCAAGGCTATAGCCGAATTTTTTTGGGTATAGGCTCAAAAATATAGACATACATGTTCCATACACTGTCTCTTGCGATATTTTTCGATACGATTCATACTTAATGATTTTTCTCTTCTTTTCTTATGGCGTAAGCCCCCCGAGTCCAAGACGAGGTACGCTGTGCTTTTTGATAGATACTTTCCCATTTTTTTTCCTCTTTTTTTTTGTGCATAGCTTTTCTCTTGATAAGTTGATGCTTCTTTTTCGTCTGCTCTGGGCAGAATATAAAAGCCTGTAGATATACTTTGGACCTTGCCTCTCCAGAGGCCCATTAGTGTGTACTTATAAATAAAGCACGTTTGGCAAGGGTAAAAACCCTAATTCATTCATTAGTTTCTTCCTCCGCCGCATCATCTTCCTCTTCCTCATCGCATCTAGGGTTTTTCCTTCCCAACATCTATCTCCATGGCCGATGCAGGTGGATCGCGTCTGAATATCGGCACCCCGGTGGAGAAACAAGGTCGCGGCCGCCACCGTGGCAGTAAGAATAAGCCCACGATCCCAGCTGTGGCAGCCTAGTCGTCTGCTCCGACGAAACGGCGCCCCGGCCGCCCGGTGGGAAGCAAGAATAAGCCCAAGGTTTCATCTGCTGCGCCAGGTCCGAGCGCTCCTCCTTATAATGCTTCTCCTCCTCCGCCCAGAGTGTACTCCTTCTTCTGCATCGCCGGCGCTCAGTGCCGTGAGATTCAGCGGGTGCCGCTAAAGTTCACCAAGTTTATGGACGGGCGAGAACTGCGGGAAGCGGTTCTTCGTAAACACTCTGGGGGAGGAACTCCCTATGAAGTGGAGGTCTGGTACGACGGTGCTGGCGAGATGTACTTCAAGGGCGGCTGGTCGCAGTTTGCAGAAGACCATGACCTCCATCAAGGCTTCTTCATGACTTTTGACTTTCACATCGGTACGTCGAAGTTCGACGTGAGGATCTACGACGGCACCCAGTGCCAGAAGGAGTACGAAGCTGAAGTGCACTTTCATTAGATTCTCCCTTTATGTAATCTCTTTTCCTAGTTGTCCTTTCTCGTGCTATCTGTAATAAGTAGTCGTGTTGGATTATATTTTGTGCCTGCTTTATTAATAGACCATGGGAACAGATCGTCGTTTCGAGGTATGCACTTAATGTATTATTGGATTCCTTTGAACCGTGCGTCTTTTTGCCGAATATCGGGTTGCGAACAACCTAGTAGTATGTCTCAGATAATCATAAATCTCAATAACTTGTTAATTTTATTTCGTACGACTCGAGGAGCTAAGCCCTCGAGTGGAAAGTAAAATACTTATACATATTGTCGAGTTGACCCAAAGAACCCGACCTGTGGCCTCATGTTCTGGGTTCAGAGGGTCATAATCCGAAAGATCTTTATCGCCTTATGTCGTCTACGCTTAGAACCGCCGTAGTTGCTCTGCATTCCACGGGTTGCTCTCGTCTTTCCCTGTTTTCTTTTCTTGTAGTCGATAAGCTCCTCCTGGTATTACTTCCGTCACGATGTAGGGTCCTACCCATGGGGACTCCAATTTTCCATGACCGTCTTGTTTGAGTCGTAGAACTAGATCTCCCACCATGAAAGATCGTGGACGAACTCGACTACTATGGTAGTTTCGTAGATTTTGCTGATATTGAGTAGCTCTGGCGAGTGCTACGTCTCTTGCCTCGTCGAGTGCATTGACATCATCCTGAAGAGCTTCTGTGGAAGTTGTCTTATCATACGCCGCGATTCTTGGAGCTTCATGAGTGATCTCGACTGGAAGCATGGCTTCTGCGCCATGGACCAGAAAGAAAGGTGTTTCTTGAGTAGCTGCGTTAGGTGTAGTTCAGAGACTCTAGAGTACGGAGGGTAGCTCATCTACCCAAACGTGTTTGGCCTTCTTGAGGGGTGCTAATAGCCTTTTCTTTATCCCATTGCATATTAAGCCATTGGCTTTCTCGACTTGTCCATTTGTCTTTGGATGCGCTACAGATGCGAATTTCAGTTTAATTCCCATACTTTCACAGTAACTCTTGAAATCCTTTGATGTGAAGTTTGTCCTATTATCTGTGATGATGCTGTGTGGTACTCCAAAGCAAAAAACTATGGACTTGATGAAGTTGATTGCGGCTGTAGAATCTTGGGTTGTTACGGGGGCTGCCTCTATCCACTTGGTGAATTTGTCGACTGCCACCAGCATGTAAACATGCCCTCCTGGCCAAGATTTGTGCAGTTTTCCTACCATGTCGAGATCCCATTGCGCAAAGGGCCAGGATAGTGGTATTGGTTGCAATTCTGCTGCTGGCGCGTGTTGTCGAGATGCGAAACGTTGACAAGCCTCGCACTTCCTCACTATATCTTTCGCGTCTTCAATGGCTGTTAGCCAGTAAAATCCTGCACGAAAGGCTTTGGCTGCAATGGCTCTGCTGCTAGCGTGATGTCCACATACTCCTGCGTGGATGTCCCTTAAGATTTCTTGCCCTTCTTGAGGAGTGACGCATCATTGCAAGATGCCTGTTATACTTTTCTTGTATAATTTTCCTTGTAACATGACGAAACCCTTGGATCATCATATTATCATTTTCGCTTCTACTGTGTCTTTGGGTAGTGCTTTGTTTATCATGTATGCCAAATATGGCTGCATCCAGGTTTCTTCGATCATCATGACTTCTTCTGGTTCTGATGTGCTTGTTTTTCCAGCCCCCGAGCCTGTTGCTTGGTGCTGGCCTTGTTTCTCTGTAGTCGAAGTTTTCTTGCTCTTTATTGATCTTTCTATGATTTCTTCTCAAAAGACTCCTTGCGGTATGGGTAAACACTGGGATCTGATGTTTGCTAGATTGTCGGCTTCCTCGTTACTGGCTCTACTGACGTGCAAAACTTCGCATCCATCAAATGTTCCCTCTAGATAATAATATAAGTTTATGTATGCTGTCATATTATCGCTGATGGCATTGCACTTGTTCATCACTTGTTGGACGACGAGATTCGAGTCTCCAAATATTTTCAGTCGAGTTGCTCTGCATGCTTTGGCCATTTTCATCCCATGGAGCAGCGCCTCGTATTCGGCTTCATTATTAGAAGCTTGGGGAAAACTCATCCTTCACACATACTTCAACTTATCGCCTTGTGGTGATATCAGGACCACTCCTGCTCCTGCGCCTTGGATTCTTTTTGAACCGTCGAAGTACATTGTCCATACACTCGATATATCTGGCGGTCCTGTGTTTTGTAACTCCAGCCACTCTGCTGTGAAGTCTGGTAAAACTTGTGATTTGATCGCCTTTCGCTTTTCATACGTGATGTCCAGGGGTGATAACTCAATTCCCCATAAGTAGACACGTCCTATTGCTGAAGGGTTGTTCAATATATTGGATAGTGGTGCTTCGTTAACCACTATAATTGGGTGCACCACGAAATATTGTCGTAGTTTTCGTGTTGTTGTGAATACACTGTATGCGAGATTTTGATAATGCGGGTACCTCTGTTTTGTTGGAGATAGTACTTCGCTGATGAAATATACTGGCCTCTGGACACCATGAGCTTTTCCCTCTTCACTTCTTTCGACTACCAATACTGTACTCACCACTTGATGTGTTGCTGCGATGTACAGTAGTAGTGGCTCTTTTTCGTTTGGTGCGACCAACACTGGTGGTGTGGAGAGCACTTTTTTCAACTGCGCGAAAGCTACGTCTGCCTCTTCTGTCCACTCGAATTTGTCATCTGACTTTTTCATGAGTGCATAGAAAGGGAGTGCTTTCTCTCCCAATCGAGCAACAAATCGACTTAGTGCCGCGACGCGTCTTGCGAGCTTCTGTACGTCGTGTAGTTTTGTTGGTTTCCCCATTGTTAGGATTGCTTGGATCTTTTCTGGGTTTGCTTCTATTCCTCTTACCGATACCAGGAACCCCAGGAGTTGTCCTGCTGATACGCCAAAAGAACATTTTGTCGGGTTGAGTTTGAGTTTGTACCTGTTTAGATTGTCGAAAGTTTCTACCAAGTCACTAATCAGCGACTCTTCTTTTCTTTTGGTGATGACCACGTCGTCGATGTAGACTTGGATGTTGCGTCCTATTTGGCTTCCGAGGCAGTTTTGCATCATCCGTTGGTAGGTTGCTCCTGCGTTATTTAGGCCAAAGGGCATAACTTAATAATAGAACACATCGTATGGTGTGATGAAAGCTATCTTTTCCTCATTTTCTTTCTTTAGTTTGATCTGGTTATAACCAGAATATGCATCTAGGAAGGAAAGCCTTGCACACCCCGCTGTTGAGTCTGTTATCTGATCAATGCGAGGTAGAGGGAAGGGATCCTTTGGACAGTGCTTGTTGAGGGATGTGTAGTCGATGCACACACTTTGTACGTCTGTGTTTTTCTTGGGTACAACGACTGGATTGGATACCCAGGTTGATGACTTGATTTCTCGGATGAATCCGGCGTTTTCTAGCCTATGTAGCTCGGATGCTATTGCTTTCCTTTTGGGTTCGTCAAATCATCATAGTGGTTGCTTGACTGGCTTTGCTTTAGGATCCACATTTAGTGCATGCTCGACGAGTTCCCTGGGAACCCCTGGCATGTCTGAAGGACACCAGGCGAAGATTTCCCAGCGCTCACGGAGGAACTCGATGAGCGCACTTTCCTATGCGGGATCCAGGTTTACTGCTATGGAGGTGGTTTTGTTCGGGTCCGTGGGGTGGACCTGTATTTTCTTTGAGTCTTGAGTTGCATCGAAAGCCTGATCTGGTAGGGATTGTCCGATGTCAGGTAGAACATTGTGGTCAGTTTCACCTTTCAGTCTTGCGTACTCTGCTGTCATGCCGAAAGTTTGCGCCAGCCTGTTGAATTCTTTGTTACAAGTGTTGGATACTTCAAAGCTGCCTTGTACCATGATTGTTCCTTTGGGTCCTGGGATTTTGAGCGTGAGATATGCGTAGAGAGGTACTGCCATGAACTTTGCAAATGCTGGGCGCCCCAGCATTGCATGATACTGTGAAGGCCAGTCCATGACTTCAAACTCCAGCTTCTCTCTGCGATAATTGTTGCTATTGCCGAAGCAAACGTCGAGTTCTATTTTTCTGAGAGGGTAATTTGCGCCTCCTGGTACTATTCCGTGGAAAGAACAGTCTGTTGGCTTTAGACTTTCCATTGAGATGCACATTGCCTTCAGAATTCTTGCGTATATTAGGTTTATGTCGCTTCCTACATCCATGAATACTCTCCCGATATCGTATCCCCCTATTTGCGCATTTAGCACTATCGGCGAGTGCCCCGGCCTGGTGATGTGGACGGTGTTGATATATAGATCACCGACTAGTTGGGAACCCCAAGAGGAAGGTATGATAAGCACAGCAGCAATTTTCCCTCAGTAAGAAACCAAGGTTTGTCAGTCCAGTAGGAGAAAGCCAAACTTAAGAAGGTGATGCTTGCTAGCTTAGTGACACTCTAACAAGGGTGTCGTTTATGATTCTTGTTAGCGCGTCTTTAACTAGTAACAACACGGAACCTGCACACAACACAACCAAATACTTTGCTCCCAACTTACGATGAGGTTGTCAATCTCACCGGTTTGCTGTAAACAAAGGTATGAGCGTATCAAGTAGAAAGCAATAGTAGTATGCGGGAAAGTAAACAGTGCGAGTAAAGTAAATAGGTGATAGCAATATAAAGGAAATTGGACCGGGGTCCATAGTTCACTAGTGGTGTCTCTCCATAAAATAAATAACAACATGCTGGGTAAACAAATTACAGTTGGGCAATTGATAGAATAAAGATAACCTGCATATGTCGCGAGGATCACTATGAGATTTACTCTGGGCATTACAACAAAATACATAGACCGCCATCCAACTGCATCTATGACTAATAATCCACCCATGGGGAATCATCCGAGGACCCCGTGAATATTAAGTTGCGAACAACAGATAACTGCATTAAGCAAAGTGTGTAATATAAACAAAGCATATGCCCTTGGACATAAGAATGTTGTTTTCTCCCTAGTGGCAACAGCACATCTATAACCTTAGAGGTTTCTGTCACTCCCCCAGATTAAATAGAGGCATAAACCCAACTATCAAGCATAAATACCCCCTCTTGGAGTCACTAGTATCTACTTGGCCAAGATAGCTACTAACAACGGAGAGCATGCAAGATCATAAACAACATAGAGATAACATAAGATAATATTCAGCACATCAACTCAACATAACACCAATATTCATCGGATCCCAACAAACACAACATGTAGAATTACATAA
Source organism: Dactylis glomerata (assembly GCA_007115705.1). NCBI lineage: Eukaryota > Viridiplantae > Streptophyta > Magnoliopsida > Poales > Poaceae > Dactylis > Dactylis glomerata. The sequence goes on from QXEO01000808.1 coordinate 771,887, forward strand.
CGGTGATCTCGATCATGTAAGGCAGCTCACGAGATCTAAACATGAAGCACATGGTGGAGAAGACAACCATCTAGCTTATTCTATGGACACATAGTTCAAGGTAGACTACTCACTCATCGCGCTGGAGGCAAGCATGGCAATGAAGAAGACCTCCGGTGGCGATTCCCCTCTCCGGCAGGGTGCCGAGAAGAGGTTCTGGACCCTCCCGATCTCAGGTCGACGATGGCGGCGGATCGCGATGTGTTTCTGGAAAATTGATCGGGTACTTAGGTTTTTCCCGTCGGGGTTTCTTTATAGGCAAAGGGGCAGCGTCAGAGGTGGATCAGGGTGGTCTCACCCGTAGGGGGCGTGGGCCAGGGGCTGGCCGCGCCGCCCTATGGTGAGGCCAGCCTCTGGCTCGGCTCCGTCTCCTCTTTGGTCTTCTGGAAGCTTTGTTTAATATCTGGATGTTCGGCTTTTGTTTCGTCCAATTCCAAGAATATTTCCGGTGTAACTTTTCTGAAACACAAAAATAGCAGAAAACAGGGAACTGGCACTGTGGCATCTTGTTAATAGGTTAGTTCCGAAAAATGCATAAAAATGCCATGAAGTGTAACGAAACACTAAGCAAATGGTGTAAAAACAAGCATGGAGCATCAAAAATTATAGATACATTTGAGACGTATCACCTGGGCACTTTCCTTGGGTGGTCTGCTCTGCTGAACCTGACTGGTTGATCGGACCACTGCATGTACTCTGTAGTGGCTGGTGGTGATGATATAGCTAGGTTTACTTGTCTGGATATGCTCTTCCGCTCTTTCTTGGATTTTGGCACCGGTTGGATCATTGCAGATATATATACTTTCGACTCCAGATGTTTTGCTAGTCGCTGTACTTGGTATCCCTGACTCATCATTTTATTTCCTTGCCATATTCCTTGGTTCGAGTCCATTGCACTTTGTAACCTCAAGAAGGTTCTGCAATCCTTCATCTGGTGGTTAGAAACTCTTTTCCTATCTAGGTATACGTAGTGGATTCGACAAGGTCCGTAGAGCATGTCCTCCGCCGACGGGCCAGAGTACTTTGGCTTTTCTACTTCACGATTTCCTCTTGCCTGGAACTCCCTGTTTTCATAGCCTTCCTCATCCCTTCTCTCATATCCTGTGGCTATCTGATTTCGCCTTGCGTGGCCATCTCCGTTTCGGTATCTTTGCCTTTGCCTGCTTGCTCTGTCGACTTTTGGTGAACGTCCCCTTTTGTTGTTATATGTGTCTTCTCCATCGGCGAATCTGTTGGCTACTTCTATTAATTCAGATACTGTCCGTGGCTTTGTTCTCCCTATCTCTTCCACGAGGTCCGAACGACGAAGGCCAGCCGAAAAAGTATCTATTGCTCTCTCGTCGGAGACGTCTTCTGCTGAGTTTTTGATTACACTCCAGCGTTGTATATAAGAGCGTAGGGTTTCGTCTTTCTTCTGCATGCACGACTTGACTTCTTCCAGAGACGTTGGGCGCTTATATGTTGAGCGAAAATTTCTTGCGAATTGGCTCTCTAGTTCTCCCCAACTCCCGATGGAATCGTTGGGTAAAGTGTTCAACCAGGACCGTGCTGCGCCGGTGAGGTGTAACTGCAAACTTTGCATGGCCGTTGCTCTTGTTCCTCCGAGTATTTGTACTGCTTACAGGTAGTCTGATAACCATAGAGTGGGTTCTTGCGACCCATCATACTTTTCTTGATCGTGCGGCAGCTTGAATCCTTTGGGTACCCGCGTTTTGCGAACCCTGCGGGTAAAGCATAACGCGCCCATCTCTTTTTCGTCGTCTTCGTAATTTTCTTCTCTCCACGCATAGCGTGAGTTGTTTACTCTTGCTTGTGCTATTATGTTCCTTGCGTCCTCCTTCCGCTTTTGGCGTTTTTCGTCACCTGATGACTCGCTGGTTTTGTTCCGCGAGGATTTGCGCTTGAACTCTTCTTTTCGCCTTTCCCTACGATGTGTCACCTTTTTCTCTGGGGGATTTCCACTTAGCTTGTCTTCTATCAAACCGAGGCTTCGTATTGCGGCTTGATGCATGTGCTCCCGCGGGTCTCCAGGCTTTGGTTGTGTGGTTAGTAGGTATGCATGTGCTGCTACCAATGCTGCTTCTGGTGTTTCTTGCACAAATTCCTCTTCCTCCTCTGGTGGGTTCGCGCTTAGGCTTTTCGTATAGCTTTCTTCTATTGTCCGTGCTGTTGTCCTCCTGCTATGCTTCGGGTCTCTGTGCCTCTCTATGCTGGGTTCTGATGCATCGTTGTACTCATCCCAATATCCTCCACTTGATGTACTATTGTTATCTCGACTTCTCATAAACATGTCTCTTTCCTCCCTTAACTTCTTTCTGCGCTGATGCAGCGCGTATTAATATCCCCTTAGAACTTCTCTCCTTGAATCTGCGGGTACTTCCGTGCCGTGATTGATGGTTGGCATGATGATTCTCCACTCTCTTGTTGAGACGCAAATTTTCTCCTTTTCCTTCTTGCTATTACTCCTTGGCTTGTCGACTTGCATGTCAACCTCTTTGTTGCCTTCGTGATTATTCTCTTCTGCTGCTTTAGTGATAATGACGCATAACTGGTGTATGCTTCTGGAGACGCCATTGCTTCCGGTGGCAAAATCCCTTGGACTATCGTGTGGTTTAACTACTGTTGCTTCCACGTCGGGCTTTTCCCAAGTTTCGTCGAATTCCTCGAGTCTCTTTGGCATATCTTTTGTTGCTGTGAGACTGACCGGCGAGTTAACCTCGCTGGAAGAGCCCACGGATGATCCAGATATTGTGATTTTCTCATCTTTGCTTGCCGACGGACCCGATTTCGCTGGATCCGAAAGGCGAGTTGAACCCAAAGGTCCGACATAAAAGCTCAAACTTCCGATCGTCAGCTCCATCTCTTCACTTTCGTCGACTTCTGGATTGCTGTTGGCTAAAAGCAAAAAAGCCGTCGAATTCATGATTCCAACGCCCAGAGTCCCCACGGTCGGCATCAATTGACGAGGGTTAACTCGACAAATGTCCAATATAAAAGACTTAGGATCGAGGGAATAGGCGTCGGATGAACTCGAAGGTAAAATCAGTCAAACAAGGTGTGTATTAAAAGTAAACGTAGGGTGAACTTTGGCTTACTCTCAATCTGTCCCCCACCGTCCTCTCCTGGCCCCTATATATAGGTGGCCAGGTCTCAAAGATCGGGAAGGATCCGATACAGATTACAATATCGACATACGACATGAACTCGTATTTCGACTAGCGTTACAATTGGGCCTAGCTTAGCGGGCCTCAGGGGTACTCAACTGATGGGCTCTATCATCTATACCCTTGTCAGACGGGCTCTATCAAGTCCCCATTGTGATCTCCCAAATTGTATATAGGAATCCATTGTACATATATATATGTATAGATGCTCGTAAGACAAGTTATATTATATATGCATCAACGTGTACACTATATAGTAGCATACAAATATATATATGAAAACTTGTTTGAAATAAAAAAATTGAATGAAAAACACAAAATGAAAAAGAAAACACAAAATGAAAAAAATTAAAATACAAAAAAAGAGCCAGAGGCTGCCACGAACCGGGTGACGAGGGGTTAACTCGACAAATGTCCTAGATGAAGGACTTAGGATCGAGGAGATAGGGCATCGGATGAACTCGAAGGTAAAGTTAGTCGAAATAGGTGTGTGTCGAAAGTAAACTTGGGTGTTCAACCTGGCTTGCTTTCAATCTGCCCTACACCGTCCCCTCCTGGCCCCTATATATAGGTGGCCAGGTCTCGAGGATCGGGTAGGGTACGATACAGATTACAATATCGACATACGGTAAGAACTCGTATTCGACTATCATTACAATTGGGCCTAGCTTAACGGGCCTCAGGGGTACTCAACTAACGGGCTCTATTAACTATACCCTTGTCAGTAGCCCCTGAGATTCTACCAGAATTATAGATTCAGGTTGAATCTCTAATCTTCAAACCTTCGACTTGATCAATTCTTCGACTTCTTCTTATCTTCAAATCTTCGACTTAGTCTTTTCGAATTATTTTCATGATATTCTTTCATAAGGGGTTTTGATGAACAAGCCTGACAACTCTGACGGATCAAGAGGTCAGTTAACTGCCGGAACAGATATTTGTCACCTACTTCAAATTCAATCCCCTTGGACTTGAATTCGGGATACCGGTCAAATCCATTCTTTTGCCGCATTTAGGATTTATAAAGAATGAATCCCAGTGGTTCTCAGGGTACCCAGTGCGTCCACCAGGATTTTCTTCGCGTCGTAGACACGGATTCATACCAGCAGAGCGCATCCATGTGCGTATACCAGGCCACACAGGACGGATCCCGGGGTCTTACCTTCGTGACAAGTCACGGCATTCGAGTCGTGTTGCGATAACACAACTCGAGAATCTTATGTCGCAGTCAAATTTTGACTGAAAATATTCGGGTTTCTACAACCATAAAACTCGCTCCCGATGGGAGTAACACTCCTACACTTCTCCAATCTCTAATGCTTTACCAATAAATATCGTCGGTTGCGCGCTCAGCGCTCCCGATGGGAGTAGCCCCCGAGGCTATAGTCAAAAAAAGAGTTTTTCGAGTATAGGCTCAAGAGATAATGTAGCTCTTCATACTTCAACTCGAAACACTTCAACTTCGAGGTTCTTCAACTCGAGATACTTTAACTTCGAAAATAACAGCCCCCAAGGCTATAATCAAAAAATTCTTCACATATGATCCTTTTTATCAATTCTGCATTTGTCGGCGCCATCCTGTTTCCTTTATGACGTCAATGAAGACGTAGCTCTTCATCAGTGTGAACCGTTTTATGGGTAACACTGTAACTTTCACAATTTTTTGACCGTTTAGTGGGCTGCACGATTTTTGACCGTTGGTGGGCTGCCGTTTCCGATCTTTGCGCCACGTCTCAGCCCACGATCCTTCTCCCAGAAGATATATAAATGGCATTGTGGGGAATCGTACTGTTTACCAGCTCGTTCCATCCGCCGCCTCCATTGCTAATCTCTTCTGTCTCTTCCTCTCTTGCAGAGCCCCCTAGCGTGCTTTGTGCTGGATGCGCGTGAAACATCTGGCCACTAAGAGCACCATGGCCAAAACTTCTGCCACCAACTGGGTGCGCTCCACCATTACCAAGAAGGAGGTGGAGAAGGCCACGGCGGACGGCCTCATCACCGCCCAGGATTCCATCCAATTTCCCAGTACTGAGCGGATCCCGAAGCCCCCGAGCGGTTACCGGGTAATGTTCCTTGCTTTCCTCCTCCGCGGCTTGTCCCTTCCTGCCCATGAGTTTCTCCGTGGGCTGTTATTTGTCTACGGTGTGCAGCTCCATCAGCTCACACCAAATTCCCTTCTTCACATTGCTTGCTTCGTGACTCTCTGCGAGTCATTCTTGGGTATTGAACCCCACTTCCTTCTGTGGAGGTCAATCTTTCGACTCCGCCCCAACGTTTCTTTGGCTAGGAAACCCGAACTGGGCGGAGCCATCGTTTCTGTGCGCCCTGAGGCGCAATACTTTGAATTTTCCATGGCCGCGTCTGTCCAGGGATGGAGGAAAAGTGGTTCTATATCAAGGACCGCAAATCCTCTCCTGAAGATGAATTCGGCCTGCCTCCTTTTGATGCTTCCCAGGAGGTTAAGAAATTGGCATCATGGGATACACTCCCCTCAGATGCAGAAGCACAAGAAATTCTTCCTCTTCTTTCCCGCATCAAGGCTTTGAAAGGAGGTCAAGGAGGTGCTCTGTCGGGTATGCAACTCATGGCGTTTTTCATTCAACGCCGAGTTCAACCCCTACAACACCGCCTTACCAGACTTTGGAATTACTCCGGCTTGGAAGATCCTACTCGCATATCTGAAGATCTGATATCGAAAGAAGAGGTCGACAAGCGAGTCAGGAATCTTACCAAACTCACCAAGGAACACGCAGTTGCGGATTTAACCGCTGACTTTTTCGACTCCGTGCACCCTCTTCCTGAGGTATGTATCTTCCCGTTTACTTATTGTCGAACTTTTCTTGGTTCGATTTGTGTTTACTTTGTGCCATTGCACTCTGCTAATTTATTCATATGCAGAGTCATCAATTCCTTGTCTCTCATCCTCCTCTTCCAGAGGCAGGGCCCCTACCAGCTGATCTTGCCTCTACTGCATCTGAAGCCCCCGAGGCTGACGAAAGTCAGGATGGAGATGATGTCGAAGAATCAGAAGAGGAAACTAGCTCGTCGACATCGCCTCCTCCTGTACTAGCTGAACATGTTGGTGTCGACAAGAAAAGGAAGTGTGTCAACGAAATTGCTTCATCGAGTTCTGCAGCGGCTGGTAAAGCCCCCGTTCTTACAGAAGATATGGAGTACTTCGACATGCTTGCATCGTAAGTATTGTAGTCGAGTTCTTCAATTGCATTGTTCTTGCCTTGTTGTCATAACTTATATTTTTCATGCAGTGATGATGAAGAACCACCAACATATGCGACAGCTGCTCTACCACCTTCTCCTGTGGCGATTGATGAGCCTATCGAACCAGATGTTGCACCGAGGGCTACCAGGTCCGGTGTGAAGAAGGTTCCTCAAGCCCGATACCCTAAACGCTCAAAGAGGGCCAAAGAAGTCGAAGTTTCTCTGGAAGCCCATGCACCTACGGTTTCCTCTGATGACCTGAGCAATTCTTCTTTACTTTCTTTCCTTTCATGCACTTCTACTCTTACACATTTCTTTTCTCAGGCTTTAGTGAAGAGATTTATTGCCTTGGGCACGGAGTGTGCAGGGTACCTAAAGGTTGCGAAAGCTTCCGAAGGTACAATCTTGATGTCCAGTCATTACTTTTCTTCCGTGCTTTTTCTTTTCCCACTTATCTAACTCCCTTTCATCTTCTTTTGTAGCTGCCTTAGCAACAGCCAATGCTCGAATCGCGTCGCTGGAAGCGGAGCTCAATGCTTCGCGAAAAGCTTATGATGTGGCGGCCGCTGCTAAAGCGGATGCTGAGAAGTCGCAGAAGGCTGCACTTGGCAAGGCGAAGAAAGCTGAAAAAGCTTTAGCTGAAGCCAACAAGGAGCATGCTCAACGAGAGCAAGCCGTGGCGGAGCGTCTTCATACCATGTCTACTGCCGCTGAAAGTAAGTGCTTCGCCTTGTCTTCTGTTTTCATCTTCTGTTGCACTGGTGTATTTGTTGACACTTGTCTCTTCTTTTCTTTTCTATTGCTCAGAATTCACCGGGGTATCTCTGTCGTCCTTGCAAACGGACGATGATCCTCTTATGGATGCAGTTAACCTACTCGAAGAAAACTGGATATCTATCCAGGAGACTTTTGAGTTGGTTAGCCGCGTTTTATCACGGCTTTTTGCCGGCTTGTGGCCGAAGAAAAGGGCGACAATTCCAAAGGACAACCTCACTGAACTTGCCAAGTCCTTCGATACCACTGAAGACCCCACTCTCCAGCTGAAAGGGATGTCCATTAAGCGCGGCGCCGAGGGTGCTATTGCACTTTCTCTGGCGCACGGTATAGACTTCGACTGGGAGAGGGTTAGCTCCCCCCCATGGTCACACCCGTGACGAGATGAAGGTGTTTTTCGAGAGGGCGAAGAAGTTGGCACCTGCATTGTTGACAACGATTTCTCCTTCGGCAGCCTCTGCTGTGCCTGCTGCGCCTCCTCCAGCGGCGAAAGATCCAGTGCCACCGTCGACTTCTAGCGAGGAACCGGCCGCGCCTCCTCCTTCCACGGAGCACAATGCTGAGGTGGCATAGACTCAGCTTCTTTGTAGCTTTTTTAGTTTTCTCCTTTTGAATGTAAAGACTTCAATTAAGTGCAACCCGAGAACCTTAGCCATAGGGTTGTGCTCTTATGTAAATATATCCTCTTCGTATGAAGTTTTATGCTGCCTCTCTGAAATTGTTTCTCCTTTCTTTTCCTTTTGGCTTGCAGTCGACGCGCGTCAATGATCCTTTGACTCATGCTACTGCTCCTTCCTCTGCCCATGGATTCGATCCTCAGATTTCGTCGACTCCTAGTCGATGCTGTCAATGCGCAGAGTACTTTTCCAGGATATCTGACCTTGAGGCTCGCCTAACTTTGGCCAAATGTCAGGCACAGATGGCTATTAAAAAGGCTAGCCAAGCCGGTAGCTATATGAAGAAAATCTCTTCCCTTGATGAAAAGGTCTCCAGTCTGATGGCGAAGGTTATTCATAATGAAGAATGCGAATCTTTCATCCTTGGCATTGTCGAGTCTGCCTGCGAGATGTTGCGATGTGAGTTTTCTTTCAACTCTTCCTTTCCTTGCTTGTGCACTGCTGTTTTTGTGACATCTTTTGCCATTTGTAGGTACTTGTTTAGATTTTGCTGCTGAAGAACGTCGAGTTGCTGAGCGAAATGCGGCTTTGGAGAAAATGTCGACTGGCTGTGAGACTTTGTGGTCTGATCCTCGACGCCGAAGCACCATTGTATTGCTTCAAGACCGTGCCCAGCATATTGGCGAATCAGTTGATGGTTGCCGGCGAGCTCTCACAACTATGCGCTCCATTATGCTTCCCCGTAATCCTTTTCCTGCAACTTTCCCACTTCTTCTTGATACTTTCAGATCCAGCCATTGTATTCATAGGTTGATAGAACTGAACTTAGTGGCTGGTGCCAATTTTGCTCTCGGGTGGATACGCAAGTGGCACCCCAGATTGAATTATAGCACGATGTCCCTGAGTTTAGCTCCAGGTGGAGCTAGCCTTCGGGTTCATATGGAGAACACGCTGCAACCTGCTCGAAGACTCGTAGCTAGGCTTCTAGAGGCGGATGCTGCGTTTTTCCGCGAGTATCATTATCTAGATCCTTTAGGCGTAGATGATTCTGACAACCCGATGTTGTAAGGTGTATGTGGAACGCGAGAGTTTATTTATTTCGCGACTATATGTCTGAAATTTATTCTCAAGGCGTATTTGTATGGTTCGTGCGTTTGCCGCATCTTCTCTTTGAAAGACTCGTAAACTCGAATATGAGGAACGCTTTGTCTTTATTTATACTTGTAATGTAAGATACATGGGGTGACCCAAGAGATCCGGCCTGTGACCTGTGTTCTGGATCTAGAGGGCATTGCCCCTAGTATAACTCGTGGCTTTTACAGCCTTTATTGTTCTGCTCTATTGTCTTATGATGCTTATGTCGTCGTGGCTTTCCATTTTTCCTCTGCGCATGTGTCTTCTCCTGATGCTCCTACTCGTGGTTTCTTCATTTCGGGCTCCGCGACGCATCCTTCGAGTAGCTTGACGCCTTCTGTAGTCGCGCTTTTTGCCTTTTCTGCATGATTGGCTATTACGCCAAAATTTTGCGCCATCTTGTGGAATTCCCTGTCGCAGAGATCTGAAACTTCAAAACTTCCTTTCACTGTAATTATTCCTCTTGGTCCTGGCATTTTAAGTACCAAATATGTGTAGTGAGGCACTGCCATGAATCGCGAAAACGCGGGTCGTCCGAGGATCGTGTGATATTGCGATGGCCAGTCCATGACTTCGAAGTCTAGCTTTTCTCTTCTATAATTTTGTCGGTTGCTGAAGCAAACATTGAGTGCTATTCGACCCAGCGGGTAATTGGCACTTCCTGGTACGATTCCATGGAAGGAACAATCTGTTGGCTTCAGGAACTCTAGTGATATATGCATTGCTCGGAGTGTTTTCACGTATATCAAGTTAATTCCACTCCCTGCATCCATGAATATTCTGTCGACATCATACGCGCCGATTTGAGCTTTGAGTACCAAAGGCGCGTTTTCCGGCCGAGGTACTGTTATAGGGTGATCTTCTCTGTTGAACTCTATTGGTTGCTCTGACCAGTGCAGATACTCCGTTGCAGCTAGAGGTGATATGACTTCTAAGTTGACTTGTCGAGTTATGCTCTTCTCTTCTTTGTTCGACTTGGGTACAGGTTGTATCATTGATATGATGTGTCCTTTTGATGGTACATACCCTTCGTCGTCGTCCTGTCCCTGGTTTTGCTGGTCTTGTCCTTGAGGCGCTCCATTGTTTCCTTGCTGCTTTGTCGGAGGATTGTTGCTTCCTTCGAATCCTTGTCGCTTTGCTTTGGTTTGCTTATTTATTGCTGCTTCTTGCAGTTTTAAGAATGTTGTGCAGTCTTTCATTGCGTGCCTTGATACTCGTTTCCCGTCGACGAACGCTGAGTGTATATGACAAGGCCCGTTGAGCATATCTTCTGGTGATGGGTTGTACTCTCTGGATTCCCTTATAGGGAACTTCTTATAGTCCTCCTTTCCATAGCTTCTATATCCCGAGCTTCTGCGATCATTTCCTTGATAGCTGTTGTCTTTATATCCTGCGGCGACTTGGCTATGCGAGCTGTAGGTGTCGTAGTTTCGGGATCGTCTCCTTTGACTTCCATATCTGTTTCTTCTGTCGTCCTCTGGAGACCGCGTCCGCTTGTTGTTGCACGCATCTTCTCCATCTGCAAACCTGTTTGCTATATCCATGAGGTCTGACACTGTTATCGGCTTGATTCTACCCATCTCTTCGACTAGGTCTCTTCGCCTTATTCCGATGATGAACGCGTCTATTGCTCTTTCGTCTGAAACTTTGACTGCTGAGTTTTTGATGAGGCTCCATCTTTGGATGTATGCCCGTAGTGTTTCGTCGCGTTGCTGTATGCACGCTTTGACTTCTTCTATTGATGCTGGTCGTTTGTATGTCGACCTGAAGTTGCTTGTAAATTGCTTTGTGAGGTCTTCCCAGCTTCCAACAGATTCTTTCTCTAGTTTGCTCAACCATGACCTTGCTGCACCGGTGAGGTGTAGTTGCAAACTTTGCATTGCTGTTTCCTTGGTTCCTCCTAATATTTGAACTGCTTGCAAGTAATCTGCAAGCCATGATTGTGGTTCCTGTGATCCATCGTATTTTTGCTGGTCATGAGGTAGCTTGAATCCCTTGGAAACTGGAGTGGTGCAAACCCTGCGGGTAAAGCATGATGCCCCCATCTCTTTCTCGTTGTCTTCATAGTCGCGCTTTTCATTTGGGGATCGTGATCTTCGGGTTCCACCGTGCTGCTTTGGTGATGGCGATCGAGATCGGTGTTTGCTGCTTCTGCGCCGAGGAATATTGTGACGGCGAGGTGACCTTGCTTTGTGCACTTCCTTGTGGTGATATGCTTCTTCTCCTTTTGCTGATAGCTTGTGGCCCACCATGTTGAGTCCGTTCAGTGCTGCTCTATGCATATGTTCTCTAGGATCTCCTGGACTTGGTCGAGTTGTAAGTAGATATGCTTGTGCTGCCACTAGTGCTGCTTCAGGAGTTTTTGGTAGGATGTTTCCCTGCTCGTCGACCGATAGGAAGGACGAGTCGAGGTTTTTGGAAATACTTTGCCTGTCAGAATACTCGAGGTTATTGTACCTTGAACCATGTCGACGATTTTTCCTTGCGTTGCTGTATGATGCGTCGCTCCGTGCTTTTCGAGCAGCCTCGCTAGCTGCAATGGCTGAATCTTTTCTTCTTTGTATCTCTGTTTTCTCCTTTGCTAATTGCTTGGCCTGCTGCCTTAGGGCGTAGTGATACCCCAAAAGCATGTCTTTGCTAGAATTTGATGGTATTGGTGTGCCGTGTTCTACGGCTTCTCTTATTATCCTCCATTCGTCGACTGATAGTCGAATTTTTTCCCTGGTTGCGAGGGATTCTAGTGTTTGCCCTTCTGCTAGGTGATTTGCTCCTCTGTCGATATTTGCTGGGTTTAGTACTGGATTGTCGTTTTCGTCGAACTCTTCTGAGTTATCTCCTATAATGGCGAGCACCTGGCATTGTTTGCCGATGTTACCCTCGAAGCTTGAGAAGATCGAGTTACTATCCTCAGAAAGCTCTAATCCTGTCTTCCATGTGTCTGTTGATTTGTCCGCAATATCGTCGAGGCAGATCGTGAGATCGTCGAGTTGGACTCCTACGTGAAAATTTTCCTTTTCTTCGTTGTCCTCTGCGTTCTTTTCTTTTTGCACTTCCTCTGGGCTGACCGGCGAGTTTACCTCGCCGGAAGAGCCTTCAGAATATTCTATCATTGCTGTTGTTTCGGGCTCACTTGCCGACGGATCTTGTTTCGTCGGATCTGAAAGGCGAGATGAACTCGACGGTCCGATGCGGATGTTTAAGCTTCCGATTGTCAACTTCATCTCTTGATTTTCGTCGACTTCTGTACTGCTGTTGGCTAAAAGCGAAAAAGCCGTCAAATTCATGATTCCAACGCCCAAGCTCCCCACGGTCGGCGACAAATGTCCTAGATGAAGGACTTAGGATCGGGGAGATAGGGCGTCGGATGAACTCGAAGGTAAAGTTAGTCGAAATAGGTGTGTGTCGAAAGTAAACTTGGGTGTTCAACCTGGCTTGCTTTCAATCTGCCCTACACCGTCCCCTCCTGGCCCCTATATATAGGTGGCCAGGTCTCGAGGATCGGGTAGGGTACGATACAGATTACAATATCGACATACGGTAAGAACTCGTATTCGACTATCATTACAATTGGGCCTAGCTTAACGGGCCTCAGGGGTACTCAACTAACGGGCTCTATTAACTATACCCTTGTCATCGGGACTAAATGTCCTCCACTCTTCGTTCTAGACATTGGCCACGTGAAGAGTCTTTAGTCCTTGTAACACAAACATGACTAAAGGGGGGAAGGGCACTAGTCCTGATTCTGCAGTCCTAATTACACAACTAGGACTAAAGGCCCGCACCAACCGGGACTAAAGCCCTGATCTCCACTAGTGGCACCTTAGAAAGACTGAGCCGGTAGATCGGAGACGTCTAGCTATCGACCTGAGGTTTGAACTCTGGTAGGTTGTGAGTACAATCACCCTTCTAACCATCCAACCTCAGGTTGGTTCTTGCGTTCTCTTATTATATACTACTCCATTTGAATCATAGTGATTTTATTGAGGATACGGCCACCACTGCTCGAGTACTTGTATATAAGTTCGTTGAAGACAAAGAAGTGCCTCGGAAGAGATGGACGGATGAGGACAACGGACACCTCCGGAGTCCCGACGCTCCGATACTCAAAACCCTCACCCACTTTCGCTACAACCTTTTGATCTTCAAGGTGTCGGACAAATTCGCTGGCAGCATATGTAAGTCGTCATGCGCCATTCTATCACAAGGTCGGAGCCGGACGTGCGACGCGATGCCGGAGCAAAGCTAGCTAGCTGACCGATCGACAAAAAGATGGATAAGAAGATGGATAAGAGAGGAATTCAGTGGCAAGCGTGGGAGAATATGTCAGTGCCAAAATGCCAAGGTGGCTTGGGTTTTAGAGACCTAGAGTTGTTTAATGATGCTATGCTTGCGAAATACGCATGGAGGTTGTGGATAATCCGAATAGCCTGTGTGCTCGGGTTCTGCAGGGTAGATACTATATATCCTGATGGGACGATCCTGCATGCTGGATGTCCGAAGAGTGTGTCGCTGTCTGGCGGGCAATTATTAAAGGGTAAGATGTACTGGCTCAAGGCTTGATCCGAAGAGTCGGGATGGTATGAAAACAGAGGTGTGGCATGACAACTGGATCTCGAGGACAAGAAGCTTGAAGCCCATGGGGTGACTGATCGAGACTCCGATTCAGACAAGGTGGCTTGGATGGAGCAGAAGATTCGAGAGGTTTTTCTGGCTACGGATGCAAATGCGATCCTCAAAATGCCAAGACCTATAGGTCAATATGAGGATGTCTGGGCATGGGAGTATGCGCGCACAAGTGTCTTCACTGTACGCTCGGCGTACCGCATGGTACTCGATAGCAAGGGTTTGTTGGCGGACAAGGCATCCTCGTCAAGGGATGGTATGCAATGGCAGTCACTATGGAAATTAAAGGTGATGCCAAAGATTAGAATCTTCTGGTAGAGGATTTTAAAGAATTTCCTACCTATGTATGGTGAGCTACATAGGCGTCATATGAAGGATTGGAGCAACTGCCCAATGTGTGGGCATGAGCAGGAGACAATGTTTCACGCTATGCTGATGTGCACTAGTAGAAAAAGGGTCTTTGGTCCAGCACCCAAATGTCATCTGTCCCGGTTCGGCTGGCCACTGGGGACCAATGACACGTATTGGTCCCGGTTCATGCCGCCTGGAGATTAGTCCCGGTTCATTTCGGGGTATCGGTCCCGGTTTGTGGCATGAACCGGGACCAATGCCTCCCCAGCATGGCACGTGCCTCTCTGCGGATCATCGGTCCCGGTTCATAGCATGAACCGGGATCAAAGACCCTCCCCTGGCTATAAATTGATACCCAGCCCTTTGCCCTTTGCCACAAAAATTTGCTGGATTGTGTGTGTGGTGTGGGTGCTAGCTTTTTTTTCCCTTTGATTGCACACAAGGTGTTCGACGAAATGTCCATGCCACATTTAAGTTCGCACAACACGGTATCCTCCGCTGAGGTTAGCAACCTTATCTTCTTCATCTGTAACTGATATAAAAATCTTGTATATGTGTCCATGCGGGTGGTCATTTCACTATTCACGATGTTATTGTAATAGTTAATTATTATAACGCAGATCAATGCGCGGATGCGATGGATGTACGGCGACCGACGCGATTCTGATTTTATTGCAGGCCTGCATAAATTTATCGATGTGGCTAAGGCAAACAAAGTGGATAATTTTATGCCTTGTCCCTGCATCGACTGTCGAAATTTGACGGAGCACTCTGCCCCGAGAATCCTTCAAAGCCATCTGCTTCGGAGAGGTTTCATGCCCGGATATTATTGTTGGGCCATGCACGGAGAAAGAGGGGTTAGGCTGGAAGAAAATGAAGAAGAGGATGATGACAGCTATCCTGAAGAATACGGTGATACTGCAATGGAAGACAATGAAGAAGAGGCGGCAATGAAGAAGAACAACGGGCATCGGATGAGCCCGGTGATGGTCTTGGTCGGGTCATTTCTGATGCAAAGCAACAATGCGATACAGAAAGGGAGAAGCTGAAGTTGGAGGCCATGCAAAACGATCACAAAAAGTTATTATACCCAAATTGCGAAGATGGCAGCACAAAGCTCGGTACCACACTTGAACTGCTGAAATGGGAGGCAGAGGCTGGTTTATCTGACAAGGGATTTGAGAAGTTACTGAAAATAATGAAGCCAAAGCTTCCAAAGGATAATGAGCTGCCCGAGACAACGTACGAAGCAAAGAAGACTATCTGCCCTCTAGGATTAGATGTGGAGAAGATACATGCATGCATTAATGACTGTATCCTATACCGTGGTGAGAAGTATGAGAATATGGATAAATATCCGGTATGCACTGCATGTCGGTACAAGATCAGACAAGACAACCCTGGTGATGTTGAGGGTGATGACGAGCCCCCCAGGAAGAAGGTTCCTGCTAAGGTTATGTGGTATGCTCCTATAATACCACGGTTGAAACGTCTGTTCAGAAACAAAGAGCATGCCAGGTTGTTGCGATGGCACAAAGAAGAGCGTAAGAAAGACGGGAAACTGAGACACCCCGCCGATGGGTCGCAGTGGAGAAACATCGAGAGAAAGTACTCAAACTTTGCAGGTGACGCGAGGAACTTATGGTTTGGTCTAAGTACAGACGGCATGAATCCTTTTGGGGAGCAGAGCTGCAGTCACAGCACCTGGCCCGTGACTCTATGTATCTACAACCTTCCTCCTTGGTTGTGCATGAAGCGGAAGTTCATTATGATGCCAGTGCTCATCCAAGGACCGAAGCAACCCGGCAACGACATTGATGTGTACCTAAGGCCATTAGTCGATGAACTATTGCAGCTGTGGGTAGAACCAGGTGTAAAGGTGTGGGATGAGCACAAACAGGAGCCATTTGACCTACGAGCGTTGCTGTTCGTAACCATCAATGATTGGCCTGCTCTTAGTAACATTTCAGGACAGTCAAACAAGGGATACAATGCATGCACGCACTGTTTAGATAAGACTAAAGGTACATATTTGGATAAATGTAAGAAGGTTGTGTACCTGGAGTGTCGTAAATTTCTTCCGACCAATCATCAAGTAAGAAAAAAAGGCAAGCATTTCAACGCTGAGGCAGATCACCGGAAGAAGCCTAAGCTCCCTAAAGGTGCTGATGTATTTGGTATGGTGAAAGACCTAGAAGTAATATTTGGAAAGGGTTTTGGCGCTCAATCTATTCCGAAAGACCCCATTACCGGACACACGGCCATGTGGAAGAAGAAATCTATATTTTGGGAGCTTGAGTATTGGAAAGACCTAGAGGTCCGTTCTTCAATCGATGTGATGCACGTGACGAAGAATCTTTGCGTGAACCTGCTAGGCTTCCTAGGCGTGTATGGGAAGACAAAAGATACACCAGAAGCACGGGAGGACCAGCAACGTATCAAAGACCCATACAACAAGCATACTGATAAAGGCCATCAATACTTAAGCAGCTACGCTCTTACCAAAGCAGAGAAGGAAATCTTTTTTGAATGCCTGAATAGTATCAAGGTCCCGGCTGGGTTCTCATCAAATATAAAGGGAATAATAAATATGGCAGAGAAAAAATTCCAGAACCTAAAGTCTCATGATTGTCACATGATTATGACGTAGTTGCTTCCGGTTGCATTGAGGGGGCTTCTACCAAAAAATGTTCGAGTACCCATTGTGAAGCTATGTGCATTCCTCAATGCAATATCTCAGAAGGTGATCGATCGAGAAAGTCTGGAAAGGCTACAAAAGGATGTGGTCCAATGTCTTGTCAGTTTTGAGTTGGTGTTCCCCCCGTCCTTCTTCAATATTATGACGCATCTCTTAGTTCACCTAGTCGATGAGATTTCCATTCTCGGTCCTGTATTTCTGCACAATATGTTCCCCTTCGAGAGGTTCATGGGAGTCTTAAAGAAATATGTTCGTAATCATGCAAGGCCAGAAGGAAGCATCTCCAAGGGCTATGGAACAGAGGAGGTCATTGGGTTCTGTGTTGACTTTCTTCCTGACCTTAAGCCGATTGGTGTTCCTGAATCACGGTATGAGTGGAGACTGAGTGGAAAAGGCACGCTAGGAAAGAAAGCAATGATATTTAGGGACGGGCATTCTTTGAATCAAGCACACTACACAGTTCTACAAAGTTCTACCTTCGTGGCTCCGCATATCAAGGAACACATGAATGTTGTACGCTCCAAGTTCCCGGGGAAGGATGACTACTGGATTAAAGAAAATCACATGGAGACTTTTGGCACTTGGTTGCAATTACATCTCATGAATGACACCACTATTGGAGATCAGCTCTACTTGTTGGCCGCGACACCATCTGCGACTATATTGACTTTCCAAGGGTACGAGATAAATGGGAATACATTTTACACGATCTCCCAAGATAAAAAGAGCACTAACCAAAATAGTGGTGTCCGCTTTGATGCAACATGTGACAATGGGAAAAAGGACACATACTATGGTTACATAGAGGAGATAT